>BSWB01000001.1:166749480-167949480 GCA_033239125.1 Fagopyrum homotropicum
TACAGTAAAGCTCGCCGTCACCGGACGATGCCTTGCTTGTATTAGCAACGGCGCCGGTTTCCTTCAGCTGAGCGGGTTTCGTAAATACTACGATGGTTAAAGTTTTCACTGTGGTTTGAAAATAACTGAGCCCATATAGAGATAAGCTCAACAATGGAAGAATTTGGTATTGGCACATCAAACAAGAATGGTTCCATTTAATAGCTACCTCCATCTTCTTACAAATCTCAACTGTGCATCACACATGTACTCTAATCAAAGCTTTCAAATTGAATGTCTTGCAGGATAAAGATCGAATTTGAAGTCTCTGCAACAGAAATTGATTTTCTTATTGAAGTTCTCAAATTCTTGTATATGAGGCAATAGTTTAAAAACAGAGGTTGTAATGGTGGAGAGAAGATATAGAGAGTAATGGAGATGAAGAAGATTAGTAGATTTCTGGTGTTGCTTTTGGTGGTTCTTGTTTTGGCTACTGAAGCTATGGCGGAAGGTGAAATGCTTCCGTCGTTGAAGAAGAGTAGAAGTCATCATAAGAAAGAGAGGGTTCAGAAGAGGAGAAGATCTGGGAATAGAGGGAGGAAACATGGTGGACGGCATCGGAGTAGTCACCGGAGAAGCTCTAGAGGTGGTGGTGGTGGTGGAGGAAGTGCTGGTGGTGGTGGTTCTGGAGGTTCGGATTGTGATCCGTTTTATGAGTTCTTGTTTGGAAGTTGTGGTCAGTGGCCGTTTCAGACGACTCCTTCGCCGGATAACCCTTTTCTTCCGACTCGACGACCACCGCCGACACCGTCTTCTTCTCCTCCGGCTCCTGTAACTCCGATTACTCCTTCTCCACCTCCGGCTATACTTCCTCCGCCTCCGCTTGTTCCTTCGCCTCCCCCGTCTCCACCAGCGTCACCACCACCGTCTTCACCCCCACCTGCGTCCCCTCCGCCGTCTTCACCCCCACCAGCCTCGCCTCCGCCGTCTTCACCCCCACCGGCGTCCCCTCCGCCGTCTTCACCCCCACCGGCGTCCCCTCCGCCGTCTTCACCCCCACCGGCGTCGCCTCCACCGTCTTCACCCCCACCGGCGTCGCCTCCACCGTCTTCACCCCCACCGGCGTCGCCTCCACCGTCTTCACCCCCACCAGCATCACCTCCACCATCTTCACCTCCACCGGCACCACCGCTCTCTCCTCCGCCATCTCCGCAACTTTCTCCACCACCGGCGCCTGCTTTATCCCCTCCGCCAGCTCCGCCACTTTCTCCACCACCAGCGCCAGCGCTGTCCCCTCCTCCAGCTCCGACACTATCTCCACCACCAGCGCCAGCGTTGTCTCCTCCACCGGCGCCTGTGTTCTCCCCACCTCCGGCACCAATACTCTCCCCGCCTCCTGCGCCGCTTCTATCCCCACCACCAGCACCAGTGCTTCCCCCACCAACAGCGCCTCAGCTTTCTCCGCCACCAGCACCAGTATTCCCTCCACCAACAGCGCCCCTACTCTCCCCACCACCAACACCAGTATTCCCTCCACCGACAACACCTCTGTTTTCCCCACCACCAGCACCAATACTTCCCCCACCCACAACACCAATACTTTCCCCGCCACCGGCGGTTTTAACACCTCCAGCGACTCCAATATTCAATTCTCCACCACCAACGCCGGTAGATCTAACACCTCCAGCAATTCCAATTCAAAACACTCCTCCAACAACACCGCAAGATTTCTCGCCACCAATAATCCCCATACTCAATTCTCCTCCGACAACTCCCGGAGATTTCTCACCTCCGACAATCCCATTATTCCATCCGCCTCCAACCCTTCCATAGTTCCATTGTTGACACTCCCGCCGCCAACAACGCAAAATGTATTCCCACCGCCATCAAGCAAATAACTCGATCACCAGAACGCTACATAGCCATCTTCTCCTATCAGTTGCAGAAACTCTTCTTCCATGTTCGATCATAAACAAAAATCAATGTAATAAATATATAATCTTTCTGTATTATTAGTTTTTGGTTGAACATATATATATATATATATCATATGTATCAATGTAATTTGCACTGAGCTGAATATATATCATATGTATCAATGGAAATGCAATTGTTTAACATACAACATATCGTCTATATATATAATATATATTGGGTCTCATGTAAACAAGGAACAAGCGAGACTAAACCAAGCTGCAGCTAGTGCTTTGATGGCAAGACTCGAAGTGCAGAAGGCAATGTGACTCAGCTGAGAAACAACTCCCCATGAAGTTCAATCAGAAAGAAGATCTAGAGAAATCCTTTTTAGAACATATTCATTTTTCTTTATTTGGTCAACAGAATATACATCCTATAACCTCAAATCCGATAATTTAGCAGTTCCTAAACTAATCATTGCAATTAGGAAAGAAAAACAACAACAACAAATACCAACTAATTACAAAAAAAAAAAAAATCAAACACGTGAACAATCCTCAACACAATAAGAATTCATAAATAGCTTTAAATCCTTGGAAATAGAACCCTGATTTTGGGCTAACTGCTGAACCAAATCTGTAGGAACTAAACACTTGTCTTTCATATACAGCTTCTCTTGAACAGCACTGGATGCCACAATCTGAGAGAACTCGGAAGCCATTAGTTGAAGAACTGATACTTGAACCTGAAGAAACTTAACATACTTATAAGCATTTTGAAGCATTTCAGCAGTGTTCATCTTACGGGTACCCGGAACCAGCTTCCCAAGCTCCTGAGTTTTGTCACTGATCTTCTTCCTCCTGTCCCTAGCCGCTATGCTTTGCCTGGTAACATTCTTTTTACCACTAGTAAAAGGCTGATCAGATGTGTGATACAATTTCTGGCGCTTTGGAGGCAAGTAGCAATCGAGCTCGAATTGCGAAACTTGTGGAAAATCAAGCTGAAATGGCTCATGGGTAGTACTAATCAGCTGACAGTTGGGAATTTGAGTATGAAGAGGGAAAGTATAGTAGGGATCGTATGAAACCGGATTCGAAAGGAGTTCGTAGAGGAGCTGTTGTTCTTCGGGATTGAAAATGGTGGAATAAAGAAAGTCCTGATCTGGGTTTGGGTTTGGGTTTGGGGTGTAGTAGTAGGAATCCATTGGAGAGTATGAAGAGCATGTAGGAGAAGCGAGTGTATTTGTAAGAGAGAAGAGAGGGTTATGTAAAGATAACTGCTTTAAACCGTTTTTATATGTGATTGTTTGATTTGATTAATTAGTTTTTCCTGAAAATGAGGAACAACTTCCTACATTCTTTGCTTTGACTCAGTAACCGCTGAGTTGCTGTTGCTTGAAACACAAGAATGACTAAGAAAATATTTTAACTAATTATATCAGATTTCTTAGGTCTCTACCGAGAAATCAGCAACACTAGCCCCTTGTTCCTTCGCCTCCAGCGCCAACACTAGCCCCTTTACCGCCGACGCCGACTCCTCCGCCTTCGTATCCATCTCCGCATCCACCAGCGTCACCTCCATCAGCTTCACCCCCACCGGCGTCGCCTCCACCACCTTTTCACCCCCACCGGCATCACCGCTCTCTCCTCCGTCATGTCCGCCACTTTCTCTGCCACGGCGCCTGCTTAGGGGTGTAATACGAGCCGAACGAGCCGAGCATCGGTATGCTCAAGCTCGGCTCGTTTATAAAGTGAACGAGCTCGAGCCGAGCTTTTGACGAGCCGAGCCCGAGCCGAGCCAAGTAGATCGGCTAAAATAATGTTATTTTAGCCGAACGAGCCGAGCTTTACCCGAACAAGCCGAGTTTTGACATCAAACTCGGCTTGTTTATAAATGAGCCGAGCCTAAAATTTATACGAACTTTAAAATGTGCTCAAGCTTGGCTCGTTTAGAAAATGAACGAGCTCGAGCCGAACTTTTGACGAGCCGAGTCCGAGTAGCTTGTCTCATATTACAGCCCTACGCCTGCTTTGTCCCCTCCGCCAGCTCCGACACTTTCTCCACCACCGGCGCCTGTGCTCTCCCCACCTCCTGCGCCACTTCTATCCCCACCACCAGCACCAGTATTCCCCATCAAGACCGCCTCTACTTTCCCCACCAACACCAGTATTCCCACCGCCATCAAGCAAATAACTCGATCACCAGAACGCTACATAGCCATCTTCTCCTATCAGTTGCAGCAACTCTTCTTCAATGTTCGATCGTAAACTAAAATTCATGTAATAAATACACAATCTTTCTGTATTATAAGTTTTTCGTTGAACATATATATATATATATATATATATATATATATATAATCTGCACTGAGCTGAATATATATCATCTGTATCAAAGGAAAGGAAATGCAATCGTTTTACATACAATTAACACGCAACACACAACATATCGCAAGTATTCTATATATATATATGCTAATGCATGGTTCTCTTCCTCTTCAAAACCTCAACGATCCCCAATGCAGTACAATACGAAATCGCCATAACCGTAACCATAGGATTAACACCAACCGCAGTCGGAAACACACTCGTATCGGCCACAAACAACCCTTCAACCTCCCAACTCTCCCCTCTCTGATCCACCACCGACGTCTTAGGGCAAACTCCCATTCGGCACGAGCCCATTTGGTGAGCCGAAGCAAACGGGACAGAATGACCTTTCAAGTCCATTGAGCTCACACTCTTAACGAACCGCTCGAACTCGTGTGAACTCGCGGTTTTCACGTTGAGTTTCGGCCCCGATCGGTGCTGGGTTCCGATCACTTCTGCACCTGCTGCGGCTAGAATCCGAAGCATCTTTTCTACGCCTAGTTTGAGGTTGGTTTCGTCGACCGACGAAATTTTGTATTGGACGTCGGCTGGGTTTCCCGGTGAGACCTTGCCGGAGCCTTTGTCTCTTGCTAGGGCTATTAGATGGGCTGTTCTTGAAAACTTTGACATTCTCACCTGATAATATAGAAAATGTTTATCCATCAATACAACAAAATTCACTAACATAAAATATCAACATGGGTTCATATGAACAAGTCTGAGCCGAGTTTTTTTCGAGTTTTTTTCGAGCTGAGTGGAGTAGTTCGACTGACATATCATTTATATAGTGTTACTTTATCTAAATAAGTTGAACATTGACACGTTCAAGTTCAGCTTATTTCTAAAAGAGTGAAGTTCGTATATAGCCTCAGTTTTGAAATGTCATGTGTTCGTATTCATCTTGTTTATAAAAGTAAACGAGTTCGAGTAGCATCAAGTAGGTAGTTGGTTCATGCAATATAAATATATACAAATTATCAATACTTACCTTGATATCAGTCCCAGAAGTCCAAGGCATTAGGGCAGAGAACAACCCTGGGTGAAGAGAAGGAGTTTGAATGAGAGCTCCATACCCGGAACCATTAAAATCCGCAACCACCTTCGACATACTCGTCATGATCCCACCTTCATAGCTAAGTCCCCGAGTCTCGGATTTAGCCTCTAAGTCCTCCGGAAAGTAGCCCCAAGCCATAGTCACCGGATGCAAGTGCAAGTTCTTCCCAATGTTCGGATTCCTTAACCCGCTTCTCGACAACAATGCCGGAGTGTTAAGCGCACCACAAGCCACAATTGTGACCTTAGACTCAACCACACACACTTCTCTTGCATTTTTACAACCATACTCGAATATTACACCTTTCGTCTTTCCCCTTCTGCCTGAATGGCTTGATGAGTATAACACCTTCGTAACCTCGCAATTTGGAAGAATCATACCGTTATTCGACTCCATAAGGTCTATAAGCCATGTTTCCATGGTTCCTTTCTTTCTACCATCTTTACATCCCATGAAACACCAACCACAATAGTGATCCTTAGGTGCATTTCTAGGAATGGTTTCAACCGGGTAACCTAATTCGGTACAACCTCGCCTTAAAACTTCATTATTTAGCCCTTCTTCCTCTACATCACCTTGCACATCCATTTTACCACACACAACATTCATTGCTTCCTTATAGAGATCACTATCAAACAACTCTAGCTCATGTTCCTCGGACCATTCTCGCATGACATGGCTCGGGGTCTTAATCGAGGCTGACCAATTGACCGTGGACCCGCCTCCGACCGTTGAGCCGGCTAGAATCATGACACTCACATCTCTTGTGGGTAACAAACCCCCAAACTCATACATTTGGCTCAAAGTTTGGCCTTCGAGTAAAGATAAGTTTTGTCTTGCATTGTAACTTCCCTTTTCAAGAACTAGTACCTTGTAGCCCGCCTTCGCTAGCACACCCGCCACCACGCCACCTCCCGAGCCAGAACCCACCACCACCGCATCACACCGGATAGTCATACCCGGGTTCATGTGATCCGGTTTCTTATGTTTTTTGGGATGGGTTGAGACTCGGAATCCGGTTGATCTTAGGCTTTGTGCTATCTTTTCTTTTGGGCTTGACATGTTAATAATGCACTTGTGAAGTGGCCCAACTATGTTGTCATCTTGTGTTTCACAGACTTGCTTTGGTACTTTAGCGGTTGCTTTGGATTGTGCCTTGAAATCCGGATCCGGTCCACAATACCCGATTGCCTTCCATGTTGGGTTCTCATTGTTATCATTTACCTATCATTTTTTTAATAAACACGTTAAATTACACAATTTTGGACCTTAAATAGCACTAGTATTGTTCATCGGACCAAAACCGAATTACAAGAATGAAAATCGGACATAAAAAAAACTCAATCCAACCCTAAAGTAGACGAAAAATACACAAACTTAAGCATCAAACATATCAAATAATGTATGAAAACGCTTGTGTTAAAGTCTAACGGATAAAAGATAAAGATAACGGTTGTGTATACAAGCATATTGGCCCAAACCAAACACCTAAGCTTTCAATAATATAAAGATTAACCCACTATCCTTTTATACTAGACTTGATATATCTACACATCAGTGGGTAAACAAGACGCTAAACTTAAACTCGATAGATGTTTTGATATAATATAGTAGTCTTATGTATTAGGCTTATTAGGCTAGTTATTTATCTATAATGTTATAGTAGATAACCTTCAATATTTACATATATGTAAGCATGTTCACGGGTCGGACCCGCAGGGTCGACGGGTCCGACCCAGCGGGTCAAGGGTCCGGAAAAGGTGACCCGGACCCGCCTAAAAGGCCAACCCGCTGGGTTGGTGACCCGTCGGGTCGGCGGGTTGGCCTTTTTTTATCAAACCCGAAAATTAAAAAAAAAAAAAGAAAGAAAAGGGCTTGTTGGTGGGTCGACCTGCCAATTAATTTGTCCAACGGCTATGGTTCGATTTTTTTTTTCTTTCAAAATTGACCTTTGGCTGGTCGACTCGCCGGGGGTCTGCAGGTAAGGATCTCTCGATCCTTACCCGCACCCGTAACCCGTCGGATCAAAACTTACCGGGTCACGGGTTACCCGTGACCCGTGGACATGCTTACATATGTCTATTCAACAACAAACTTATTGTCGTTGGAAAAAGTTAAGACATATAATAAATTTGAACTTCGTTATCAAGTGAAGAGGCTAGGCCAAGTAGATATACACAGTCTATACAAAGAGAGGGTGTGTTACTTTCTCTTAAATCTCCACTTCGTTATCAAGTATAAAGAGGCTAGGCCAAGTAGATATACGTTCGTGTCCCAATCTCTTATTCGCCAAACTTGTCGAGGGTCCGTTTAGAATTATTAAGAGTCATTTTTCGAAAATAAAATATTATTTAGTAAATTAAAAGTCATTATCTGACGATTAAAATCGGCTATTATTGATCTTTAACACATGAAAAGAATATAACCGTTTTCAATTTGTTTTCATTTTACCCTTATAATCAAACGGACATTGAACCTCTTTATCTTTTATTCATTATAAAAATATAATTATTTAAGAAAGTTTTTTTGGAAGATTATATTCTCACATCCATAATAATGGGATATCAATTCTAGTATATAAGGTAGGTGGCTACTTATATTGTCAATCGATTTTAGGATGAAATCTTGATAGACTTATATGTTGGACTTTGGCCCAACGTGTATGCGTTTGGACGTGCGATGAACATCCATGTCATATGAGACCCCGGAAAAGCATTTCGATCTCTGGGTCCCAACGGACATGGATAGTGATAGTCCGTCCGTTTGGACTAGCCGGCCTTAAAGCATCTCGTCAACTGTCAACTGAATCAGACGATCGCACTTGAGGGGCCGTATGGAGGATTATGTTCCCACATCGATAATAATGGGATGATAAGTCTAGTATATAAGGTTTTTGAGCTATTCCTTCTATTATCAACCGGTTTAGGATAAAACTTTGTTAGACTTATGTGTTGGACTATGGACCGACGCACATTTGCGCTTGGGCGTGCGATGAAACCCCACTTTATATCAAACCCGTGGGTGTTTTTTTTTATTGTTTATCTAAATGAATAAACAAAAAAGTAATATAGTGAACAATTCCTTGGGAGATCGAGATGATCATATCCGACTCCCGACTAAATCTTCGCTTATTTAAGGAAGTTCAGTCAGACATGTGTTCAAAGAAATCAATTGTGTTGCTGACCGATTGACCCATTTGAAAATTTCGAACCTCAACATACCCTTTTCTGACAATCCCGAACTTCAGAGTCTCGTCCGCAAAAAAGCTTTAAGATGACTACCTCTTGAAGATAGATCTTCCTAACCGTTTTTATACGTCAATGCAATTGCGATTACGTTACGTTAACAACTTATAGTCCGTGTAACTAATAACATGAACGATTATTTTGGACAAAGGGTACGTAAGCATGTGTAGGATGGACCCAAGGTCATTTATTAGTATTAGCTAAATTGCAGTAAGATTAGTCATTGCTTCTTTTGGTTATTTATGTTTCTGTCATGCCAATAAATTCTCTATTCCCTGCAAAATTTTCGAATCTTCACAATAACATCCCTATTCCCTACTTGAAATAAATATCGTTTTATTAAGGGCAATTTTGATAACTATGCTTTTTTGAAAAACTTGAGTAGTAACTAACCTTTTTAATGTTTTAATTAAGTAAATGTACACCAATATTTTGTATTTATTTTCAAACTCTACACATTATTCTCTCAAGGAATACATTTACTAAACACAAAATTATAAAAAGTCTAGTAAATCAAATTGTTTCTTTAAATAATTATTTTAATTTTTTTATTAAAGTTAAACGTCGTTTTAGATTTTTACAAAAAAAAAAAAAAAGGATTCGGAAACAAATTCATTTCATATTCATGTAATGTAAATAGAAAATTGTCTATTTGAGAAACTATTATCACATGCTTGTTTCAGCTACAATATTATTCATCCGGTATGATCACGGATAAATATCTGATAAATAAGTGTTAATTTATTTTCTGACGAGCACCGTTACCAATTTTTTGTGCTAGGGCACCCCAAAAAGATTTATTAGTTTGAAGTATTTGTACAAATGGTTCATACATTTATAAGGTTTGTAACTGTTATTTTGTTGCTACAAAACTTTGTTTATTCATATAAAACTTGTATAATATTAATTCTAATATTTTTTATAATGGTTTGTGTCTTTTTCGTTATATTAATTAGTCGTGTTTGTATGTACTTTTCATTTATAGGTGTTTGAAATAATAAAACATAATTTTTGAACTAACATCTCAAATCTCAATGTTAAAACTAATTGTACACAATAACATAAATTTTGTAGTAGAACATTATATATGAACTGATAGTATAAAATTTTTAAACTAACATATATTATAATTAAAATATACTAATAAAATTTGTGTTTCATTAACATTGTTTGATTAACATTACTTATAGAACAAGAAAAATGTATGAATTGATAGTATAAAAATGTGTTAACAAAATTTACAAATTTTAATTTGAACTAAAGTTGTAACCGCTATGAGTTGTTGTTCTATGAAAAAAAGTATTAAAATATTATATATTAAAATAATTTTAATTATCTTAATTATATTTTTATTTTTTTAAAAAAAAATTAGTTCATATTTTATCAACATTTCATATTTCACCAATGTACAATTTATTACTCCATGATTTTTTTATCAAAATAAACCGTTTATACCAAACTAAAATGGGCAATTTTGGTAACTAGGCCTTTTTGAAAAACTAAAGTAGTAACTAAGCTTTTTAATATTTTAATTAAGTAAATGTAATCCAACCTTTTGTATTTATTTTCAAATTTTACCCACTTTTCTCTCAAGGGGTACATTTACTAAACACAAAACTTAAAAAAGCCTAGTAAATCAAATTGTTTCAACAAAAAATCAATAAAAAGAGTCTAATTTATCAAATTTTTTCAAATATTAACATAATTAACAAAAAAATTACTTAAAATAATTTACATTGAATAATAGATGACAAATTTTTTAAATGGGAGAGAGTATAAAATTGATTAAGACTTTTTAGTAGGATAATGTAGAGTCAATTAAGAGTAATTTTTTTTGGTCAAATACCTCGACATGATGATCGAGACATTATTTACATAATAAATATATGTATTAAACTTAGGGAGAAAATGATCCTCCAAATTTCAAATATTTGTGGCTATTTAATTACATTTATGAGAAGTGCATGTCTTCACCTACCCATAAATACGCGTTTTTTACGTGACACAAAATACTCGTGGAATAAACAAAACAAACAAGTTTGTTGCGTTATATACTATCTTTATAATAGAGTAATAATTTTATGTAAACTTCTTATTTTACAATAAGAAAAAAGCCCGATTCAAATCTTACCCAAACAAAAAAAACCCGATTCAAATACAAAAAAGTTCGTCTAGAGTAGACATGTTCAAATCCGGACAGCCCGCCCGGAAAAACGGACGGATATGAACATGGGAACAAGCCCGGCCTGGCCGAGAAGCTCGGCCCGTAAGCTAGGTAAATAAATAAAATAATAAAAAATAAATATTATAGTATAATTATTAGAAATATTAAGTATTAAAATAAAATATGTAGTATAACTATAATAAATTTAATATATTTTACATAAAGTATTTTTAAAAAAATTAATAATATTTTTTAAAAGAAATTGAAAAAGGGGTTCCGCGAGCCCGCCCGGACCGGGTACGGCACCCATCCTAGGCCCAGTAGCCGGGCCTAACCCGACCCGGGCCCGGATATACAAGTCTAGTCTAGAGTTGATCTTATGTCATACCGTTTTACTGAAAAAAATATTTTGTAAATAATCTAAAAAATTTAAAAGATTACTAATCGTATTAATACCGATATGTGTTTATGATAGATGTGATGTCGATAATAAATGAGTAATTGACTTCTTAAGTACAATACATTTTAGTTATAGCAAATTATGAAGCTAAAAATAGTTATGATTTAGGTTGTGTTAATTAATACTAGTGTTTTTGTGTGTGTGTTTTTTAATTTAATTATTGTTTGACATGATTTAATTATAAATTATCTAAAATTGAATGGATTTCGATTATTAGATGATAATCTAATTGTTAGACCATGACAAATTTCATAATGTTCAATGTTCTAGGGTGTGTTTTGAAAACACTGATTTTGTTTACAGTTTTTTTATTGGAAAGGTTACGTTTAACAGGAAATTTACAGTGGTCACTGGTCACCAAACCATTACAGCAAGAACAGAAGTAGCAGGAACGACAAAGAACAAGGCCTAAGCTAAGGTGATGCCAAGTAACCGAGCCCTCCAAGTTGAGTTGGTGGATCGGTATTTCCACTTAAGAGAGGTGAAGTTTTTCAGAGCAGAATTGTTCATTAACTTTTTGCCTTATTAAAACACTAAAAACACTATTTTTAAGTCAATAAACCAGTAATTAGTGTTTTAAAAACACAAAACAATTCTAATAACACCAGAAAATACTAAATACTAGTTTATCTCAATGGTTTAGCAAACACAACTTTATAAGAAGATTGAAGACATACTTGAGTGAAGAATGCGAGTAGGATAAGGGCCTTGAGACCAAAAAATAACTGCCTAAGGTGACCAATGGGGCTCAAAGACCACGAGATGGCGATTTTTTGACGAGTCTTGAGATCCAAATCCGAAAATCGGTGAAAGAAAGGGTATTTGATCGAAATACTCGCTTTTCCGCACAAAATCAAAGTCCCAATCCATGTCGAAAGGAGGACAAAGACTACTCTCGTAAGGAAAACATGGCTTCGTAATTTTTCGCTTATGAGTCCACCAACCTGCAAAATTTTATATAAGAGAATACTATATTAATATTTAACTATTCATTTAATTTTCCCTGATGAAAAATATAAGATCAAGAAAAACAATTTGTATAAAATATAAATAATTAAATTTGATGAAGTATTTTTTTAAATTTTAATAAAATTAATATTTTGACCTTATATCCTAAAAATATTCATAAAATGATCAAATTAGTTTTTTTACCCTCTAGAAAATTGCTGAACATTTTATTGCCTCGATTTCGGTTTGTAATTAGTTTATTGTTACATTTTTGGCAATATATTATAAAAAAATCTATTGAAATTAACGAAAATCTATAATATTTGATCGAATATTTTTGGTAGTATTTAATATTTATCTACCAAAATATTAATCAGGAATCAAGATACAAAGAAAAAGTAAATAAAACATAATTATTGATATTCATATCAGTATTTAAAATTATTTAAACTTTATAATAAAACTATAATCCAAACCTTACTCGATTCCGATTCACACGAAAAATATTAGAAAATCATATATGTTTTCTCACGTAATATGTGAGTTCCTGAATATAGGGTGCGTTCGGTGTGCCATGGATTATCGAGATTATTGGGATTATAACCTCGGGAGATTATTTTGGGAGATTATTCTGCCCATTTTTTTCATCCACTTTAACATGGATTATCGAGATTATTGGGAATTATTGTGAAATTTTAATCTTCCCAATAATCCACTATGTTCACCAAACGGACCCATAATTATATAAGGAAGCTGATTATTGTTTTACATATTAATAATTAAAATTAATTAAACGATTAAAATCCATAAAACTCAGACCAAATCTAAAAAATCGATAAGAAAAATAAAAAATATTATTAGAAAATGATATATATGTTCTCACGTAATCTGGAGTTCCTGCCATGGAAGCTGAAGTGCCAAAGAACTTAACCGCAGACTCATCATCTACACCCAAAACGTCGTCGTTTGGGACTTTAACAGAAGGCAAGAAAGTGTCACACAGTGCAGTGAGTGAATTCATCTCCCTAGATGAGAGCTTGTTAACGTAAGTCTCTTTCTCTCCCATGAATAGCTTCTGGGTATCGATATCGATGGTCTCGAAATCGATGTTATCGAAATCGATCGCCGTCTGCTCTTCGTTCGCCATGGCTGATATTATGGTAATATGAGTTTGTTTGTTTGTGATTTAAGGTGAAAGCTAGGTATCATATAAGGTGAGGAGTTTGAAGAATTGAAGTTACTATTGAGGGTGAAAGAGAGAGATATTTATTGTGAAAGGTGACGTGAAACTGATTTCCTCCTTGATAGAAGAAATCGAGTTACATATATATCGAAAGAAAGGATGATGATGATGATGATATCTAAAACTAACCTTTGACTCGTTCTAGACTCGTTCGGTATATTTCCAAAATCGAGTTAAAATCTAAATGAAAGTAGTTAGGAATTTAGTGGGTGAGACTATCATAAGACCTTTGTATACGGGTTTTAATTTTAGGAAGGAACCGCGTGTGCTTATGTATGGTTTATTGGACGTGTGTTCTCTACGTAAGATGCTAAGGTCTACGTAGGGTTGTAATATGAAATAAGTTGTTCGGGTTTGGTTCGCATTCGGCTCGATTTGAGCTCGTTTATTTTTTAAACGAGGTGAATATGAATACTTTTTAAAGCTCGTATAAATAGGATCGGGGTCGGCTCATTTAAAACAAGCCGAGTTTGAACATGTCGATACTCGGCTCGTTCGGTAAAATAAAACTATAGGAGCATTATTTTAGTCAAGCTACTCGGGATCGAGTCGTCAAAAGTTCGGCTCGAGCTCGTTTACTTTCTAAACGAGACGAATTAGAACATTTTAAAGTTCGTATAAAATTTAGGTTCGGCTTGTTTATAAACAAGTCGAGTTTGAGCATGTTAATGTTCGGCTCGTTAAGCTCGTATAACATCCCTACCTCCACGTTGTTTGGTCCGAGGTGGATATAATTTTTTTTAACAAAAGTAATATCATATTTGATGAGATATATATCTGATATGATCTATTGGATATATAGGGAACATTTTTATAGATCATTGGATACGGGTTGTGTTTTTATAAAACGTGGATATTCGGATATAAACGGATAATATGGTTTTTACATGAGGGGATTGGATTGGATGAATATCCACAATCCATATATAAGAGTATATAAGTCATATTTACTTCATCCATGATACAAAAGGCAAACTATAAACCAGTACTACATAATTCCATAATGTGAAAGTTATGTGGTCAAATATAGCGTAGAGGATTCGAAGGATACATTTGCGTTACGTCAGAGTCCAACACACGAGTCTTGCGGAGTTATATTCTAATTAAACTCAATTGTAATACGAGAAATAATTCACCGAATTTATATACTATGTAGCGGTTTTGTTTATGATTTGTCGGAGATAATAAGTTTTCACACCTAAATCAATTGACAATAGGAAGAGTAGTCCATTGTGATTATATATTATGGGTTGGGTTTGAACCTAACGAGCATGTCGTTCGTTTACCCAGCAATAGAGGACCTCCACTATATGGTTTGTTTGTATCGGACTTTAGTATTAACTATGAGGATCTATTTTATTTATGAGTTAGTTACAAAGAAAATGAGATGTTATACTAAACAATAGAGTCTTCTTTCGAGTTTGTAATAAAACAATATTCTAGAATCAACTCTTCAGTAGCAATGTTGATGACTTGAAACAATGAAAAAAAACTGAAAAAAATATGTATTAATAAAAGTAATTAACTAAATCTCCAAAATAATTAGATATTGATACACATTTATTACCTTGGGTCCAACATGCAACTTGCACTCGAGTTGGTTGTGAACTAACATATATGCCGATTCTATTTTGAATTAATCGATAATAGAAGGAGTAGATTACCGATCTGATATACAATGTTAATTACTTTACTTGGTATTGATATTCATTATTCCAACAAAAGAGTATTAGAATTCATTTGGTTGTAAGGACTAGGAGTGTTCATAGGTCCGGACCTGGACCGGACCTGGACCGGACCGGACCGGACCGGACCGGAAGAATGCGGACCGGAAATGGACCGAATTATTCGGTCCAGGTCCGGTTCAGGTCCGGTCCAAAACCGGTCCAGGTCCGGTCTAGGACCGGATGGACCGAAAAACTGGTGATATTTACAAAATTTTAGGACCGGACCGGACTTGGACCGGACCGAACCTGGACCGGAACAATATCAAAACAAGTTTATTTTATTTTTTTTTAATTTTTTTTTAAATATAGGTCCGGACCGGACCGGACCGAATGTGGACCGGACCGGACCGGACCGAATTGGTTGGACCGAAGACCGGACCTGTTGTTTTCGGTCCGGTCCGGTCCGGTCCGGTCCAGGTCCGGTCCAGTCCAAAAACCGGACCGGACCGGAAAATGCTCACTCCTAGTAAGGACAAATGAAAATGAATATACCGCAATATATGACGTTATTTATTAATGTTTTAGAGTCATTTCACGTGATTTCAGATTAATAAAATAGGATTGGATGGATTTTAATACGGTATGTATAAAAAAAATACCGCCTTAAAGATTAGTTTTATAAATAAATAAAGAATTAGAAAATAGACTTTGTTTTCTCTATGTTTTAACTATTACAACCAATCGGCATGTATAAATAAAACCGGTTATAATTGTTGAAGTCCAAAACAAATGAATTTTAGAGCGGGAACGGAGTGCATAAGAGGACACGTGTGTTTTAATTTCAAAAACTCCAAACAATACATAAATGCTGTTGAGTTCTAAAATAATTGGCAATAGGAGTAACTGTTTGCTGACCTTATATAATAAACTCTGAATGTTTATCATATTAAAGTCCGACACATTGTAAAATGGAATTGTGTGCATACTGCTCACGAAGCTAATAACTACATGTCTATATATAGAAATTCAAGAAATATGTCATTTATAACTCACTTAAGAAACAAACATGCATGTTCGTTATGCTTTGATTGCTTTCACAATATCTAATCACAAACACGTTAGATATCACTCTACAATAACATGTGTTAATTGGGCAAATTTGGTTGATGTCTTTAGGTTGTACAATTCTAGTTGGACAATAAATTGGATTTAGCAAAAAGGTTTGTTTAGTTTATTTGTATACTAAATTAGGCAAATGGATCTAAAATCTAGTTGAAATTTAGACAAATGGATCTAAAACCTTATTTGTTTATAGTTAGTACACATGTTATATGATTGTAACACGGACCGACTACGCTAACCGTTATGATACCTCATGAACATCCATTGCAACGTGGAATGGAGGTTGTGCTTATACGAGTGTATATATATATATTAGATACAAACTCAACATACAAACACGATACCATTTCATCTCAAAATCAACCGACAATAAAAATACATAAATAAAGAGCAATTCACCGACCTTATATGGGGTCATTTGGAACACCGAGCTTATTGGAACCATAGATGAAGATTGTGGTAGCTTAAACTTATTGGGTAACTGAAATATATAGCTGACTAAACGAACTTTTTTTTAATAAGCTTGATGGGCGTTCGGAAGAACAAAGTTTATTAAAGTTGACGTAAGTGTAAAATTACATAAAAGAGTTTTTTTTTAAATATAATTCTTCATAGGATATATTTGTAGTAAATATATAATTCAATAAGTTACTATATATAATTCAATAAGTTACTATATTATACAATAAGTTACCATAATTTCCGTAAATTTGTACTTCTGAACGCATTATTCTGTTTTTTTTTTCTCAATAAACTTCATAAGTTTAATATATATAACTTGCTAAAACAAAGGAAGCAACGAGGGTTTACAACTTATGTTAGACGAGTTCGAAGGGCAATATTTTATAATTTTATAATATTTATTTCATTTTATTTTGTATATATCTCTCTCTTATTATGAAATATATCCAAATTGACAACTACATAAGAATGATAAGATAATCTTAATTAGTTTAATTGACCAAATATTCGGTGATGAGAAATAAATTGTCTACGTCCATTGTTTTCAAGAGGACATACGTATTTAAATTATGGTCGGGCTCTAAAATTCAACACCTCTTAATCATAATAATATATATACCTACCATGCTTAGACATAAATATATATTAATTAGCTAGCTACTTATAAAAGTATTTTCAGTTTAAAGTTTTTTAAAATAAAAATGTAAAATATATTTTAAACAAAAATATATAGAGATAAATTCGGTGAAAACGTGTTCTAATAAATGAAATAAATATCATATATATTTTAAACAAAATGAAGGAAAGCTACGTATTTGTTTATTAGTAAAAAAATGTTGTTGTCTTTTTATATTTTAATATGAATTTTTTTTTATTAAATGTTTTTTTTACTAGATTTTGTTTTTGAGAAAGTTACGTGTTACGGAAATAAGTGAGGAGGATATACATGGTAGTCATCTTGTCTAAACTTGATTCCTATAATAGAGGCCCAAAAGATGGAATCGCTGGGTCGATTCTTCGAATGGACAAAGGAGTAATGCTTGACTTCAAGGATGATTCTATGAGCATATTCGATGACACTAGTGAAGTTGTTGTTGAAAATGACTTCATTATGGGCTTTCCATGTGTAGTATACAAAGATGATGTAGGATCTTCTTGTGTGGTATATGAAGATTTTGGTGTTTCCGATGGAGCTACTAGGCCAGTCTCATAAGCTGAAGGTGTTGAGTGGTATACACATCCATTTAGCAATAATGTTGAACACAAGTTGTGTGTAAGAACAATTGATCCAAAGGTAATCTTCCGTTTCTTCATGGGAGAGAGATAAAGTTTACAAGTGTTGTTGGAAAGAAGGATTCAAGAGTGAAGTTTAACAAGGGTAGTGAGTATGCGGTGGCCCGTAAGCCATAAGATAAAGCTACATTTCGAAATGTTGAGACCTCCCCAAACTATCCATACACCAAGGTGTTGTAAGACCTCGAGGGTGCATAAGGTAGTAGGCCTTGGAGGTGGAGAAGAGTCCATTGGAATTAGAGAGGTAAGCTATAATGTTAGATGGGCTATTGTGGAAGAGGAGATCACCGCGAACTTTGAGGATCATTCTCTAATAGTGATTGTGAGTCTTCTTGGAGATACAATTCCAGATGGTGTCGAGGCTAAGATTGTTGGTTTGGATTCAGGAGCACCAAATGTTTACTAGATTTTTCTCACCCGTTAAAGAACAACTTAACCCTCAATCACACTCGTGCTTGATTTTTGTATGCTCGTGAAGCTCAAATATTGCACGCTTGTGCAGCGCACGTGCGGCCAAGTGGCAAAATCATTTTTTTTATTGAACATTTCTTAGAGATTTTTACCCTTATCGTAAGATAGGTTCTCATGTTATTATATCCTTGTATATATACACAACACGGAGTATCATATACACATTAATGGGTAATTAGCCCATTTCAATGCCGGAAGTTTTGCACGCAATCCGGCTCAGAGCCGGTGCAGCCGGTGCAACCATGGACAAGTCGTTGTCTCGTCAATGTCGAAGATTTTTAATAGGGCATCAAATTTTTTGGGGCCTCGTTTACGAAAACAAATGTACTAATAGCCCAATTAGCTTTTTTTGTTGAAGAGACGGGGAGACCTTGATCCCAACGCATATTATTAATATAGGAGATAAAACAGGCTAACCAGGGACAAGTCGTTGTCTCGTCACGCCTCAAACATCGTTCTTCAAAATAGAAATAAGACCATATGGAGGGTCCTTAATTATATGAAACCCTAATGGAAATCAAAAGGTAGAGAAGCGAGAGAGTGCGCAGTCACGTTTGTTTCTCTATAAATATGTCGAAACTGGATGATTCAGTCTTTAGACTCTTTACGATGAAGCCTTGACATTTCAAAACCAAAGATCCCCATATTATCTAGCATTTTTTCCCCCTTCTAGTACACTATATATTCTTTCAAATGGTGGGTTTGTGGTTTTGTTTTGGCATTGGACTGAGCCTCCAAATATCAAGTCGGACATGTATGCACATCGCCCACATACACATTAGGTCTGAGTCCGCACATACATTCGGTAAAATTTATCATAAAACTAACCGACTAGGGGTGGGCATGAGACGGGACGGGACGGGATAGGGGTCGTCCCGCGTCCCGTCCCACAAGTTATTTGCGGGACGGGACGGGATTTATAACTTTTTTTCTTCGTCCCGCGCAGGCCTTGTCCCACGCGGGACGGGACGGGACGGGACATGACAAATCCCGCGAAAATTATGCACTGATTATATTCAATACGTACACATGTTTTCTCTCATATTTAAAGACACAAATGATCTAAAAAAAATTGATACCTAATTATCGATTCATGACGCCTACATTAGTAGTTAATACATTGAAAACAAATTCAAGTTACATCAAAGTGTCTTACCGATTTACATTCAGAAAATAACAACTAGTAATTTACAGATTTTTACATTTATTAAACTATCGATTACAATTGTGGGAATCCACAAATAAAAGGGCAATGGAACAGACTAGAGGAAGGACGGCGAAGGAACGGACCAGAGCAAGGCGGCGAATAGACTAAATCAAGGGAGAGTGGAATCTCTAGTATTTTAGATCCAACCAAATGAGTCGTAAAGAATGAGTGAATGACTAATGAAAAATTATCGATCTAATAATTTTAAAATATAAAAATATTTTTTAAGTTATATTTTTAAAAACTATAATTTATGTATATTATTTATGCATATAATATTTATAAAATATAAAAATATTATATGCGGGACGGGACGGGATTAACCAAGATGGGAAGTCTCCGTCCCGCGTCCCGTCCCGCAAATTTTTTGCGGGACGGGACAGGACGTGATACACAATGTTTTTTTTAAATCCCACCGGGATCGGGACGGGATCGTGACGAGACCGGGACGGGACGGGATTATGCGGGATTTATCATTTATGCCCACCCCTATAACCGACAATCAATAAGCGAAACAATCAACCAAACTTATACACTAGATCACGGTTTACCTATTATCCGTATTGAGTTTTAACGTGAGTAACGTCTTATATTACTATTGCAATACGAGTTGTAATGTGTACGTCTTACTTGATTGTTTGAAGATTTTGATTCAGTACAATCCCTACCTATCTGCACTTCTGCATGTAAGTAAATTCCTTGACCACACAAATATATGATGGCTTACGAACTCAATTTATTACTTACTAAACAATACGTACATCTTTAGGCCTGCATATATACTGTCTTAACCGACACCCATGCCCATCTATTAAATTAACGTACACCAACTTCTTCAATATCGGCGGTAACTTTTAGGGTTTGAGTGATTCTACTACGATGGATAGTTTTTCACTTTCGAACCGTGAAATTCGATGATGGACCGTAAATAGGGGTCGTGTGCATGTGTATGAGTGTCATGCGTGTTATGTAATAAGTGTATTGTTTTACCACCTGAGGGTGTACGTAGTTGATCTTTTACTCTGTAATGAAAGGGGGTCAGCTATCCCGAGTGATTACTACTTACCTCTATTCTATTAATAAAACTATGTCTAGATGCGTCGGAAATCACAATATCTTCATCCCCTAAATAAACTAATATATGTTTTAACAGATTAATTTATAGTGCAAGGTTAGGGTTGAAGTAAAATAAAAATTATACACAATCTAAATATAAGGTTGTTGGTGAACTACTCTACTTATCGTTAGTTGGTTTGAGAAAAAAACAGTTATGATATCGGTTATGACTCATGTCGTTAAGTGTTAACAAAAACTAGACAAACACAAGTCAGTAAAACCCTCTATTGCTTGTTTTGCCGGAACAAACTCGGACTGTGTGTGCCTTGTCCGAGTCCGTCGGGTCCCATATTATTTCCTTGTGAAAATAGGAAAAAAATCATATTAACTATAATAAAATAAAATAGCCTTAAGTGTTGCCGAAGATTGTAGTCAATTTACCGTATACCAAGAAAATATTTAAATCATTCACTCTATAAGATGACTCGTTTCGATACTTTTTATTACCAAATACATGAATCGGTTTGAACTAGTTTGAAACCGGTTTACAAGCAAGCCTAGAATCTTCTTTGACTGGTATCAATTAACCCACAAATAAAGTCAGCCTAAAATCAATTGATGAGTACGGATGGCCTTTAATCAATCAATGCCCTTGTAATGTGTTTCATGCATCCACATGCAAAATCGAGAGGGAAAAAAAAAAAAACCAAATTTTCGATATTTGACATTAAAATTTCAAAATTTTAGTTCATAATATTTGATATTATAAGTGATATATATTAATACTGAATTTTTTATAAATAAAATTACACCAATAAAAACTACACCTTATACTTTTATTTTGTTTATAAATGTGATTTTTTTCCTAATACCATATAATAGAAAGGAGATTATGAAGTGGTTAATTAACGTTAAAATGATTAGTTTATAATTATTTAATTTATGAATAGAGAATGTACTAAAAACAATTAATGCAACTATTCCTCTCTATTTCTGGATCTCATCTCAAAGTGGCTCAGAGTCCCTCCTCCTTATCCCTATAGTCGTAATATTTGGAATTGGCTCAGCAAGATGAATCCCAAAAGAAATGTTCTTGCCGCTCAAGTGACTATCTATCATCACTACCTACATCTACTTCATATGAAGATCCCGCAATGACTTCATTTTCAACCAAAGATATACACATGCTACCGCTTGTACTCACAACATCAACGCCATAAAAAGTTACACCACAAGTCGCTGGAAAGACAAATCTCTACAAACTCAATCATGGACTAAGATACGAGGCATCCACCTTAGTTAGCTTTCCTTTGTTTCTTTTCCTTCTGTTCTTATTGTTTAAGACTAGTAGCCTTCCTGTACATCCTTTCTATAATACAATTAACTTTTCAAGAAAAAAAATTTAATGCCGGAAATAAACAAATTATTATTTTTATGTGTCTGGCCATAAATAATCTTGAATTCTTTTTTCATTAATGTTCCATCTATTGACTATCCTGAAATCTTTTGATTAATCTTATACTCCCTCCGATAAAAAATAAGTGTCGTTTTAGCATTAAAAATTTGATCACAATTATCTGTCATTTTAAGTTTTCTAGACCAATAAATGAACAATAATTATAAGAAATGTTCTTGAAAACTGGTACAAATGATTAATTTTAGTTCTAAAATCTTTCTTATTAGTTTAAAAAAAGGTTGAATATTAAATAAGTGATAAGATTTATAAAAACTTTACAAAATCTATATTATTTAATATTTTTTTTTAAAAATTGTGTCAAAGGCTAAAATGACAGTTAATTATGATCCGATGGAGTATTATTTTGAGCCATTATTATTTATAGAAATTAAATATGCAGCCAAAACTTGACTTCTTGGACTCAATGGATAGATAAATGTCACATTTATTAATAAATTGATTGGATTTTTAATAGGTGAAGCTACCAAATGTACATAGTACACTACTATTTAATGATAAATGATCTTAGTTAGCTTGCAGTATTCAAATCAAGCTAACTACCGGCACACTCTTAAGTGTTTTATGAGTTGTCAATGTCCCTCACCTGTGGTTCGTCGTATCTAAATTTGGGTTAATTGCAAAAGTCACCCATTATATATACCAATTTATACAAAATTGCTTGTTTAATTATGATTTGCAAAATGTTACCTATTATATCTCATAGTTTGGGTTTGTTAGGAGTGTTTTTTGTGAAACTTAAGTTTTTGATATGTGGTGGAAGGTGGAAGGCTTTTGGTTGTTGTATTCGAGTTTATGATGAGCACGTTCGGTAAAATGTTCAGATTATTTTGGGAGATTATCACAGATGATTAATAATGTAAATGTAATTGGGTTATTTCCCCCCCAAATAATCCTAAAATAAATTATTTATCTTCAAATAATACCCATAATAATTTCGTAATCTTGATTGGATCCCGATATTTTCCTCTTATTTGGTAATTAGGAAAACTAACAAAATTAATACACCTCACTTGTGAATAAAAAAATAATCTAACTTTAAAATTATTAGCTCGTATATAAAGTATGACATAATAATTCAATTTAACACAAATATTATGTCACTTTATTATAATTTACCAATAGCCACCTCATCGTAATTTTTTTAGTTTTGAGAAAAATCTTAAAACATATGAATAAAATCCTAAAATAAAATTTCGGAATTTATACACATTTTTTCATATTTTTCACCCATTTTAAGGAAGTCTATTTCCGGAAAAACTAAAGCAAAATTTACAGAAGTCTAATGCAAAATTTACATAAGTCTAAAAAAAAATCTGGGATTTTTGTTGGACAATACTTTTATTCGAGTTATTATTTTTAAACTTTGGATTATTTTTTCTTATGAGTGATAATTTATGTTATACTTGAATAAAAATATCCCGAAAACAAAATACTGGTTTTAATTTTTGTGAAAATTTTGTATAAATCAACCCAGCTTTTATTCTCCATTTTTTCATAATTTATTTTAGCAATATTTTTCAGTGACAAGTTTTCAGTTTGTGGATGACTCATCTAAAGAACACTATATATTGGGCCTATATGGGCTTTACAGTTTCTACTATTGGGCCAAAGCCCATTACTCGTTTTCAATGATAAAGCCCAGTTTTCATGATAATCATGTTTAACCATATTAATGCATAACTCGCATCTTGTTTTTTTAGTAAAATAGGTTATTGTAACACCCCGAATTCTCAACTCGGGATATTACTGGTTAGGACCTCACAATGGGTCCCGACCTCATTTTGACAATAATATTACTATGATCTTGCAACAAGACACATGTAAAAAAAAGCGAAATTCATAAAGATGTGTTTTTAAAAGGATGGATGCAACTAGGTCTAACCGCCTATAGTACTTAAACAAAGGGAAAAGACTAACTGTCTTAACAAAAGGAAAGAACGACAAAGCAACAACCCAAACCCCCACGGAGACCCGGCTGACCACTACTTCCGGATCACTCAACTGCTACTCTAACTTGCGATAAATCTAAAAACACAACAAAACAACCATTAACTAGTTATCTAAACATTAGGAGAATAATAATAGCACACACACATAAAATAATAAACACTCATCATGCTTTCAAACAATCCATTTATTATCTTAATTTAAGTTATTCACTCTTACTAATGATACTTATTTTATTTTATGACATCATTGCCCAACTTTGACAGGAGACTGAGAGGTTCTCTATACCCAGACCAGACAGGTACAAGGTGAGATACATCGGATCCATTCCTGATGATTACACGGGGGCGGAGGCGAGGTTTCATATTACAACTTTTTACTATATTATATATGGTTGACTTTGTTGGTTATATGTCATGATGATCTTGTATGAACAAATGCCATGTGAAATTGTTGCATATTGGGTACAAAAGAACGCACTATCTGAACTCTTCACTCGGCATCTCTCGTCAACAACCGATTTATCTATGGTAAGACAATCAAGGTGCATTAGAGCATCCCAACGGGATCTCTATTATAGAGATTTTTGGACTTTTGGGAAATATCGAGGAATATTTTGACCCAACAATTTCTCCATCTAATCTCCAAAATGGGGATGCAAAGGGAAAAAATGGGGTTCTTCCTCAAATATAGGCCTATATTCCTCATATATTTTGTTAGATTCTATAAAATGAAGAAACTGTTAGGTTTGAAGTTAAGAGAATGTGAGTTTTGTCACCCGATTATAGAGAATCATTTGAGAAAACTCTTGGGAATGATCTTACACATCATTTTCAATCCGGTTTTCCACGAAATGCACCGAGATTGATTGTCTTATAATATAGGATATGAGGTTCAATAACGCACTATCCGAACTCTTTCATATTTGATCCAACAATCAATTAACGGATATTCTCACGAGAGCTCAACAATATTTCATCATGTGTTACGCAATCAATTAGCCAACGAACCATCATACTTGTACTACACATTATAAAAATATTTTTTTTATTTTCACATTTAAATGGTGCGGAGAAATATTTATTCAATGAATTATATAAAGGAGACAAATACCGAAAGTGTGTGAAGCAGCAGGAGTCGAGTAAAGAACCATCGTGTCTTCATCTTCATCAGTCATGGCGGCCTTCCTTCAACCAACAATTGGGCCATTCAAACCCCACTTCCATGGCAAGCTAAAAGCTCTCCCCTCTCTATCCTCCAAGTTTTCCTCAATTCGCTGCTCCGCCGCCTCCGAACGCCGCTACAACATTACTCTCCTTCCCGGTGACGGCATTGGCCCCGAGACTGTCTCCGTTGCCAAAGATGTTCTTCAAGTCGCTGGATCCATTGAAGGTTCGTTGTGTCTCTGTCCTTCGTTTTGTCTCCGGTGTTCCGTGTTTCGTTTACTGAGGAGTTAAAGCGATGGCGAATTTTGTGATTTCTAGGGATTCGGTTTGATTTTAAGGAGCTGGCCATTGGTGGAAGCGCTTTAGATACTACCGGTGTTCCGTTGCCGGATGAGACGCTCTCAACTGCTAAGGAATCCGATGGTATTCTTCTCGGAGCTATTGGAGGGTAAGCTTTGATCGCATTTTGAGATTTTTTTATTCTATGATTCCCGTCTTTTGAATGTTAGTAAATTATTGAATGTATGATGATTGTGATTTTTTGAAGATATAAATGGGACAACAATCCGCATCATTTGAAGCCGGAGACAGCATTGCTTCAGATTAGAGCTGGACTCAAAGTGTTTGCGAACTTGAGGCCTGCAACTGTCTTGCCACAGGTTAATTTTTAATTTGTTTGCACTGTCTTTGTGGTGGTTTTATATAATGTACTTAATTTTGTTTGTTTTTCTCTGTAAAATTTTGAGAAGTTTGATTGAGTGGTGAATAGTAATGATACTAATATAGGACAGATTCATCAATCGGGCTTGATATGTTTCTTTATCCTTGGAAGCTTTTTTGGAATGTTCTTAACTATTAGTCTGCCTTTGCAGTTAGTTGATGCTTCAACGTTGAAAAAGGAAGTTGCTGAAGGTGTGGACCTGATGGTTGTAAGAGAACTTACTGGAGGTGAGGCTATTTTTTGGTACATGTGAAATACATGTTTTTTTTGCAAGTAGGCGGACTTTTGTAACATCGTCCTTAAGTCAATGCCATGTTCTGATATTATTATAAATTCTTTCATGGGAAATAAATGAATTATTAGGTATCTATTTTGGAAAGCCCAGGGGATTTAGCACTAACGAAAATGGCGAGGAAGTTGGATTCAATACTGAAATTTATTCTGAACACGAGGTACTTCTCTGGCAGAAGCACTTCAGAAGTTTCAGTTTCAAGTATGAGATCTTTGCCTTTTAGATGGTTGCCCACTACATTCATTTGCTTTAGCATTGCTCGGGCATTTTGTTCAGTTAAATGCTTCCTCTTCTTGTATAAATTTAACACTAGTTGAGCTTTTGGAAATGTTGTGAGCTGCGTTTGATCTTTGCCTTTGGCTTAATTTTGTTATTGCCCAATATGTTACTATCCTCTGCATCTTGAAGTTGTGTCTTTGATCTCTGGATCATCCTTGGTGGAAGATATGATCTACAAAATAATTACCGATATGTATATTATTGTCCTTCTTTGCTCATATTGACATTGCTGTCACGAATATTCTATGCCAGATTGATCGCATTGCTCGTGTTGCTTTTGAAATTGCTAGACAGAGGCGTGGCAAGCTATGCTCTGTTGATAAAGCAAATGTCTTAGAGGTATTTGGTCTGGTGATCCTTTTATCTTTTGCTGTTAGCTAAAATGGCATATTTCTTCTTCTTTTTTTTTCCTTCGTGGCAATCATGTAAAATGACTATTTAGTATAAGTTAGAAAGATTTAGCTACTGTCAGAGCCCACTCACTAAAAATTTAGCTTGTAGCTCCTCAAGAGAGATACAAAGGAGATGCCTATTGCAAGTATCAGTTGGTTTTAGGAACTCTTGATGAGCAACTACTTCGCTATAAAATCAAATTGTTTCCTGTGTATTGAAAAAA
Source organism: Fagopyrum homotropicum (assembly GCA_033239125.1). NCBI lineage: Eukaryota > Viridiplantae > Streptophyta > Magnoliopsida > Caryophyllales > Polygonaceae > Fagopyrum > Fagopyrum homotropicum. The sequence goes on from BSWB01000001.1 coordinate 166,776,636, forward strand.
TCAATTGTTTTGGAAATTCTTGAGCAGGTGTGAATTCCCATTGTATCCCATGTGTAAATGACATAAATATAGGTCACATAACGTATCTTTTTTGTTAAAAACTTGCAAGACTAATTCATGTTTCCATTGGGAACTGGCCAGGCCTCGATGCTTTGGAGAAGAAGAGTTGAAGCCATTGCATCAGAATACCCAGATGTTGAACTCTCACATATGTATGTTGACAATGCTGCGATGCAGTTGCTTCGTGACCCCAAACAGGTTTGTTTTTACTCTGCAAGCTTAGCAAACAGTACTGTTCATTGTGTCAATAGTTAATTCAAATAATAGAACTATTTTGCATTTCCTTTCAGTTTGACACAATTGTCACCAACAACATCTTTGGTGATATATTGTCTGATGAGGCTTCAATGATTACTGGCAGCATTGGGATGCTCGCGTCTGCGAGTCTTGGCAATTCGGTAAAGCAAGTTTGTCGTATGTTTAAACTAGCTTGGAGTATCAATTATGTAAATACGTGTCTGCTAAGATAAACAAATTTTCTCTTCGAATACTGCTGACAAGTGAATAATGTATAATCTTAAGGGGCCTGGACTTTTTGAACCTATACACGGTTCTGCTCCTGACATTGCTGGACAGGTGGGTTATTCAGGCTTGCAATTTAAAATTCTAGATTGACTTTCATCTGGATGCTGATTGATATTTTGCATGCAGAATAAAGCCAACCCATTGGCAACAATCCTTAGTGCTGCTATGCTCTTGAGATACGGTCTCAAGGAAGCAAAAGCTGCCGAAAGAATTGAGAATGCAGTATTGGACACTCTTGACAGAGGGTTTAGAACAGGCGACATATTTACTGATGGAAAAGTATGTCAACTTTTCACTATTTTTTTTTGTACATACTATTTGCCTGTCCGGGTCTAGAACCAATTAGAATATGACAGACTGGTAATTTTAAATTGCAGCATAGTAAGCATCTGTTACAATTAGGAGTGGGGTTGATTTCTTTACCAAATCCATGGAACTGACTTGTTGTAAAGGGGAAGGCATAACCTAACTGGGAACCATGTTAGTTATAATGGCCTATTTGGATTTCATGCAGTATAACACAATCATGCAATATCCGACTTTAAAATTAAACTGTGGACTATTTAGTGTAAAATGCACTTTAAATAGTACATGTAGTATGCCCATTGAAGTGAGAAATATTGTGAATAAGACGTTACATATGGTAAAGTTAAGCTCACTTCTATTGAAAGACACTTTAGGCTTATAAGACTTTGGCATGCCATTCAAAAACTGACCTCTCTTGGGGTTGCAGAAGAACATACATACTTTTACCAATATGTACTTTGGTGTTCTTGCAGACACTGGTAGGCTGCCGAGAAATGGGCGAGCAAGTGCTCAAATCTGTAGAATCTCTGGTTCCACAAAGCGTTTAGCTTTCCATGAGACTGAGTATTTGCAGAAGGCTATATGGACAGCCTTTAGACCGAGAGCAAATACCACGAGCACAGGTGCGCTCCTTCAAATCTGTTGTAACTGCTAGTTCTAAGAAGAGATTTTTTCCAATATCTTTTTATGCACTAGAATGTATCATCTCTGAGAATAAACATCTGTGTAACAAGAGTTCACATGGTTGTAGCCTTAGACCTGTGTCACCAAAAACTAGTTGCACTGGGGGAAAATAAAATCATTGGAATTCTTGCCCTTAACAATTTAGAGGAATTCTATAAGATTTTCTTTGTTGCATTGAATACCTCATGCTAGATTGAAATGATTATTTCTGATATAATTCTTGATTTACAATCTTTTGTGTACATTACAATTTGAACATTGTTCCAAGGAAGTCAATAGAGTGACAGACAAATCCACAAATGTATGCCATTTGTCTCCTGACTTTCAAAATTTTCAAAATCTAAGATCTTCAAACTCTCTTGCCCTATTCAAGTTTCACTTTAGAGAAGCAGGGGGTAGATTATCAGCTAATTTTCCAAGCCATGAAGGAGGCAACATCCCAGTCTGTTCATGCACAGTCTTAAGCAATGGCGGTAACATAGTGTACACATCCGCTACGTCCTTGAGGGCGCCACCACCTCCTTTTCCTCCCTCCATAAAACCACCACCATTCGCTCCCGACCAAATGCTCATCTTAGGTTGAAGCCCTTTGATTGCGTCGGCATTTACCTTAGCCATTTCTTGGAACATTCCTTTCTCAATCATCATGTAATCCCTTAGGGCCATGTAGTTTCCGTTTAGCGCCTTGAGAAGCGTGCTCACATATATACCCTGTGCTTGAGCAAGAACTGCTATTCCCTCGGCTTCCTTTTTCTTGGAGTAAAGATCCGCGTCTGCAGCTTGTTGCCTTGAGAAGAATGCTGCCTCGGCACTGGCCCTTTCTGCCTCGGCTTCCTTCATGCTCGTGTACAAGGCTGCCTCGGCTACCTTTTCTTTCTTGTACAGATCCCAGTTCGCCTCTTGCACCTTTATCAACAATTGTTCTTGGTATTATTAGCAAGGACATGTTGAAAATCTGATCTGGATATCCGGTTGGTCTGAATATCTGCTATTCGGATCAATCGAATGTAACCGATCCGATTAATTTACGAAACCCAGATCCGTTTCTGGGAAAAACCCATATCGGATCAGATTCGTATCATTAACAACGGATCATTTCGGATTCGTATCATTAATATTTTGGTATCATGATACCCATATCTAATATCCGATACCTTGATATCATATTCAACACTAGCCTTGCTAAGCAAGTTAGCTCGTAGTTTCTCGGTTTGAGTACTCGCATTCTGCCTCTCCACCTCTCCCTGTAGTTCCGCGTCCCTAATGGCAACCGCCTTAGCCGCCTCCACCTCCGCAATCTGAGCAGATTGGGACCACCCGGCTCTCTTAGCCGCCAAGTCCGCACTTGCCTTTGCAACCTCAGCCGCCTTTAGGTTCTCATAGATCTCGACTTCAGTCCGGACCTTGATCTCCTCTTTCTTTCCTTCTCCTTGTCTAACTGTCGATATAATCTTGGTTTCAGCGTCTATTTTTGCCGCGTTTTGTGCCGTTAGCCCCGTTCTCTCCTTTGATCCTATCTCCCCCTTCATCTTAGCCTCCGCAACATCAACCTGTAACCATAAAAAACAATCATCATAATCATATACACTTCAAATTCCTTCAGAAAATTCCTGTCAACTAACACTACCTTAGCTTGATTTGCTGCTTCCATTTGAGTCTTTTGCCCCAAGTATGAGAAATATTCATGTCCTGTAACATCCACCAGTTGCTTCACATTGGCATTGTATATCAACAGTCCAAACTGATTCAACTCCAACTGAACTTTCCCGAACACCTCGCTCTTGAACTCCTTCGTTCCCTTGAAGATCTGTTCCATCGTCATGGATGCAGCCAACACTCGCGTCTCGCCCTCAATCACCCCCTGAAACAAAACCCATCATAGCAATCACTCTTATTTTAGATCGGCATGATGTTTAGTTATGGCTCGTTTGCTATTCATATCTAAATATCAATACATACAGGACCGTTCAATGAGTTTTGGAGGCCCTATATGTAATATTGAGGTTTAACCATTACAGCAATCACTCTTTTGTTGGATTTACCACCTTAAAATATGAGGCCCCCGAAAAAACTGGGGATTTTGTGTTGTTGGGTCTAACGACATCCCTTGTTAGACGGATTTGATATCATTAAGGGTATGATCCTTTCCCATATCTTGATATGGGATATGGATATGGATATCACATATCCGATATCCATGTTTCGTAATTGAGTATATGGATATCAAAGTAATATACTAGATATCAATACTTTACTTTTTTATCGATTTTGATAACCTTTAAAAATTGACAGATATCACGCTCTTTTTCGCTCATGTCTCCCTTTCAACTCTCTCTACCAAGTCTCCCTATTCTGATATACTCTCCGATCTTGCTAAACACAAGTATCAGATATCATATATGAATCTGATACTCATATCCTGATATCGATACCGATATCTTATATATTCATATCAGGATATGGGAAAGGAACAAGCCCTTATTGATATCAAGATATGAGCCTGAGATTAATATCGATTTTAGTATATGAATGTCAACTCGGATAAGAGATAAATATAAGATATGTGATACCTGGACAAGTTCATTGACATGGCTGGACTTGGTATCATGAGAGGCAATAAGCTTGGCAAACTTGAGAAGCGATTCATCGCAGTCAGCACGTGGACCGATGGTAAAGACAGCCGGGAGGATGAACGGAAGCTTCTCGGCGCTCATCGCCTGAACCTCAAAGGTGTAATTCACCGGAGAAATGTCGACTCGAGCACATTTCTGACCGGGTAACACAAACGCCTTTTTCGTAAGCTTAATGTCGCTTATTTGTAAGCCTGTTATGGCTAACAATTCATTCGGACGTGCTACATGGTACCACATTCTTTATGTTGGTAACTTATGGTCACTCAACTGTTCGTATGTTTAATATCAAGAAAAAAAGATTAGTGGTTAATCAGTGATTAATGATTTAGGGGCGGATTAAGGCCCTAATTACATTTCTTTATACATGTGAGATTCCTACTACAACGGCAAGTAGTTAAAACGTGTTGTTTCCAGATTGGATCCTGTTAGTGTTAATCCCACAAAAGAAGATCAATCACTAGAATATTACTTTCTTTTTTTAGTAATTTTAATTGGTCTAATTAACTCTTTTGCCCTTTATAATCGGGAGGAATTGAACTCGTAACTTTGTATTTTAGTTGATTTGGATGTGTAAATCGAATTTTAGGGTCATGAGATTTTATCAAATAATTGATTAAATTATTGTCTTTTTATTGATATTCATAGATTTATAAAGTTTGTCTTGGTGTTCTCAAAATTTTAAAATATTGTAAATAAAAAAATGAATTTACCTTCTTTTTTTAAAAAAGTTTAGAGTGGGCGCTGGCTAATAGCGCCAGCGTTTATCTTAAAATAAATTTATTCGAAAAAATATGATTATTTACTTCAAGGCTTAAAAAAAAAAAAATTTTGGCCGCCCCCGGCTAATGTCGCCGGTGTCCAGAGTTACAAAAAAAATGAAAAAAATGATGTCAGCGCCTTGCGATTGTGTTTTGTCCTTAAGTTTTGTGTACATAGTATTTTATTTACTTTGTGATAATAAGTTATATTTTTTTTTATTTTATAAAAATTAATGATAATCGTGTAATCTTGGTTATAATATATGGAAAATTGTTTAAGAAAATAAAAAATCAATATTTTTCCATTTACTTTATAAAAAGGTTAAAAATAGATAAGAAAGTGAGTCTTGAAATTAAAATCTTTAGGGTACAGAGAAAATTTTAAAAATATATATAGTAGGGGTATAAATCTCGGTTAATCCCGTCCTGATGCCGGCAGGATTTGAATATAAAATGTTTATCCCGTCCGTGATAAATTTGTGGGACGGGACGCGGGACGGAAACTTCTTATCCTGGTTAATCCCGTCTCGTCCCGCATATATATAAAAATAATCTTTTTATATTTTAAAATTTATTATATAGATAAATAATATATATATTATAATTTTATATTGATAAGAATTATAAAGGTAATAAAATACTAAAAGATAACCTTCTTTTGTAAACTATCATTAATGTAGTGTAGTGCTAGGTGTTTTGAATATAAATCGGTAAGACACTTTAATGTAACTTGTGTTCGTTTTGAATGTACTTATTTCTAATGTAGGCCTCTTTAATCGGTAATTCGTTGTCGAGTTTTTTTTTATCATTTGTGTCTTTAAAATGAGAGAAAACGGATACAAATATGAAATATAACCATTGCATAATTCTTGCGGGATTAGGCCCGTTTCATCCCACGTGGACAGGATCCGCGCGGGACAAAGAAAAAAAATTATGTATCCTGTCTCATCCCGATTATAATTTGCAAAACGGGACGCGGAACGACGTACACGCCCACCCCTATTATATAGACATCAATAGAAAAATATAGTACAATGAGGGTATAAAAAATATCAATAAAAAAACTTATACTATAAACTATGTAGTAGGTTTTGATGGATATAATAAATCGCTTAATCCCATTTAAGATGAGATCGTTCATGTATTTTGCAATTGAATAATCATTGCTTACAATGAAATGAATATGACATCGACAACTATATATTCTTAAGATGTATTGGTGGAGTCCATGTTAATAATGATGTCAAATGTTTTTTGGATTCTAATAATAAAAAAAATCTTTTTTTAATGATGTGGCTTTATTCACAAATCATATTTAGGGTGTGTTTGGTCTACATATGTTTTTCAAAAAAATAATTTAAATAAATATTATAAAAATTAATCTCTAATAATCTTTTAGGTAAGAGGGGTGACTTATTAAATTTAGCTTTACCCGTATAAGTTATTTTAATAATTCAATCTATAATCTTCATCTACTATCAAGTATTTAAAAAAATAATCTCCTCCAAATAATCTAAAATAACCCCTATAATCACGTACTAAACACAAACTAATTCATTATAAAATGTTCAAATAACATAGTTACCTTCGTATTTCCATTCGAAAAATGAGTTCTAAATATTATTCTAATCTTTTGATTGGTTATGAAAAATAGTATCATTGTTTTATAAAATAATCATATTTTTAAACAACATTATACTCCGGAGACCCTAAATACATATAAATGTTTTAGATAAAAGTGAATTATGGAGATTATGAGATTTATCGAAAATAAAATTGTGGCAATTATTTAACCTTACAGAAATAGATGATGAAAATCACATAAAATTATAAGGGTCCGTTTGGTAAGAGGATAAATTAAGGGAATTGAGATTATGAGAATTAGAAGAGAGAAATAATTCTTGTAATCTCGTTTGGTAATGAAATTAAGGAGATTAAAGGGGTTATATTATAGAGATTAAGGGAATTATATTATGAAAATTTTGTAATCCAATAAAACTTATATTATAAGGATTATTGTGGTTAAAATCTTATTTTTACCCCTCTTCCTTTATTTCAACTCATTTATTTATAAAAAAAATTAACACGTATTTTATCGTAATTTTACCAACAATCATATTCATTTTACCAAATACTCATTTCACTCATTTTCATATTCATTATCTTAAACAATTTCATCTCCTCAATTCTTCTTCTAAATAATTTTCTTCGTCCTCATTTTCATCAACGTAATCTTACGTTATCAAACGGGCCCAAGATAACGCGTTTTCGGCTCAATTCTTGCCCCTAAGAACAAGCCCTTGGATACCAACTACAAGTCTACAAGGCCTTGTAGAAAAAGTCACGATGACTCATCACGAAGATTTTCTTAATAAACAAAACCTCCAAATCAGGAAGCCTTATGTAATAATACGTTATAATGGATAATTTCATTTTTTAAAAAAAAATAAAAATACCCAATTAGCGTCTATAAAAACTTGAATACTCATCTAAAATCACCCTTTTTTCTTTCCACCGCCTTTTGCGGTCCAAAAATGGCGAAATCGCCACCGAGAAAACCAATCGCCAATCAACCTCCGATCACCAAATCTTGCCTCTGTTCTCCGACGAATCATCCTGGATCCTTCCGATGTAACTTTCACCGTCGCAAGCTTCCCCGATCGAACGCTCCTCTGATGACGATCTCGTCATCTTCCTCCGCCAGATCTGAAGTCAAACGGAGATTAAATCTCGTCCGGAGGATGAGCGGAAAGGATGTGAACCGTCTGATTAGATCGTATCTGATGCAGATTATTCTTCCGTCGAATCACGATCTCCGTCGCAGGAAGAAATTCGTCGCTCGGCCTTCCAGACTTGCAGGTTGATTCAACTTAAATTTCTTCTGTATGTAGATGATTGATTATTCCAATAAAGAAAAAAAAATATTTCGTTTTTTTTTTTTTTTTTTTGCCATCTTCCGGTGGTTTGTGAGTTGTGGAAATGAATGACTCTTAAAATGGATGTGTATAGCTTTGTTTTTTATGTGCTTGATTACAATAAAATTTCAAATATGTAACTAAAATATTTTGATTTTAATTTTTATGTTTTTTTATAAAATTTTTTATAAATTAAAATTTCAAATATAAAAATCGCTTGGCTGAATATGAGGATCGATAACTGAATCCTAAATATTTTAGGATTAACAATTAAAATCTAAAATAATAAAAATATTTAGTTAAATAAAATTATTAAATTTAATTATTTTTAAAAAATGTTTAGTTAAATAAAAATGTTCAATTATCGAATAATTTTTTAACAAAATCTTAATCATAATCTAATTATCTATTTAAAAAGTAATGAATTATTCACTTTTTAAAAATAATTTTTTGGACTTAGAGAAACGTGATTGCAACACGTGGTAAAAGAAGGTTCTCCTTTAATACATTTAAGATAAAAATTCAACGTAGACTAGTGTCAGCGTTAAACCTTAACAGTCAGTCGCTAGGGATGTTATACGAGCCGAACGAGCCGAGCCTTAGCATGCTCAAGCTCCGCTCGTTTATAAACGAGACGAACCCGAGCCGAGTTTTTGACGAGCCGAGCCTGAATAGCTCGTCTAAATTAATGTTCATATAGTGTTATTTTAGCCGAGCGAGCCGAGCTTTGACATGCTCAAGCTCGGCTCGTTTATAAACGAGACGAGCCCGAGCCGAGCTTTTGACAAGCCGAACGCGAGCCGAACTCGAGAAGTTTGTCTCATGTATCAGCCCTATTCGCCTAAAAGCTTGTCTCATGTATTGAATTGTCTCCTCCAATCTCAATGGATATGACATCAATATTAGTGACCTTATGTATATCCTCACGAAAAACGAAATATGTAAGTCTTTGAATTTTGTTATCTTTTTTAATTTATTTTAAAATGAATCAAATATATGAGATCATTTAAAAAATGTGACAAAATGGATTAATAGTCTTTGATCGATATAATACATTTTAACTTCAACACGGTTTTTTATAAGTGTATTTGAGAGAGACGGTTTGTACGATCATTATAAGTCCTTTTAATATAACCGGTTCAATTAAAATTTTCGATTTATAGCCGAATTCAGAACCGATAAACGACCTAAAATTTAGAGGTGGTGTCCTTGGTACGGTCCATATAAAAAAGTAAACTAAATATTTTGAGAAAAAGGTGCTAAAAAAATCTATCGTATAATTTAAAAATCGGTAAAATTTTACAAAGTTATCTCCTAATTTGTGAAAATTATAGCTAATAGTCCTTTAAAACTGAGTACGTTCGTGTCCATCTCGTTTAAAATTGAGCAAAGTTTAAATTTTAACCGAATTGTAAATTATATTCATGTTCATCTTGTTCAATCTAATGAAAGAATCTGAACCTAGTCATATGAATCGGGTTCAAATAAAGCTTAAACTTTAACTGAACTTAAAGAGTTTGTGAAGGAATTGTGTCATTTATCCAATGTGCAATTACTGATGATGAGATAGGACATTAAATATAGGGATATATATAATCCGATAATATTAGGGGTCATGGCGTTTTGCTAGAAGCTAACCATGATCGGTACATTTATATGATAAAATGTATTGCTAGTGTTATCGGGTCCTACGAGGTCACACCATAACGAGCAGGAGAACTGAATCAATTAATGAGAGAATTACCATATAAGAGTATATGGTGGAAAAGGATATATTTTGTAGGAGTACAAAATATATTAAGGAATTGGTAATTAATAATAGATAAGGGGTTATTTATTTATTAATTACTAAAATATATATCTTATATTTTAAGGTCGGGCTTTTTAATAGTTAAAAAGCCCAACCCTAAATTTATATAATTGAACGATCGATTAGAAGAACAACAGCTTTTTCAGCCGTGTATGATAGGCATTCTTCCTCTTCGATCTCTCTCAAAAGCTTCATCCTTTGTTCTAACAATCGAAGGTTAAGGCGATTCTTGTTCAATCTCGGGTGGACCAATTAGAGGAGTAACACTTGGGACTCTACATATCCTTGAAGGAGTTATTGAACACGCATCAAAAGGTATTCCTTTTATCCCTTATCTAATCTATTATGCATCCGATCCATGTTTAGATGTTTAGAAAATCGTTTCCTGAAATTCCGCTTTTACACATCTAAAAACCCAACAGTGGTATCAGAGCCTCTTGCATAAATTGATTAGATCAAATTAAAAAGGCCATGTATTGATGCATGTATTGATTGTTTTGTTTCAATTACGAAAGAGATTGTATGTATGGATTAATTTGCATGATTAAGGTGTAAAATTGGATGCTTAATAATGATTAAGCATGATTAGTTTATTAAGGAAATTGTTTCTGTTGCGGCTATTTACGTAGGTTAATAGGTTTCTATAAGATAATGATGAAACAAAAATCCTTAATGATGATTAAGGAATTGCTTAATATGATTAAGCAAGTTAAACTTACGCATACATGTAGCTAATATTGTCATATAAAATTATTATTTTTTTTTTGTTGGCAACATGTACGGCATTAAAATTAGGGTTTTTAATTTCATTTTTTTTAGGGTTTTAGATTATTTTATTAATTATCTAATTTGATTAGTTATTTATTTAAATAATAATTATTTCTAAAAGATATTATATATGATATTATATCTAGATAAATATGATTTATCAAGTTGGAAATAAATAAATTTAATTTGTTAAGATATGAGATATTTTAACTTAGTTAAATTATACCCTAAAATAAAAGATAAGATTTGCTTCCTAAAAGATATTATATATGATATGATATCTAGATAAATATGATTTATCAAGTTGAAAGTAAATAAATTTAATTTGTTAAGATATGAGATATTTTACCCTAAAATAAAAAGATAAGATTTGCTTCCTAAAAGATATTATATGAGATATTATATCTAGATAAATATGATTTATCAGGATGGAAACAAATAAATTTAAATTTTTTAAGATATGAGATATTTTAACTTAGTTAAATTATATCTTAAAATTAAAAGATATTATATGAGATATTCTATCTAGATAAATATGATTTATTTTCTTTTTAAAACAATACCGGAAAGGAGTTTCCAATTCTATATATTTTTTTTTTTTGTGATAAAGTGGTTATGTGTATTTTTTTTTTTAAATATCATATATGCCATGCTTGTATGTATGTGTATAGTGATATGCTCGTGCAGGCGGTTACTAGTATGGCCCCAATCTTAGGATAGTTAAATACGATCTGCGCATCGTTATGGTTTTATTGTACACGATCTGCGTATCGTTATGTATTTTTGTAATTTTCAATTTCTGCAAGAGTTATTTTTTAAATTCATTATACAAGAAGACTAGAGTCCTAAGGAGCCCGAAGGATGGAGATCCATGGAGGTCCAAGAATGAAGATTCTTTTTGAGGGGCCATACTAGGAACCATTAATTTAATGCGTTTTTTGAATGCCTTAAATTCCCACTTGTATGCTTGTTTGTTATTTTTGCTATGAGTTCACTTTTAAATAACAACCTCGCATGCTTAAAAACGTCCCTTAAAAGAATATTGAGAATTGTCTTCCCATATCATAACCGATCCCTATCTAGGAATTTGTAGGATAGGTTCCGTCAAAGCGGGGTGTCCTTACTTTGACCTAGATATATTGCGGGTATGCTCATACTAAGGGGCATGCTGCTTTGATATGGTTAACTCAACAAAAGACCAAAAGATAAAGTTTTGGATTTTGAGACATAAGGGTGAGTTCACATGAGATGTGTTCCCATCAACCAAGAATTATAAGGAGTTATAATTAGTAAAGGAGTTTACTTACCTTGATTATATGAGACTTAGGGCAGTGCCAAAGTACGCTAAGGTTCATATATGATAGGATCTTGGAATCATTTTTGCTCACTAAGGGAATTGATAATATGAGTAGAAATGTGCAAAAACTTCAATTGTTTATAATTGTTATAACAGTTTATAGCTTTTGCAAAATCAATCATAACTTATCTGCATTTTATTATTCTGTGTTTTTGTAGTTCACCATGTCAAACAAAAACCTCATATCTTCTTTACGCTCCATACTCGATAAAAAGAAAATGAACGAACACAACTTCCTTAATTGGGAGAGAAATCAGAGAATTGTTCTCAGGTCGGAGAACCAAGAGGATGTCTTGGAACATCCAATCCCTAAACTCACATTGAACTCATCTGATGGGCAAAAATGCTCTAAATAACCCGACCTTTGCTACTGTTGCGGAAGGTGACACGAACTTTTAAAATTGCGGAAAAAAACACGAACTATAGGGAGGCGTTGCACTTTTTAACACTAGTAATTGATCTATTAAATAAATGTTGGACAGTTTATAATTTGTTATAGTTTGCTATGATATAAATTTTAAAAAATAGTGAAAATGTGTAAAAAAAAAAATTAGCGTTATATTTGATATTTATGTTTTACATAAGAAAAAAAAAGTATAATAAGTAAAAAATATTATAAATTTTATAAGTTGGTAGGATAAGAATTTAAAATCGGAAAACATATAATGAAAATGTATACTTCTTTACAACAAATTACTTAATTATATAAGCTACAAATTATAAAATAAAAAATAAAATATTTTTTACGCTTTTATTACCTGCCAAGAAATAGTTCCTTTGCACGAGTAAGAAACCGATGTATTTTCACGGGTCGGCTATAAATATTTGCTTATGTTTGATACTTATATTTTATATAAAAGAAAGAAAAAAGAAAAGCACAAAAAATCTATTTTCATTTTATAATTTATAGTTTATGTAATTTAAATAATTTATTGCAAATAAATTATAAATTTTTATTATTTGTTTTCCTTTTTAAAAATTTTATCCTATCAAAATAAAATGTATATTATTTTTTTTTTTTAATTTTTTTTCATTATTTGGCTTCTTTTTTTAAATTTATATCTTACCAAACTATAACAAATTATAAAATGTCCAACATCTTTTTAATGGATTAATTATTGGTGCTAAAAAGTGCAACGCCCCCCAATAGTTCGTGTTTTTTTCCGCAATTTTAAAAGTTTGTGTCACCTTCCGCAACAGTAGCAAAGGTCGTGTTATTTAGAGCATTTTTGCCCATCTGATGAGAACCATGTGACGTACATGGAGGATAAGAAGCAGGGGAATGTCTCCACTTTGGGTATTCATGTTGTTGAAATTTTGTCAACTAATTCTATTTCATGGGTATTGGATACCGGATGTGTTTCTCACATTACTTCGAATGTACAAGCACTAAGAAATAGAAGGACGTTGCGGAAGGGAGAGGCAGATCTACGAGTTGGTAATGGAGCAAGAGTTGCTGCTGTTTCCATTGGAGATTATTGCTTGACTTTACCTTCTGGCTTAGAGATAGAACTTAATAATTGTTATCTTGTTCCATGCATTACTAAGAACTTAATTTCAATTTCAGTTTTAAACCGTGAAGGTTATACATTTACCATTACTGGTCACATGATGATGGAGATTTATAGGAATGGTATTTATTATGGTCGTGCGAATATGAGTAGTAATGGACTATACATATTAGACCTCAAAACTGAGATATATAACATTAATACAAAAAGGCAAAAGTCGAATGAAACAAACGAAGCAAACCTATGGCATTGTCGATTGGGTCACGTAGGCATAAAGCGCATTAAGGAACTCCAAACAGTTGGATTACTTAAACCATTTGATTTGGAATCATTTGAAACATGCGAGTCGTGCCTAATGGGAAAGATGACAAGGTCACCCTTCACTGGTAAGAGTGAACGGACTTCTGAACTTCTAGCCCTCATACATACGGATGTATGTGGACCTATGAGTAAAGAGGCTAGGTCTGGCTATCGCTACTTCATTACATTTACTGATGATTTTAGTAGATACGGGTATATCTACTTAATGAAACAGAAATCAGAATCCTTTGAAAAGTTCAAGGAATTCCAGAATGAAGTGGAAAGACAAACAGGCAAGAAGATAAAAGTGCTTCGATCAGATCGAGGAGGCGAATATCTGAGCCATGAATTCGATCATCATTTGAGAAATTGTGGAATTGTGACACAACTCACTCCCCCGGACACTCCACAACTAAATGGTGTGTCTGAGAGGAGGAACAGGACTTTGTTAGACAGTGTCCGTTCAATGATGAGTTTTGCGGATCTTCCATTATCCTTTTGGGGATATGCTCTCCAAACAGCTGCGTTCGTTCTAAACAGGACTCCGTCACGTTCAGTTGCCAAGACACCATATGAGATATGGACAGGAAAGGTTCCTCACTTGTCATTTCTGAGGGTCTGGGGGTGCGAAGCTTATGTAAAACGTTTACAATCTGATAAACTAGCATCGAAATCAGACAAATGTTACTTCGTAGGATATCCCAAGCAAACAAAGGGGTATGATTTCTACCATCCCATAGAGAACAAAGTGTTTGTTGCTCGGGATAGTGTCTTTTTGGAAAAGGAATTCTTTTCCAATAAGCCAAGTGGGAGAAAAGTTCAAATTAATGAGATTAATTGTGAGCAAGAAACGCAACAACACGAGGACATACAAGATGTCACTGAGGAACTTGACTATTTTAATGAACCTCTTATGAGGCAAGTTAATCCAGTTCAAGAATCAATTCATACAGTAGATCATGCTGAAGAGGAACCACATATTGATGTGGAGAACTCTACAAATGAGGAACTGCATAATGATGTAGGAAATCATACAGCTGAAATCTCTCCTATTGTTGGCCCAAATTGGAGATCAAATAGGGTAAGGCAACAACCTAGACATTTGGATGACTATGTGTTGCATGCCGAGATCGAAGTGCTCCTAATGGAGCATAACGAGCCCGCTTCCTACAAGCAAGCTGTGACGGATCAGAACTCCGAAAAATGGCTTGAAGCCATGAGATCCGAAATGGAATCCATGTCTGAAATATCCTAGGAAGGTTTTGAGGATCCGAAATATCCTAGGAAGGTTTGCAAGTTTAAGAAGTCCATTTATGGACTGAAGCAAGCATCCAGGAGTTGGAATCTTCGATTTGATGAAGTGATCAAACAGTTTGATTTCATCAGATGTGAAGAAGAACCATGCGTTTACAAAAAGTTGAGTGGGAGCAAGGTGACTTTCCTAGTCTTGTACGTGGATGACATACTACTCATTGGGAATGACATTCCGATGCTGGAAACAGTAAAGGGGTGGCTTAAGAAGCATTTCTCAATGAAAGATCTAGAGGAGGCCGAGTACATACTAGGCATCAAGATCTATAGAGATAGATCTAGAAGGCTTATTGGTCTCAGTCAAGGAACTTATATAGATAAGGTTCTATAGAGATTCAAGATGACAGATTCCAAGAAAGGATATCTGCCTATGCAACATGGGATCCATCTCAGCAAGACCCAGTGTCCTAAGACACTTGGTGAGATTGAGAGGATGAGCAAGATTCCCTATGCCTCTGCTATAGGATCCATCATGTATGCAATGACCTGTACTCGACCAGATGTTGCATATGCTTTGAGTATGTGTAGCAGGTACCAGTCGAACCCCGGTGACATTCACTGGCAAGTTGCGAAGAACATTCTAAAGTACTTGCGAAGGACTAAAGATGATCTACTGGTATATGGAGGTGATGATGAGTTAGTCATCAAGGGCTATACCGATGCTAGTTTCTAGACTGACAGAGATGGCTTTGAGTCACAGTATGGATACGTCTTCATTTTGAATGGAGGAGCGGTAAGTTGGAAAAGCCAAAAGAAGGACACGGTTGCGGACTCAACCACAGAGGCAGAATACATTGCTGCGGGAGAAGCGGCTAAGGAAGCGATCTGGATTAGGCAGTTTATAGCTGAGCTCGGCGTTGTCCCTAGCGTGACGAGGGCAGTTGACGTCTATTGTGATAACAATGGCGCGATTGCTCAAGCGAAGGAACCTAGCTCAAGCTCCAAATCCAGACATGTTCTGCGGAAGTATCACATGATCAGACACTATGTTGATCGGGGTGATGTAAGGGTGTGCAAGGTGCACACAGATGATAACATTGCAGACCCACTGACTAAACCCATGAATAGGCCTAAGCATGATAGTCATACTCGGGCCAAAGGGCTCAAACACGTTAGAGAATTCTTTTGAACTTATGTGTTTGGATTGAGAAAACGTTTGTTTTTGTCATGGAGTTTATGATTGTTTTATATATGAGTTTTCATATTCTTATTTGATTATTACTTGAATATTAAATAAAGTATCCAAACAATTTATTAATTATCAAATGTGCTTACTGGAAAAGTTCCGGTGAATGAAACCACATTAGGTGAACTGAAATTATTAAATTGAAAGGATCCGTGGTCTAAGTCGTTAACTTGGATACAAACGACTCTAAAGTAGACCATCTTGTGAGCGAATGATGAACGTGGGTTTCATAGTTCATAGGACATGGAGATGTCCAATCGCTTACATAGGTGAGTATGGTGATACTCATCGGATAGACCGATCCTATGGCTCTCATGACTTATTGAGGAGTTATAGCGATTATCATTATCAGTGAGTTCCTTAACATGAGCTTGATATAACTTTCATTTGAAGGATGACATATCTTAGATACTGTTAAGCGCTGACCGTAACAGGCAGTTATAAAGGCAGTAATCAGGGTGGTCAAAATTTGAGTGGGAGTTATAGTCGTTGCAAGATTGGATTAATCCTCCTATACCAACATACTTTGATATGTTGGGAAGGATTGGTGTCCCCGGCCACTTGAAGAGTGAGAACTGTGTAAACGCATGGCCATGCTCAGATTTGATCTGTACTAACAGTTTGATCTCAGGAGTTCAAGAAACATATCTGATGGCAAAGATGGTTTCCATCACATAGTCAGATAAGGACATTAAGCGATAAGGGAATTTTTAACATTGCACACTTGTATGAAAGTACAAGTGGGAGACTGAAGGAATTGTGTCCTTTATCCAAGGTGCAATTAGTGATGATGAGATAGGACATTAAATATAGGGATATATATAATCCGATAATATTAGGGGTCATGGCGTTTTGCTAGAAGCTAACCATGATCGGTACATTTATATGATAAAATGTATTGCTAGTGTTATCGGGTCCTACGAGGTCACACCATAACGAGCAGGAGAACTGAATCAATTAATGAGAGTATTACCATATAAGAGTATATGGTGGAAAAGGATATATTTTGTAGGAGTACAAAATATATTAAGGAATTGGTAATTAATAATAGATAAGGGGTTATTTATTTATTAATTACTAAAATATATATCTTATATTTTAAGGTCGAGCTTTTTAATAGTTAAAAAGCCCAACCCTAAATTTATATAATTGAACGATCGATTAGAAGAACAACAGCTTTTTCAGCCGTGTATGATAGGCATTCTTCCTCTTCGATCTCTCTCTCTCAAAAGCTTCATCCTTTGTTCTAGCAATCGAAGGTTAAGGCGATTCTTGTTCAATCTCGGGTGGACCAACTAGAGGAGTAACACTTGGGACTCTACATATCCTTGAAGGAGTTATTGAACACGCATCAAAAGGTATTCATTTTATCCCTTATCTAATCTATTATGCATGCGATCCATGTTTAGATGCTTAGGAAATCGTTTCCTGAAATTCCGCTTTTACACATCTAAAAACCCAACAGTTTGTTCATATTCAACTTGTTTAAAAAAACAACCGTTTTGAACAAGATTTTTTCAAATCAGACCCGAACAGCTCCAACTCATAAAACATACTCTCTTTTTTTTAAAAGATGAAAGGAATTGGGAGGGATCACTTACGCGAAGTGGTCTATCCTAAAGCATCATTGCGGATGAGAACGTTAAGTTCATAGCCTGCATGAAAGTCCAACGGTGGAGAAGGTGTTTGAGGTGGGCAAGCCTGTCAACAACACCATTAATTTATTTGAAAATGTGCACACTGTGAAGTGATTTATACTTGTTCAATTCAATAAGAATGTCAACTATTAACGTTTCATTTTCTCACGGGCATTGTCAAGAACCTTTGATGATATTGATGACGATAAGATTGTCACCCTCAATGATGATATTATCAATTTTGAGAATGATTGTTTGTTGGGTTCCTTTATATAGAAGTGCTTCGGCTCCAATGATTGTTTTGTTATTTAGTTTTCTCGCATCGAGAGAAAGAATATTACCATGGTGATTTCTTATCACAAAGTCAAACCAAAGTTGAGCATTGATCCATCGAAGTTAAGTTTAGAAAAATGTGCATTTGACTTAAACCATCTAATATTTCTTTTTTCTAATTTTTTTTTAATTATTTTTGTTATATTCTTCTTCTGGTTTATGGTCAATTTTAGAAAGAATTAGAGAATTAGGATCTTAAAATTTCTCTTTTGTGAAATGGCCCTCTATAATCTCATAGGACTGGAAACTAAAATGGTAGGGTACTATTTGGGTTACAGGAAATGATGGTGCTGCACCATTTTGAAAATTATTAGATATTTCAAAGAGAAAAAAAGAGAAAAAGGAATTTTAAGTTAATATTAAAGTTGGAAGATTTACACCCACTTCTTCTTCCTTCCCTGAAACTATCACCCTCTTCTTTCTTCCCTCTGAAACCATCGCCTTCTTCTTTCCCTCAAAAAATTGTCGCCTCTTCCGCCGCAGCACCGCCAATCGCCGCCTGCGAGGAGCGATTCTGGAGGAGCCGCCCGAGCCTAGATCTGCACGGACTACAAGTCTAGATCTACACCGCCTCAAGCCCTCTTTCCTTTGTCTTGAACCTGAATCGCAGGAGCCGACCCCAGATCCGGACGAAGCGCACCAAACGGCGCCTGAGAAGCTCCTAGATCGTCTTCTCCATCTCGTTGTTGCCTTTTGTCCTGAATGGAGCTGCACAGGATTGGAGCCACCAACCACCAAGCTCCTCGGTCGTCTTCTCCATCGAGAGCCACCAAGCACCATGGTCGCCTCGGTTGTCTTCTCCATCTTACCCAAGTATGTGGGTAAAGTGCAGCACTGGGTAAGGTTGTTTTTTGGGGCAGAAACTTGTGTGACAATGTTAACACACTTTTGATTAACCCAAAAGTGTTAACAAAACTGGGTTGTTATTTTTTGGGTATGTTAGGTGTGTCATCTTTGTGTATGTTATTTGACGATTTATGTTTGATTATCCAAAATTTCGATCTCAATATTGGGATATGCACTTACCATGTTCGATGTACTACACTAACAACCATACAAACCAACCACTTACCCAAATATATCAATACCTTACAAAACACTTACCCAATTATATCAAACCTGAGTATGTGAATTTGTATGCATTTTTGGTAATAACTACGTACATACCCAAAAAAATTACAGGGAATCAATTTTGGGAAAGTGCTACGCGCATTTTGGGTAATAACTACGTACTACACTGACAACAATTTCTTGAGTATGTGAATTTGTATGCATTTTAGGTAATAAGTACGTACATACCCAACAAAAATTTCAGGAAACCAATCTGGACCAACAATTCCCTCAAAAAATGTCAATCAAATATGTCATCAATCAACCCAATTTCTGCACAGCAATCAGTAGTCATCAATCACCCATTTTTACCCCTTTTTGTACTATGAAAAAATAGCCTGCAAAATAGGAGCCCATTTTTTCATCTTTATTTTAGGATGCCCTATATTCCAACTTTCTTGTGTATAAGGCCCAACATGCCAATTCAGCCTCAATTTTATGGTTGTTGAGCCATGATTGTAGTTGGAATTTAATAAACTCGGTTGTGTTTTGGGTTGTTCCTCCTGATTCATTTTGGAAGGTAATTTTATTTCTTGAGAACCAGATATCCCACGAGATAGTTGCAAGTTTAGTGATGTTTTTGTGATCCCGTATTTTGTTTTAGATTTTGAAAACATGTGTTTGGTTTTATATTATCATAGTTTTTAGCATTGATTATGTTAATTATTTGTTTAGTGTAAGGACTTTTAAAGAGAATGTGGTGGAGATCTTCGATGTGTTGGTTACAAAATTCACAGTTTATAGTGACAATTAATCTTATTTTATCAAAAATTTCTTTAATGGGATACCGTTGAAATCAATTATCCAAGATTTTTTTTATTTTAGGTTAAATGTCAAAGGTTCATATCCAATCACTAAGAGATCTGAGTATCGTCGGTTTTTATTTTCTTTTAGAAAATCAAAAACATAATTTGTAGAGAATCCACCATTTTTTCCCCTCCAATATATATAAATTTTTTAGATAGTAACTTGGTTATTATTTTTTAATAGTTGTTTATTGTTTGAGTAGCTTAATTTTTCTTCTAATTTGCCGATATTCCAATTTTTTTAATCATTGATGAATAGACAACATACTTATTAATATCAAAGGGGCAGCCAAGTTGAGAGGAATACTTAATACTTCCTCCGATCATAAATAAATGACTTTTTAGCCATTGACACAGTTATTAAAAAAATTCCTAAACAATCTTAATTTTATAAAAAAATTTCTCAATTTTATCACTTATTAAATGTTCACCACCCTTTTAGACCAATGAGTAAATATTTTATTATAAAAATATTTAATAAAAACAATTTTCAAGAACTATTCTCACAACTCTCTCTTAATTAATAACCTTGAAAACATAAAACGTCATTTAAATTTGATCAAAATTTAGATCCTATGAAGTCATTTATTTACGATCGGAGGAAGTAATAAAAAAAAGAGGATAATTAATGCTTAAGTATACTATTAGTGGAGTATTAATTAGTCAAAGAGGGAGATGTCAAATCATAGCAAAATGAAGCATACGTGTTGAGTAGTGAATCTGACATTGTGGATAACCGGATTGGTGTATGAATGAGTAAGCATGTGACAAACCAACAACGATCCATATTCATCTTAATATCTATGGACTTACACCTAACAAGACTCATTATTTATCCCTAATATTTTAATCACATTTGCATGTTAATTTTATTTTCCCCCAAATTTTTTTGTTTTTGTGTTAATCACTTGTCATTTTGTTTAGTCGAATTTCACTTCATTACCTATTACCAGATTAGGTAACGTTATATTTTTAACATTTTTTTGTATGTTATGGAAATCAATGCGTTATGTGTTGGAGTTGGATTTAGCACTTATGTATGTTCGTAAGTATACGACTCTCGTTTTATCATTGTATCAAAGTAGACCACATCTGTAAGTGTATACCTTAATTTATAGGCTTGGTGGAGTTATTTTTATATTTTCAATTGATTTTAGCGCGAAACCACTAAGTTTATGTGTTAACATTGGGTCTAACGTGCATCGGTGTATGTGCACGCGGGGCTCCCACTCTAATATGATATCAGGGTGGCCTATACCCGCAAGCAGGGCCGGCTTACGAGAAACGACAACTTGGGCGTCCGTCGAGGACCCAAGTATATAAAAAGCCCAATAGTATCGAGTATATAATCAATTTGGTCCCAAAAAATAAAAAAAATATAACCTACAAGGCAGCAAGCTAATCGACTAAGATCACGTTCCCCTTTCTAAATTCAACTATAAAAGATGTTCACCATCTAGTCCTCGTACATACTCTAAATCCAAAGAGGTTCATTATCGCTCGGATCCATAAAGTATTATGGACGACCATGCTCGCAAGTTTATATTACAGTATATAAGGTCGGTGAATTATTTTTTACTCGGTTATTAATAGTTGGAACCCACCAAACTTATGTGATGGACTTGTTCAGATGCACACGACTTTTACGGTACAATCCATCTTTTATCATTTTATTTATAAGTTTTAGCATACTCTCTAAATCCGTATATAATATATTTTGAATTAGTTTTTTAATTTTAATTATTTATTTTAATTATTACTAATATTTAGACAGTAAATTGGTGTTACTTGAGATATGTTATTAAATTTAGCTTTCTGACACATTTAATAAAAAATGCGTTTTTTTCTCAACCTTAGAAGAAAAAATAAATATAAATTTAACGACAAAATCGTTTAATCTTCATTAACAAAATCAATTTGACTTTACAAGTAAAAAACAAAATCATTATTTCAACTATGAAATTATAAATTATTATTGTTAGATTATGAAATTATAATAAATAAATTTCATAAAACATAACTATACTTGGTGATAAACAAGAATCGAAAATACTAACAGTCGGAGAACTTGTGTTAGATTATGAAATTTTAAATTATTATTGTTTTCATACGATATTTTTTTATAAATTATAAATATAGTTCAATAAACATATCAAAAATAAAAAAACAAATTTGTTTATAATTTTACACTTATTTCAATAAATTATATTATAGTAAAGCTTTTACTAATAAACTCGATACGGTAAATAAAGTAAAATGTTAAAATGGAAATATATATTTTATTAAGCATGTTCACGGGTCGTACCGCCGGGTTGACGGGTCCGGGACCCGTATAAATGGTCGACCCGTCGGGTTGATCCTTTTAGGCATTGGGTTACATTTTTTTTTTAAAAAAAAAAAAAATTTAAGGTTTGGCGAGTCGACCCGTCGGGTCATGGATAAGGATCACCTCGACCCTTACTTATAACCCGTGACCCGTGAACATGCTTAGATTTTATAAGTTACAGTATAAGAAAAAGATTAATTAATGAATAGTAGTGGGGACCACGATGTAGGACAAGCAGGTCATAAATAATGATGTTGCACTTTCCCAATATGACTGGGCCCCACTTTCTGACAATCCATACTCCTGAGAAAATTTAAGTACTACCTATACTTTTTTCAATTTTTTTATTTTCATTTATAATAGTATCTTCTTTTAATGGTTCGTTTAAAGTTTACTTATTTTTAATAATTTAGTTCATATCTCGCAACTTGTGCGGGTATATTTAAATATTGATGGATCTTCACAAGCAATCTCGAATGATATTTCTGCAAACAGGTAAGTGAAAAGAAAGGCGAAAGGGGAGGCTTTCATAAACACGAAATAGTGAAAATCAAAGTTGTTGAAATAATAGTTATTGAAAACAAATTAAGAAATGAATAAACAATAGAATAATGAGTGTGATCATTGAAAATGTAGGGAATAACCTGAAAATCTAGACGAAATAATTTTGAAAAATCCGATCTTCAAATTATAATAATCCTAAAAAAGATGAAGAAATATGATCAATATTGGAAGACAAAAACTGTCTGAAAAATGATGAGGTATTATCCACATATATAGCGTGAGAGATAAAACATGGAAGAGAAGTAAAACGTACAAGAGAAATTTAGTTTTTATGATCAACCAATGAAAATTGTGGAATTAGTAGATTTTGTAAATTTTAATATTTTTTAATTTGATAAATGTAGTGGAGAAGTCTACGACGTATATACTTAACTTTTTAGATTAATTTTTTAAAGATTAGTTATGAAAAGATTTGTTTTAGATTTTGTTTTAATAAAAAAAAAATTATTGGTTTAATTCTTGATTTAGTAAAAGATTTAATTCGAAAAAAATTGTGAGGCGTCATGTCAGGATTAGTGTAGTCTACTTTAGTAATATATATAGATATAGTTAATTATACTTTAATAAACTATCGTAATCTTCCTAAACTTTTTAAGTGATTGTGTAAGGGCAAAATACTGACTCGCAATCTCAATGTGATA
This sequence comes from Fagopyrum homotropicum, assembly GCA_033239125.1. Classification (NCBI taxonomy): domain Eukaryota; kingdom Viridiplantae; phylum Streptophyta; class Magnoliopsida; order Caryophyllales; family Polygonaceae; genus Fagopyrum; species Fagopyrum homotropicum. The sequence continues at coordinate 166,800,177 of BSWB01000001.1, forward strand.
GTGCATGTCGGTTTTACGATAGTTATTTCGACGTCGTGTATTTAGAAGGTCAGTTTTTTTTTTATGATTACGAGTTTTATGAAAAGTATGAAATATATTATATTATTGTTTATTAGTCTATTTTTATATTTTATTACAAATTTAAACTAAAAAATTATTAACTACATAATATAGTAACAATTCAAAAAACTAAAAAAAAAAAGTTTATTAGAAAGAGACAAAAGTGATTTACAGCGAAAAATTATTCATTTGCATATATATATATATATATATATATATATATATATATATATATATATATATATATATATATATATATATATATACACTGTTGATATCTATGCAAATTTATACATAAGTTTAGGCTTTGTTTGTAAAAATTATATAATCCCGTAATTTATCTCATAATTTACCATAATTTTTAAACGGAAGTCGTATTCGTACGGTTCAATATTTCGTTATTGTACCACGCATACGGATCCCGTAACCGTAATGATTACGGGCTCCGTATCCGTGATAATTTCTACATGAATTCTAACCCGAAAAAAAATAAATTCTGACACCATCACGGTTACGGGACCCGTAACCGTGATGTCAAAAAAAAAAAAAAAAATTACGGCTACGGAAACCGTGACCGTGACGATCACGAATTCCGTAAGCGTCCTACATTAACGAAATCCGTAATTTGGAAAGCGCCCTGGTCCATATCCAAACAAATCCCCTAAAAACATAGATTATAAAAAACTTTTGTAAAAGTAATTGACACTTTACCATTTCTATTTTTATATGTTTAAAATCCGTATAGATCTATAAACAACCCTCATTATTGTAACTGTTGAATTTCTCATATCAGCAGAGAGAAAATCATTGAACTTATCGTGAGAAGTTCCGAGAATAAAAAATGTGTAAATGCTTTCTCTTATCTTGAGATATCATAAGTTATCGCGATAATTTGACGATAATTTAAGCTCAGATACCGTGAAATAGAATATTAGTAATATGCTATGATTTATGCAAACCTGGCCCACAGACTCACACATCTTTAAACTGTGCAAGTGGGCTGCTACTTTTTTTTTTTTTTTTTACTGTTTTACTTTTCCAATCATAATTAATTTAATTATCGATTTTTAATAAACATACTAAATAACATAAATTTTATAAAAATATTTCTAGATTTTATAGATAACACTTTTTTAATCAATAAAAAAATTTTATTTACAAAACACTGTTTATCCATCGCTAAATATACGACGTCAGAATTACTACTTAAACAAATTATTGGAGTATTTTTTTAAAATTTTCTGATTTTTTACATAACAAAATAAAATCCGAATGTCGATACGTGTTGAGACTGTACGTCAATGCCATTTTTTAAATCTGATTTTTCTGCAACTTTGTTTTTTTACTGTTTTACTCTATAACAATTTTTTTACACTTACATAATCTTCACTAAACTTAATCCACCTTAACACCATTAAACCTATACAAAAAGCTAGCATGTATATATATTTCATCTATATTGATTTATCAATAAAGTTTAAATTAAGCTCCAATGAACTCATGGTTCAAAATAGACTTTTGGGGCGCCTTCGGTAGGGGTGTTTTATTTTTTTTTGGTAATGGCTACGGATGGGTTTGGATCATCCGTAACGTTTATTCAACAAATAAATGGGTAGCTAACAAGGGATAGACCGACGGGTCGCTACTCCGCGGACATCGTTTTTCAAGAAATAAACAAGAGATGCAGGATGATTCTGAATGTAAAAATAACCTAATGGAAACTCGGTAGCAATGGAAGCCATATGATCCACTGCAACGTTAGCTTCACGATAAATATGACGGAATTGAACAAGCCAATTCCTACGAAGGAAGCCTTGACACCTCGATACCAGACTAAAGAGGGGATGGTAGTTAGGGATAGACCGATTCACCAAATTAATGATCAGCTCTGAATCCAACTCAACAATTATCTTACGAAAGCCCTTCTCCCAAGCTTGATATAGGCCCATGGTGAGCCCCCAAAGCTCCGCAAGAGGAACTCAACAAGGGCCAATGTTCATCACAAACCCACATAGCCATTGACCAAACGTGTCCCTAAAAACACCCCCAGCCGTACCATTACCGTACTCCCTACGAACCGAACCATCCGTGTTAAGTTTGATCCATCTTTCTTGGGGAGCCGACCAGTGAATAAGAGCTGTAGTTTTGCGAACATGGATTGTACTCTTGAAATTAGTCTTAGCTGATACGATACCTTTGACATAAGAAGTGACAAAAGACGCTCTATTTGGCGGTATGCAGACCCCTCGAAATATCGCATCATTTCTCCACCTCCAGCACCACCATACAGTAACCGAAAAACAGATATTCCATGGTAGTCCACCAACCGAATTTATCTTACACGATAACTTCGAATGCAGCCAAGTATTGACATCTTCAGTGAAGAAGTCACCCACATGGCTAATTGAGAGCATACTGTTCCAGATCGACACAACATTAGGGCAATCTCGTAAACACATGCATGATTGCATGTATTTAAGGTATTAAATAAATTTTCAATTGATTTATCAATAAAGTTTAATTCAGTTCCAATGAACTCGTGATTTTAAATAAATTTTTAGGGCGCGTTCAGTAGGGGTGATATATGATATTTGTGAGACTTATGGGAAATTGTCGCTTCAACCTCGCTCCAAGGCACATTCGTCAAGGAAGAATTATGAAAATTGTCGGGATGAAAATTATGTAATTGTATAGGGAAATAAGAAGTTTAAATACCTTTTACCTACCCCAACTCATTGAACAAGACTCTAATAGATTACGAGAACTACGAAAAAATTACGGGATTTATATAAGTTTGACCAAATGCAGGAGTGTTATACGCGCCGAGTATTAACATGCTCAAGCTCGACTCGTTTATAAACGAGCCGAGCATGTGCCGAGCTTTTAAAGAGCCGAGTCCGAGCCGACCGCAAGTAGCTCGTCTAAAATAAAACTTATATAATGCTATTTTAGCCAAAAGATATGAGCTTTACCCGAACGAGCTGAACATTGACATGTTCAAATTCGTCTCATTTATAAACAAGCTGAATCCAAACCGAACTTTTAACCAGCCAAATACGCACCGAGTCCGAATAACTTGTCTCAGGTATCCGTCTTAACTAAACATACCGTAAGGCCTTAGTCAACCAATAGCTACAAATAAATAAACAATCACTAGTTTTAAATAATTTGAAGTCACAAATAAAAAAAATAAATGAATATGAGTGGTATAAAAAATTCAGTATTGACTCAGCTTTGCAGTAATGACTTACGAGAAGAAGTGACGAGCCCATGACCAAACTTGTCAGAACTTCATATGATATCTCGCCTAGACGAGATATCGCGAGAAATCTACATTTAAACGAGTAATTATATATGTCGTGAAATTCAACTTGACATTCAAATAATTGGTGTCAACTTTTGTAATTTTCGCGTATTTCAGGGGTAGATAGCATGTCCAAGCACGTCCGAAAAAGTTGTCGTTTTTCAAATAAAAATCTTTTTTTAAAATAAGGGCAAATAAATCAGATTTCGGTGTAATAAACTAATAATCCTATGCTCTTCCCACGGTAACTTCACATTTCGGGCCCGTTTGGTTCCAACTTCGAAAACGAAAACGGAATGAAAACGAATTTAGTTCTTACGTATATTTTTATTCATGAATTTTTATGAAATCATTCCTTGTGGTTTAATGCAAAATACACTTATTTCCCTAAATTTTGTTATCATATAGGGTATCAAAAGTAATCAAACTCTACTCCAATTACTTCAAACCATAAAGATTGAGAATACGAGTATACGTATGGACTAAAATCGTTTATGATTATGGAGTTAAAACCAAATGGTAAGTGATCATTTGACAAAGTTACAAATCATATAATATTATTTGACACAAAAACTGTAATCGAGGAAGCCGATCAAAGCTGAAATAGGATATTAGAGGACACTATTAATCAAAATAACATTGACGAAACGTCTTTTATTGTCGTCAAAACCATAATTATATTAAAAATTATTTTTTTTGTATATATATAAAAATTATCTATAAATTATGGGAAAATTTTAATATTTTAAATTAAAAGTGGCATGATTAATGATGAAAATTATATTATAAATTATAAATACCAAGACGATACATGAAGATATAAATAAATGGCATATAATAATTTAAAATAAATAAATATTTTTTAGATCCAAAGTCCAAGCAAACATTTATTTTTTATTTTATTTTTAAAACTTCACCGGTAAAGTATACCATCCAAGATGATTCAGTATCCCGAATCGACCGTCGGATCCTCTCTTTGACGGGATCTAACGGTTGAAACTTAAACACAACAATCCTCACTTTGAGAGGGCACAGCTGTAATTCTCCAGAGAGATTCTTCTCCATTCAAAACCCTAAAAAAGAAGTGTGTGGGGTCCACTTCAAGTAAGTACGACTTCCCCTTATCACACGACTGATAATGTGATCTGCTTATCATGAGGCTGTAAGACTACTTATCACTTATCTAATCGTTCTTGTCTTTGCAATTAAAAGAAAAAAATCGCCATTTCTGCAAAGTGTTTAATGTCTGTATTTCTCTTAATTTAATCTCTCAAAGAGGAGCCGAAGAAGAAAGTTCAAAGAGAGAGAGAAAACCTAACGAGCTGCTGCTTGTTCATCTTCTCTCTCTTTTGCTTCTCTTTTATGCGTTGATTCCTTACAATCGATCTAATTTGTGAAGGTAAAGCTTCATTTCCATGGCACATGCTACGAATATTTTGCCTTTGGACTTTCTCCTTTTACTTTCTATCTCTATTTGCTTTTTTATTTTTATTTTCACCTTCTTTGCATCGATCTTCGATTCCCAGGGTTTTAAAGTGACTTTCAATTTTTTGTTTTCTTTTTTCTCTTTTGGATCTTGTGAAACCCTAATTTGTTTCAACTACTTCCCTGCTTCGTAGTTGCGCGAGCTGTCAATGCTGTGTGTTCTAATTAGATGCGTTCTGGGTTCGATTTCCTTAGATTTAGCTGAGATTTTTAACTTCTCTGTTCTAATTACGTTTTTTTAGCTGAGTTGATTTGTTTATCTGGTTGTGGAATTTGTGGTTTTAATAGATCTGCTTGTTTCCAGGTTAAATCTATACATCTGAATTCGAAGTTGGAGCTGCTAAGATGTCGTCTCTCAGTAGAGAGCTCGTGTTCCTGATCTTACAGTTTTTAGATGAGGAGAAGTTCAAAGAGACTGTTCACAAGTAGGTTCATCTGATGTCTTGAATGATTTTGTAACATGTGTGCATTTTTCTCAAATTCGCCCATTTTTATGTAACTTGGCGTGTGGATAGGCTTGAACAGGAGTCTGGATTCTTCTTTAACATGAAGTATTTCGAGGAGGAAGTACATAATGGGAACTGGGATGAAGTGGAAAAGTACCTCTCTGGATTTACAAAGGTGGATGATAATCGGTACTCCATGAAGATTTTCTTCGAAATAAGAAAGCAGAAGTATCTAGAGGCGCTGGATAAGTGAGCTACTTGTGCATGCAAACTAATTTAGTATAATAGGTGCAGGGGATCTTATGTTGTTTTCGTTTCTGCTTTTTTTGCACTTGCAGACATGATAGGGCTAAGGCCGTGGAGATACTTGTAAAAGATCTAAAAGTTTTTTGCTCGTTTAATGAAGAGCTGTTCAAGGAAATTACTCAACTTTTGACGTTGGACAACTTCAGGTATGTAATTAACTTCAAAAGTTGATTTGAAATGTGGAATATGTTGAGTTTCTTCACGTCTGTAGAAGTTGGAGCTTACTTTGTGCAGGGAAAATGAGCAACTCTCCAAGTATGGAGACACAAAGTCTGCTAGAGCAATAATGTTGGTTGAGCTCAAGAAGCTCATAGAAGCAAATCCTTTGTTTCGGGACAAATTGCAGCTGCCAAACCTTAAGAATTCTAGACTACGGACCCTTATAAACCAGAGGTAAGCGGTGGAGCCTTGGAGGTGACTTTAAATTACATTATCTAATGAAGTAGAAAGAAAATTCAGTTTGTATTAGTTCATTTAGTTGGGTATTTGGTTTTGAAAATAATACTGTTATATCTTAGCAAGTTCTTGTACAAGAGGTTATTGTTTTGGTGTTGGATTCATGCATACATTGACGGCATTTGATTTTTAAGCTGATATATTCTACTAGTTTTCAGAATCATGATGTCCCTAGAATTTCAGTACAGGCCCTAGAAATAATTGATTGCATTCACTCCATGACTGCAGGAGCCCTGAAACATAATGCTAATTTTGCTTTTCTGTATCATAATCCGTTTATGGATATAAACATGCTCCGTTTCTTGTAACTTTAGTTCATTGTTCTTCTACTTGGATTGATCACTAACACTCTTTTTAAATTTTCAGCTTGAATTGGCAGCATCAACTTTGTAAAAACCCAAGGCCAAATCCAGATATAAAGACACTTTTTGTGGATCACACATGTGGACAACCAAATGGTGCCCGCGCTCCATCACCTGCAAGCACTCCATTATTGGGTTCCTTGCCAAAAGCTGGAGGCTTTCCACCTTTAGGGGTGCATGGGGTAAGTTGTTTCACAGTTTGATGCTATTATGTTGCCTCTTTGTTGGTATTAATATTTTGTTTAAATCTTTACAGCCTTTTCAACCTACACCACAGCCTGTTCCTACTCAACTTGCTGGTTGGATGACTAGTCCCCCAACGGTTGCACACCCTGCAGTTTCTGGTGGACCTATGGGGCTGGGGGGCCCCTCAATCTCAGGTAGTGATTTGTTTGATGTGGTTTTTCATAGTACACGGTCTATATATATGTATATAGTATATATTCCCATTAATTTTTATTGATGAGGACTATACTGCCTGTAGCTGCACTGAAGCATCCCAGAACTCCGCCAACAAATCCTTCTGTTGAATATCCATCTGGTGATCCTGATCATGTTGCCAAAAGACCGAGACCCATGGGAATTTCAGATGAGGTATCCCGGTTCTTCAAGAAGCTGTTTATCATTGCATATATCCCTTGAGCTGTCAAAGTTCAAGTTAGTGTAATTTTTTAATCATGTATGGTTCTGTTGTGCAGGTGAATCTACCAGTAAACGTGCTACCATTTCCAGGTCATGCTCATGGCCATGGACCTCATGGTCATAGTCATAATCATGGCCAAGTATTCAGCGCACCTGATGATTTGCCGAAGACCGTTGCAAGGTCTTTGAGTCAGGGGTCTTCTCCTATGAGCATGGATTTTCATCCTATTCAACAAACATTACTTCTCGGTTGGTTTAAGTTCTAGGATTTCAGCTTCCTGATCCTATTGATTATGTCTTTTCCTTCTTTTTCAGGCACTTGCTTGCTCATTCTTGGCATCTGTCTATTTAAAGATTAAAGTATTGATATTTTATTATTGTCTATAATGATTTAGTTGGGACCAATGTTGGAGACATAACACTGTGGGAAGTTGGGTCTCGTGAGAAGCTGGTCTCCAGAAATTTTAAAGTTTGGGATCTTGGCAATTGTTCAATGCCTCTGCAGGTATGCTCCTGTTCTTTGGTGACAACTAATTTAATAAAATAGTTGCTCTTAGATTATTATAACTCCCGTTTGTTTATAACCTTGAGGATTGCTTTGTCCTATTGGTTTTCAGGCAGCCTTAGTCAAAGATCCAGGTGTATCGGTTAACCGTGTAATATGGAGTCCTGATGGATCCTTATTTGGTGAGTTTTAAGGCATGTTTCATTTTTTATGAATATCAGGTATTAGCTTTTGTTATTCAGATGGAATTTGGATTATAACTATGGCAATCTTTTCATTATGTGCAAATCAGGGGTTGCATACTCGAGGCATATTGTGCAGATTTATTCATATCATGGTAATAATGATGTGCGGCAGCATTTGGAGGTATATAAGCACTAAGAGCTAAGTTGCAAATGAAGTCACTTACTGCACTGATGCTCCTATACTCGATTTTTCATTATCTCTCCAATATAATTGCCACATAATTCTTTCTGTTTCCCATGTAGATTGATGCTCATGTTGGAGGAGTGAATGATATCGCCTTCTCTACCCCAAACAATAAGCAACTTTGTGCTATAACCTGTGGTGACGACAAGACCATTAAGGTTGTCGTTGCGCCTTTTATTTCTCTGTTTATATGGGACAACTCTCAACATGATCTTACATTTTCCCTTCTTTTGGTGCTTGTAGGTGTGGGATGCTGCTACTGGTTCTAAGCAGTATACCTTTGAAGGCCACGAAGCAGCAGTTTATTCTGTATGTCCTCATCATAAGGAAAACATTCAGGTAGCTTTTGCCCCCTTTCTATGGCTTGTATCTATGTACACACTTTTACTAAATTTTTTCTTCTCGTCTGACCATGAACCTAATGTTTTTTTTCCTCTTCGTGTTTTCTGCACTAGTTTATATTTTCAACTGCCCTTGATGGGAAAATAAAAGCATGGTTGTATGATAATGCTGGCTCACGAGTAGACTATGAAGCTCCTGGTAGATGGTGCACAACGATGGCTTACAGTGCTGATGGAACAAGGTTGAGTTTCATCACTCTTTTGATTCTTTATTGCACCACTATATAACTTAACCCCTTTGCTGGCTTATTTGATGATCTTATATGGTTAATGATGCAATGCCAGGCTCTTTTCATGTGGTACTAGTAAGGAGGGAGAATCATTTATTGTTGAATGGAATGAGAGCGAAGGTTCTCTGAAAAGAACTTATGGAGGATTTAGGAAACGCTCTTTGGGTGTTGTCCAGTTTGATACCACTAAAAATCGGTTTTTGGCTGCCGGTGATGACTTCTCAATTAAGTTCTGGGATATGGACAATGTTCAACTACTGACGTCTGTTGATGCAGATGGAGGCCTCCCGGTAAGCACATCATGATACCTAGTTAAAAAATAACTGATACAAAACACGGTGGTAAAAGTTCAAGTTATTGTTTATGCATGTTACCTTTGTATTATAACATTTGCTTTTCACTATGTTAGTACGGAAGCTTTTCTTAATCTTTTTATCTTTCTCTTTTTCTTCCTTCCACCATGGCCCTGCTTGCTCAAAGAAGGAAATAAATGTAAGTCTTGTGTTTCTCATGGTTACTTTCTAACTCTTTTTCCAGGCTAGTCCACGAATCCGCTTTAACAAAGATGGCGGCCTCTTGGCAGTTTCTGCTAATGAGAATGGAATTAAAATTTTGGCCAATGCAGAGGGTCTGCGCTTGTTACGCACAGTCGAGAATCTTTCTTATGATTCTTCAAGAGTATCTGAATCATTGACAAAGGTAATTTCTTTGATTATGCCTTCTGCTTCCGTTCATTGAAAATAGTGCTAAGAAATAAAAAAAATGCTAATTATTTCTTATCCTATTATAGCCAACTGTCAATCCCATTTCGGCAGCCGCCGCCGCTGCCAATGCTAGTAGCAGTGGTCTTCCAGATCGAGGCACGCCAGTGCTTTCCATGCAAGGAATGGTACGTTTATGCTGTTAACTCCAGCTTATCCCATGATTGGTCTATTACTGTATTTCTGTTAGAAATTAGAAAATTTTGTTTCGTTTGTATTAAGACATAGTTTACTTTCTCAGAACGGAGATGTCCGGACTGCAGCAGATGTCAAGCCTAGAATAACCGAAGAAAGCAATGACAAATCGAAGATATGGAAACTTACTGAAATAAATGAACCGTCTCAGTGCCGATCTTTAAGGCTTCCAGAGAACATGAGAGTTACCAAGGTGTGTGGATGACAAGAAAATTGTAGTGTTATTCTATCTTATGTTTGAGAAAGGTTAATGAGATTTGTTTATCTTTTAGATAAGGTACAAAACATTCTGTTGGAATGAGAAAAATTGTCTGCATGATGAGTCCAGGGTCAGAAATTGATTCTGTAGGTGCCTTGGCTAGATTGAATGGTCCTACTTACTCTTGCTGCAAGCAAATCTTGCCGGTAAAAAATTAGGGGTCATGACAAAATTTTGCAATTTGGAGATAGTTGTGATTATTAAATTAAGGTGTAAAGGTTAAGTAATTCAACTGAACTCCGTGCAGAGCTCTGGCATACCAGGGTTTCCTCGAGATCCATTATAAGCAGTGATTCACTTTAGATTATGCAAGATGATAAGAATATTGGTCTTTGTTATAATTATTCTAGAGCATAATCGTGAACATGGATGGGGTAAGATAAAAAAAACATATTCATTAGCTATGCAGAAAGGTCTTTGTTATAATTATTCAGAGGAACATTTGAGGGAACACAGGGCAAGTTGAAAGTCTTTATTAGCTATGCAGAACGATTTTTGTTTTATTTTTTTCCAACATTCATGCAGATATCAAGGTTGATATACACAAACTCTGGAAGTGCCATCTTGGCTCTGGCGTCAAATGCTATTCATCTCCTTTGGAAATGGCAACGTACTGACCGTAATTCGACTGGCAAGGTACCTGTATCAAATTTTATCTGAGTATACTAAGCCCCGTTCCTGTTATGCCTCTCATAATTGCTCACGCTGTGCACCACTTTTTTTAGGCTACAGCCAGTATGTCGCCTCAACTATGGCAGCCTGCTAGTGGTAATCTTATGACCAATGATGTGGCTGATACAAATCCTGAAGACGTTGTCCCGTGTTTTGCTTTATCCAAGAATGACTCCTATGTAATGTCAGCATCTGGAGGAAAGATTTCCTTATTTAACATGATGACATTCAAGGTAATGCAGAAACTGCTGTAATTTTACTTGGTTGTAAAGTTTTGTTTTTGTCTCTCAATACAAATGCGTTTTTTTCTGGATTGATTGTAGACAATGACGACGTTCATGCCTCCACCACCAGCCGCAACTTTTCTAGCCTTCCACCCCCAAGATAACAATATAATTGCTATTGGTATGGATGATAACACTATCCAGATCTATAATGTCCGCGTGGATGAGGTATGTCATATATTCACGAGTAGCTTTTTCCCTTTTTAATGAGAAGGAATAGGTAATATCATCTTTTGCTTATTCATTGAAGGTTAAAAGCAAGCTAAAGGGCCACACCAAAAGAATTACTGGCCTTGCTTTCTCCCATTTACTGAATGTTCTGGTTTCTTCTGGCGCTGATGCTCAGGTTTGTAAATCAATCATTTTAGAAGATTGACAATCTCCCTAAGTTTTCTGAAATTGTCTTCTAATACACATTTGGTGTTCAACCGCTTATTAGCTTTTATCTTTATGTTTATCTTGCGAGTTGTGACAACAAGCTTTTTAATCTTTACTTTTCAGCTCAATTTTCTTCTCAAATTCTTACCAGCAGTTCTTATTCATTTAAAAATTTTGATACCATAGTATTATCATTTTTTTCCCTCCAGATTTGTGTTTGGAGCTCTGATGGATGGGAAAAGCAGAAGTCCAGATTCCTACAACTTCCACCAGGAAGGGCACCTTCTTTGCAGTCAGATACTCGCGTTCAATTCCATCAGGATCAGATACAATTCTTAGTTGTGCATGAGACTCAGCTTGCAATTTTTGAAGCTAAACAGGTTGAATGTGTTAAACAGGTATGTTTCTTCATGCTTGGTTAGTTGGTTATATTATTTTTAGCATTAAAAACCTTAAAAAACTGCTCTTTACTTCTCAGTGGGCGGTCCGTGAAGGTTCCGCACCCATCTCTCATGCAACATTCTCATGTGATAGTCAACTGGTGTATGCTTGTTTCTTGGATGCTACTGTTTGTGTGTTCAATGCGTCAAACCTTAGATTACGGTGCCGCGTTAGTCCTTCAGCCTATCTTCCAGCTAATGTCAGGTACTCGTTTGACCTATGTATTAGGTCACTAATCACAAAACTACTCTCAAAATTTTAAATTGCACAAACCACCTGTAAATTTTGTTTTTATTTATTATTTTTTTAATCTCAATTAACCCCATATTAAATAAAAATTGCCTAATGTTTTACAAATCAAGTGACGATTTAGTACTTGCACAATTTTTTCAGCATAAAAATGGGCCGTGTTTCGTCAAAAGAAAACATAATTTTACTGACGCTTTTGTGAGCTACAAACACTCGGCCCATTTATTATCGGTGTGGTTTAGCAAAATGTGGAGGATAAAATGTTCCCACATCGATAATAAATGGATAACGGGTCTAGTAGTTTTGAAGTGTATACATGGAAAAATCTATATATGTTAGAAAATCACAAGAAAGTGCTAAGCCATTAGAGATTGTACAACATACCAGAAATTTATAAGGTGTCTGTTGCTCGGTGAACAATGAAAGCCAAACGAATAAAATATGCCATAAACAAGCTGGAAGGTGTTTATCAAGAACTTTATGGAAACTCAAATCTTATTTGCTTTTTGTTCGCAGCAGTTCCAATGTTCATCCACTCGTTATTGCTGCACACCCACAAGAACCAAATCAGTTTGCAGTGGGACTCTCAGATGGAGGAGTTCATGTGTTTGAGCCCCTTGAATCAGAAGGCAAGTGGGGTGCTCCTCCTCCAAGTGAAAACGGGTCAGCTAGCAGCGTTCCAACAACACCTTCAGTGGGCGGCTCGAGTTCAGATCAGCAACAAAGATGATCCGGCTTATTGTCAGCGCACAAATTATTTTTGTTCAGGTATTTCACCTCTTTTTTGCTGTCAAGAAGAATCAAACATGTAACATGTCCTCTCTTTGGCTTCTTTCTGTTGGATTCTTCCGATTTTGGTGCTTAATCGCGTACAAATTTGTTTGTGGTTGCAGCTGCAGGCGACAGAAAATGTATCAAAGCTAAAACAGGCACCATATGTAGATCCTAATGTGTTTTGGTATGACCCTCAAGTATATAGGACTATGAATGCCATACATAATATATGTGCTGTTTTTTTGTTGCCCTTGTCGTATAGAAACTATGAATTTCTGAACTTGCCCTTATTTAGTTGGAAAGCGCGAACATGAAGTTCAAATTTCTTGATTCTTTCCAGCCAAGTGTGTGGCATATCGGACTTATTCTTAATCCTGTTATGCTTATTAACATCCTTCATTTCCGTCTTGGTGTCATTGTTCCTTAACTCTTATGTTGATATCAACTCGTTTCCTTCGTTCTCCGACACAATTTCGTTCCATTCATTCTACTACATTCCCCCAATAGGCAAGTTTTGAACTGATTAATCATTTTGCCCCAACCTTGTGTTTGAACAAATAAGCCGTTAGGTTCTCGAATATGCCATCACTTGAGTATGGTGACAAATGGCTTATAAGCCACGCCGGAGTTTCAAGAATGTACGTTGCAGGAGCGTATGTCCATGCATGGGTTGGTGTCCGTGGCTCATTGGCTATGGCGGTGGATGGGATTGGTCTAGTTTATGCCTCGTTTGGAAGCTTTGGGAACCATTCCCAATAACGGAATGATTCTGCATGAATAAAAAACTATGTTTGGCTAGAGGTCTTTTAACACCTGACAATAATGTCATCATTTTCTTACCCTTCTCAGATTTCATTCCGTTTCCATTTCACCACTCCAACCAACGAGCACTTAATTATGATGTTGCGGTGGTTTCTTTGATGCTTAAGTTGCAATCTCGGGTTCATCCTCTTCCTGCTCTTGGCTTTCTTCTTGTGGAGATTCAAATGGGTGTTCATTGTTTACTATGATTGGGTTTTTAAACAACCATAAATGCGTAAGTAGATAACACATTAAAGAGAGACAAGTACCAACAAAGAAGCACAATAAGACGCATTACTTCAAATAGAGTCATCTAGGTTAGGTCATATTCATATTCTTGTATGAAGATTTGTTTTTTAATTAATGTAATTTATAGTTTTCCTTACAAAATTTGATTATAACAAAAGATCAAGAATAACTGAGAAAGTCCATATTAAGCCAGTTGAAGTGACGTTGAGAATCAAGCAGTAATCTTGTTAGTGGCAAACATAAAGTAAAATGCAGAATTTCCATGAAGTCATTTATAAGGCTTGTTTGATAAAGTCATCTCTATCAAGATATTCTGGATTTTTTTTGCTTATATAAGCAACAATTTAATAATTGAGATGTCAGATTTGGGGAGAAAATCAACGTGATGAATAGAGAGGAGTTTCTTCGAAAAACTAAATCTGACATAAATTTTGGATTCTAACAATAAAGTAAAAAAAATCAGTAAAGAAACCTGGATTTCTGAATATGATAACTTGTATATTGCCCACACATTGTGTTTTTTTTTTTAAAAAATTCAATTTTATAATAAGTATTATAATATGTTAAATATAAGTTTTAAAGTATTATAAATAAAAATATTTAAGTTTGTAATCTAAGCAGTTCAATTGTTTTATTTATAAGTAGTAAATTTAATTACAAATGTTAATTGAAGATTATTTTAAATAACTACTTACACAATTTAGATTTAATTTAGATTTTAAGATAAGATCAGTTGTTTACGCTATGATCCGAGTAGTACAGGGCACGCGGAATTCTGCGTGAATCAACAAGAACCACCTTGTAAGGCTAAACACTTTTGGTTGATCTTCAAATTAACTTTTCTAAGATTGATTATTTTTATTCCGAATCGGTTCGGGTTCAGGTTCCGAGTTCGGGTTTGTCCGGTCTTATCCCGGACCAGTGATTAGTGAACACCTCCACACATCGCCGGTCACCTCTCCGTTATCCGGGCCCACTGTTATTAGGTAAGATTTTGAAAATCCGATCATAATCCAAAGATAAAGGAGATTAAGATTAGAATGTCTCCCAACCAAAAGATTTGCATTTTTAAAATATATATGTCTCAATAAACTACTTTGACATCTCATTTTCTCTTTAAATTTGATGTAAAATACAAAATGACACATGTTGAAACCTTCTTTTGTAGATACAGCAGATCAAGATTATTTTTGTCTTTATAGTTTTAAATTTTACGAATCAATGAGGTTCTGCACTGTCTACTCCTCATGTCCTACCAAAGATTTGGGGATTTTTATCGCAAATTCTTAAATGTCCGAAGCTAAAAAGGATTCTATTCCGTATGTCGGATATTCTATGTAATTAAAAAAACACCCCCATATTTTTTAGAATTTGCACACATGCGCCTAAACTCTTAATCTCTTGTATAAATGTATTTCTTGTATAAATGTATTACTTGAAAGGCTCTTCCTCTTCCTTTTTTCTTTAGTGGTTTAGGATTAGTCCGATTCTCCTTCTAGAGGTAGGGGTGATTGTAGCTCCAAAATCGAACCAAACCGCAATAAATTGAACCGAAACTAAAATCGATTTTACTGAAACCTTGAACCGAAAACTGAACCTATAAAAGTAGGTTCGGTTTTGGTTTGAACCTAAAACTGAAAATATGAAATATTAGAACCCAAAACCGAACTTATTAGGGTCAGTTTCGGTTCGGTTTAGGTTTTGAACCTAAACGGACCTAAAAAGTAATTGTTAATATGATTATATGAACCGACCTTTTTTTTAATAATAATTTGTTTTTTTTTTCAGTTTACCCGTCGGTTTTGCGGTTTTTAACCGAAACCTACATTTTAAAAAATGCAAACCTTTG
Organism: Fagopyrum homotropicum; assembly: GCA_033239125.1. Classification (NCBI taxonomy): domain Eukaryota; kingdom Viridiplantae; phylum Streptophyta; class Magnoliopsida; order Caryophyllales; family Polygonaceae; genus Fagopyrum; species Fagopyrum homotropicum. Next base: position 166,815,715 of record BSWB01000001.1, read on the forward strand.
ACCGAACCTAAATTGTCAGTTTTTGGTTCGGTTTTGACCAAAACTATTCAGTCCTTTTCGGTTTGGATCGATAAACCGAATCTAACTTGCTCAACCATAACTAGAGGTGGCTAATCCTACGGCATGGGAATACAATGGGTAACAAAGGTCATGATCAAGTAGATGGACGAGTGATCGCGTTTTGTCAAACAATCAACAACATAATTAAATTCTTGTAAATATGCATATCCCGGGCATCTAGGAGTTACTAAAAATTTAACACGGTGTTGGATATAGTCTTCTCGATCTTCTAGCAATAACTTCAAAAACTTTGGGATCATTGATGTGTATATATATATAATGGGGTGATTTGTGTAATATTGAAATAAAGTGTCCTTAAGTAGAAATTTAGGCAAATATAAACTAGTTATATATACATGCTAATTGGGTGAGATCATTCCATGTTAATCAAGTAAGACAAGTTAGCTTACATCTGCAAATTCCTCTTTTCTCTTTTAATCATAATCATATTTCACCAAATCCTAAACCAAAATTTGCACAAGATGCATTGCAGCAGTTACTACGATATCAGATACTTTCTTTTACCACTCTCAACGATTCTCAGATCTTCATACTCAGCAGCTGGTAATTTAGTTTGATTAACGTCGTTAATCGAAATTAATTAAGGAATTCAATCATTATTTCATGTACGTAATTGCATGCATGCAGGAGATGCTTACAACAATAGTTCACTTTTCGTGTTGATTTCGGTTATGTTCGTCGTCTTTCTCTTCTTCATTTCGATCAGAATCCAAATCTTTTGGTGCAGAAGAAACCCTAATTATCGCTATTCAAGGCGAATCCAGTTGAGGATCGGTCGAACCGGATTATCCGTTCCTGTCACTCTTTCTCTAGTTGTTATGTTGTTTATCCCGTCGACGAAGTTTTGGACGGTTTACTTATTTATCCTACTTATGTCGTTTTGGTCGGATACCTTGCATGGCTTTTTTATCCGATTCTCGTACAATTGTTGTTATAGATTGTTGTGTGACGACGAAGAACTGCCTATGACGAGAGGTGTAGCTAATATTTGAAGAGGATCGGACTATTATGGGTCAGATGGTTATTTGGGTACGTAGGTGTAGGGTTTATTCAATAAACATGTTGATTACAACAAAAAAAAACATCTTGACCGTGCAAATGGTGTTCAATAAGATAACCGATGATACTTGTGGATTCGTTTGGGAAAAGAAAAGACATGCTATACCGCTATAGACTAGACTCAGACGACGACTAGTCCGGTGAAAACTCACCATGTATTCCAAACACATACTTAATGTTATTGAAGCTGATTGAGTAACTGAAATAAGTAGTTGATTGAAAGAATTTGAAAAAACGTAGCTTATCGAAGCTAATATAAATATAAAATTACGAAAATGGACACGATTTCATCTAATGATTAATAATAATATCATGTGAGTTTGACAACATAAATCATAATTTTTATTTGTACATAATTAATAAAAAAAAAAAGCTCTCTACTGTTGCTCCAAACCCTAGCCCCAAAAGCCTCCCCAACCAATTTCAAAACAATCCGCCGCCTCTATCCACCAATGAAATCATTAACGGTGATGATTCCGCTCCCTCAAGCGGTGCCTCCCCTCGCGATGACCCCCGGAAAACCCTTCATCAAGGTGATGAATGCGTCTCTTGCGCAGACAGTCCAACCCTTGCTGCCACAAACAACTGTTTTCCACAAATCCATAAGAGCTCTATTTTGGGTTTTTCATTCCAAGAGACCAAGTGCTCCCTTTCTCTGCGAAAGTTGCAGCCCTACCGCAACAATTTCATCTTCCACTCTTCACGGATGCCAAACCATTGAAAAGGATTTTTGTTCTGCAGTCCTGCTGCTTCCGCCCTTTCTTTTTCTTGAGAAAGAGAAAACGGAAAAAAGAGAATAGAAATACTCAATGTCACAGGCTGATCGACATCAATGCGGGTGGACGGCGGCGAGGGAAAGTTGAGACACCGGCCGCCTTGCATTGGGAGGTGATGGTCTTGTTTACTTCTTTTTCTTGTCTCCTGAGATCTGATCTGGGTTTGCTACCTTCTGGCCGTTCTTTGATGGATTCATGACGGATATGACTCTTTCAAAAATTGATTGTGTTCCTACCTCACCACAATAATCTGTCTATCAAATTTTCTACGTCCAGGTTGGTTTTCAGCCTCTGCTGGTTGAAGCCTTTTGGTTTCTTCAAACCTATTTACTCTATCTACAAGATTTCTAATATTTGGAAAACTCCATGCCCATGTAACAACATTATAAATAAAATTGCTGTTTTTTCCCGGTGTTTGCAACAATCATGTCCGAACATAATCCATGAAACCATGGTCTTGACTACTTTCTCCCATGTACAATCGGAAATAGGTTATTCCTATGTTAACCTGACTTGTTTCTTTTGGGTTTCAAAACCAACTTATGCTTTGACTATCAGCAAAAACATCATCAACTCTAAAAAACTTGTTTATTTTGAATGTACGTATATTGCCATAAGCTTTTCGGATAGCATAACCTGCTTTTGGTTTTTTCTTTTGGCCATTGATGGATATTGGCTTGCACCTGTCGTTGTTTCTGTTTGATTTGCAGGAGCAGTCTATACACACTAGCAATTTCAAGCTCCATAGTCTAAAGGGCATTTTCAACTCTTGTGCCAAAAGACCTAGATGTGTGTCACTCACTTGGCTAGTTTCCAAAGTTGCCCCACCCAAGTCTACCAGTGGTCACTATCCTTCACCGGAGTCAATGGACGAAATTAGTTCCGACCACAGTCTACTGTGGTTGATGATTTCGTTTACAAAGGGAAGAACTCCTAAAAGGACGTGATGTTACATAGCACAATATTATGATCACAACTGGCTTAACAGCTCCTATATTAATTTCTTAATGACCACTTTGCTTCTTATCAATTTTGGTCGGATTGGTTGCTTCTTCTTTTTACCTCACAAAGATTGGATTAGCAAATGCATTTGCGGAATTCATGCTTTGTTTTTTAACCCAATTTACAAACTAGGTGGTGTACTTACCAACGCTGCTGAAAAGCTCAAATCAAAGGCCTTAAAGCCTAACAAAGCATATAATCACAATGTAATAATACTCATGGCTTATGTCATTAGAAATTTTAAACCATCAATAACAATCGAATCAATACTACACGGATTAAGGTTGTTGACTTACGATACCATCCAAATCAAACCAAAACCTACCATGTTTTTATGATAATAAGCTTTTGGAACATAAGAGGTATGGATCGGAGTAACCTCTGAACAAACCTCGAAACTGTCTGTAAAATTCACAACATTACCATAATGGCTCTAGCCGAGACAAAATCTGAGAACCCACCAGAAGATCGACTTTGGAGATCCGCGGGTTTTGACAACATTATATATTGTCTTGCAAATGGGAGGTCTGGGGGCCTTTGCTTACTTTGGAAAGCCTATCAGCTTAAGAACCAATCAATTAGTCTTATCTCCAAAAGTGACCGATTCATCTGTGTTGAATTGGTTTGTAACAACCAAAAACGCAAAATAAACATTATCTTTACTTATGCCCCACCTCAAGAAGGATCAAAAAATATGTTTTGGGACTCTTTAACCAACCTAATTAAGGCATCCCCTACACCATGTATTATCATGGGAGATCTGAATGAAATCCAACATCACTCGGAAAAACAAGGAGGAGCCACAATTAATTCCAACAGATTTAATAAACTCAATACCTTCAAAAACAATTGTAACCTAGATGATGTCCAAACAACGGGTAATCAATTTACATGGAGGAAAAAACGTGATGGGCCAAATAATATCCTTGAAAAATTGGACCGTGTTCTTGCTCACAACCAGATTTTTCAATGGTATCCCCTTCTAAAAACAAAAAATCATGCTTTCACAATCTCGGACCACTGTCAAATCTCATTGGAACTAGAAGACTTGATTTCATTCACCCACAACCGTTTAAATTTGAAATGATTTGGACTAAACGCAAAACATTTGAGAACATCGTTAAACAAACTTGGCGAGCTAACTTCAGGGGGAACAAAATGTTCAACCTCATAAGGAAAACACAACTTCTAAAAATTAAAGCAAAAGAATGGAGTAAAATTAACTTTGGAAATATCTTCAAGCAACTCAAAGAAGTTGAAAACCAACTCCTGGATATTCAAGGCCTATCACCGCCCAACTTTAACCAAAGAATTGAAAGTCTTCAAAGAAATCTTCTTTTAAAACAAAATCGTCTAATTAACTTTCACCAAAGATACTGGAGACAAAGATCAAAGAATAAAAATCTGAAAAATATTGACACAAATTCCAAGTACTTTCACCGAATCGCTACCGGAAGAAGGAATAGGAAACATATAAAGGAATTAATTGATATGAACGGGACAATTATTTCATCTGAAAATGAAATCCGAATGGAAGTTAAAAAAGAATTTGTGTCCAAATTCACTAGCTCCCCACTAAATAAAAACCTCTTGGAAGAAAAGCTGCATCTCATCAAGTACAAAATAAGTAACGAAGACAATGAAAGACTAACAAAGCCACCAACAAACGAGGAAATTAAAAACACTATCTTTGACATCGGGTGTGATAAATCTCCAGGACCAGACGGTATGCCCGCCGGATTCTACCAGAAATATTGGCACATTGTGGGATTTGACGTTTCAAAAGCAATTAAGAACTTCTTCAGAAGTGGAAAACTACTCAAACAAATAAATCACACTTTCATAACATTAATCCCAAAAGTAGACAACCCTACTAATATCAATCAGTTTAGACCTATTAGCCTCTGCTCAACAATATACAAAATCATTGCAAAAATCATTACGAATAGAATGGAACCTATCATGCCAAAACTGATCCACCCCCTTCAAGGAGCTTTCGTTACCAAAAGATCAATACATGATAACATTCTCATTGCACACGAAATTTTCCACTCTTTTCGGAGTAAAAAAGGTAAGGAAGGTTGGACAACCATCAAACTAGATATGGAAAAGGCATATGACCAAGTCAGCTGGGAATTTATTATTCGCATTCTCCAAAAATTCGGATTTAATAAAAAATTTGTGGGATGGATCGAGGAATGTATCTCCACTGTATCTTTCTCAGTCCTTGTAAACAATGGACCTACTGACCAATTTTTTCCCGGAAAAGGACTCCGACAAGGAGACCCCTTATCCCCCTACCTATTTATTTTAGGAGCAGAAATCCTTACACAAATGATTCAAAACGACTGTAATAACTACGACAACCATATAGGTTTCTCTATATGCAGAAACGCAACCCCAATCCCTTTCTTATCATTTGCAGATGATATGATCATTTTTACTAAAGCAAACTCGAACTCCTGCCTTAGAACAAAAGAAATCCTTGAAACATACTGCTCCATCTCGGGACAAAAGAACAACTACCTCAAATCCGCATTCCAAACTTCTAAAAACACTACCATGAGTTGCATCATTGAACTAAAAAATATTCTTAATATGGAACACACGACGTCTCTTGATTACTACCTTGGGTGCCCAATTATCAATGGAAGAGTCAATAAAGAGACATTTAGCAACATTAATAATAAAACTAACCAACAACTCCGTAAATGGAAAGCAAGCTCCCTTTCACAAGAAGGCAAAAACATTTTGATAAAACATAACTTAGCGACCAAACCATCCTTTGTAATGCAAGGCTTTATGCTACCAATGCATAATTTGGATGAACTCGATAAAACGTATAAAAATTTCTTTTGGAACAAAGACGACAATTGTAGACCAATGATTAGTTGGGATGCAATTTATAAACCAAAAAGAAATGGCGGACTCGGGTTAAGAAAGTCCCTTACCACAAATAAAGCCCTTCAAATGAAGCTACTTTGGAAAATTCTTGCTAAACCAGGAAACATATGGGTGAAAATTGTAAATGAAAAATACTTGAGGAATACTAATATATTACAATATCATCTAAAAGGTCCATCGTCTTGGCAATGGAAAAATCTTATAAAACTCAAATCCGATTTTAAAAACGGGATTATTTGGCAGGTGGGCAATGGAAAAACCATTAATTTCTGGCAAGATAATTGAGTTACAACGACTCCTCTAATTAAATTGGTACAAAACATCAATCTAATTAACACACATATAAAAGTCAGTCATTTCATCAAATCAAATGAATGGGATACCACCAAAATTGAAAATGAACTACAAAATATCATTAGCCCAGAAATTAGAAAAAAAATTATGGAAACAATCATCCCAACAAACGAAATACAAGACAGGTTATATTGGAGAAATAGTTCGAATGGTTGGTTCTCCACAAAATCTGCTTCAGAAATGATTGAGAAAGAGTCTAGTTGGCTTCCTGACTATTCTTGCGAATGGATATGAAAATTAGACACCCAACCAAAAATCAAAAACTTCATATGGAAAATCTCAAAAAACGGCCTCCCAGCTAAAGCAAAACTTAACGAAAGAAGAATCGCGGTTACTAAAAACTGTGTATTCTGCAATCACCATCTCGAGGATCTTTTTCACATTCTTATTGATTGCCCTTATAGTAATAATGTGATTGCAGGAATTGACCATTCCATCTTAACCAACCTTAATACCATTAGTACAGAAAATAAAAAAGTCCATGAAATTTTATCGGAGATAAAAAACAAGATCGGTATTAATAACTTTACTCGCCTTGCAACTATTTGGTGGAGTATTTGGTTCTTCAGGAACAAAACCATATTTAATAACGATACGATTGGATCGGACCATGATATCATAAATTTCATCCAAAATCAATTGCATAATTGGAAAACTCGTATTATAGACGAGGACGACTACGACTTTAAACACACTACAAAAAAGCACAAATTCTCTACAAGGAAGAAAACTAACATAAAATGGGACAAGCCAAAACCTGGATTCCATAAACTTAATTTTGATGGATCAAAACTCGATTCGGGCATAACGTCTATTGGTTATGTAATCCGAAATCATAACGGTAAAGTTATAAGTTTGGACGCTAAGAAAAACAACTTTAACTCGGTAATAAAAGCAGAAGCATTTGCTCTAAAAGCGGGACTAAAAGAAGCAATAAGGCTAAATATCAAAAAAATCAAAATTGAGGGTGATAACTTATGTGTTATCAACGCACTCCAAGGAATTTGGAGTTGTCCATGGGATATCGAGATGATCATATCCGACTCCATTATGGATCTTCGCTTCTTTGAGGAAGCTCAGATCAGGCATGTGTTCAGAGAAATTAACTGTGTTGCTGACCGATTGACCCATTTGGGAAATTTCGAACCCCAACACACCCTTTTCTGACGATCCCGAACTTTGTGTTCTCATCCGCAAGGATGCTTTAAGATGGACTACCTCTAGAAGATAGGCTTTCCTAACCGCTTTCCGTTTTCAAAAAAAAAAAAAATTTTTTTATTTGTACACAATCTTTTATTTTATGTTAAGTTAATTAATAATAATGATAATAGTTTTAGTTTTTAGTGAGTTTAAGAATGATAAGTTGAAACAATCAGATCAGCTATTGATCTTACCTCAAACATACAAATTAAACAAACAATACTTTTTTTACAAGTGGATTGAGGATTTACAGTTGATTGATATGGGCTTTTGTGGGCCTCTTTTCACTTGGAACTCAGGCCGCCGGGCCGAAACTAGGGTTTCCAAGCCGCTAGACCGTGTCTTCATGAACGGCTTAACACGTGTTGCGTGGGCGGAAGCGACGATCATGCATTTACCAGCGCTTTCTTCAGGCCACAACCCGCTTCTGCTCCAACTTCACCCTCCTCGTAAAATAAACTCCTCTCGCCGGCCTTATAGATTCGAGGGTGCCTGGCTACTCGATCCGAGTTTTAGGGCTGAAGTGTCGGAATGATAGTCTTCCTCTGTGAATAATGATCTGTGTCAAGCCCTCTCCATTCTAAAAGCCAAATTACAATGTTGGAATATTAGGTGTTTTGGAAGAATCGAGTATAAGAAAAACTCCCTGTTTAACCAACACTCTGCCGCTCAGTCGGAGATTGAATCCCGGTTAACTCATGGGCTTCTGGATCTACACGCAGAACTTCAACTTGAGTTTGATAATGTTCTCGATCAAGAAGAAATACTCAGGCTTCAGAAATCGAAGAAAAAATTTATCGTTGAAGGGGATATAAATACCTCTTTCTTTCACATCTCCACTTTAATCAGACGAAGACATAACATGGTTGATTGTATTTTGAATGACGAGGGGACTTGTATTACCGATCATCTCGCTCTTGCCCAGAATGCCAAGGAATACTTCCAAGCTTTATTCATTGCGGATGATCAAAGTGTCGCTGGGGGAGCAGCTTCTACTCTAACTTTCCTCCAATATCCGAAATTAATTGCAACTTGATCTGCATGCCGTTTACTGATTCAGAAATCATTAGATGCATCTTCTCTATGAAACCTCTAAAATCTCCTAGTAAGGATGGCTTATGCGCTGCTTTCTTTTAGAATTGTTGGAGCTCTGTGGGTACTAGAGTTGTCAGCTTTGTCAAGGAATTTATCAATACTGGTCTTCTCCCTCCGGGTTCCAATGAGACTCTTATCTCGCTCATCCCAAAAGGTAGTAATCCAGATCACATGTCCAAATTCAGACCCATAGGACTATGTAATATTATCTATAAACTTATTTCTAAGCTTATGGTTAATAGACTACATCCACTAATGAAATCTATTGTGAGTCCGTTTCAAAGCAGTTTCATTCCGGGAAGGATGATTGAAGACAAAGCCATCATTGTCCAAGAGCTCATCCATTCCGTGGTGTGGAGAAAGAAAGGAAAAATGGATGGCCATAAAGATCTATCTTGAAAAAGCTTGTGATAGGTTCTCTTGCAACTTTTTGGATGAAACGTATGAATTTTTGGGTCTTCCGCATGTTTGGAGAGTTTGGATTTCCAACTGCGTGCGGTCCCAATCTATGACCGTTATGTGGAATGGTGAAATGACTGATTGTTTCACTCTATCAAGAGGGGTGAGACAAGGGGATCCCATCTCACCTTACTTATTTGTTTTGTTTTTGGAACGCTTGGGACATGCTATTCAGAAACTTGTAGATAACGGGTCCTGAAAACCGGTCCGTATAAAGCGGTGGCCCAGCTATCTCCCATGTCTTCTTTGCAGATTACATAGTTTTATTCGCTGAAGCCAATTTGGAAACTTAGCAGTGATTAAAGGTTGCCTGATAAAGTTCTCTACGTTCTGGGTTAAAGATCAGTCTTCTTAAGTCTCAAGTTATGCTCTCTCCAAACGTTGATAATCAGCTCCGAACGACGATACATACTACTACCGGCTTCCCTCTGGTCGCTAACTTCGGTAAGTACCTGGGCTTTCCAATTTTACATACTCGTATGCGTGCTTATGATTTCAGGTTTCTAGTGGAGAAGACCAAAAACCGACTTTCTGCATGGAAGGGATCGGTTCCTCAGCTTTGCAGGCATACTTACCTTAGTCAAGTCAGTTTTGTGCTCTTTTCCTAGTTGCGTCTAAATACGGTATCAATGGTTACCGAGATTTGATGGACTGCTCAACATCGAGAAATGGTTCGTACATCATGAAAGACATTTTGTGGGCTAATCAACTCATCCTCGTTAAATGGCTTAAATGGATTGTCTTTGATGGCCAAGTAGCGCGTTTCTGGACCGATGTTTGGTGTGGAGACCGGGCTCTCATAGAAGATGTTATAGCACGGCCGCCGAAATCCTGCTGGACCAACAAGGTCTTTGAATATTGGTCCGCCTATGCCGGTTGGGACTGGAACAGACTCAATAGACCCCTACCTATGCAAACTCTAATCAAGCTTGCTAGCTCTCCATTGCAAGCCGAGTTGAATCTCCAAGATTGCGTTGCCTGGAAGCTTGAATATAATCGTAACTAGAAAGATTGAATCTTGAAAAGACTGAGCCCGACTAGCAACATCGGGAGGAGAGTAACTATTCTTCATCTTCTGCTTATAGAGCCTTCACAAGTTCTAGAGCTGACATTCAAGCTTCTAAACCATTGTTTACAATTATATGGAAGATGGGAGTTCCCCAAAGGATCCGAACGTTTCTTTGGACTGTTGCCACTAGTAAGCTGCTCACAAATGCAGAGAGGCACCGTTGACACTTGGCTATTTCTGACCTCTGCGCTATTTGTAATGAAGACTCCGAGTCGGCGATGCATCTATTCCGTGATTTCCCTCTATCAGCTTCTTTATGGGGTGCTCTCGTCCCTTCCAGGCAACATGGTCCGTTCTTTTCTGCTATGGACCATCATTGGTTACTGGCCAATCTAACCGATTCCAACCTCTATTCTAATGATACCCATTGAAATGTTTTGTTTGCGGTCACATTGCGGCAATGTTAGAAATGGCGCAATGCTGCAGTGTTCCGAAATATTACACATCCTCCATGTTGTGAAGACCTCCTGGTCTTACAATCCAAATCCATCGCCATTGCCTTTAGAAAATCACAAAACAATAAGGTACGCAAGAGTGTAGAATTAATTAATGTTGCATGGACTGTGCCTGAGTACGGTTGGGTCAAGCTGAACACTGATAGGTCCGTTTTCGGGTGTGAAAATTCTGCTACTGCTTGGGGATTAATCCGTGATTCTAATGGTCAGTGGCTCATCGGCTTCGTCTACAACATTGGTCCGTGCTCGGTGCCCATGGCCGAGTAATGGGGTATGTTCACGGGCTTGCACCTTGCTTGGAATAAGGGGTACCGTAAGGTGTCTGTTGAGATCGACTCCGAGCTCGTGGTAGGCCTTGTCAATAGGCATATTCACCTAATCACCCTTTTTTAGTGTGGTTTCTGGATGCCAAGACTTCCTTTGTAGAGAATGGCAAGTTTAGTTTCGTCACGTGTTTAGGGATGCTAATTGTTCAGATGATTGTTTGGCTAATTTAGCTTCGGAGTTTCCATTAGGTTACTTTGTTTTAGATTCTGCTCCATCTACTTTAATTCTTCTACTGAAAAACGATGCCCGCGCAGTAGCGACCCAAAGGCGAGTCAGATGTTAGCTTATTTTTTCAGTTATATGTTATTACACGAGTAAGACCGCGGTCTATCTCGTCTCTCTTAACAAAAAAAATACAAAGATTTTTTTTTTTAAACAACTGTTGGACAATGTTAACTGATTTCTTCTTGTCAGCTATTTCTAGCCATCTAATATTCAAGAACTGATATTGTTCAATTGTAAATTCGAAATCAATTGTAAATTTTTCGAAGCGAGAAATCACCTTTGTAGTCTAAATAACAAGAAAATGGAAAACAAAGGTTACAACCAAGTTATTGTAAAATAACTCGAATGAAACTTCTGAAAGTTGACATTTCTTTTGAAGTTTGTTTCGGAAAAGAAAAAAAAAGAAGAGAATTGCTTTTGAAGTCGGTTTCGGAAAAGAAAAAAAAGAAGAGAAATGTACTCAATAACTTTGCTTTGTTGTGATGACTTTTCTTTTGAAGTCGAATCTCGGGTGTGGCCTAAATGAGCTTTTTTTGTGATGACTTTCCTTTTGAAGTTGAATATCGGGTGTGGCCTAAATGATTGTTCGGAAGATGCCAAATGTTACGCAAGATGCCGAAGTTACATACCCCATTGATCGTGTTTGGTTGTGGTGGTGTTCGAGGTCTCTGAAATTCTTCATCTTGATGGAGGGAATGTCGTGGGATCCCAATTTTCACAAAAGGTATGACATCCCTTGAAAAGGGTTTGTACTGTCGTGCATTTGTCAAATTGTTATTCCGCTCATATGAACCGACTCTCTTGTATTTCAAATAAGGGTCATCTTTATTCGGTTATTGGCAGAATTGACTCCGGCATACAAATTTTAGCCATACCCACCACCAAAAAGCCTGTACTTGAATTGTTTCTAGTAGGGCTGGCTTCTCAACTGTCAACGTGACGCTAAGAGGCAGATTGTGAGTACTGAGTAGAAATAGAACTCACATTTGGGCCATATGGCCCTTTGGGCTTCACTTGAATTTCATCCGGAGAGTGGAAGGCCCTCAATGATGGTGAGAATTCATGTTACTAGTTAAAATGTGTTTGTCATTATAAATTTTCAATACTTGAGTTGATAATTTCTGATATATGCTAACTTATATTCTATTATACACCTAAAACAGAGCACAATATCGTTGACGTTGGTGCATTTTTCGAAATGGAGCGTCAACCATTAACGTCGATAAATCTTTACTTTATAAACTATTTTGAAGTCAAAAAAATCTTTTGTTAAAAAATTAACTATTTTATTGTAACAATTTCACGTTACTTATTGTTGGAACGAATATGTTTTTGGGACAATTTTTTTTATAAAGATAAATGAACTACGATTTATGTTAGTATTCTATTTCTATTTACGTTAAATATTTTCATGTTACTTTTGGTTAAGCCGTTAAGTAATCGTACTCCCAAAATTTTATTTTTGGGACGATTTTTTTTACAGAATTATCAGTCCGATCTATTTACGTTAATTTTTTTGAGGGATTTTGTTATCCCACATCGATTAGCTACTAAGGTTGATGGTTTTAGAACTTGTATAATAAGAGAGTCTAAAGGTTAAAAAAATAATACATTTCTTAACTTTTGGTTAAGTTCAAGTATAATTATTATTTATATCGTTAATATATGTTATGTGAGATCATTAACCTACAATTATATGGGTCGTAAAGTTTTTTCCTAAAATATATATTAAGTAATTGTGTGTAAGATCTCAGTTTTTGCATTCACCTCCCCCGCGGTGAAGAAGGCCGCCCAGCGGCAAGCCTTGGTTGTCACCGTCCCCGCGGTGACAATGAGCCGCCCCCGCTGCACGGGCAATCCGTCCTTGCGGATTCGCCACAGATCGCGCTCGATTTGTTTTCGTTCGTTTTATTTTCTTTCCATAGATAGAAGATCCGATCTTCTATCTTATGGGTCGGCTTTCCTAACCCTAGAACGTCCTTCCTTCTATCTTTTCTCCCTTTTCTATAAATCCCCTTCTTTCCCCTCTTTTTTGCATTTCTTGCATACATTTTCTTCACCCTTGAGAGATGCAGTCATTGCTTGCTTCCTGTGATCTTGTTGAACGTGTAAGTTCTTCCTCTCTTGTTATTCATCACGTTCATGTGTTGCTGTGTGCCGTTTCCTTTTGATTCCATTTCCTTCTTTGTTCTTCTCTTTTCTTCTTCTCCAAGAATCAAATTTGATCCTTGATTATTGTGGAACTCTCCGTTGTTGATCCTTTGATGATTCACAGGCTCCCTTGAATGTGTTGTGACGTGTGTGAAGTGTTGAGAGAAGCAAGCCTTAGCCTTGTTGTGTTTCTTGCTGTCGAAGGACTCGACAACGTTTTCTGTCACCGAAACCGCCCCCGCGCCCTATAGTGCCGCCCCTGCGGACTGCCGACCCTGCGCCTTGTCTAGCCGCCCCTACGGTTTCTTCTGTTGTCTTCCCGTCTTTGGTGAGCTACTTTCGTTCTTTACTTTCCTCGTTCTTTTCCTTGGCTCTTATGGATGTTGTTGACCCTTGGTGATCTGTAAGACTAGGGTTTGTGACCCTAGCTTGTGGAGATATCTTAGAGATCATGGAAACTAGAAGTTATAGACTTCTAGCAATCATTTTGGTTCCTGATTCGTGATGTCTTGTGTGAACAGGCTTTCCGTTCTTCTTTCCTGAGATTATCAGAGTTATTTGCTGAGCTGTGTGTTACCTTCGAGTGTGGTAAGTCCCTTGGACTTACTTAGCTTCATTCCGTATATTAATTTGATTGTTTTGGCTTGTTGTGTTGTTGTTTATTGTAATAACTGATTATCGGAATAGGGTTGACTTTGTTATACCTTAATTGACCCACAACTAGATGCTTTAATATCTAGAATCCGTATTCCCTTTATGTGACTTTATATCATCTGTGATTTCTTTAATTCGTGGTCATTAGTTATTTGACAACCTGATTTCCGTGCTTTGTTTCACCATAGTCCTTGTGTTCGACCCATGGAATTCTTGCTTTTATTACAATTGATCCATACACTGCGGGTTCGCATATTGTTCAAGCATACTTCTTGGGTTATAAATATTAAAGCTTGCACACACCTTTTGGAGCGAACAATGATACTATAGCCAAGCGAGATGATCATCAACTATGTGCAAATCTCTCAAAACTGGTCCAAAATCAAACTTCTGCCCAACTTCCATGGTTCCTATGCCTTTCTTGTAGCTTCTCAATATTCCTTAATGTAGCTCCAATGACTCCTTAGATCCCTTGGCTCCATATTACTCCAAAACGTGTCATTTTCCTTACAATTACAACAAAACTAGGTGTAGACCCGATTCTTGCAAAGGTAAACAAAGCAACATAATGATCAAGAATATACATCCATGCATGCAGATTTATGAAGATAAAACGTCCAAACCAATCCCAAAACATATACTATAATACATGTTATCACGGATTCTAGAGGTCAAAGTATCTGATTTTGGTTGTCGATTCAAGATGTCTATGGATGTCGAGGACAGAGGTGGGATTGCAAAGGTATATGTTCTAAGATAGGATAATGTACGGTGATGTTCCAATACCCACTTGTGGTTGAGCTTAAAAAGAAGAAGAGAATGATCAAGAAGAATGAATTGCCTTGATAAGAGATGTGACATCTCTTTATGCCTTGTCTATAGGCTGTGTTGTTCCTCCAGTGTTGAGGTGATCCAATTGTGGTTGAGCTTTATACGAGGTTGAGGTAAGTCCGTAGGACTTACTTAGCTACCATCCTTATATTGGGTGTTTGTATGAGTGGTGTGTGCCTTATATGTTTGCTATGATAGCATGTGATGTCGTATTTACCGACCTATGTTTTATTGATTGCCCCACTGCGTGGTTGTGATAACCTTTCCCTTTCATCCCGCCGTGGAGTCTGGGAGGTTCTCTGATGTCAGGCCAGACCGGTTTACAAGAAGGGCGCAATCCACTCCCATAGGGTACACGGATTGTGTGACCGATACTAGTACGGCTGGCTAGCAGGCTCAGAGGCGAGGATGTATTGGTCCTCGTGTCACCTAGTTTCATATATATTATATCTATAAGATTTGAGTGAATGACCATTATATTGAGATGAATAAATGGGTAAATGAGTGAAAGCATGCTGATATGTTTATCCTTCCCTATGTGTGATTGTGCTTATGCATTACTCTATATATGTGTATGGATAGCTAATGGTTATTACCATGTTGTAGATGCCCTACAGGATAGGCAGGCTGCTAGGTGATCTAGCAGAGTGGCAGGCCGAGGACGTCTCGTACATAGGTTGTTGTGGGCTTTTGGGTTTGTTTATCTTTTCCCTCCTGTGTGAGGTTGGTCTTTTGTTACCACATGCGTGAGGTGTGATGTTTGTACTCGGTTATGTTGTCTAACCCAATGTGGCACTCCGAGTCCCGCAGATTCGGGGTGTTACAACTATTGCATGCTTTCTAAGTTGGATTACTTTTACTGATTTTGTTCTCACCGAATCCCTGATATCGAATCTGGAATATTAGCCCTTACTACGATAGATCCGTACATTGTTGGTTCGCTTATCGTTAGGTATATTTCAGGATATAAATTTAAGACTTTTTACGCATACACCTTTTAGAGCAAACATAAATTACTTGGATTTACTTAGCTGCGTTCTGTATATTGGTTTGATCGTATTGGCTTGTTTGTGTTGTAGTTTATTGTTATTACGGATAATCGGAATAGGATTGACCTTTTTATACCTTAATTGGATCAAGTGTATTATAACCGGGCGGTGACCGCTTGTCCAATTCAAAATGGGGAAACTAGAAGGTGCTCTTACGACCAGTCCAACAGGTGATAGAGGGATGCATCCGCTCTATTCCTGTTGGTGAAAGGGGACAGAGGCGAGATAATAGTGATTCTCGTGTGACAACATAAGTTGAATTAGTGAAGAGATTGACTTGATGAAAGATAATAACCGGTTGAGTGCAAGCATGTTATATGTTTATGTTACCTTATGTGTATTTGTGTCTTTACTATCTTTCTGATATCTAAAATGTTAGCTAACAGTTTATACCGATATTGTAGATGCCTTGTAGGTTAGAGATGTTGTTGACGGTGTGGTCAGCCAAGGTTCCCGTTCATTATAGTACGGGATCGGGTTTTATATTTCAGTTATCGTTCTTTCAGTGGTTTTGAACTCGGTTGCGGGTCTTATGTCTTTCCCTTTTGTTGAACCTTTGGTTTTTATATAAGTTTTGGTTTTCATTTATTTGTGCATTGTTGTAAGATCCGATGTTATTGTTGCTACTCTGAGGGTCGGGATCAATTGTGAGGTCCTATCCCATAACGCTTCGATCTCCCAGAACTTGGGGTGTTACAACCTTCGATTAAGGTTGATGAACCTGTAAAGGTACACTGAAATGGGTTGGAGGAAATGCATTACCAGTTGATTGCATTAATGGGGGCTATCCAAACTCAAAAGGTTAGTGATTCTAAACCTTTTATTCCTATTAATAATCATGTGGAGTTATCGGAACTTGATTTGATAACTGAAATTGACAATGATACTTAAGCATGACATAGATATAAATATGAAAGAACATTCTCTTGAACACGATGTGCTTGATCTTAAGTTGTTATATTCATCTTTGGATTGTTCTTTAATACAAAGTCCTAGTAATCTATCTTCTAACGTGCCTTTAATTCAATACACAAATCCCTAAGTTTTATGAAGTGCATCCTCAAGTTATGGCATTGTTAGATTATCATGGAAGTATGTTATGCATGAGATTGTTAATGAAAGTTTAAGATGGCATAGAGTGTTGTATGATTTGCATTGCCATGATTTTTTTAATACATTACTTCTTTCAAACCTTAATCTTGCACCGTTATCCAAGATAAAGCGAGTGATCTTTATTGTAGGATTGCAAGATGAGAGTGTCAAGAAGAAGTATATACACAAGGTCGATATGCTAGGTATTCCAAAAGAGTGTGATGAAGGAAGTTCTACCATAATCAGAACAGAACCACGACATAGGAAAGCAATATTTCACTCCAAAGAAGAAATCTCGGCCAATTTCTAGAAATCTGGCCGAGATAACCTATTGTTGTCTATTGTTTCGATTACAATTTGCATGACCTCACCCCGGCCATTTAAGGTTTCCTTCTGACCTTATGGAAGAGTTACACAAGGAGCCTCCATCCAGTAACATCGCTCCTAGAAGCGGTTATTGAGAATTATCCATGAGAAAGGAAGCTCCATGGAAAGACCTTAATATGAACATAGTTGAGAAGTTAACTAAAGCTAAGAAGGGGAGTAACTATACCTTTAAATTTATATTATTATCTCTAATTATTTGTGCTTACTCTAGGAGTTGTGATCCATATACAACTCAAAACTATAATAATTTTGTGATTAAGTTGTTTTTCATAACATTTTGTGATCTTATACCGTTGCCTATTAAGGAGCGAGTAAAGCTTATTGTAGGAAAATAGGAGGAGTTTATCAAGAGGTTGCATACTAGGATACGACAAGGGATCGAGAAGAAGTTGATATCTTCATTCTATGGAGTTGATCCAGTCCAAAAGCTTCCATACTTGAGTCAATATGTGTTTAATGAAGATCAAGACTATGATTCGATTCGAATCATTTTCAAGAAGGGGAGTATGATGTGGGACCATCCTTGATTGCGCCTACATTACACATACCCATAATGAGCCAGGAGTAGGAGAGACTCAAGGAAGGGTTGCTAACAAGTTGCATCCATGGGAGGATCCGAGAGAATGGAGGATTGCATGGCAGATGCAAAATCTTGGCCAACACTCACGAATCTCGGCCGAGATTTCATCCGATATTTTGCCTTTGGTGCAAGCTAGAAGACCCGCCAAAGATCTTTTAATTTTGGTTATATTTTATTTTCTTAAAGCTCTCAAACTATCTTAAGGAAGTTGTTATTTTTGGATTCTATCTTTTAGGATTAATTTTAAATTATCTTGAAAAGATATATTTACTAGATTATCTTTTAAAGATATCTTTCCTAGTTTACATAGGAGATCTCCTTATAAATAGCCTTAGAAGGAGGAGATTGTTAGATAGCTTAGTTGTGATTATTGAATTCTACATTATTGTGAGATACTTGTGACTTCGTTCACGAGGTTTGCATTTTATCATTTCTATTCAATCAAAAGAAGAGTTTTTTTATTGAAAAGTTGCGAGTCTTTGCTAGGTTGTTCTTGTGTATGTTAATCTTTTTGAAAGCTGGTGTTACAAGTCAAATTGGTCTCTCCTCATGTTTGTCTTATTTAGAAGGTTTGTGTAAGGTTAAAGAAGAAATGATTAAAAGTAATTCTTTGTTTAGGGTTTTGATACATAATTGGTCAAGGTTGTTTGCAAGTCTTATAATAGTACTATATTCCTATATCTATTATTTATCATTCCATATTATCATCTTCTTGTCTTTTCATATCATTCATTCTTCTGCATTATGAGTTCTAACAAATCTCGGGTTGTTCTTAAGTAAATCTCGGCCGAGATTTCCTTTGATTCATCCGAGGTTTTCTTATGTTGTTCGATTTGAGGCTTTCAATCTAGATCGGGAAACTGTGGCTTCAACCCCACATCACTAAGGTTGATGGTTTTAGAACTTGTATAAATAGAGAGTCTAAAGATTATACAAATCAATACATTTTTTTGACCTTTTTGTTAAGTTCAAGTATAATTATTATTTATATCGGATTAATATATGTTATGTGGAATCGTTAACCTACAATTTTTAGGTCG
Organism: Fagopyrum homotropicum; assembly: GCA_033239125.1. NCBI lineage: Eukaryota > Viridiplantae > Streptophyta > Magnoliopsida > Caryophyllales > Polygonaceae > Fagopyrum > Fagopyrum homotropicum. The sequence continues at coordinate 166,834,505 of BSWB01000001.1, forward strand.
TAATGTTTTTCCCTAAAATATATATGAAAGAATTTGGTCAAATAAGCTCTTTTCTTCTTTCCATTAGGTTTGTGTACCCCTTCAATTTTGACCACTTTCATTATATTGAAGCTGGAAGGTAAGGGGTTTGATTATGGCACATTTACTAAACATATTTATACCATGGGCCTAGTTACTAGAGAAAAATCTCAAAAAGGCCTACTTAGCTAATTTGGTCAATATATATTAAGTAATCGTGCCCCTCAAGTTTTATTATCAGCCCGAGTGATTCTTTTGATAAAAATTTTTTTGTTTAGTAAAATCAAAAATATATATCTATTATCTATTATACATACTAAAATAGTGTCACACGATAGAAGTAGTATTTTTGAAATGGAGCTCTCACAATTAACGTCAATAAATCTTTATTTTTTAAACTATTTTTAAACCAAAATTATTATTTTTTATTAAATTAACTATTTTATTGGTACAATTTCACGTTACTTTTTAGTGTTGGTACGAATCTATTTTTTTTGGACAATTTTTTTAAATAAAAATAAATGATACTTTTGGTTAAGAATCGAACTCTTGAAATTTATTTTTTGGACGATTTCTCCTTTTTTTTTTTCTTTTTTAAGAATCATCAGCATGACATATTTACGTTAAATATTATGAGGGATTTTGCTATCTCATGTCGATTACCAACTAAGATTGATGGCTTTAGAATTTGTATAAATAGATAGTCCAAAGATTGTACAAATAATACATTGAGGTATAAATATAACAGTCTAACAATAATCTTTTTAATAGATTTATATTCATGTCCTTTGATTTATAAAAAAAATTATAATTTAATCTTCACAAATGTTAGTCATATTAGTTAATAAAAAACGATTGAGTTTAGGTAAAATATCCAATGCATGATAATAAAAGTGAAAATATAATATTTTTATTTAGACAAAACTCGCACAAGGTGCGGACACTAAATTAGTAATAATAATAAGTTAAACATATTGATCAAGTTAATCTTTTAACCCGCGGTTATATGTAAATTAGATGGACTTCAATAATTTTATTGAATTGTTATTCAGTGAGAGAGACCAGTACGTGTGTGGATTGCACATGCGCATCTAGAGACGCACACCCAACGTGCATGCGTCCAAAGCATCTCTTTGTCGAAATGAGAGGGGGAGAAGTGATGTGGTGCTAGGAAAAAATATGGATGCATGCACAGTACGAGTGCAGTGATTGTTTTTGGTCGTAACACAGTAGAAAAGTTGATGATGTCGATTGATATTTTTCGATCGATAAGATTATTAGAATATATACCGACGGGTCATTTTGTTGATACCTATTAAATGTTCAATCTGCTGGATATACTCCAACGGAGACACCAATTGATAATACTCTTGACAGTCTATTCCGTTGGTAATACAACGGCCAAATTCAGTGATAAACCCCATAATTTTATCCGTGGGTATGTTCCTAATTATTTGTTGTTGATAAGTGATAACTCTGAATGTTAGATTCTTGATTTTACGTTAAAATTTGACTTTTCTTTAGAACATTCACTATAATATTCTGAGTCGTTGAACTTAAAAAGTTTGTAAGAGACTATGGATGAGATGCGACAAAGTTTGACCCACTTTGTCCAACTTTATTTGACGTACAAGGTCGCAAAATTTGTACAAATACTTTGGACATGCAATTCATTTTACCGTTTTTACGTGGGTCCTCATCCCGCATCTCCCGCCGCAAGTAGGGCTTGTAAGTATTAAACTTATAAATAAATTGACGTAACTAAATTAACAAATAGCTGAAGACCATATAACTAATTTCCTGTAACGAATTACAAAGGGAAAAATGTAAGGATCATAAATTTTGTTTTGAAAAATATTAATTGATAAATTTGAAAATTAGCAGTTTAACTTTATTATGTCTTAGTTAAAGTAAAAATTCAACGTTATATAACGGGATAAATGATGGATCAAATATTTTACAAAATAATTACGATCTAGTAAAAATAATTATTGATTTAGCAAAAATATATTTCGGAAAAATCGTAAGGCCTCCACGTCAGTATCAACGTCGTCTACTTTAACAAAAGTATATAAATAATTTAATAAAAATATTTTATTAACTTAATTGATCCGTACGCTGCGGACGGGTTCGCTTATTTGCTTGACTTTAATTCCATGTAGAAATTTAAAACTTACTTTCGTTCATTATTCACAAACGTTTGAGAACAAATATAAATATGCAGTTTAACTTCAATAATCATCGTAAGCACTTAAAATAAATAAGAAAAATGCATCAATAAATAATTGATGGTCCAAAAAAATTATGAAACAATTTGATTTACTAGCCTTTTTCTAGTTTTGTGTTTAGTAAATGTACAAGGGAGAAGAGTGCGTAAAGTTTGAGAATAAATACAAATGGTTGGGGTATATTTACTTAATTGTAACATTAAAAAGCCTAGTTACTACTCTAATTTCTCAAGAAGGCCTAGTTACCAAAATTGTCCAAAAATTATTAGTTGATAAATAAGCAGCATAACTTTAAATATCATTGTAAGCACTGCAAAATATTAATTGGTAAATTTGAAAATAAGCACTTTAACTTTAATAATCATCATAATCATTGACAGTCCAAAAAGATTGATAAATACAATTGGTAAATATATTCTTGACACATGTGCATACATGTGATTGGATTTGGAAGAGGCTTGCTATTCTCATCCCAATTAGTCAAAATCAATTGAAAATTGTCAATTTGATTGTAATGTGTGATGGTTGTAATGATGTAATGATTGTGTCTAAATTATTGATTTGAAATCTAATGATGATTGTACGATGGATTTTATTTATGAATTGGTTTAGTTTTAATTTTATTTTGTTAACGGAATCGTTAATCATATTGTTTATTTAAATTTCTTTAGCGGAAATATATATATATAGTTGTAGCAGCGTGTAAGGCGCGTGATTTATTTTCGTTCCATATGTGCGGTGGACATAAGTTATAGTACAGTAGAGCAAATATTCTGTAAAAGAAAGATACTATATAAATTGTTTTATACAAACGATAAACTAAAGTTACACGTAGTAATTTTATGTTTCAAAAGTGAAAGCAGAAAAATTTACACACGTGTTGTACATTAGTTTGTCTCCTAAATACTTGAAAAGAAACGGTGATTTAAAATTACAGGATGGTTGTGATATGTTACACATGGAAAAAAAACCGTGTAAAGGTATGTGTTATATGGTTGTCGTGCGGATGTTCGATCTTTCTAAAATTTCGAAAGACACTGTATTTTTCATAACATTATGAACGGACTCAACTGTACTATTAATTTACCTTGTGAAAATATTGAGATTTTATTTGTATTTATTCCTTGAGAGAGCTACATACAGTTGGTCATGTGCGAAATAAGGTTCACGTAAATAGACTCCAACTTTTTCTAATGTATGTCCTTGTCCATTCCTCCGAAAACCGCAATTGGCCGTTCTTCTATTCCGGCCTTGTTGCTCGGAACCGAACCCGATTCTCCTACTTTTTTATCGGGTCTTTTTAATCCTAATACAACTACATGTTAACTAACAAATTTAAGCCTTTTTGTTCCGAACCAAACCCGATTCTCCTACTTCTTTATCGGGCCTTTTTAATCCTAATACAACTCCATGTTAACTAACAATTTAAGCCGTGGTTGCTTATAGAAAAGGGTAAGCACATTATAGCTTCTACCAAGGAACTTCTCTTTGTTTTCATGACATTGGATTTAGTGACGGACATTGTGTTCTCGGATAGAAGGTAAGGGACGATGAACGGGAATATCAAATTCGCCTTTTTTCCAACTTTAGTATGTAAGAAGACATAAATTAGATTCCAAAATGAGAACAAGTCTCGTAAAAATAAGTCATTTCACCCCAAAAGTCGTATAAAGTTAAGGATAAAGTTTTATCACCATCGAGTTGTAAACTTCAGACAAGCAAACACGGTATAGCTGCATAGGCCCCGAATGCCATCTATGCTGTTGTTTTCGGTAAGCTTCATATGATTCCGGCAACTCACATTGACAATGCAATGCAATTCAAATAAAAAATTTAAACAAATTACTTCCTATTCCTAAAACAGCAACAAATTACTTCCTATTTCGTTAATGAGAAAAAATAATACAAATATTATTCTGTAATAATAATTTGTTCTTTTAAAAAAATTTAAGTTTTTATTGTACTCATATAAAATTACACTTATTTACATTATATTATTTTTGTAAAATGATTTTAAATAAGAATAATACTAATTTGTACTTCAATATTATAAATGTAAGACACGAAAAATTGTAAATGTAAGACAAAAAAAAAAAAACAAGAGCCCAACTTTCTCTAACAATTTGGATTATAAAAGTGTAGAATTGTAAGACACCAAAAAGTAGAGTTTAAAAAATAACCCAACTCTAATTATAAGACAAAAAGTAAGACACACTCATGGTGCAAATGTAAGACACAAAATGCAAAATTCAGCCAGCCGCCAAAAACTTCATTGATGCACCTGCTGTGCGTCTACAACCAAGCCAGCCACCAAAGTCTGAGCACGCATCTGCTGTGCGTCGGCGAGAAGCCTTCATTTTGAGGTGCAAATAAGAATATATATACATCACCGACAGTTTATTGGGTTAACATTTGGATAATTGCTAACGCGTAACTCCGTTAGGGCTGGTTTTTGAAATTTTTTTTGCTGGCGGGTAACATCTTTATGTCTTAGAAGAGTGTGGATTTATGAATTTTCAAGGGTTATTCTCGTTTTTTTACATTGCAATTTCGTTATTCAATTTGAATATTTCATATTTGTTATATATTTTGCAAGGATGGATGAATAATGATTATACTTGATTTTTATTGTTCTTTTTATTTCATTATTTTAATGTTTATAGCGTATTAAATTTTAGGTTCGTTTAGCTTCAAAATCGAAATTGTCTCTATTAGGTTCAATTTTCGGTCAAAATATTTTCAAATTTTTGGCTTTTCGGTCCAAATCAAACCGATATTTATAGGTTTGGTTTTTAGTCCAAGGTTTCACAAAAAATCTTCTTTTTTTTTTCGGTTCGATTTGAACCTATTGTAATAAATTTATATATTTGATTTGTTTTTATACCCGGTCAATCAAAGACATCCGAGTTAAATTATGAAAAGAACATCGACAGGGACCACGACCCCATACACCCTAACTATGCCTCTGATGTACATAACTGCATGCATGTTGGAGATGCTTACAACAATAGTTCACCTTTCGCGTTGATTTTGGTTATGTTCATCGTCTTTCTCTTCTTGACTTCGATCAAAATCAAAATCTTTTGGTGCAGAAAAAAACCCTAGTTATCAATATTCAAGGCGAATTCAGCCAAAGATCGATCAAGCCGGATTATCCGTTCCGGTCACTCTTTCACTAGTTATTATATTGTTTATTCCGTCAACTAAGTTTTGGACGGTTTACTTATTTACCTTACTCATGTCGTTTTGGTCGGATACCTTACATAGTGTTTTTATCCGATTCTTGTACAATTGTTGTTATAGATTGTTGTGTGACGACGAAGAACTGCCAGCGACGAGAGTTGTAGCTAATACTTGAAGATGACCATATCCGATTTGTTATGCCAGTTGCTTAACGAGGGTCGGACTATTAATGCTCAGATGGTTATTTGGGTGCGTAGTCTAGGGTTTATTTAATAAACATGTTAACAAAAGAAAATTAATTAACATGTTAGACAGTGCAAATGGAGTTCAATAAGATAAGGGATTATGCTTGTGGATTCGTTTGGAAAACACATATTTATTGCAACCGAAGATGATTGAGTAGGCGAAATAAGTAGTTGATTGGAAGAATTAACTTTTTAGTAAGTGTTTGAAAGAGCGTAACTTGTCGAAGCTAATATAAACATACAATTACGAAAATGGACACGACATCTTATGATTAATAATAATATCATGTGAGTTTGACAACATAAATCATACTTTTGATTTGTACACAATCTTGTATTTTATGTTAAGAAGTTAATTAATAATAATGATAATAGTTTTGGTTTTTAGTGAATTTAATAATATAAGTTGGACTTAAATTTCGTGTAGGCCACTATGGATGAGATGCATTTTATTTACAAATACTTGACATACATTTTATTTACGAGGACCCTTATACCTTATCTCACCTCTTATATTCACTGGATGGTCGCAACCTTAAAAAAAAATATAGGTACAAATAGGTACGTAACACATTTACGGTCTCCCCGAGAAAATTTTTTAATCATATCTACGCGTTTTCTTTCCGTATAAATACCTCTCTAGACTCTCCGGCGTCTTACGTACCCAAAAAAAGACTCTCCGGCCTCTTACGTACCAAAAAAAAAACTTTCCGGCCTCTTCGCTCTTCCTTCATTTCCAAAATGCCTTGTGGTAGCTACTGCGATATCAGGTTCATCTTGTTACCACTGGTAACATTCATCATGAATTGGTCTACATCCTCTTCATCCGGTAAGTAATACTTCATTTACACTTACTTACATTACACTTATGTAGGTAATTGTGTTTTCAAGATTTATTCATTTTGTTTGTGGTTGGTCAAGACCTTATTTTTATGATTCTGAATGAATTCGGAGAATAATAATTTATGATACTAGGTTATAAGTATGACCAATGGTTGCAGGATCGGTGAATGAATACAAAAGCATTCTCGGCATCGTGATGCTTTTTACGTTGGTATTTGTCTTCCTCCTCACATCGGTCCGCATTCAAATCTTTTCCGGTTGCCGACACCCTAATGACCAATCCAGGGGCATAAGCCTGCACTTTGGGCGAAATGGATTCTCCTTTCCCGTTACGTTTGCGCTCATTGTCCTTATGGCTCTTCCCTCACCTGCCTTTTGGGTCACTTGGCTCATCTTCTTACTGATTTCGATTTGGTCGGACTTTCTGCATGCATTCTTCACCGGTTTCTCTTACGATGACGCTTTCCGGATGTTCCCTGACGACGATCACCTCCCTCGATGACGTCGTTTCAAGATTAGAACCATGCAGTCAAACTAATTAAGAGTAAGAGTGTGTGTTTAATCTGCAAATTAGTGTGTGGTTTCAATTATTGGAACTAAATTGTATTAATTAGGGTGTATTAATACATGTTGCACCGGACACTTTTCGGACATATTTCTGGTGGGTTTCGACCATTGTCAACACCGAAAAGTGAGAGCTTTGATTTCGCCTTCGCGCGAACTCCTTCTCGTGGTTTGTATTACAAGTTCCTACGTCAATTTCATGTAAAAATGTTGGTTCTGTCTCATACTAACATTTTGGCTGTTTCCTTCGGTCATTGATGGAAACTTGTCTCTCCTCGGTGCTTTGCTTTGGTCATGAAATTACTCAACGTCCTTTAAAAAGTAAAAGATTTAATAGATGGAATATCATATGTGTAGACTGTGAGTGTGTGGTTGACCAGAATGCGCAAGAGAATAAAACCAGTGAGTGATTGCAATTCCAAGATTTGTTTAATCTGGTTTTGATATGTACCGTAATTAACATATAAATAGTTGTGAATTTTTTTTTGGTAAGAGAAAAAGTATATTTGTTATGAATTGTAATTTTGTGTGAAGAAAATATATGAGACCTAAAGTGGGAACGTTTGACGGTGATTATGAATAGAAATGTACAACTACTTAGTTATTTTAACAAAATTCAGTGAGATAAGTTCGGTGTTATCAATTTTAACAAAATTGGAAATTATTAAGTATAATTTTAAAAAATTTAATTAATTTTGTTAAACAAATGATGAGATGACACGTGGTAAACAGTGTACCTATTTTAATATATAGTTTTAATATCCGTGTCTTAAACGAGTTATTCTTAATAATTTTTTTTTATGTATGTGTATGTTGAGTGTATGACCAAAATTACAAGAATACCATACCAACCCATTCTCTTTACACCATCTATTGACATATCATTTGCTTGCTTCAGCGGACCCACCATCTCCCTTATCATTCATCCCAATCTATTCGTTCATTTCTTTCACCGGCTCATTTGCCGCCGTCTCACTCTCCCTTTTCATCTATTATTCTATTATACTTACTAAAACAGAGCACGGGTTAATGACGTGGCGCGCTGTGGACACGGTATTTTTGAAATTGAGCTCCCACAATTAAAGCCAATAAATCTTTATTTTTTACACTATTTTTTAAACCATAAAATCTTTTATTATTAAAATAATAATTTTATGGAAACCAAATCAATTTTTCAATAATAATAAAAAAATTAATCGAATTAGCTTTAACAATCAAATCACCTTAACAACCAAATCATTTTTTAATAAATAAATATTTATAAAAATATATTAAAAGATATTGCGATTTTGATTTCCCTTTTAATTATATTTTCGGTTAGGATTTTTATTCGACGGATTTTTTTCGAACGTTCCATCAGATTTTTCCATGGTTCGCTTAGAACTTTTATGTTTTACAAATTTGTCGAACAAAATTTATTTTTTATGAAACTACAACTTTTCGTTATGTGCGAGTTTTAATTAAATTGATTTTGAATTGAATTTTATTTTCGAAATGTTCCATCAGATTTTAAGCGAACAGTTATTTTTTGATAAAATCCACCAAAATTTACGTTGATTTTTTTTTTTGAAAAATACCTATAAATATATAATAAATTTTTACATGATTCCATTGGATTTTTTTGATAGTTTTTTTAAATAAAAAACTTCCATTTAATCAACAAAATTGATTTCCATTTTGACGGTAAATTGATTTTCATTGTTGTTATATCTTTTTATTATGGATTTTAATTAAATTGGTTTCGATTTCATTTCCATTTTAGTTATATTTTCTGTTAGGATTTTTATTCATCTATTGTACACAATCTTTTATTTTATGTTAAGAAGTTAATTAATAATAATGATAATAGTTTTAGTTTTTTTAGTGAGTTTAAGAATATAAGTTGGACTTAAATTTCGTGTAGGCCACTATGGATGAGATGCATTTTATTTACAAATACTTGACATACATTTTATTTACGAGGACCCTTATACCTTATCTCACCTTTGAATATATTGTTCTTCTCAAATTCAACTCCATAAGTATCTCTTTCCTTATTACTATCTTCATCTGGAAAGCCCAAAACCAAAGCAATAGATTTGTATCCGCAATTACCGTCACCTAACACATTCATGGCTCCATTCAAATATAGTTTCATGAATTTTCGGAATTCTCCTTCTTCCCAAGGATATTTTCCATCATCATGTGTAACCTCAGATGTAGCATCTACATCAATTGGTTCCTTTTCTTTACAACGTAGCTGACTAGATGGAGTGGAGAAAAAAAAATTCAAGAAAATTGACATAAAAGATGAAGAACACGGTAAACAATAGAATGAACAATAAGCTAATAGGGACATGCAGCCACTCCATGAACTTGATTCTAGGAGAAGAAAAAAGGAAGAAAGAAAGACGAAAAACGAAACAGAATGATGGACATGCAGCCACTACATGAACGTGAGGAAGAAGTAAGGAAAGATGAACTTACACGTTCAGCAAGATCACAGGAAGCAAGGGCGACGACTGCAACTCTCAAGGGGGAGAAAACATATGCAAGAAACGCGAAAAGAGGGAAAAGAAGGGAATTTATAAGAAAGGACGAAAAGATAGAAGGAAAGACGTTTTTAGGGTAAGGAAGAAGATAGGAAAGCCGGCTCATAAGATAGAAGATCGGATCTTCTATCTATGAAAAGAAGATAAAACGAACGAAGACAAATCGGACGCGATCTGCAGCGAATCCGCAGGGGCGGATCACCCAGCCGCAGGGCGGCCTTCTTCACCGCGGGGGCGGTGAAGGCAGAAACTGGGGTCTTGCAATTTTGGTGAGTAGGTAATAGCCGTTGTTGGAGATTGCACATTCAGACTCTCAAAACTTACATTGTTTGATCAAAGGTGTTAGCCAAAATGAAGGTTCAGATGATGTTGCAAGATTGAGAATGTTGATGAAGCAAAAGGGATAGCTAAGATGCCGGGTTGTAGTTGGATAAACATTGAGAATCAACTCTATGAATTTCATGTTGGTGATGACTTGAATCTTTAGTTCTTCAGAACTATGTAGCTTATTTAGTTTTTGAAACAAAGAGTTGATGAAGGAGTACATACCAGATGAAGTGGACTATAACATATATAGCATTGAACATTGTTGCTGGTTTTGCGGTTTTGAGCATAAAGGATTATACTTGTATAGTTTGAAGGTGATAAAAGAGTTTGTAATTACTTTAGTTTTTTTTTTCCTGTTTTCTTGCTGAATTATTTTTCTAAACTTTTAACTGTCTCAATTATTTTGCTAAACTCTTGCTGAATTAATGTTCCTCTTTGTTGTTGGAAAATTTGAGCTGATGTTAAGATATTAAGGCTTATCTAGCTTTCTAATACTTTGTAAAAAATCTGATATATTAAAGGTTGAATTATAAATTTGTAATTTATAATTGTGTAATCGTATTTTCTACAAATGTATACAATATATAAGTACATTTTGATCTTCCCTAACTAGAAATATATGAAACTAATATTAAGGAACATACAAGGATAATAGAATATATAAGTACCAATAACCTTCCCTAACTAGAAATATATGTAGGAATATTATATATATATATATAGGAGTGGGCGTAGTCGAGAGCCGGTAACGGGACACATCCATAATCCATCCCATAGGCACATCGCCAGTGTTGGTTCTTCTTCTTGTTATTGTTTTTCCTCTCTTTGTTTCCATCTTTCCCAGTTGGTTCACGCCAATACCTTCCGGCTTCCACTAGAGACGATACCTTGCTCCACCGTGAACGATATAGCGGCGCCGTTCGAATACCACAGGTTAAAAACATCAACGAACACTAATTTTTAAATCTGGTGATTGTGAATTTATGTGTAGCTTGAATTTTAATGGAGATTGAGTTAAACTTGTAATTCATTAATGGCCTTCAAATTTAATAGTGTCTTTAGTAAGAGATATTGTATTCTTGAATAATTGAATTGTAAGTTGGCTTTCGACAACTTTACAGCCCTGGTAATTAGAAGTTTGATCAAGTTCGGCAGATTGTTATTAACCACAACTGGCTACATTAAAAAAGGTATAATTTTGAAAGTCAATAAAAAAAAAAGCGAAGTCTCGCACCCATGTATGGAGGCTTATTCTCGAAAGGCATCACTACATCCGTACATCGAAATTAATAAATATATGTCATTCGATAGAATAATCAAACGTTAGCATTTCAATCTTAGAAAGATTACAGTAAAGACAAACCTGCCCAATCTTATCAAATTAATCACCAATTATGTTAGTCGTTATTTCTTATGTTCTCAAATATGTCGTCATTCGATAGAATAATCATTATTAAATACGATCTTTAGATTATCTCTCATGCTATTCGACATGAGTGAATCTATGAATCTTTTTTTTTGGTACGAAGTGAATCTATGAATCTTCATATAGTTATTATGTAGTATATTTGATAAGCCAATTGACCTCCACAAACTCCTTGATATAACTTCGAAACTCGTTACTCTAAAACTTGTCCTCATTTCCGAATTATTCTTGTAAATTATTCCGATCATGTCAATTCTTGGGTTGTCAAATCACAAATTGGTACTTCAAGGTAATCTTCACTATTATAACTCCATTTGTTGGTGACCTATCATTAAAATTGTCTTCACTCAAAATCAATTCAATGTTTAGAGATTCATTTCCCATATTTCCTTGTGAACTTTTCTTCAGGCTCAATCTCATAATGGGGTGACGATGTATACAAAGCTTCTCAATTGTGTCCTGTAACGTCAACAATCTCGCTACTAATCTTCATTGTGGTAACTCGGGCTCCCTATTCTACAAGTTGCAATATCTTCACATTTCATTCTAAACGATCAACTCATAACCATTTCTCAGTTAGCTGAGGTTGGTCCTTCATTTCTACGATGTTATTCGACATCCATTGTGTTAGAGTTGTCTTGTCGTTCCCTTAGTTGCATCGCTAGTCTTCTTCGACCCCACAACATTATATATAAAGACAAGGAAATTCAATGCTTTCTAAGTCCACATGTGCCCCTCCGATGTACTAATGGTTACGAAGATTTGTAATTCCGTCTCCCATTTTTTTATATCTACCTTCTTTTCCCGGTTTGGTTCCTACTAAGACATCGTCCAAAACATATATGTAGTTTTTATATATGGAAGGACCCCCACCACGTCGCACGGCCATGCCTGGGACATCACTCCCTCATCGAGGTCACCATGCCCCTGACCATGCTGATGGTTGCTAGTTGTAAAATAGTTTAAAATCATAAGTTTTTAAGTTTATAAAAGATCTCAAAAAAAAAAAAAAGAAAGAAATTTCAAAGATACTCACATGCAACATGCCCTAACTTGTAGCACAGTTTTCTCAACGTCATTCATCAACATCTCTGATTCCAATACATCCTCATATCATCCTTAGAGTCAACTAACACATCCACATCACACAACACAATCATATACTCGACTACTTATCTACAAACATATAACACAACAACTCATTTACGTTTCCTACACATCTATTTACACCTTGTCTCCGATGATAAAATACTAAACACGAACTCAAAACCAAAACAACTCTCCAGTAATCCAACTCTCCTTAATAGATCATCTACACCGCTTCCTACCTAGGATACCACAACTATCAACTCATATCCTCACTGATGACTATTAAGATATTCTACCATCCAAATATCGTGTATGTGCCTCGTGAATATCCACATAAACAATCTTACATACATGCCAACATATATCGTTTTTCATAATTGTCAACATCTCCTATCATCCATACATCCAATCATATGAGTCATCGTCCATATTATCACCTATGTCATCATATCTAGATACTACTTAGAATCATATCTCACACTTTCCATCGATAAATGTATCACTTCCCATAATCATTTTCCATCTTTCCAAAATTCCTTACTACTCACTATCATCGTAATATCAACCTCATTAAACACTCAAGACATATTTTTTTAAAGCAATTTAATAAAAATCATATAAAATATAAATGATGTACGTATATTATGCAAAATATGTTCTACTCACGAACAACCACAAATTTAATCTGAAACAAGATGTCAACTAAGTAAGTTAATATGACTTACTTCGAAAAAGCGAATTTCACAAACATCATAATAACTATCCAGCATAAGTCATATACATTCAAGTACCTAATCACAATGTCTCGATCATAGAGTCTATCATCAATCAACTCAAACAACGTAATCAACCTACAATCAAATCATAAGGGACGGGTTATGAGTAAGGTTTAAGTATCCTTACATACCAAAGGTTAATAAGAAAATTGAATGTCGCATTTTGATGTTGCATATCAATGTCACATTTAGTCTCTTTTCATGTCCAAATGTGCTTTCAAGATGTGCAAAACCTAAAAAGTCAAACTACACAAGTTTAGCTTCATTTGCTAAAACTTGGGCAATAAAATACAATTATAAAAGTACAGGCTAATTCTCGTATTTAAAAACTTGGGCCAATTTCTATAGTTTAACAAATCGGGGTACGTAAATGGTGAACTTCCAAAAGTCTGGGCATTTTCTGCAAATATAAGACTTGGGTCATTTTTTTAATTAGCCATAGTAGGAGCAGATTTACAGATTCCAAAAGTTTGGGTCATAAACGCAAATTAAAGGGACGTATTCAATAAGACTTTTAGAAATTTTGACGGATTTTTAATAATAATAATAATAGGATTTGCAAAAGTCTGGGCATTTTCTGCAAATATGAGACTTTTAAAGATTTTCTGTAATTTATCCAAAAGTGCAAGAAACCCGCTTAGGGCTTTCTGCGGTTGTGCGAGATTGTTGGCGGCAGACTGGCTTCCTCCAACAGCGACGTTTCCGGCGAGACCCGAGCAGGCGACGACGGCGGTACGTCGAGGCTTCAATTCTGACGGAAGAGCTCCCCTAGCGGCTACACTGGCGGTGACAGGGAGGTGTAATAACGGACTCGTCGAGCTGTTGTCTGCGAGAAACGAAGAGACGACGATGGATCCGGGCTTCCGCAGCAATGGATGTGAGTCATGTGACTTTGTCAACCGTGGCGGACTAGCGAAAGCGACAACGATGTCGGAACTACGGCGGTGTCTGGCGACGAAGATTGTGGAATCTCCATAGACTAATCTTGATTAAAATATTAAAAGTACTACCTTGATTAGACTAGTCTAGACTTTCAATTAAACTACTAACATCGCTTTGCTCTTCCTTGTACATGGACGAATCCAGGATTAGAATTCCAATAATCGAAATTAATTAAAAAAAAATCTTATTAAGATTAGATTAATAATATATATATATATATATATATATATATATATATATATATATATATATATATATAAACTAAGTCATTATATATTATATGGTATTATCTTTAAAAAAGATGTATATATTTATGTTATAAGTTTTTTTAATACTTTTTAGATGTATATATACATAAAAATTTCAAATGAATACATATGGAGCATATAATTCAAACTAAAAAATATATTTGCTTCTATATAATTAAATATTATTAAGTTTTATTTAAACTAAAAATTATAGAGAACAACAAAAAGGGCTTGTAATAAAATTAACATTTTGTTCGTATAATTACCAATAAAAAATAGTTAAATCTATGTAATAAATGTTAGTTAACAATAAAAATATTTAAATCTATGTAATAAAAATAGTTAACAAAATTATTCTTCTACTACGAATTGAACACTAGACCATTAGGTCTTCATACACACAAACTACCACTAGGATAGCAAAACTTCGAGAGACTCTAGATACTTCCAATACCCCAGTTTTAATTTGAAAATATTAATTATCCTAACAGGCACCAGTTGGTTCGAGTCATCCCATCTGATTTGAGATGCCGATGGTGAACTCGAGCACGAGTCGATTAGATAAGCAAGACTAGTATTTGGACTCCGGTTTGGAAGAATCCGGGTTCGAGTTTGGCAACAGCCGCTCGTGATGATTAATATTCCGTCGATGAACAGTAACTATGAAAAAATAAGAAACGAGAGATAAAAGAGAATAAAAATAGTAATCGGAAATTATACCATATCATTGTGGGAGAAATTGAGTAAGGCTTTTTTTTTTTTTTTTTTAATTTTTGTGTTTAGTAAATGTACCCATAATTTTTTACCACTTTCATTTAATGATAAGTAAAAATAATTAACCTCTCTATTTTAATAAAAAATGATTAATAGATGTTTGTTAGTATTATTTAAGTGTAAGTTTTAATTATTCATTTCTGAATTTGATTTTTTATTTTTTTTTATCTATTTATTATTATTTATTATTATTTTCTGTAAGAAACGTACCCGAACTTTTACATACCAGATGTTCTACATACCAGAATTTAAAAATTATACGTATCAGAAATTTTACATACTAGAAATTCAACATACCATATGTACTAGAAATTTTATTTACCAATTCTATGTCCCATAAATTTACATACCAAAACAAAGATCTATTCAAATTGCAAAGATCAAACTAATTCAATTTGTTAAGAAACAAGTCAAATTTGATAAGAGTACTCTATTGTTGCTCGTCTTTCATTGTCCTCGTCTTTCTGGTTATTTTGAAAGAGTTGCTCGTATTCGTCTTCCATGATCCATCCACTATCATACCTAACATTCCAACACATATATCCACCTACCAAACCTTCGTAGAACATATGTAGATACTGAAAAGTAAATATGACGCTTAAAGCCCTTTGGTTTCATGATCCAAAAGGACCCAACGTCACCCAAGCATGTTAATGTGTTTTTTTTAATATTTTTTCAGATTTAAAATTCTAAACTCAATTAATAATAAGTATTAAGTGAAGATTTACTATGTTACTCCATCGTCACACCTACCCAACTTTCCAAATACAAAGCTAATCCTGAGAAGAGCACGAACACAACAAGCTCGAAACAAAGTACTAATTTTAAAAGAAATCATATCTTTATCTACACAATATATAACCAAATTATCAGTAATATTGTTCCTAGAAATCATATTAGAAGCTTAAAATTATAATTATAATAATGTGTGATAAAGTAGTCATTTTTTTGAATATCAAGACTTTCTATATTGTCCCTATCCTCTGTCTAATTACATGTCTTTAAGAGACACAAATATTAAAATGTTGAATAGCTTCAACTTTCTTGTTTAACGAGTCGTAATCAACTATTCTCAACTGCTGAATTTTACTAACTAAAAGGCACCCAGTGAACAATGAAGTTTTGGTTCGGTAATTTCTAATCTCTAGTATTAAGGACCTCAAAAGATCTATTTTCTCCACAATTATTTAAGTTTTTTCAGAAATAACTTTAGATTCAAACATTTTCCTTTTTGTGTTATACAAATATTAAAAAAAAAAATTATCCATCTAATAAGTAAAAATCTCTATGTTCAAACTTCTGAAACAAGTAGACATTGAACTCTCAATAGGTACACAATCATGTTCCTCTTACCCTTTTCCTTGTTGTCTTGCCTCCCTAACGAACTACCTTACTGCTCATGTGCCTTCTTAGACCCTTGTCGAGAGATCATCAACTTCATGAACAAGCCAGACTACCCTCACCACCCGCCAATCTGTAGGGCTCTACCCTATTCCGATCCTAGGTAAACAACTCTTGCCTTGTCTTTTGTTTCTTCAAGTGTAGGTAGAGAGTAGCTGCTGAGTTGTGCTAACATATATGATAGAAACAAGGACTGCTGTAAATAATTTGTGTTTTCTTCAGTTTGGAAGTAGGAAACTACCAATCTTGTGAATCAGTGTTAGGGAGTTAGAGTGAAGATTCACCATTGAAATTTTTATAGGTCATAGACGGGATTGCATAGTAAATCATACTAAAATTTTAGACGAATCCATGTTACGGTTTAAAAGTTATTGTGTTTCAAAGTTGACGCCTCATGCAGTTTTTATATATGTGCTGAGTGTTGGGGGAAACAGCAAGTGATGCTGTTTTGTGAGATGGTTTTGAATAAGCTATTGATCTCCGTTGAGCCTGAATTTTGGATATGATATAGTTGACATATTGTTGTAGAACATATTAAAATTTGAGAGGCATCCAGCGAGTGGTTTGGGATTTATGATTTTTCAAAGATGAAGTCGTAAGCAGTTTTTCTGTTGTGCTGAAAATCGGTTTTTGTAAGATAGTTTTAAATAGGATTTTCATCTCCTTTGTGGCTGAATTTTGGATATATTATAGATAAGATTTTATATTAGAACATATCAAAATTTGGGATAAATCCAGCGAGTGGTTTAGGAGTTATGATTTTTCAAAGTGTACTCAGATTTGGCTAAGTATAGGAAACTTCAAGTGTTGTAACCAACTTTGGAATTTTTGTAGAAGTGAAGGGTGAACAGTTTTAAGAAATTCTTGCTCCTAAGAGTAGATGAGATATCATAGATGATCTAGATAATTATTTCGGAATTTTTATAAGTTTATTCGAATTTCTTATTTGATGTTGAAGTTGGACCTTAACGAGCTTTCCGAAAATAAGGAAATGGGTAAATTGTCAGTTTGTAACCAAACTCATCTTTAGGAGTTAGAATATGACTCTTTAGTCTCAAATAAGTGTTTAGGCATGAATTAGGGAATTTTTGGAAGTTTCGAGACCAAGGGTAAAATAGTCATTTTACCATAAATTAATACTGTAATCAATTCCGTTCTATTAAGACTTACTATCTTAGAAGTCTTAGACTTCTAATCACCTAGAAAGTGTGCTGACACACTGACCTCCTTTGACAGGCAACCGAGTTATACAGTTACAGATTGAGTTGTGATTAAATGAGTCGAGATCTGATTCAGGTAAGTCCACGGACTTACTTAGCTGGCTTCTTGTATGAGTGTAATGTGTATGAGTGGTGTTTGTTAGTTTTTATAAATATCGAAACCGGATTAGGCCGACTTTATTATTTACATAATTGACCCAAGTGTATGATAACGGGTCGTGACATCATCTGCCTAGCTCTTGCGGGAGTCTAGGAGGTTCCCTGCGACCAGCCCAGTCTGGTAGACGGTCAGATGCATTAGTACCATTCCGCGTTGGTAAACGGGGACAGGGGCGAGGTTTGGGAATCCCTCGTGTCACAAAATAAGTATCATTAGTAATGACATATCACCTAATTAAAGATAATAAAAGGATTGAGTGTTGCATGTTGGTTGTGTACGATGTGTGATTGTGCTTTTACCTTTATACTTATGCATAGAATGTTAGCTAACGGTTTTATACCGCTTGTAGATGCCTTGCAGGTTAAGACAGTTGTAGAGAGATCCGGAGGAAATGGTCAGCCGGGTCCACGTACTCATTTAGTTGGGGACGGGAATGTCTTATGTTCTTCATATATGTCGTTTTGGTACCTTTGCTTTGTAAGGCTAATACATATTCTTCATGTATATATTGTTTAAAGTTTTCAAATGTATTAAATACTTTTGTGCCTTGTTGTAAGATCCATGTAAAATTGTTGTCAAACTATGGTCGGGACCCACTGTGAGGTCCTAACCAGTAGCTCCCCGAGTTCTCAGAATTTGGGGTGTTACAATATGGTATCAGAGCTCTGGGTTGGCAACAATGGCACTTGAAATCTTCTGAAAGGCCGAATGTATAAAATAAATAGAACCCGAAAGGGGTCTAAATTTTCAAAACGGATTTCTGTTTTTACACACACGCATAGTCGGGTTGTTGGGTTAGTAGTACGTCGGACCACCATCGCTCTCCGTGGATCTCTGCAACTTGGATCGATATGAGTTAGTATATAGACTTTTTATGATGTTTCTTATTATATGTTATATACATGTGCATGCTTAGTTTGTTAGTATCCTAAAGGATATTTTATATCCTTTAGTCGTGACATCACGAAGCGATTATCGCCTCATGATAAATCAACCGCGGACTTGAAGAATCTCCAACACGAGGCAATGGAATCGGACCTTGAATTGAGTATTGTACTCGGGTAGGTTGCTTGGTGATCCTTACAAATTATCCAAAGAACAAGTGAGCAAGGAAGTAACGTTGTGAAGATAATTTTTACCACATGCACAATCAGATGAGGAAGAAATCCCTGAGGTAGTTTAGTTAGAAGGAATAGAAGGTTGTACAAGGAACTCGGGCATACGAAGCCGAGAGACGGAATTAGAAGAACCATGGAAGAGACTACAAGAGTGCGAAGTAGAGATAACAATATTGGAACAGGACACGTAGAATTGAGTACACCAAGATTGCAGAATCAAGGACATTACAATCGGAACGGATGCCCCTTAGACCATTATGGGCATAAGAAACCAGAAGAAACAGAGTGTCAATCCGGGTATGAGAATCTAAGGTGCACCGAATGAAGACCTACAATTGAGTGTAAAAGCAGAAAGGCAGACCCCACAAGTGTGGGAAGGTTTTGACCTCCTCAGAGATATAAGAAGTTTGAAAGAAATCGAGACACCAATATCCAAAGAATGGAAGCCTTTAGCAGGGTCAACGGAGTTTCGTGAAGGCGATATTACCACCAACATCAGTGAAGAAATGTGTATGGGAGAACGGCCTTGCTAGACTCGAGAGTCCAGGGTAACCCGAATTATCACGGGACCTAAGCCATCAACACAGACGGTCCCTGTAAAGGGACTATAATTGGGAGGTAATTAAAAGTCATCGGAACTACAAGACGCTTACCATCTATCGTGGAGTGTTAGAAACGACTTTTGACGTCAAGCGAATGGCACAGTGAGACTTGAGAAAGAGAGTTGTCCCAGAGGAAGCAGAAGAGTGAAAGATAAGACGAACTAAAGAAGTATAAAAGGATTAATTGTATAGGTGATGCTTACCAAAGAATTTTAATACCAGACGGGTTAGGAGAAGAGTAAGTTCGGGATACTGAGATGAGTCAACTATAGATTGACCGACGTCAGCAGAGGGTGTGTAAGTGTTGTTTGTTATTGACGAGTTATATACCGTTAAGAAAAGATAAGTGCGACCGTGGAGTTAGGGGGTAGTTTTACCGACTCCTGGAAGGATTTCCTCAAGTATGCAACAACAATCTTCTTAGACAACTAAGGGTATAGAGAATCGTGTTAGAGGTTACTTCTTTGTTGGTTAAGATCAAACTCCGGTCGAGTCTAGTAGTTTGGATCCGTGTTAAAAGAAATAAGGAAGTAAACGGAAGATGGTTGTTTTCCAATCATGATTTTTTTTCAAGAAGACAAAGTAAGGAAAGTACTTGGTACTTCATCCGGTTAATCATTTTTGACTGACAGAACACGTCCTTATGATTACGGAGAACAACAAAATAATCAGAGTAGCGCAGCGGAAGCGTGGTGGGTCCTAACTCACAGAGCAAGAAGCTCAAGGGTGTTGAGGGATGTTGTGTCGAGTTTAAGATGGTGATAGTTTATGAAATGCATTCTAGTTGGAAGGAACGTGAGATAGGCTATGGGGAGTTACTAAAAATGTTGTACGGAAACTTATGTGCATGTAGAGGTAATAGAAGGAGACTGGTACCCTATTATGGATCCGAGTGTAGAGTGATGGCGTTGTTGCAGGTTGCTAGGCAAGTAGTTTTGGAATTCTATACCTAACGGAGTACGTTAGAGTGAGTTTCTTGATGGATTGGGAGAAGAATTAACGATGTAATAAAAGTATGTATTGTGCATGGTATGCACTAGAAAGCTCAAAGTGAGTAACTACCATTCTGAGTCAAAGATACGTAAGAAAGAGAAGCGACGGGAGTATACTTACAACCCAGTAACCGTGCTTAAAGAAAGCGTAATCCTGGAGTAGATTTTACGTGTAATGTTATAGCAGAACAGATCCGAGTTGCGTTTTGAGACAGAGGGATACTATCGGGCTGGTAACAATGGTGAAAAAAAAGGGCGTGCTGCTGATGGTATGTTAACATTTATTGAGTAGTTATTATCAAATGTCGTCATTCCGGACATATTCTATGTCACTTAAGATCTTGTAAAATTTGTGAGAAGCCTAAGGTTGAGCTAAAGATATATTATAGATCTATAAATAGTATTATAACGCCAAGTGAACACAGAGGATGACCATTGGGTTAATTTTTAGTTGTCTCAAGTGTTAGAGTAGAAAAGGGGATAAGTGATGATTCCTTAATTGAGGAATAATAGGACTGAGTCATATTAAAAGACAAAATCAAGTGGGTCGTGGTACGAAGAGCATTAGACACTTGGTAAAGTGTTGGTGGATGTCCAAGACCTTTGGCCTTAGTGTGTAGTCAGAACCTTTTCAGAAGGCCGGACGCAAGTGGTCATAACAAAGGGGAGAAAGTTGAATAAATCATTTTCCGTAGGGTCATCAAAGGATCTAAAAGTGAGTTGTGTAAGGCAACCATTGGAAGCTGTAAAGCGGTTTAAAAGGGACTGAGGGACTAGTATTCCTCACCCTATTGGAGAGGGTAGCTTCAGTTTTCCACGGAGACTAAGTTTGGGAACTAAGTTTGAGAATTTCAGTGGAGAGATACCTACTAGACACGGGTTAGGTTATCATATTAGAGAATCAGACTGCTAAGTCGGATGATACCGGTGAGATATCCGGTAACCACTCTAGAACGTGGTAGCAGGAGCTTGTGATCTAAATACCTGAAAAGATTTAAGATTTAGTGGTTTTATGAAAAGCTGATAAGGCTACCTAAGATATTGGGATAGTAAGAGACGTAACCCTTCAAAGACCTATGTAGTGATAGTTGTAACCTCGAGAGTGACGAGTTAGGGCTTGACCTTGGATGTGTGATATTGTTTGACTACTTGTTTATTTCATGATTGAGTGTTTAGTCAGTGATGTGTTTTTTTGGGTAACCTTGATGTGCGGGATACTTAGATGTGGAAACGACAAGACTTTCGTGTAGTGACCAAACACACCCTTTTGGTGCCTTAAAGGCCGATCAGGATTGTCTTACCCTAAGTTTCGGGACGAAACTTATTTTGAGGGGGATCTGATGTAACGACCGGAATTTTCGTTATGCTTTGATAGGGTTGGAGAAGTTTAGAAACAAATAAGAATTTAGTGAGACTAGGACATACCAGTATATTTATAGAAGTCGTTTAATTAAGTTCCTTGTCCTAAGTTTCGGGACGAAACTTATTTTAAGGGGGTACTGATGTAATATCCGAAATTTTTATTCCGTTTAATTCCGAATCAAATCGGACTTCGAGCCGTTGACGGTTTCCCATTCTATCTAGTATTTCTTCCTTCACAAATTTTATTATTTTATGTAGAATCTAATTCATATAAAATGATAAAATTATATCAAGCTCTAATTCTTATAATTATGTATTATTTTATGTAGAATTTAATTCACATAAAATGATAGAAATATATCAAACCCTAATTCTTACAATTAATCTTTAACGACGACTTTAGACGAGAATGTGACAAAGCTGTGACGAGACCATGACAGAGCTGAGACGAGGTCACGACGAAGCCCGACAACTCTGTGACGAAGTCATTCATGGGTCTGACAAGGCCATGACGAGTTTTGACAGATTTTGACAAATAACTCAGCCACTCTTATTTTTGCCTTGCTTCAGCCCAACATTTTGCTTATTATCTTCAGCCCACAAAACCACAGCCCACCTTCTCCTCCTTCATTGTTGGTGACCCATTTCCGGATTGATTGCACGTCAGCCAGCAGCCCAGTCTGCCCTGAGAGCTGCCAGCCCAACAGTGAAGCTCAGCTTCTTTTCAGTCCACGCAAACGACGCACTCCCCTCTCCTCTCCTTGCTTCACGTAACGGCTGAGAAGATCTCAGTAACCGCTGCTGCAAATCACGCAAGCCAGATCTCCTTACCTTCCTTCTACATCGGATCTTCTCACAACAAGAGATCGCCTGCCCCGCTCTCAATCTCGCAGCCTAGCCGTCTGCTCCGCCTTGCCTCGATCAATTCCGGAGTAGAGCCCTGAAGCCGCCACGCCACACTCGAGTCACCAACAGAAGTTCAAGGGGACGCCAGGGGTAACGCCTCCCTTCCCTCTCGTGCGGCGGGTGCTGAATAAACTCACTTACAGCATTCAACCGTGACACTTTCCTTCTGAGGGTTGTTTCTACCGGAATAAACGCACTTACAACATTCAAAGTCATTCTGAGATCTCGTCCCTTCCCCAACGTTCTCGTCCTGCCTCGAGATCTAACACCTAGCCTTCATCGCGACAGCAAGTCTACATCTCCTCAGTTGGAACCTGTTGCACTTGTTACAAACTGCTGGAAGTTGGTTCTGCACGTTGCTGCATCAGAGGAGACCGTCGGCAGGCTACCCCTCAATCAAACACTTCATACAGCAAACACTCAGCCTCCTCTTGTGTCAAGAGTAACAGCAGGGACTAGGTCTTTCTTCTGCGTACCTACAGATTGCTCGGGAGACTCGAGTTCCTGAATATATCCTGCTGCCCAGGTGAGTTCCGGTTACTCTCCTCCTCTTACCCTTTTCCTTGTTGTCTTGCCTCCCTAACGAACTACCTTACTGCTCATGTGCCTTCTTAGACCCTTGTCGAGAGATCATCAACTTCATGAACAAGCCAGACTACCCTCACCACCCGCCAATCTGTAGGGCTCTACCCTATTCCGATCCTAGGTAAACAACTCTTGCCTTGTCTTTTGTTTCTTCAAGTGTAGGTAGAGAGTAGCTGCTGAGTTGTGCTAACATATATGATAGAAACAAGGACTGCTGTAAATAATTTGTGTTTTCTTCAGTTTGGAAGTAGGAAACTACCAATCTTGTGAATCAGTGTTAGGGAGTTAGAGTGAAGATTCACCATTGAAATTTTTATAGGTCATAGACGGGATTGCATAGTAAATCATACTAAAATTTTAGACGAATCCATGTTACGGTTTAAAAGTTATTGTGTTTCAAAGTTGACGCCTCATGCAGTTTTTATATATGTGCTGAGTGTTGGGGGAAACAGCAAGTGATGCTGTTTTGTGAGATGGTTTTGAATAAGCTATTGATCTCCGTTGAGCCTGAATTTTGGATAATATATAGTTGACATATTGTTGTAGAACATATTAAAATTTGAGAGGCATCCAACGAGTGGTTTGGGATTTATGATTTTTCAAAGATGAAGTCGTAAGCAGTTTTTCTGTTGTGCTGAAAATCGGTTTTTGTGAGATAGTTTTAAATAGGATTTTCATCTCCTTTGTGGCTGAATTTTGGATATATTATAGATAATATTTTATATTAGAACATATCAAAATTTGGGATAAATCCAGCGAGTGGTTTAGGAGTTATGATTTTTCAAAGTGTACTCAGATTTGGCTAAGTATAGGAAACTTCAAGTGTTGTAACCAACTTTGGAATTTTTGTAGAAGTGAAGGGTGAACAGTTTTAAGAAATTCTTGCTCCTAAGAGTAGATGAGATATCATAGATGATCTAGATAATTATTTCGGAATTTTTATAAGTTTATTCGAATTTCTTATTTGATGTTGAAGTTGGACCTTAACGAGCTTTCCGAAAATAAGGAAATGGGTAAATTGTCAGTTTGTAACCAAACTCATCTTTAGGAGTTAGAATATGACTCTTTAGTCTCAAATAAGTGTTTAGGCATGAATTAGGGAATTTTTGGAAGTTTCGAGACCAAGGGTAAAATAGTCATTTTACCATAAATTAATACTGTAATCAATTCCGTTCTATTAAGACTTACTATCTTAGAAGTCTTAGACTTCTAATCACCTAGAAAGTGTGCTGACACACTGGCCTCCTTTGACAGGCAACCGAGTTATACAGTTACAGATTGAGTTGTGATTAAATGAGTCGAGATCTGATTCAGGTAAGTCCACGGACTTACTTAGCTGGCTTCTTGTATGAGTGTAATGTGTATGAGTGGTGTTTGTTAGTTTTTATAAATATCGAAACCGGATTAGGCCGACTTTATTATTTACATAATTGACCCAAGTGTATGATAACGGGTCGTGACATCATCTGCCTAGCTCTTGCGGGAGTCTAGGAGGTTCCCTGCGACCAGCCCAGTCCGGTAGACGGTCAGATGCATTAGTACCATTCCGCGTTGGTAAACGGGGACAGGGGCGAGGTTTGGGAATCCCTCGTGTCACAAAATAAGTATCATTAGTAATGACATATCACCTAATTAAAGATAATAAAAGGATTGAGTGTTGCATGTTGGTTGTGTACGATGTGTGATTGTGCTTTTACCTTTATACTTATGCATAGAATGTTAGCTAACGGTTTTATACCGCTTGTAGATGCCTTGCAGGTTAAGACAGTTGTAGAGAGATCCGGAGGAAATGGTCAGCCGGGTCCACGTACTCATTTAGTTGGGGACGGGAATGTCTTATGTTCTTCATATATGTCGTTTTGGTACCTTTGCTTTGTAAGGCTAATACATATTCTTCATGTATATATTGTTTAAAGTTTTCAAATGTATTAAATACTTTTGTGCCTTGTTGTAAGATCCATGTAAAATTGTTGTCAAACTATGGTCGGGACCCACTGTGAGGTCCTAACCAGTAGCTCCCCGAGTTCTCAGAATTTGGGGTGTTACAGGTTCCACCAACATGGAAGTTGGGTGACCTCCTAGAAAACACAAGAAATTCAACAAGGATCGGGATATAACAAAGACCGGATTTCTACAAAGGCGGCAGTACAAAGCAGCACACAAGGAAGGTGTAGTGATAGCATGAATTATAGTCTATATTTTGAGGTTTGTTTGGACGTTTTATCTTTCATAATCTGCATATTTGCATGTGCATTATGTTATTATACTGCCATTTCATCTACCTTTGCGAGAATCGAGGTCTACACCTAGTTTTGTTGTAATTGCAGGTAATTTGGTACGTTTTGCATCAAAAAAGGAGCAAAAGGAGTCATGAGTCATTTAGAGCTACATCCAGGAAGCATAACCATGGATTAAAGATTTACTTTGGACCAGTTTTGAGAGATTTCGCATTCAGTTGTGACTCACCTCGGTTGACCAAAGATTCACCTCGACCGAGGTGATCCAGAGACGCCGACTCGACCGAGGCGAATACCTAGGACGCGGCGAGAATATTTTATTCTTGGATGAGATCTTTTAAATTTGGAAAGAGATCTTATATTTTTGGGCTTGGCTCCTGGAAGGAAGGAGATATGCAGAATCATATATTTTACCTATTTTTATGGGAAGAGATCTTTCTAAGATATCTTATCTTTGGAGGGTTATTTTCCTATAAAAAGGGTTGGATTTTCACAAATCCAACATCTCGCATACGACGTCGCATACCCCGCTGAGATCCGCATACTTTCTGCAGTAGCCGCACTCCAGTTTGGGAGAGATTCGAAGAACCTTGTTGAAAGTTGAAATCCATAGCTTTTATAGCTCTTTGGAGGGTTTTGTAAGATTATCTTCAATTCCCTTCCTTGTTGGATTGCTTGTTGGATTGCTATCCAAGGAACGCTTTGTTGTGATATTTGATTCAGTTATTGAAGTCTTTTCATTAAATTCTTCTTTGTTCAAATATTCACCTTCTTCCCATATATTTGATTAATACTTTCATGATGATGAGTGGCTAATTTCCTTGTGTGATTCTAGGGTGATTGGCTGAAGGTTGTGGGGAAAACAATGATAGAATAATCTTAGATTCCAGTAGGATCCTGAAAGTTCGAGTCTTTAACCTTAACCCTAAGCATCTCGTTCAGTCGATGAACATCTCGGCCGGGGTGGAAACTGGCTGACCGAGGTGACTTATCTGATCCATAACTAAGAGTTAAGTGTTAGAGTTTGCCAAATCCTATTCTTATTACACCTTTCCTGGTTCAAAGCAAGTTTAGGATGAGACTTACCCGGTAATTCCTTAGTTTGTGTACCAACGATCATAAGTGTAGGTAATAAAGGTTCATCCTTTATTGGGGTTTGAGTGTGCTTCCATCCCATCTTTGTGAGTTAGCCTGAGACTTACCCGGTAAAGGTTGATTCTATTCCCTTAGATGGTGTGTTAGTTTGAGGTTATAGTTCTTTATCTTGATTCCTTGAGACTTACCCGGTAAGAGGAGTTACGGTTTTGGATTAGTGTGTAGTGAGACTTACCCGGTGATCTACTCCACTTTAGTAACACCTTCCCCACACAAAAATCTCAGCTTTGTCCGCTTATCTATAGATCTTGAGTTGGAACCACAACTAGATGCTTTAATCCCTAGAATTGCATGTTTGCTTTATTGACTTCTTATTCATCTTTGATTGTGTTAATCGCTCTTGTGGTTAGTATTGACATAAGCACACCGTATTGACTTTGTTTCACCGAGTCCCTGTGATCGACCCCTGGAATTTTCTTGCTTTTACTACGATTGACCCGTACACTGCGGGTTCGCATCCTTGTTTTAAGCTTAAGTCTAGGGTTATAAATTTAAAGCTTGCACACACCGTTTGGAGCGAACAAGTTTTTGGCGCCGTTGCCGGGGACTTGGTCTAGACCGAGCCAGTACGGTTTGCTCTTGGGGCGATTGCCCCGTTTCATCTAACCACTCTACTTGAGTGACTTTTGCAGGTTCTTTCTTAGGTATATGCGAAGAACCCGCGCTGGGAAGGAAATCGTTCCTTACGATCCCGAACCAGAAAAGACATACAAGCGACGCTTAAGAGAAGCGAAGATGGCCCAACAAGACGATCGTGATCTTGCGGCCCAATTGAAAGAGGCGCTAGAGCTGCTACGCCTCAGCAAGGAAGAACTCAGGCAAGAGAAAGAAGAGAATCGCACCAAGACTGCAGCAATCGAAGCTGAGATAGCAGTCATACGAGACCAGATTCTACTTCGATCGAGGGAAGATCCTCCTGTTGATCCTCGACCGAGGCAGATTCCAGTACCTGACGCCCCGGCCGATGTACTTCCACCTCGGATGCCAGTCCGAGATGTTCTTCTTGCAGGAATCCCACAAACCCTAGGTCAAAGGATGGACCCTAATCAACAGCTGAGGCGTCCAGGAGTGAACCTAGGAGATCCAGCAGATCATGACTACGAACTTCGACCGCAAGTTCTAGCCATGATTCGCCAATGCCAATTCGGAGGGCTAGAGAAAGAGTCGCCGCATCAACATCTTCAAAACTACGAGATCTTGATGGAAACCTTGCGACCCCCAAGAATTGAGAATAACAACTACAAGCTAAGACCTTTTTACTTTTCTTTAAAAGATAGAGCTCTTACTTGGTATCAATCTCTTCCTCCAGGAAAAATTAGCACATGGGAGGAGATGACTACGGAATTCTTGACCAAATTCTTTCCCCCCTCAAAGACCGCTGAAATGAGAGGGAAGATCAACGCTTTCATTATGAAGGACAAGGAGAGCTTGTCCAAATCTTAGGAGCGTTTCAAGGATATCCTCTTGGATTGCCCACATCATGGGATTCCAAAGATCGAGTTGTTGGAGATCTACTTCAAAGGGCTGGACGGAAGCACCCAGTTCAATCTCCAACTACTCTCCGCCGGTACCTTCATGGACATGGCGATTGATGAGGCTTGGGACTTCATTGAGAAGCAAGCCTTGCACATGGAGAAATATACCCACCAAGGAGCTGAAGGTGGAGTTAAAAGAGTCAACTTTCAAGAGACTCAATCCAACAACAATCAACTCACGTCGTTGAAGAATGATGTGAAGCAATTGAAGGAGCTCTTGATGGCTCAAACTAAGAAGGAAGAGCAAGGGCAAAGGAACAACAACAATAACGGGTACCGTAACAACAACAACGGTCCCCGAAACAACAACTACAACAACAACAATAGAGGATCCAATAGCAACAACTGGAGGGCAAATAACCAAAACTACGGTAACAATCATTCAAACTCCAACTCTAATGATTCCTCTAACCCTTTCCTCTCTTCCCCTTCTTCTTCTTCTACTCCATTGAAAAGTCAAGGGCAAGGATCAAGTTCGTCTCAGCCAGAAAAGAAAGACGCAGTTCTGGAGGCAATCTTGATCAAGCTTAGCGCTATGGAGAATTCTATGACTTCATTCTCGAGGGCCCAAAAGTCCTTCGAACAACAACTTGCTAATAAGGCGAATAAAGCGCCAAGAGATCCAGGGAAGCTTCCAGCAAAGACGGAAACTAACCCTAAGGGCCAATGCATGACCATAACGACGAGGAGTGGACTCAAAACTGCAGATCCAGTACCTCGCTCGACGCAGACCACCTCGGTCCAGATCCAGTCGAAGAACACCTCGACCGAGATGCCAACCGAGGCGGCGCAATAGAAAGCAGGAGGGACGACAGAAACTTATGTTCCACCTCCTGCATACAAACCACCACTTCCATTCCCTCAGTCCAGAGCCAGAGCACATCTAGACAAGCACTTTGGTAAGTTTCTTGACTTGATGAATAAGCTACATATTAATATTCCTTTCCTTGATGCTATTTTAGGTATGCCCGCCTATGGGAAGTTCTTAAAAGAAATTTTATCAAGGAAGAGGAAGCTGGAGGATGTTGGTGAAGTTAGGATGACATCTAAATCTTCGGAGCTTATCAAAATCATGAAGGAAAAGATGCCACCTAAGTTGAGAGATCCCGGCTCATTTTGTATTCCCATTCAAGTTGGGGATGTCACTTGTGAAGCCCTTTGTGATCTAGGAGCCAACGTAAGTATCATCCCGCTGGAGCTATGCACGAAGATCGGTCTTGGAGAGCCCAAGCCGGTCAAGATTCGACTTTACATGGCGGATCGCTCCATTACCCACCCCGTGGGCATTTTGGAGGACGTCCCGGTCAAGTTAGGTAACTTCTATCTTCCCATAGATTTTGTCGTACTTGACATTCCCGCAGATTATCCTGTTCCTATTATTCTCGGGAGACCATTTCTAGCAACTTCGGGTTGCAACGTGGATTGCAAGAACGCCAAGTTGAAATTCAACGTTGGTGGCGATGAGGTGGAGTTCGCACTACTTGCAGCCATGAAAGGGGAGCAGCTAACTGATGATATCTTCAACATCTACGATGAAGAAGAATCAAGAGAATTGGTGAGCTCTATCCTTATTAACGACCCACTCGAAAGAGTTATTAGCTTCAGTTTAATGGAGGAAGGTATAGATGCTTCTTGTGATGCAGATATACGGAGCTTGAAGGCACTGGAAGAAGATCCAGGAGCTACAACTGAGAAGCTAATCCAGGAGACGAAGATCTCCAGTCTCGGATCCAGTAGCAGTACCTCGACCGAAGCACTTTCTGGACTGAGCGAGGCGACCGAAGAACATCTCGGTCAACGCCTATGCGCCTCGACCGAGGTCGAAGGCGAGATGATTCAAACTGAGACTTTATCGAGTCCAGTTTCTGATACCACTCCACTGGAAAGAGGAAGCATGGATTCCCCCCAGAAAGCACCCCCAGTCGTGGATCTTAAACAGCTCCCCAGTCACTTGAGGTATATCTTTCTTGGACCGGATTCTACTTATCCCGTTATTGTTAGTGCTTCCCTTTCCGAATCTGAATTGTCTAAGTTAATGCATGTCCTGAGAAAGCATCGAAAAGCCATAGGTTACACCACGGACGATCTTATTGGCATTAAACCTTCTTTCTGCATGCATAGAATTCTAATGGAAGATAAACATAAGACTTCACGGGAACCTCAAAGACGGTTAAATCCGATCATGAAAGAGGTTGTGAAGAAGGAAGTTCTTAAGTTGTTGGATGCAGGTATTATTTTTCCTATCTCGGACAGCAAGTGGGTTAGCCCGGTGCATGTCGTTCCGAAGAAAGGAGGGATGACCGTTGTGACGAATAAGAACAACGAGTTGATCCCAACGAGGACCGTTACAGGCTGGAGAGTTTGCATCGATTATAGGAAGCTGAACACGGCAACTCGGAAGGATCATTTTCCGCTTCCCTTCATCGATCAAATGCTCGAACGGTTGGCCCAGCATTCACACTTTTGCTACTTGGACGGCTATAGTGGGTTCTTCCAGATTCCTATCCATCCGGATGATCAAGAGAAGACCACTTTCACTTGTCCTTGGGGGACGTTTGCCTATCGGAGGATGCCATTTGGATTGTGCAATGCACCCGCTACCTTCCAGCGATGCATGATGGCTATCTTCTCTGAGTACATAGAGGAGATCATGGAGGTATTCATGGATGACTTTTCCGTATATGGTTCCTCTTTTGATGATTGCCTATCTAACCTTTCTCTAGTGCTTAAAAGATGTGAAGACACTAACCTTGTTTTAAATTGGGAGAAGTGTCATTTTATGGTTAATGAAGGCATTGTGCTAGGACACCTCGTTTCTAATCGAGGTATTGAGGTCGATCGAGCTAAGATCGAAACTATAGAGAAACTCCCTCCCCCTTGTTCTGTTAAAGGTGTGAGGAGTTTTCTCGGGCATGCAGGTTTCTACAGGAGATTCATCAAGGACTTCTCTAAGATTTCTAAACCTCTAACTAACCTCTTAAATAAAGATGTTGTTTTCGAGTTTTCGCAGGAGTGTCTTGATGCTTTTTACAGGATTAAGGAAGCACTGATCTCCGCTCCTATTATCCAACCTCCTGATTGGACCTTGCCCTTTGAGGTCATGTGTGACGCTAGTGATGTAGCCGTAGGAGCGGTGCTTGGACAGAAAAAAGATGGACGGACCACCGCCATTTATTATGCTAGCAAAACGCTAGATGAAGCACAACGCAACTACGCTACCACCGAGAAGGAGTTATTGGCGGTTGTATATGCTTTCGAGAAGTTTCGTTCCTATCTAGTAGGAGCAAAAGTCATTGTCTACACCGACCACGCAGCCATTCGTTACTTGTTGGCTAAGAAAGATGCCAAGCCGCGCCTTATTCGATGGATTCTCTTGCTCCAAGAGTTTGACCTAGAGATCCGCGATAAGAAAGGATCCGAGAACTCAGTTGCGGATCACCTCAGCCGGCTACCGGAATCCTCCCGCGAGACGGATAACCCACCCATAGACGATTCATTCCCCGATGAGCACTTACACTTGTTGGAGCGTTTGATGGATCTACTTACTTCACCCCACGATGGAGGTGAAGTATGGGGTGAGGGCACCTCCCACCTCATTTGAGACGCATCATGGTCCAGCTAGCGACCTTAAATCAAGCGCTTCTTGGGAGGCAACCCAAGGTATTGCTTTCTTTTCCCGTTTTCTAGTCTAGCTTAGATAGTTTTTGTTTTTGCTTTGCTTTGCTTTGTTTTTGGCGTTCTGGACAGTCAACAGGGAACATCTAAGGAAGGAGCACAACTGGAAGGACGGAAGTTCGAGATTCTGAGAAGATAGAAGCACCTCGGTTACTGTCAGAGCATCTCGACCGAGTTGATTCTTGAGCAACCGAGGCGACTAGGGTTTCTGCAGAACCACCTCGGTCCGTACCACCTCGGTCCAGTCGAGACCATCTCGACCGAGGTGACAGCAGATCCAGGAACAGTATAAAAGGGGGAAAAATTTATTTTTCACTTTTTTTTACCCACCTCGACCGCAGCGACAGTCCACTTCGCTCTCTCTCAAATCTCGCTCGTTTTCGAAGATTTCTGCTTCTAAACTGTGATTGAAGGGTCGAGGAACCGATTGCAACAACAGATCTGCAAGAAACTCGAACGAATCGACCGAAACGAGGTAAAACAAGTCGAAACCCTAACTCGTTCATTCGCTTCGATTTGGGCTTTGGTTGCCCCTGATTCTGCTGAGAAAAGGCATAAGTACCCCTTAGGAAGCAATTGTAGTGATTTTGGGGGGAAAAGAACTGAAATTCTGAGATTTGGAATCGTAACTGCTGCGCCTCGGTCCAGTCGAACTGCATCTCGACCGAGGTGTTCTTGAGTCTTGTCAGCAACCGAGGTGGTCTGACAGTGCTGAGTAAAAATGAGTTCAGATCGTCGCTTAGCCCTTAGAGACAGATCCTCACCCTCCCCTTCTTCTTCTTCTTCCCGTCCTTACCGCCCGGTTATCCACGAGAGATGCCGGGTAGACTATGAGCGGATAGCTAGCCGTCCAGTTATCGCACCACGATTTCTGAACGTGTCGGCTTTTGATTGCCTAGGGTTAGACGCTGACCTTAGGAGGATGATTGCTACTGTCGGGCTGGATCAGTTTACTGAGATCCGAGCCCCAGCTTACTTGGAGCCGACCTTGGAGTTTGTTAGCTCCTTCTCCTACCTCCCCACAGACCGGTCTGTGAAGTACCGGTTGATGAACCGGAACTTCATAGTTCCTTTGGAGATATGGAGAGAGATTTTTGGTTTCTCTGAGCCCACCGCCACTGATTTCCCCTCCCGATCCGTAGCTAGGGAGTTCTGGGGGCAGATTGCCCATATTACTGAGCATGCGGACAGATGGCGCCCTGGAGATTCCAGGGAGAAGGTCATCTTTCATCCGGCCTTCAGACTAGCCCACAGGATTTTTAGCGAGACACTTCTGGCGCGTACTGAGACGCCCCAGAAGATCAGACAGGGCGAGCTCTTCATCCTCTACTGCATGGTGACAGGAGGTTTCCCAGACTTTGGCTTGCTCTTGGCAGAGGATCTGCACAGGATCAAGGCCAAGGCGAAGGGAGACATTTGCTGCGGAGGTCTAGTCACCCACATCGCTACCTACCAGGGGATGGACCTCAGTGTTTGCACGATGGCGGCGGCTCCGAAGCCGCTGGGATTACAGGAGATGATCACACGGAGGATTCTAGTTCCCCGTGGTTTGACCACTCCATACGTAGCCATGCCTTGGGAGCGGACTGCACCTCAGGGGATCCGCTGGTCTGCACAGTTCACAGTCTTTGATCCACATTACTGGCAGACAGCTTGGGATACACTGATGGAGGATCACAGAGAGGCAGCAGCTGCCCCTGCTGAGGCTGAGGAGGATGACGACGACGATGAGGAGACGATGGACGAGAGAGATGGTGGAGTCCCGATGGATACAGGGACGGATACTGCAGGCACGAGCGCACCACCGATCATCGATTTGGATGATGAGGAGGATACTGAGCCGGCACCTGCTGCACCTCCTGCTAGATCGGCTAGGCGTCGGACACGCCGTCACAGAGATTCTGAGGTTCATCACCGGATCGACGACCTGACAGATCAGATGATAGACTCTTATGCTGCCCTTACAGTGGACATGCATGAGAGATTTGCTGCCCAGGACCGACGCATTGACCGCTGGACTCATCAGATGTTAGAGGAGCAGCACTATCAGCGTAGGATGATGGAGCTACAGTTCCAGCAGACTATGGGGTATCCGTTCGACCCGACGCAGTATCCGTATGCGCCACCACCACCACCACCGGATCAGGATTATTGAGGAGCTGCAGGATTTTCTTTATTCTATTTTTATGCAGTTCAGCTATTTATCCGGTGAGTTCTCTCATTTTCTAGACTTTTTATTTGACCCACTGGGACAGTGTGTCCCAAGTATGGGGTGTTTGTATTATTTGACTACCTTTTGATGTATTTGACTACTTGATGAATTATATTTATCGGATATTTTCATATTTATGCTTCAGTTGCCTTTATATGATTATCTGTATTACATGCATACCTACAGGTTATTTGATTGAGAAAAACGTCGAAACCGAAAAAAAATAATAATTTTTGACCTCGACCGGGGAGATTCTGGCCAAACGAGGCATTTCACCTCGGTTGAACCAAGAACACCTCGACCGAGGTGGGTTACTGAGAGTTTTCAAAACGATTTTTTGTGTTACTTATCTGGATATGATCTCAGTGAAGATCTTGTTTACTGACTGGTTTTAAATTCTTTATGTGTTTGAAAGGTTTTATAATATGTTTAAGTTGCTAAATGCTTTGTTTGAAATTATTGGCATGTTTAATACTTTGTTTTTATCCAAATTATGTTGAATTTGAAGGTTGACACCGCAGGTTAAGTTCTCTCACTTTCTTCTTGGAAAGACCAAGGCAATTCATTCTCTTCTTCTTCTTCTTGATCATGCTTAGCCCCTCATATACATTTTGCCTCCCTTTACCTATCCGGGAATTTGGAAGCAAGCAAAGTGGTGAAAGCAAGTGGAGTTAAAGTTGAGAAGTGACTGGAAGTGAAAGTGTTAGAAAGTAATAATAGGTTTGGGGAAGTCAATCATGAAGATGAGTAACTCGGCACCATTCACATAGCCGGGTGTTTGTGTCTTGCCAAAATCGGATTGAGCGATATTCCTAACGGGTCATGGTATGTGCATCAAGGGTTTGATGCATCTCGAGAAATTGATGATTGCAGATTTCCTAGGCTTCGGTTATTGTGCACCTCTGTCCATGCATCCCAAAAAGTAAAGTAAAAAAAAAAGTGTGAAATAAGCAAAGCTTATTGGTGGAGGATGTTGCAAGTCAAAGTGAAGTTCATCCTTTTCCCGGATTCTAGCACCACATTACCTTACATACATCCCTACCCTACACGTTTCTTGACCTTTGTTTTGGGAAGCCCTTGAGACCTTGAGCTTGTTGATTGACTTAGCGGTTTAAATCAGATTATACATGATTAATTTTGATAATTATGACTTATTATGCATTCTATGATTTTATGCAAAGATGAACAACTTTCCTATATTTATAAAATGTTTTGAGCATATTGAGTTTTTAATTCCAGGAAGTACTCTCTTAGAGTGATCTATGGTAGTTGCACACCATAAAATGTTTTTGGAAGACTTTTTCATTGATTTTCTTGACTTATAATCCATTCTATCTTATCTTTTATATGAGGAACTTGCTTGGGGACAAGCAAGGGCTAAGTATGGGGTATTTTGATAGCATGAATTATAGTCTATATTTTGATGTTTGTTTGGACGTTTTATCTTTCATAATCTGCATATTTGCATGTGCATTATGTTATTATACTGCCATTTCATCTACCTTTGCGAGAATCGAGGTCTACACCTAGTTTTGTTGTAATTGCAGGTAATTTGGTACGTTTTGCATCAAAAAAGGAGCAAAAGGAGTCATGAGTCATTTAGAGCTACATCCAGGAAGCATAGCCATGGATTAAAGATTTACTTTGGACCAGTTTTGAGAGATTTCGCATTCAGTTGTGACTCACCTCGGTTGACCAGAGATTCACCTCGACCGAGGTGATCCAGAGACGCCGACTCGACCGAGGCGAATACCTAGGACGCGGCGAGAATATTTTATTCTTGGATGAGATCTTTTAAATTTGGAAAGAGATCTTATATTTTTGGGCTTGGCTCCTGGAAGGAAGGAGATATGCAGAATCATATATTTTACCTATTTTTATGGGAAGAGATCTTTCTAAGATATCTTATCTTTGGAGGGTTATTTTCCTATAAAAAGGGTTGGATTTTCACAAATCCAACATCTCGCATACGACGTCGCATACCCCGCTGAGATCCGCATACTTCCTGCAGTAGCCGCACTCCAGTTTGGGAGAGATTCGAAGAACCTTGTTGAAGGTTGAAATCCATAGCTTTTATAGCTCTTTGGAGGGTTTTGTAAGATTATCTTCAATTCCCTTCCTTGTTGTCTTGCTTGTTGGATTGCTATCCAAGGAACGCTTTGTTGTGATATTTGATTCAGTTATTGAAGTCTTTTCATTAAATTCTTCTTTGTTCAAATATTCACCTTCTTCCCATATATTTGATTAATACTTTCATGATGATGAGTGACTAATTTCCTTGTGTGATTCTAGGGTGATTGGCTGAAGGTTGTGGGGAAAACAATGATAGAATAATCTTAGATTCCAGTAGGATCCTGAAAGTTCGAGTCTTTAACCTTAACCCTAAGCATCTCGTTCAGTCGATGAACATCTCGGCCGGGGTAGAAACTGGCTGACCGAGGTGACTTATCTGATCCATAACTGAGAGTTAAGTGTTAGAGTTTGCCAAATCCTATTCTTATTACACCTTTCCTGGTTCAAAGCAAGTTTAGGATGAGACTTACCCGGTAATTCCTTAGTTTGTGTACCAACGATCATAAGTGTAGGTAATAAAGGTTCATCCTTTATTGGGGTTTGAGTGTGCTTCCATCCCATCTTTGTGAGTTAGCCTGAGACTTACCCGGTAAAGGTTGATTCTATTCCCTTAGATGGTGTGTTAGTTTGAGGTTATAGTTCTTTATCTTGATTCCTTGAGACTTACCCGGTAAGAGGAGTTACGGTTTTGGATTAGTGTGTAGTGAGACTTACCCGGTGATCTACTCCACTTTAGTAACACCTTCCCCACGCAAAAATCTCAGCTTTGTCCGCTTATCTATAGATCTTGAGTTGGAACCACAACTAGATGCTTTAATCCCTAGAATTGCATGTTTGCTTTATTGACTTCTTATTCATCTTTGATTGTGTTAATCGCTCTTGTGGTTAGTATTGACATAAGCACACCGTATTGACTTTGTTTCACCGAGTCCCTGTGATCGACCCCTGGAATTTTCTTGCTTTTACTACGATTGACCCGTACACTGCGGGTTCGCATCCTTGTTTTAAGCTTAAGTCTAGGGTTATAAATTTAAAGCTTGCACACACCGTTTGGAGCGAACATGTAGGAGAATAGTTGGTGAACACGGGGGTCTCTAATG
Organism: Fagopyrum homotropicum; assembly: GCA_033239125.1. NCBI lineage: Eukaryota > Viridiplantae > Streptophyta > Magnoliopsida > Caryophyllales > Polygonaceae > Fagopyrum > Fagopyrum homotropicum. Next base: position 166,872,032 of record BSWB01000001.1, read on the forward strand.
ACTTCTCATTCACAAAGAGATCTAAGTTAACAACACTAGCGAATCATAACAGAGAACCGCAATTGGACGATAACTCGGGTAAAAAGAATTATGGGGAAATACCTACAAGTTATCGTGGAAGAAATTACTAGTCCGTTGATGGAAGATGAAGATACATCTAGACTCGTAAGAGTATAGTGCTATTATAGGAGTGTAGATTGTAGAAGGAGCTAAAGGAGTATAAATGGAAGAGATAAATTTTCACCGGGTATATCAAACCTCAAAAGAGATAGAAGAAAAGTAAGTTTACGATCTTATAGAAGGACAACTACATGTTATTGGTAACAACAAAGAATTTACACGTGTTGGCTAACTGGTGATGGTTGATTGACAGACGAAACGAGGAGCTTTGATCGAGAGACTTAAGATACCGACCAAGAAGAACGCGAGTGGATGCTAGCTAGAGCTATAATATTTGGGAAGGTGCACTTAAAGGACATCATGAAGAGCGGTAAGCCTATGAGCGTGGGTCATATGACACAAAAGAGCCGAGAAAGCTATAGTTATCTTACAGAAGTGGAAGGAAGTGTAGAGCGTAAAAAGAGTTAATAAAGTTTGTGAAGAGTGATACGAGCAAGTGAAGTTTAAGGTAGAGTATCCCGAGAGGGTAGCCTGAAGAAGTTTGGTAACATGGAGGGAAGGAAGAATGGTGAGCCATTGAACATGGAGAAGGTCAGCTATAAGCTACTCGGTGATAACCAAGAACGCACCTGTGCGGTTGTATACTAGTGACTTTAGGTGGAGAGAGTAATTCAGGACGTGGAATCATGAAGAGGGGTAACAAGGACGTGGAATATTCGTGGTGGTTAAATGTCGACAATAAAAAGGTATATCAAGGGAAGTGCAAATGTCTTAATCATGTAGCAAATTATCGTATCCAGCAAGTGATAGTAACATACCGTGTAGAGCGGGATTGTAACGAACTGGTGTGACTTTATTAGGTCATGGGATTGGCATAGGGGGAAACGACACGGATAAGAACCGTAAAGGTTTCATAAGAATTAAGGGGATAGAGGAGCGAGATGAAGTGAGGCCTTTCTATAGTTGATGTACGTAAACGGGAGTATATAGAGGATGCAGGGTAAGAAATGGATGATATGTTACCGCGGGCAAGAGATAAGTCAAGTTTCTAGACTCACACGGAAGAGACATGGTGGCTATGGCGTGAAAGAGGGGACCTAGATTAGGGCAACACTACAAGCTTGGAATTACGATGTTAGTGCTTGGTGGAGTAATAAGTGGGTCTTTATGTGATTATGGTTGGGAATTTTGCCTGAAGGCATACAAGTACGGTTGTGAAGCTGTTCATGGATACCAAGAGGTACATAAGGTGGCCAACGAGAGTAAGAGAAGAATGAAGTTTTGAAGTTTGATATCGATATGAGATGTACAAGGAGTACATAAAAGGTTGAAGTTAGAGCCTCTATGATCGGTTTGACGTTATATAAGGAAATAAAGTGTAAGTAACTACACCTACTGGAAGAAAGGATGTCTATAATGAGAGTTGATGTGGGATACGGAGAGCTCCTCCCATAGGATGGGATGTCCGAGGAAGCGAAGGAGATTGTATCGATTTGTTATAAGGCATGAACGAGTATTGTAGTCAAGACCTCTGTGACTGAACATATGTGCGAGATCAAGAATTATTATTATCGCCATTCCTTCGAAGTGAAAAGGGGATTAAGTTGAAATGTTGCTTAACCAAGGCTTCAAGAGTCAAAAGACTCGAGCAAGTCCCTCGAGTTTAGGAGATGAAAGAATATTGAAAGAGGACGGTCGAGATTGTAGCTGAAGATGGAACAATACATGAGTCTTAAAGACAACAGATCAATAGATCGAGGTGGATCAATTGTGTCATGACCATTTGTAAAGTGATAAGACAAGATTGTGTCGGTTATTACGATACGTGGATTTTGCCACTAGGGTTGAGTTTGGTGCACCTCTGACATCCAAGGCGCCGTATATGATGGTGAAGATTTGTGAGTCGAAGAAGCATTTGAACGACCAATTGCAAGGGCTTGTAGATAAAGGTTCATTAGAACCAATGCATTGCCAAAAAAAAAAAAAAAAAAAAAAAAAAAACACCAAACATGATCTTAAACTCTTGATTTGAAGTTATTATGAAGGACACTAGTTTGCAAGAAGAGAGACGATTATCACCGTTTTGTACATCAAGTACTATAAGTTGAGCAAGATGAAAATAAAGGACAAGTATCCCTTACAACGAATGGATGATCTACTCGATCAGTTGCAAGGGTTGGTAGTCTCTTTTAAGATTAAGTTAAGAACTTGATTGTTACCGTTTGAAAATTCGAGACGGAGATATTGCAAGTACGACATTCCGGACCAACCAGGGTTACCCCGAGTTGTAGTCACTCCATATGGGCTTACTGATGCCGGATGAGATATTTGGGTCTACTCTTGAAAAAGAGAGAAGAGGTGTGACAAGTTGTCTCAAGACGGCAAACCCCGAAAGATGTGAAAGAAGTTACCGGTTTTCTTAGATGTACTAAGCCTTACCAGATCTGCGAAGAGATAAGTTGTAGAACACCAATTATGGTAACCCACTCCAGATGACAATGAAGTATGGAATGAGACGAAGAATTGACAATAGAGTTGTTGAGAGTTAAGAGGGGATTCATTGGTGCAATTGTTTTGATTTACCTTGTGGTATTATGAGTTTGAAGTGTACAAGTGATTCTTCAAGACAAGGTCTTGATCGAGTATTGGGGAGCGATGTAAAAGTAATAGCATACGTGTCTAGTTAATAGAAGTAGTATGGGTAAAGTACTTTTGTCATTACTTGGAACTTGCAACAAGAATTGAGGAAACACAACATCAACGTTTGGTTTGACAAGATTCCAAGCCAACGGTGTAATTGAAAATCCGATCTTCTTTCTTAGAGACAATAAAAGAGAAACATAATGGAAATGCTGCATTGAGAAAGACCAAGAAGAAAGTTGAGTTCCGCGATATTGAATCTTTTTGAAATCTTAGCGTCAGTTGGAGAAGTGGCTTACAAGTCGGCGTTGTCACCCGGTGTTTCATGTGTATCAATCGAGAGAGTCTAACTAGAGGACGGAGGATAATATCTTTGGTTGAGTTTACTCTAAGCTAGTAGCTTTGATAGAATCGACGGGTTAGACTTAGTTCTTCCCTTAAGTTGGTTGTGTCTATGTATGATGTTATATGTTGTTTGTGCCCCGTGTAGGAATGTGCTATATGACCTGATATATCTTGCGGTGGTAGTTTAAGTAGTTTGCGTATATAGATTAGAAGGGTTCGACCTTCTTAGTGTGAGAGTTCATACCTCGACCTTAAGGGACCGAGAAGTTCGGCGTGTGGCAAGTTTCGGGACGAAACTTGTTTTTAGGGGGATCTAATGTAACACCTCAATTTTAGGCGCGTTTGCGTTTTTATTTTTCGACTTTTATCGATAATTTATTAACTTAAATATTTTATTAAAAGTATTTTACGGCGTAAAATACCTATCCCGAGTATATTATTATTTTGGATACGTTCTTTCATATCCGTACTTTTAATTGCGGAAAAAGTAGGAAAGTTTTCTGATTCGGAAATCCCGTTCCGAGTGATTTTTGATCGAGTTTATTATATTTTCGTTTACTACTTTATTTATTTTATTCTTTTTTTTTAATTCCTTCCTCTTTCTTGACCTGTTCCATCCCCGACTTCTTGAAGGAGCAGCCCGTCTGGCTTCCTCCTACTTGCCTAGCCTCCCCCTACAGCCCTGTTGCAGACTAGCAGTGACCCCTCGTCACCTCTACCTTCTCCTAATCCCACACCAGCCTCTCAACCTGTCACTCTTCACCCTTCTCAGCCTGTTTTTTTTTCCCCTATCTCTTCTGCCTTTTCTGTGGAGCTCGAACCACGCCGGAGGGCCTTCGACGCCTTGCCTGCATCCACCGGAGGACCTCCTGCCTCAGCTCATCTTCTCGGCTCTCTCTTCCCCTCTACTCTTCGACTTCAGACTCTCGCCAGCCAGCTCCCTCTGTCTTTTGCTCTTCACCTCAGAACTCCCTCTATCTCAACCTCTATGTGTCATTTGCAGCCCAAAGAGCAACTCCCCTCCTTAGTCTCTGCTGCGCCTCTCTCGAGCCACCCAGGGAAAGCCGGAGAGGCCCTCGTTTTGCCAAGCCTTGCCGTACCGTCGCCTTCCGGATCCCACCAGGAAACCCGCTGCTGCATCGATTCGCCGGAGAGAGAGAGTCACACCATCGAAGCCGTCGGGAAGTGCCCTGCCTCGCCTCCCCTGTCGGAGCCAAAGGAAGCCCTAGCCGCCGCCCCTTGTTGTTTCCCTTGCCTGCCTTAACGCCGGAGCCTACAGCCGCCTCGAACAGCTCCGCAGATCCGCCACCTTGCCTCGCCGCTACTGGAAGCCTTGCCGGAGCCTTGGCCGCCGCCTGTGCAACCTCCATCCTCTACAGTTGCGTGCCGCTCTCCTCCGTGTCAATTGCATCAGTAGGGTTAAAAGAAACCCCCTTTTTGCATATTAAATCGTGCCCCCTCTATTTATATGTAATTACAGTATTTACCCATATTTTTCTTATATTACAGAGTTGGCCCAAAGTTTTAGAAATTTGAATATATGCCCCTGCATGATTAATTACAGATTTGGCCCAGATTGTTATTTACAGAATATATCCCCAAGTTTATAGAACTTCATGAGTTGCCCGGAAAATGTTTTGATGGACTTCCAACCAAAGTTTTATAACGGATTTTATTCTTATAGTTATATTTGTTATATATTATAACCCATGTGTATATAATTGTATAATTTTTCCCGGAAAGGATTTAAGCGGTTTTTAACCTTGGTTTTTAAAACGGGTTTTACCTTAGATTCCATATAAGTTATACACTCCGTTCAAATTTAGCATATGAGCTAAATTTGTTTAATTTTGGTGTTAGGTTCGGAAGTGTCCCGACAAAGGCCTAGCAAGTCCAAAGTCGACATCCATTGATCGACTTCCTTCTTTAGACGTCGTGTGAGTATCATTTCCCTCGATCTAGTTATGTTTAGTAGGAGTAGTAGTAGTATCATGCTAGGTTGGATATATCATAACTTAGAGTGAATACCAAGTAGTGGTTTGGACCTTACGTGAGTTTTGAGGATTGTCGATTGTTGTAAGACGTTGAGTGTTTGGTTGATCTTGTGAGGCTTGTGAGGTTTGAGGATTGAAGTATATGGTTGTTGAGTCTGTGGGCTAGGATATGCTTATTCTAGCATGGTGTTGTTACCGTTGGGTTTGTTTGGACTAGGCATGTTATCCTTAGTTGCGTTGTGAGCTATGATCTTCCGAGATCCGAGGGTTTAGAAGTCTTACGACTTCTATCTTGTGTTGAGTGTGGTGCGAGCATGAGGGATTCTAGGATGCGGTCTTAGAATGAGAGTCAAATGATCTTGCGTTGATCATTTGTGTAGAAGTCTAAGACTTCTTGAGTTGAGCGGGTTTTGATAGATATCTTATTGTGAGTAGGTTGTGTGCTTCTTCCCAAAGGAAGCGAGAGCGTTTTGTGAGTTAGCGTTTGGGACGAGGTAAGTCTCTGGACTTACTTAGCTCGTATTCTATGTATTAGATTCGATGCGTGTTTGGTGGTGTGTGTTTTATTGCTTTCATTATAACTTATAAACCGGAATAGGATTACCGACCTTTATATATTATTTGGCCCCAAGTGTATGATAACGGGCGGTGACAACTTGCCTAGCTCTTGCGTAGAGTTAGGAGGTTCTTGGCGACTATCCCGTGTGGTTAGACGGTCGGAGGCATCCACCGTTCCATGCGGTAAGTGGGGACCGAGGTGAGTTTCGGGAGATTCTCGTGTCACAAAAGAAGTTGAATTAGAACGGGATACGACTTAATAATAAAAAGATAATAAACCGGACTTGTGTGATTTGGTGTACATTGTGTGTTATGTTGATTTACTTGTGTTTGTGTCTTTCACCTTGATTCTAATGCTTCGAATATTAGCTAACGGTTTTATACCGATTGTTGTAGATTGCCTTGCAGGTTAGGATTGCGGCCGAGAGATCCGGAAGAGTGGGCAGCCGGGGTTCCGTACATTTTAGGAGTGGGTTTCGGTTAGAGTCGGGTTGTGTTTTATTCTTTGTTTATTATGTTGGTATGCCGCGTGTATGGCGCTTTGGTCTTTGGTGTTGTTTATCGGCTGAAGTCCGTTGTTTGGTTTCTTTTGGGTTTTCTTACATTGCATAAAATGTATTTCGTTTTTGCCTTTATTTGTGCCATGTTGAAAGATCCGGTGAAATTGTTGTCAGGCTAAGGGTCGGGACCCATTGTGAGGTCCCAACCCGTAGCATCCCGAGTCCCCTGGATTCGGGGTGTTACAACCGAGGACTATCGTCTCCGACAGAGATGGGTGTTTCACCTCGGGATTTTGGTAACAGGTACATACTAGGTTAAATCATGTTTGGTGGTCTAGTCCATTTAGGAACCCAAATTTGTTTAACATGTTTTCTTAAACATAATGGAAAGGTGTTCCGGATAATATAAGGGTCGTTTCTTCTATAAGGGCAAGTTGATTTGACATGTCCCTTTTTACAATAATATAAACATGTGGGTGTATGAGAACTTTCTATAGCTTTAACAAAAGTGGTCACCGTTTTTTCTAGGAAAATTTTTGTTATAACCAATACCACTCTTGTTAAGTGGGGATTGTTGTTCATCCATCATCCTTTCGAGATTAGCTTTAGAACAAGTGAATTGAATGAGTGCAGCTTGGTCTCTAGATTTCACAGTTAGATCAGTCTTCTCTTTCTCTAGATTAGTATAATCTTGATGTAGAGAAGAACGATTTTCCTTAAGAATCGCAAGGATTCCAAGGACTTGACATTAGCGTCAAGGTCTTTTGAAGTGTTGAAATTTTCAACTTCCAAAGACATTTCACTCACTCTTTTCTCTTGTTCAATTAGCTTTTCTCTTATGGTCTTCTTCACTAATGATTATATTTTAGGAATTCAACATGCTCTTTGATAGGTTTAGACATTAGGGTTCTTACCACTCCTTCAAGGTAATGTTTGAGATCTTCTTCTTGATCGGTCATTAAGCATAAGTTTGTTGATCATTTTTATCATTCGAATCACTCAAAGAATATGAGTCACTTCATGATGCTACCATAACCTTCTTCTTTCGATCATTCTTCCTGTAGTTGTTTCTTTTCTTTTGTGGCAATCCTTCACAAGATGATCTACTTCTCCATATTCAAAGCAAGTTAGTACTCTAGTTTTTTTATTAGGGTTAGAAAATTACTTTTAGGTTTTTATGATCTTGGATAGTCCTTGTTTGCAAATTGCTTCTTCATTTGTAGAATTCTTGCAAGTCCTCTTGAAATTAAGGCAAACGGATCTTCCTCAATATCTTCACTTTCTTCATCCTCTGATGGAGTGTTATCCTTTTTGGATGTTGTTCGCTCCAAAAGGTGTGTGCAAGCTTTAAAATTTATAACCCAAGAAGTATGCTTGAATAATGTGCGAACCCGCAGTGTACGGGTCAAATGTAATAAAAAGCAAGAATTTCAGGGGTCGATAACAGGGACTTAGGTGAAACAAAGCACATAATCGGTTGTCAAAATGTTGAAATTAACCAAAAGTAATTAAAGTAATGAAAGATGATGTAAAAGTCAAGTAAGGGGAAATGCGGATTCTAGTTATTTAAACATCTAGTTGTGGTTCCAACTCAAGATTTCTAAGGATAAGCGGACAAAGCTGAGATTTTGCAAAGGTAAGGTGTTTCTAAGGGGGGAATAGATCACCGGGTAAGTCTCACTACTCACTATCCCAAACCGAAATTCCTATTACCGGGTAAGTCTCAAGGAACTAAGGGAAAGAACTATAACCTCAAACCAACATACCACCCAAGGGTATAGAATCAACCTTTACCGGGTAAGTCTCAGGCTAACTCACAAAGATGGGATGAAGGCACACTCAAACCTTAATAAAGGATAAACTTTTTTTACCTATCGCTCATGATCTTGGGTAAACAAGCAAAGGAATCACCGGGTAAGTCTCATCCTAGGCTTGCATTGAAACAGGAAAGGAATAACAAGGATAGGGTTTAGCAAACTGGATCTTAACTCAGAAAAGGGTCAGGAAAACGTTCCCCTCGTTCAGCCAAATTCCACCTTGGCCGAGATGTTCATCGACTGAGCGAGATGTTCATCGGTTAAGGTAAAGGCTTGAGCTTTCAGGGTCTTGCTGGGATTAAGATCATTCTATCATCGTCTTTCCCACAATTTTCAGCCAATCACCCTAGAATTGCATAAGAAACTTAGCCAACAACCATCATGATAACAATAATCAATTTAATGAAAAGGGAATCAATATTCAAACAAGAAAACCATAAGAAAAAGGTCTCAATAACTGAATCAAATATCAAACAACAAGCGTTCCTCAATCACAAATCAGAAAAGACAATCAACCAAAAAGACAATCTTAGAAAGTCTTACAAACTCCTTCAAAAGCGAACTCCAAACTAGAATGCTTCCTTCCTTAATCTTCAATCCTTCAATCCTTCCTTCAATATTTCCAGAAAATCCCTCAATTGTTGGATGCTCTTAGCCTGCAAGCATTCTTTACTTGTGAAAAATCCAACCCTTTATATAGGAGAATTATCTTACAAAGATAATAATATCTTAAAAAGATAATTTCCTATAAAATATATCCATATCTTCTAAAATAGATCTCCTGAAAATAATATCTTCCTTCCAGAAATCCAGCCAAAAATATAAGATCTCCTTCTTCCAAAAATAAAAGATCTCAGCCAAAAATAAAGATTTCACCGGCGACAGGGTGTTCGCCTGGTCGGGGCGCTCCTCAAGATCACCTCGGTCGAGGTGGTACTGTAGCTGACCGAGGTGAATCTCAACTGAATGTGAAATATCTCGAATCTGGTCCAAAGTCAAATCTCTAATCCATTTCCATGCTTCCTGGGCTCTCTTATATATCCTAGAATGTAGCTCCAATGACTCCTTAGCTCCATTTTGATGCAAAACGTGCCATTTTACCTACAGTTACAACAAAACTAGGTGTAGACCTCGATTCCCGTAAAGGTAAATGAAACAACAATATAATCACAGAATATACATCCATACATGTAGATTATTGAAGATAAAACGTCTAAACAAGTTCCAAAATATAGACTATAATACATGTTATCAGATGTCAAGGCAATATTCTTTACGTTTGAGAAGGGTTTTCCATCTTCTTCTCCAAAAACCATTTTGTGAGTGATAAGTTTTTCAAGTACATCATCGAGAGGTAAAGTTAAGAGATTTTGAGTTTCCTCAATGATAGTCACCTTTGGTCCCCACTTTGTCTTAGGTAAACTCTTTAAAACTTTTCTAACTTTTTCTTTATTTGTAAAGATCTTTCCAAGAGAGTCAAGGTTGTTCACAATTTTTGTAAATCTTGTGAACATCTCCTTATCCGTCTCGTTAGATGTCATTTAGAACAACTGGTATTGTTTGAGGAAGATGCTTATCTTTGTTTCCTTAACTTGACTTGTTCCTTCATATGTGACTATAAGTTTATCCCATATTTCCTTTGAACTTTTGCATGAAGAGACACGGTTGAATTCATTTGCATCTAATCCACAGTAGAGCAAATTCATAGCCTTTTAGTTCTTGGTCACACTCTCTAAGTCGGTTTGATTGAAGTCAACTTCCTTCTTTAGAACTTGGACTCCCTCAACCGTGGTAGTTGCTATTCTTGTTCCAGTATTGACAATGCTCCATCGTTCCATGTCATGTTCAATGATAAACATTTGCATTGGTGCTCTCCAATCTGTAAAGTTGTTACCATAGAAAATGGGTGGTCGAGTGGTGAATCTTCCTTGACTAGGGTTTCAATAATATGTGAGTCTAGCTTTGATACAAATTGAAGAACCGAGTAGGGGATTAATAAGGATATAAATACTATAGAAGAGGGGTTGAATAGAGTATGGAAACTTTTCTCAATATTGGATATCAAAGCTTTGAAATGAATCTCAAGGCCTTGAAGTCGATCTTTGTAATCCGTGACAAAATTGTTTCTTAAGGTCTTAAAGTGAATCTCATGTTCTTGACATCAAAACCTGCATAAAGTTGTTAGTCACAATATAAACAATATAAGGTGCGGAAATTAAAAGATTGACACACAATATGCTTAGAAAGTTCGGTCCTAACAGTCTACGTCTTTGACTAGGGTTTCTCGACCCTAGGATCTAACTACCCATTATTTGCTTCATTTGAGTCCTAAATACAACCTAGAAGAACTTCTCTTCTGTAACACCCCAAATTTTACAACTTAGGGAGTTACTGGTTAGGACCGCACAGTGGGTCCCGACCTTAGTTTGACAACAACTTAACGTGATCTTACAACAAGGCACAGATAAGGAAAAAACCAGAAATCATAAAATTGTTTTTATCAATGCATGAATGTGACCAAATTAACTACAGCCGGATAACGGAATATATCAAAGTACGAAAGGAAAATGTTCAACTATAAAACCCACAAATGCAGAAACTGTAAAACGTCCTAAAGTACGACACCCCGGCTGACCACTACCATCTGGATCACTCGGCATCTGCTCTAACCTGTGTCAAATCTAAACAACATATCAACAGTTAGCTAACTATCCAAATATAAGCAAAATGATAACAGCACAAACACAAGCAGAAATAAAAATAAACAAACATCATGCTGGCACTCAACCAATTATTATCTATTGTTTAAGTGATTCACATTATTCAATTTAAGTTGTGGCACGAGAACTATTATTAGTTCTCGCCTCCGTTCCTTATCCAACTGGTGTAGGTCTAGCTGACTTCCTTTGGTAGCATCACTACAAACCATGTGTGGACTAGTCCCGAAAGAAACCCCCAGCGCCCCGCGAGCTACTGAGCGGAATGCTACCGCCCGTTACTCTTAGGCCAAAATACAGGTCGGTATTTATATATCACAACCTATCTCTCTAACATGTCAATCACACACCACCATCATCATTTATACTCATATTTAGCAGTCAGCTAAGTAAGCCCAAAGGACTTACCTGTTATAACGCTCGACTCTTTAATAACCACTCGCTCTGTAAACTGTACCCACTCAGTTGCCTGCCAAAGGCGATAAGTGTATTAGCACACTTTCACGTAGATAGAAGTCTAAAACTTCTAAGATCAAATAGGTATTAAGACGTATTAGTTACAGTATTAGTTTTAGGGTAAAATGACCATTTTACCCTTGGTTCCGATTTTCTCGAAACCTAAAAATTCATGTCCAAACTCCTATTTGAAGTTCTAAAATTATATCCTAACTCTTAGAATTTTACTTGGTTCGAAACTGACATTTTTCCTATGTTTCTATTTTCCGGAAGAATCGAAAAAGGTTTAACTTCGGCTCTAAATATAAAATTCTTAACAACTTATAAAATTTCCGAATTAAATCTCTAGATCCTCTATGAGGTTCTATCTAACCTTAGAAGAAAGAATTTCTCCAAACTGTTCAGCCGATATTTTTATAATAATTCCCAAAGTCGGTTCTTCACTCTACTTTCCTATACTTAGCCAAATTTTAAGTTTACCAAAACTGCTCAACTACCTAACTTCGGGAGCTTATAACTTTCAATCCGACCGTTCATTTCTCCCCAAATTTTAATATGCTAAACTACATATATCCGTCTACAACATATCAAAAATTCAACGGTAGATCTTTATCCCAACGTTTTATAATTGATCGACAAGATGGGCTGTTGGTAACCTAGAAGCTGAAGGATGTAACGAATTTACAGCAGCCATTATTTTTCCATTGTTCATAAAATACAACAGTCCTTTATTCTTCTCCTTAGGTCTATATGCTCAGCAGCTACACAAGGTCAACCTAACTCAAGTTCAAGCCCGACTACAGCAATTCATCATTCTAACGTTACGGAAATAGTATACATACATAAAATTATACACTAACTTCTAGAGGCAAGGATTGGGGCTGCAGAAAGACTCACCTCTTCAACCTCTATTGGCTGAGGCGTTTTCTACTACTACACGGATTGGCCAACTCTTCCAGCCTTGCTACTGTCACGGAATGGTCGAGACGGAGTTGTTATCGCAGGCATTCATGAACGACTAGATTAAGAGATGAAGATGAATGGGAGATTAATCCTTACCGAAATACACAGAATTCTGCGGGAAGTATGTTGCCTCTGGACAGGACGTGTGCAGAAGGCAAGAAACGCAGAAGTGAAGTGGAGGTTGGGGCGTGGGTGTAGAAGGATGGAACGCAGAAGTGTTGTGTGCACCGGCTGGGACGTGAGGCAGCTGTAATGTTGGAGGTTTCGATCAGCAAAAGAGGGGATTGTGTCTTCTGAATGTGGACGTGAAAGGGAAGGAAGGTGAGAGATTCTTCAGCGTGTTAGGAGCCTTTTATGGCAACTGCATCAGCTCTCTCTCCCAGCATTAATCACACGTTGAAACTGTTATACACAGCTGGGCTTGCTTCTCCTTTTTGCTTCCGGTTGGGCCTGCGGAATGGGCTTGAGTGTACTGCTGGATTGGCGCTGGCTAGAGTGACGCTGGGCTGAAGCAGGCGGACTGGGCGGACAAGCAGCGGGGCTGCTGGCTGGAGCGGACAAGCAGCTGGGCTGCTGGCTGGAGCGGACAAGACTGCTGGGCTGCTGGCTGGAGCGGACAAGCATCTGGGCTGCTGGCTGGAGCGGACAAGGCTGTTGGACGAAGGAAATTGTAGCCCGGTACTAATTGTAGTTCGGAATCGAGAATCCGAAATTAATGTACGGAATAACCGGGTACAGAATATTTTACGGTTTAGGTTTAGTTACTAACTCTATCAATTTATGTGAAGGTAAGTCACATAAAATGATAAACTTATAAAAAGTTCCATCATTTTATGTGAAGGAGGTCTACATAAAATGATAATTTTTATCCTAATATGTCTAACTAAGTAGACGGATATGAATTGATAGATCGAGATCTATTTTATAACGTAAAAAGACGGAATAAAAATTCCGGATTTTACATCAGTACCCCCTTAAAATAAGTTTCGTCCCGAAACTTGGGATAAGATACCTACCCCTTACCTTTCCCTTCAAGGAATATATTCTAGCAAGCAACTACTCACGTCATCAAGCACATAAACATAAACAATTATGTAAACATATAATCACAGAAGTCATATAAGGTCTCGTCTTAGTACTAACCCGTCGGTACTGAGGTAGCGGCTAACTCCGCAAAGAACTCAGGGTAATTACGTCTAATGCTCTCCTCTGTCTCCCAGGTAGCCTCATCAACTCCTCGTCTAGACCACTGAATCCTCAGCATCGGTATCTCCTTAGAATGCAGGCGCCTAACGCTACGCTCTAGGACGGCTACTGGATACTCCACAAAAGTGTGGTCTGGCTCAACTATCAAATCCTCATGACTGATGATGTGTCTAGGGTCCGGTATGTACTCTCGCAGCTGAGATACATGAAAAACTGGGTGTACTCCTCTAGTCTCGGTGGCAGTGCTAGTCGGTAGGCAACCTCTCCGACTCTCTCTACGATCTCAAATGGGCCGACATACCGGGGACTCAGCTTCCCCTTAATGCCGAAACGTCTAACTCCTCTCGTAGGTGACACTCTCAACCACACCTGTGCACCTACTCTAAACTCTAAAGGTCGACGCCTTTTGTCGGCGTAGGACTTCTGACGACTGTGAGCTGCTAACATCCTTTCCCGGACTAAGGCAATCCGGGCGATGTCGTCCTGTATCTGATCTGGTACAACTCCATCAGCCTTGCTGGGCTCATCCCAACATAGCGGCGTACGACATCTCCGTCCGTACAAAGCCTCGTAAGGTGCCATCCCAATAGACGCATGCCAGCTGTTATTATATGAAAACTCTACTAGTGGGAGGTGATCTGGCTATACCTGTCCCCAATCTAGCACACATGCCCGTAACATGTCCTCTAGGGTCTGGATGGTCCTCTCTGACTGACCGTCTGTCTGTGGGTGGTAGGCCGTGGTAAAGTGAAGACTCGTACCCAGAGCAGTATGTACCTGCTGCCAGAACCTCGAGGTAAAACGTCCATCCCTGTCGGAGACGATAGTCCTCGGTACTCCATGGAGTCTCACAATATGTCTGGTGAACTGCTCTGCTAGACGACTTACCGGCCACGTTTCCTTAATCGGAATGAAACGTGCGGTCTTCGTCAGACGGTCTACTACTACCCAAATGGCATCAAAACCTCTGCTGAGCCTCAATCCGGTGACGAAATCCATAGAAATGTCTTCCCACTTCCAATGTGGTACTGGAAGTGGGTGTAGCTCTCCTCCGGATCTACGATGCTCAATCTTGACCTGCTGACAAGTCGCACACTGGGCTACATAACGGGCCACATTGGGCTTCAAACCACCCCACCAGAAGGAACATCTCACGTCCTTATACATCTTACTCGCTCCTGGATGTACGGAGTAAGGGGTAGCATGAGCCTCACCTAGTATTCTCTGTCTCAGCTCACTGTCTGATGGCACACAGACACGGTCCTGTCGTCTCATCACTCCATCGGCACCAATAGTGAACTGAGGTGCCTCATCTCGTGACATCCGGTCCCAGATCCGGATCAAAGTCGTACAGGTCTCCTACTTCTGTCGGATCTCACCCAACAGGTCAGGAAGTAACTCTAAGGTGGCTAACTGATGAGCTGTATCGGGGAACTGGATCTCTACCTCCAACCAAGCTAAGTCTCTCTGTAACTGTGGCTGTACTGTCAACCGAGCTATCGCCTTCTCCTGAGGCGTCTTCCGACTCAAAGCGTCAGCAACTACATTCGCCTTTCCGGGGTGGTAAAGTATCTCAAGGTCGAAATCCTTGATCAACTCTAGCCACCGTCTCTGGCGGTTATTCAACTCCCGCTGAGTGAATATGTACTTCAGACTCTTATGGTCTGTGAAGATCTGACAGGTCGCTCCATAGAGGTAATGACGCCAGATCTTAAGAGCGTGCACTACTGCTGCTAACTCCAGGTCATGAGTGGGGTAGTTCTCTTCATACGTCTTCAACTGTCGAGACGCATATGCTATAACCTTACCCCTCTGCATCAAGACACACCCCAAGCCCAGCTTGGATGCGTCACTGTACACTACGAAGTCCTCTATACCCTCAGGTTGTGCTAAGATCGGAGCAGACGTCAACCTCCTCTTCAGCTCATCAAAACTCTACTGACACGGCTCAGACCATACGAACCGAGTAGTCTTCCGTAGGAGGGAAGTAAGTGGTCGGGCGATCAGAGAAAACCCTTCCACAAACCGACGGTAATAACCTGCCAATCCTAGGAAGCTGCGAACCTCCTTCACACTCTTCGGAGGCTGCCAAGAAGACACTAACTCAATCTTCGCCGGGTCGACCTTAATCCCCTCAGCAGTCACTACATGGCCTAGGAATGCCACCTCTGACATCCAGAACTCACACTTGGATAGTTTAGCATATAGCTGACTATCCTGTAGAACCTGCAGCACTGTCCTCAAGTGTCCGGCATGCTCCTCTCGACTTCTAGAGTAAACTAGAATGTCGTCGATGAAGACCACTACAAACTGGTCTAAGAAGTCGATGAAAATCCCATTCATCAACTCCATAAATACTGCTGGCGCATTAGTGAGCCCGAATGGCATCACTACAAACTCATAATGACCATACCTAGTCCGGAATGCCGTCTTAGGTATGTCCTGATCTCTCACCCTCAGCTGGTGATAACCCGATCTCAAATCTATCCTCGAGAACACTGACGCTCCATGCAGCTGGTCCAGCAGATCATCTATGCGAGGCAGTGGATACTTATTCTTGATGGTGACCTTGTTCAGCTCCCTGTAGTCGATACACAGCCTCATCGATCCATCTTTCTTCCTCACAAATAACACCGGCGCGCCCCAGGGAGAAACACTAGGGCGTATGAAGCCCTTCTTTGCTAACTCCTCTAACTACTTCTTCATCTCAAGCAGCTCTATCGGGGCCATGCGGTACGGGGCCTTCGAGATCGGTCTCGTGTCCGGCTCTAACTCGATGCTAAAGTCCACACTCCTCTGTGGAGGTAGCCCTGGTAAATCGTCCCTGAAGACCTCTGCAAACTCGCATGCGACTGGTATCTCCTCTACTGTCAGGCTCTTGTGCTCCTTCATGGCATAACACCAGAAGGCCTCGCAACCCTGTGCTATCAATCTGGCTGCCCTCACTGCACTGATAATTGTGCCGGACTTTCCGAGGTCCCAACCTCGGAATATAACTCTGTGGCCCTCCTCCGTGGCAACAGTCACCGTCCTCCTACCAATATCCAAGACGGCTCCATGTCTAGTCATCCAATCTATCCCTAATATCACGTCCTCATGTGCTAAGGGCATGACTAGAAAGTTTACTAACCAGATCCAGCCTCCCAGGTGGATAGGGCAGTCATAAATCTCCCGGGATCCTCTAACCTTACCCCCATCTGGTAACCCAACCACAAAAGGTACACCCTCTACTGTAGCTAAGGACAACCTATCTACACATGCATCTGATATAAAGGAGTGCGTTGCACCCGTATCAAATAAAACGCGCACAGGTAAGTCATGGATCCAAATAGTACCCGTGGTCGCAGGTGCTGCAGGCTGCTCAGTGTTCCTCAGCTCAAACACTCTCGATGGTCCTCCTCTGGTGTCAGTGGTACTACCACGTCCTCTACCACGACCTGATCCCTGTGCGGTACTGTATGAAGCAGGATGTCCTGGAGTCCGGTACTGCTGCTGCTGCTGACTCGGAGCTCGGTATTGAGGGGGTCTTTGTACACTCTTCTCAGCACCTGCAGGAGAAGATCCCTGCTGAGAAGAAGCCTTGCCCTGACGGCAGAAAGTAGCCCTGTGTCCCGGCTTCCCACAAGTGAAGCAAGTGACCGGTGGTTTCGGGCAGTCCGGCTTAATGTGATCACGGCCACCACAGTTAAAGCACTGTCGATCTCCACTGGGAGTCCGAACTGTAGAGTGGTAGCTGGACCTCCCCTGAGTCTGTCCTCTACCATAACCTGCTACTACTGCACTGCTACCAGCATGTCCTGTCCTCTGCCGCTTATCCGGCCCACTAGACTGAACTGCCTTCCTAGAAGCTGGCCTATCTCTCTCATAAGCAGAGGCCCTATCTTGATAATCAGACAAGGTCTCACAGCGGAATCCAGCCAGGTAGGATCGGGTACTCTCTCTCAACCTCCTGGAGAAAAGATAAACATGCTGCTCTTTTGGAGGTGCAGATGGTCCAAGCAAGGTCAACTCCTTCTGAAACTTCTTTATGGCTGCAGCAATCGGGATATCCTCAAATCCCGCCTCAATGAAATCCTAGAATCTCTCCCTCCTCAGCGAAACTGGGCAGTACCTGTCTCTAACAATGTTCTTCATCTGCTCCCAGCTGGTGACTCGGCCACGAATGGTACGCCACCATGAATGAGCATCATCTGTGAAGCAGGTCTGTATCAAATCTACTTGTCGGTCCACGGGGCAACGTATTGCCTCCAAAGCAGTCTCAATCTTCCCTATCCAGTGCTCCACCTCTAGCCCTATCTCTCCGCTGAATGAGGGGACCTTCTGAGAGTTGAAAGCCTTCAACCACTCATCCGGTCTCGGTGCTCTGACCCCCGTAGGTGCTCTATCAACATCAGCCCTCCTCTCAGCTACAGTCGGCACCTGAGACACTCCCTGTGTCACCTGAGCTGACCTAGCCGGCACCACTGGTGGTACCTGAGTAAGCCTCTCCACTCTGGCAGCTTCCTCCCTGCGCTCAACATAGGCTCTGAACTCCCTATACTCCGATGCTCCAATAGAGACACGTCCCGACTCAGTAGAACGAGCTCCTTGCGCTCCAGACCTAGCGGCGGTCACAGGCCTGACCTCGGGGCCTACACTCTCAGCTACTTCTTCTACAGCAACCTCTGGTACGCTTGCTGCAGGTGGGTCATCTCGAGGAACTCGTCCTCGACCTCTCCCTAGTAGAGGTCTACCCACACGACCATGCCCTCTAACAGTAGGGGTGCTATCAGCTCGATCCTGTCTGACTGGGGGAAGGGGGGGACGACCCCTACCTCGGCCAGTCACTTGTGCAGCCCTAGTACGTGCCATCTGCACGAATAGTAATAACTACAGTTATAAACTAGCTAATCTATCATAACAGTACAAGTCCATAATTATTCTAAGATTACCGAGATCCGCAGAGGTAGTGGTGGTCGTTCGTACTTTCTATCCCAACCCGACTCTGTATGCATTTTAAAACCAAAAATTTTCTTTGGAAAACTCAGACCCTTTTCGGGTTCTGTTTATTTACTTATATGACCTTTTTAGAAGATTCAAGTGCCATTGTTGCCAACCTAGAGCTCTGATACCATGTTGTAACACCCCAAATTTTACAACTTAGGGAGTTACTGGTTAGGACCGCACAGTGGGTCCCGACCTTAGTTTGACAACAACTTAACGTGATCTTACAACAAGGCACAGATAAGGAAAAAACCAGAAATCATAAAATAGTTTTTATCAATGCATGAATGTGACCAAATTAACTACAGCCGGATAACGGAATATATCAAAGTACGAAAGGAAAATGTTCAACTATAAAACCCACAAATGCAGAAACTGTAAAACGTTCTAAAGTACGACACCCCGGCTGACCACTACCATCTGGATCACTCGGCATCTGCTCTAACCTGTGTCAAATCTAAACAACATATCAACAGTTAGCTAACTATCCAAATATAAGCAAAATGATAACAGCACAAACACAAGCAGAAATAAAAATAAACAAACATCATGCTGGCACTCAACCAATTATTATCTATTGTTTAAGTGATTCACATTATTCAATTTAAGTTGTGGCACGAGAACTATTATTAGTTCTCGCCTCCGTTCCTTATCCAACTGGTGTAGGTCTAGCTGACTTCCTTTGGTAGCATCACTACAAACCATGTGTGGACTAGTCCCGAAAGAAACCCCCAGCGCCCCGCGAGCTACTGAGCGGAATGCTACCGCCCGTTACTCTTAGGCCAAAATACAGGTCGGTATTTATATATCACAACCTATCTCTCTAACATGTCAATCACACACCACCATCATCATTTATACTCATATTTAGCAGTCAGCTAAGTAAGCCCAAAGGACTTACCTGTTATAACGCTCGACTCTTTAATAACCACTCGCTCTGTAAACTGTACCCACTCAGTTGCCTGTCAAAGGCGATAAGTGTATTAGCACACTTTCACGTAGATAGAAGTCTAAAACTTCTAAGATCAAATAGGTATTAAGACGTATTAGTTACAATATTAGTTTTAGGGTAAAATGACCATTTTACCCTTGGTTCCGATTTTCTCGAAACCTAAAAATTCATGTCCAAACTCCTATTTGAAGTTCTAAAATTATATCCTAACTCTTAGAATTTTACTTGGTTCGAAACTGACATTTTTCCTATGTTTCTATTTTCCGGAAGAATCGAAAAAGGTTTAACTTCGGCTCTAAATATAAAATTCTTAACAGCTTATAAAATTTCCGAATTAAATCTCTAGATCCTCTATGAGGTTCTATCTAACCTTAGAAGAAAGAATTTCTCCAAACTGTTCAGCCGATATTTTTATAATAATTCCCAAAGTCGGTTCTTCACTCTACTTTCCTATACTTAGCCAAATTTTAAGTTTACCAAAACTGCTCAACTACCTAACTTCGGGAGCTCATAACATTCAATCCGACCGTTCATTTCTCCCCAAATTTTAATATGCTAAACTACATATATCCGTCTACAACATATCAAAAATTCAACGGTGGATCTTTATCCCAACGTTTTATAATTGATCGACAAGATGGGCTGTTGGTAACCTAGAAGCTGAAGGATGTAACGAATTTACAGCAGCCATTATTTTTCCATTGTTCATAAAATACAACAGTCCTTTATTCTTCTCCTTAGGTCTATATGCTCAGCAGCTACACAAGGTCAACCTAACTCAAGTTCAAGCCCGACTACAGCAATTCATCATTCTAACATTACGGAAATAGTATACATACATAAAATTATACACTAACTTCTAGAGGCAAGGATTGGGGCTGCAGAAAGACTCACCTCTTCAACCTCTACTGGCTGAGGCGTTTTCTACTACTACACGGATTGGCCAACTCTTCCAGCCTTGCTACTGTCACGGAGTGGTCGAGACGGAGTTGTTATCGCAGGCATTCATGAACGACTAGATTAAGAGATGAAGATGAATGGGAGATTAATCCTTACCGAAATACACAAAATTCTGCGGGAAGTACGTTGCCTCTGGACAGGACGTGTGCAGAAGGCAAGAAACGCAGAAGTGAAGTGGAGGCTGGGGCGTGGGTGTAGAAGGATGGAACGCAGAAGTGTTGTGTGCACCGGCTGGGACGTGAGGCAGCTGTAATGTTGGAGGTTTCGATCAGCAAAAGAGGGGATTGTGTCTTCTGAATGTGGACGTGAAAGGGAAGGAAGGTGAGAGATTCTTCAGCGTGATTTTAGGAGCCTTTTATGGCAACTGCATCAGCTCTCTCTCCCAGCATTAATCACACGTTGAAACTGTTATACACAGCTGGGCTTGCTTCTCCTTTTTGCTTCCGGTTGGGCCTGCGGAATGGGCTTGAGTGTGCTGCTGGATTGGCGCTGGCTAGAGTGACGCTGGGCTGAAGCAGGCGGACTGGGCGGACAAGCAGCGGGGCTGCTGGCTGGAGCGGACAAGCAGCTGGGCTGCTGGCTGGAGCGGACAAGTAGTTGGGCTGCTGGCTGGAGCGGACAAGCAGCTGGGCTGCTGGCTGGAGCGGACAAGGCTGCTGGGCTGCTGGCTGGAGCGGACAAGCATCTGGGCTGCTGGCTGGAGCGGACAAGGCTGTTGGACGAAGGAAATTGTAGCCCGGTACTAATTGTAGTTCGGAATCGAGAATCCGAAATTAATGTACGGAATAACCGGGTACGGAATATTTTACAGTTTAGGTTTAGTTACTAACTCTATCATTTTATGTGAAGGTAAGTCACATAAAATGATAAACTTATAAAAAGTTCCATCATTTTATGTGAAGGAGGTCTACATAAAATGATAATTTTTATCCTAATATGTCTAACTAAGTAGACGGATATGAATTGATAGATCGAGATCTATTTTATAACGTAAAAAGACGGAATAAAAATTTTCTTCTTCTCTCAATGTAGCCTCAATTGTAACACCCCAAATCCGCAGGATTCGGGACGCTACTAGCTAGGATCTCACAGTGGATCTTGACCTTAGCTTGACAACAAGTTCATTGAATCTTACCATAAGGCACATATAGATATAAAACCAAATCCATAAAACTATACAAACATATATCAAAGATTTACAAAAAGATACAACCGAGTACAAAATGGCAATCACAACCATGCATATACAAAACATCCCAAAATTCTCGCACAACCTAGTGTAAGGAAGCCCTGTGTTGATCACTTATCTAGCTTACTCTACAGTCCTCCTATCTTGTAGAAGATCTACAACACGGTATAAAACCGTTAGCTAACAGAACATGAATAAGAATGAAGCAATAATACATATAATCACATCAACACATCACAATATGCAATGCCACACACACAACCGTTTATTATCTTCAATTACGTTATACCATTATTAATTCAACTTCTTTTGTGGCACGAAGAGCCTTTAAGAATCTCACATTTGTCCCCCTTTTACACAGGTTTTGCATGGGGATCGACCTCCCCCCTAGAGTACCAGTTTCAAAGCATCTTCTCCACTCTCGGCGAGCTTTGACAGGTGGTCACGACCCGTTATAGTACACTTGGGACTTTTAATAACTTATGTGGTCATCCTAGTCCGGTTTAGGTTATAAATGCAACAATCATATGCACACACACCACCATTACAATCACTCAAATTCACAACTGCTCGCTAAGTAAGTCTAATGGACTTACTTGATTCAAACTTAAACTTGTACCACGTCACAGTTTCCCCTTGAGGAAACGATCAACGCCTGCATCAGCAAGGCACAAACAATATCAATCGTTGTCAATGTTAGGAGACTCGTCTCCTACACCCCATAACCATAACCAAACTATAACTCGTATCTAAACCTCGATATCTCAGCATACTCACAAATGCCTAAGGCATTAACTCAACATATATCTCATCAACATTCTCATCTCACACCACACTAGCCTAGCTACACACTCAAGCTAAGCCAAAGGGGAAAGGAAAGAAGCATACCAATCCGGGTATGTCCTGGACACGCACCTGCGTAAAAAAGGAAATGCAAGAGCGGTGACACTCGGCCGCAAGGGCGGCGACACTGGCCTGGCCTCAAGGGCAGCGCTGTCTGGGCGTAGAGGTGGCTAACATAGAAGAGGGTGATTCTCTCACTCGATCTCTTCACTTCTTCATCATCCAACACCAATCAACATATACATACATACATACATGCATACATACATACATACATATACATGTCAATAATTGTCCAAGAAAGATACACAAGATCAACTTGTGGGAATTCCTAACCTAAGAAAGGAGAAGAAGGAAAGAATGAAGAAGGAAAAGAGACAGAAGGTGGAAAACTCACCACTACAGCTCTGGAACGAGCAACTACACAACCTCAAACAACCACACAACACATCAACCACAACATCACCATCTCATCTTAGCCCAAATTAATCACACACAATGCTCCACAAGCTCTCTTGCAAGATCTCCAAAGAAACTCTCAAGAAGAAGAAAGGAAAAGAAGAACGTTGAAGGTGAAGCTGAAGAAAGGAAACCCTCGTCTGAAGAGAAGGAAGGAAACTTAAAGAAGAAGGAAAGGGCAAAAGCATGGGTCAAAGAAAACAGTTGAGGCCGCCTAAGATGCGGGGACGGGTCCTCAGGTCTGCGGGGTAGGTGCCGCACCTACGGCCAAGTCATAGCGCAGGGACGGGGTCCCTATAAAGACTAAGGCTCTTACATCAATCCTAGAATCTAGTCAACTCCGGTCTAGCAATAATATCCTAGTTACTTCGTAGAGTATTACTAAGTATAAAATAATAATGATATGTCAATGTAGCGCTAAGTGTTTATTAAACTCTCTACACTAAGACTAAGTACGCTCGAAGAGAAAGATAAACTTTTTGATCGATGAAGAATACTTGAATTGTTCACTTGTAAGCTTGGTAATTCTTCTTTCATCAATGAGTTCTTTTATAATCTTATGTGGCGGCAACTTCTTCTAGCCGTTGTAACGTCTTCACTCCACATAATATTTGTTGTTGAACGATACCTTTACACACAAGATCTCCGGTTTGTTTGTTGTGGTCTCTAACAACTTTGTGGTAGCCGTTCAAGTAATATCTTCAAAGAGATCTTCTTGTTTGATCGAGATCTTTTCTTGCAACATCTTCTTGTTAGCCATTTGAAATCTTCTAGTGAAATCTTCAACAACCTTTTGATCGAGATCTTCTTGTTGTAGTCGTTTTGAACCGTTTAGGATCTTCACTCCTCTTAGATCCGCACAATCTGTATTACATGTAAAAACCAGGACTAAGTATCTAATCGATATTTATTAGTATAAAAGCTGCATTTTATGTTTAAGTCTTCAATCATCAAAACAATGTAAAATACATAACTATCAAGGTGAAATTATTAACATGGAAATGGGTGTGCAAGGAGTAATTAACAGGGGTGGAGAGCTATACATGGTAATAGAGGTTTGGGGATTCTTGTACAAGGAGAGAGAGTACTCACGGTGCATAATAGGCTTGCATGAAGAGGTACGTGATATGGCGGTTGAGAGTGGGAAGATAGGCCCCAGATGATAATCTTCTGTTTTATTTTTGAAAAAATTATTGTTATTATTTTTGGGTTCACGGCCCAGACCCGGTTCTTGGATGGGTCTGAGCCTGGTTCGAGGTCTTGGTCTGGGATGGGCTCCTTTATCCAGACTAAGACATGTGGGTCTTAAGGGTTTGGGTTTGAGAGGGAATGAACCGGCTTGGGTGGTCAGACTCACGCGTTGGGTTGAGTCAATGATTAATCGCTTCTGACCTATGGACTGATTGGGTAGGGGTCTAGAGCTGGGTGGGGTGGTGTGGGCATATGTCTCCTATCTCACATTGTTGGATTGGATCCTTAGAGTAGGATTGGGCCTGGGGTGACTGTCATATGGGATGGGCAAGGCTGTCTATGGGCCTGTACGAACCATTGTTTAGGGGTGAGCCTTGCAACCTCATTTCCTTGAAATGGGCCGCGGAGAACTTGTATGTATTCAAAAAAAAAATTTTAAATCCAGGTGGCAGTACACCTAGACGGGAACACATCACCGTCCTAGGTGGATGAACACGCCTTTGTGAGCTGGTGATGACTTGATCCAAGACCCACCATGGTGGCAACACCACGCACCATGGTGGCTGCATGGTTCCCTGTCATGGACCACAGATGATGGACTCCTTGTTTTCTCAAGTTGGACCTGCCAGCCATGTACCAACACATATGGGCTGAGGCCCATTGTGGGCTTTCACAGGGTGGACTCTTGTCCAATGGAAGTGGAACGGGCTCAGCTTGATGGATCACAAGACCCACAAAATGGGCCTAAAAGCCCAGTATTTTGTGGCTGCGTGGATTGACTTCTAGACTGGCGGAGGACTCAAGGCCGCTGAATGGGCTACTGAGGGAACACTGCTACCTCCAAATTTCAGGAGACAGGCTGGACTACAACACCAGGTGGGGCCGACCCACATAATTAGAAAGAGGACTTTAATGTGAAAATTCATTTGTTCTTCGATTGTTAAAAAGATAGAATTTTAATAAAAATCAAACACTGTCCTAAAAACGAAACTATAGAATTTTAAAAGTTTTTTTTTATCATAACATCGAATTAAAAATGAATTAAATATATATTTATGTATATATTTAATATTAATAGATTATACATTTAACAATACACAAAGTGTATACTTCAATAAACTACCTCTTTATTTTGTGAAGATAAACAAATAGGAAGTACACAAAAAAAAAAAAAAAGTTAATTGGATAATGTGACAAAATAAGACTTTAATATGAATCAGTTAATGTCCCTCAAAAGCTAAAAATATAGGATAGCACCTCAAAAACTAAAAATATAGAATTTTAAAAGTTTGTTGTTATCATAAATATCATTGAAAAAAGTGGATTACATATATAATTATGTAAATATTTAATATTAATAAAAAAAATAGAAAGTTTGTTATCATAAACATATATGATAGTACCTAAAAAAAACTAAAAATATAGAATTTAATATGAATCATTTAATTCATCAACTATTATTTTTTAACATATTATATCAAATTATTTATAAATTAATCGTTTATATGTTATGAACTATTTTATTATAGTTGATGAACTATCATTTTATAAGTTATGCACTATCCTTTATAAGTTTTGAACCATCATTTTCATTCGTTTCTGGAGAAAAAAAAAAAAAAAATTGACACATGTCAACCGCACAGCCGGCTGTTCAGCCTTACCGTAAGTTAAGGGCCTTACCTGAACAGTTATATATATATATATATGGATTAACATATTATCTGGAAAAGATTTACTTGGAAAAAAAAAGTCCAACTCACAATATGTCACACTTCATAATTCACACCATACATATGAATAAAATATCAAGATCAGATTACATAAGAATCGGGCATAATTTCATCAAAAAAAAAAAAAAAGAATCGGGCATAATTGCATAAGATAAATGAAGTGTGGCCTGCATACATCGACAAAGCTATTCTTTGCATATGTTCCACTATTGTGGCCTACATACATGAAGAAAGATCCAGATTGCTTAAGGGAAATTGCATCATTAGCACTCGTTATCGGGTGAATTAATCTGCAATATCTTTTTTTGGTCGGAAAATTAATCTGCAATATCTGCTAAAAATCTACACAAGTGAAAAAGTTGTAAGTTATAACCTACCTCCAAGGTGGCTAGACCTTTTGAGACCAACAAAACTCCATCATCCTTGCCCCGATCTAGAAAAAATGACCACAAGGGGACATAAAGAGCACTATTATAAATAGTTTATAATTCATTTCAGTCACAAAAAAGACCAAATGATCCAAGAAATGTTTTAGATTGACACAAAAAAGACCAAATGAGTGACCCTATACCCTTATTACCAGCCGATAATGCTATCGGCTATCATAAAAATCAATGGCCACGCCAACGACACTGACCGTTGCTTCCTCGCCCACCGCCTTTTCGTTCTCCATTCTCAGTCGGTGTCCGGTGCCTGCTCACAAATTCCATAAGCCGCCGACATTGACGTCACCGGAGCTTCCTGTCAGTTATCGCTTCTTCCCGACGGCGACGTCTTACTGCGCTCCTTTCAGTAGTTGCGTTCGAGCTACAAAACCCGACAGTGAAGGCAATCCTCCAAGCCTATCCCCTAGCCCTATCTCGAGCTTGGTTTCTACTTTTCAGGTATTCTTTTCTCAATCCGCTTTAAATTTTACAGAATATAGTGTTTGGTATGCATATTCATTAACATTGGGGTTCTGGATTCGCCGACATGATTAGCAATTATTGATTCTTGGTTCAATTTCTCCTGTTCAGCTTGAAATTGAGATACTGTGGTACCTTAAACTGAAACTCGAACACAGATTGATTGAATTGTAATCTGTTACTTTACTTACTTGATAGTAGTTGCGATCGCTGGGGATTCACATTCTCCGAAGTAACCTTTCTGATTGTCTTAATCAAATACTAGGTTTTCTGAAATTTATCAATCAAATTAAGTTTGGTTTAACTACCTTACATCTGTCTGATAGGATTTGTGATTACTGTATAGTATGGTAAAAACTTTGCTTCTTTTTCAATGAGATTGGTTCAGTAGAATGCAATTGTGCAGGTGACAGTAAAACAACAGCAACAAAGGTTTCAGTCCTGTGTCTGGAATTCAATTACTGATTGGAAGATTTAAGTGTAGAACATCATATCTTATGATCATTTGTTTCAAACAGGAGGATGTGAACTACTTGTGGAAACTAGCATTTGGTTCTGTAATTGGTGCAGCTGTAATCAAATATGGATGCATCGTCTTCCCAGACATCACTAAACCCGATATTGTGCAAGCCTTGTCCATGATAACAGCTCCCATGGTTGCATCTGTGATTCTTCTGTTCTTGGGTAGTCGGCGAGATTAATCTCTTCAACTTGCAGAAACTCGGGAGCTGACAGAAGCTGTTGTGAATCGAATGGTCTTTTTTCGTGTACCTTTGGTGGCGATTTCCTATCACACGAAGAATCGCGGTTGTAGATTTTAGATTGAGGATGAGATTCATAGTTTGCATTGCGATTATGTTGTGGTATTGAAGAATGTTTAGAGTAAAGGCCTTTGCGAACTGTCATAAACCTTATGGTAAGTTTGTAACTCAATTTGCACCGGTGGTAATGATTTATTTGAAATCCAGTTTTTATCTATGAAATATACTAAAATTAGAATAGTAAAAATCAAAAGTAAACAAATAGCAAAAATCATTTATTAATAACATAAACAAGTTGACGTTTTTGATAATAATATTTGAAATTGTTAGGTAACAAGCTATTGTTTCAAGAAGATTATCTTGTACTTCTCTTCAACCTCTTTTCCAAAAGTAATTAAATTGTAATTCAAGTGCTCCGTGTATTGAGGAGTCGTGGATTAGTGATCGACTCCTAAATGCTCCATTTCGAGACCAAATATGAGGTTTCTATAGTAGTTTCTTAAGTTCTCGTATTATGTACTTCCTTCGACGACAAACATTATATTCTCCGTTATCTAGATATTGACTCGCTCTCTTTTTCCTTAAAGATCTTGCCGCTTGCGGATCTACTTGTACTTTTGTGTTTTTCTTTGATAATTCTTTTACATCGTTGTTCATGACGGTTTGTCCGTTTGTCGATTGCTTTCGGCCTTTCGATCCGTTAGACGGTGTGTCGTCTAGTGCAACGAACTGTTTTCCTTTACTAAAAGAATGAACATTTATGTATGTGTTGATACTTAAGTTTATTTTTGTGTAAGTATAAACATGTGTGCATTTTGAGAATATTTTGTTTGGTTATGATTAAGTTTGTGTAGCTAGATTATGTAGTATAATATAAATGATTCTCGAATATTGATGTAATTTAAATCGTTTCGTGTAATTAAGAAATTTGTGTAAATTTTGTCTTGTGTAAATACATTTGTATAATATATTTAAATTAAGTTAATTTAGGTAATAAATTATTTACTTGTTTAAGGACATTTATTAAATGTATTTACTTGTGTAAAAGCATTAGCGTATGAATTAATAAGAAATATAATAAAATTACTTTAATATAAAGACATTTTATTCTACACGAATTCTTTAATATGACATTAGTAAATTTAAACACAATTTTCAATTTCACCCACACATTTTATTTTACCAAAATTAAAGAAACTAATCTTCATTTATTAGTGTAGATGAGTAGATTAATATCCCTATCCGCTCTTAGATATAGTCATTTTTCCTTTATTTTTTGAACAAAATGTTTTAATATGGATTACTACGCATTCGGCATGCGTAATCATAGTTATTTTTCTTTTATTTTTTGAACGAAATGAATTTATTACAGATTTGTAATATATAGACTCCTTTTGATAAGCCTTTATATTAAGGGGATTAAGATTATGAGAATTAAAACAGATAAATAATTCTCGTAATCTTGTTTGGTAAGGAAATTAAAGAGATTACAGAAGTTGGATTGTGGAGATTAAGAGAATTAAATTATAGAAATTTTATAATCATGTAAAAGTTAGATCATAAAGATTATGAGAAATATTGAAGCTAAAATCTCACTTTTACCCCTTTGTTTTTTCATCTATTTTATCTATAAAAAATTAAACCGTATTTTTTTGTAATTTTATCTACGATCATATTAATTTCACCAAACACCCATTTCACTTATTTTCATCCTCATCATCTTAAACAATTTTATCTCCTTAATTCTTCATCTAAATAATTTTCTCCATCCTCATCTTCATCTACATAATTTTATGTTACCAAACTAACCCATAGTCGGTAATGTGGTACAAATAACATATTTCACGAATATCAATAACATTATATATATATATATATTTATATATATATATATATAGGGAAGTGTTAAAGTAAGGCCCATTATTCCGGTATGGCCGACACGTGTCCCGAATTTTTTTTATTTTTATTTTTATTTTTATTTTTTTAAACGAGTGAAAGTAATAGTTCAAAACTTATTATGAAATAGTTCATAACTTATAAAAGGATAGTTCATGAATTATAATAGAATAGTTCATAGTGTAAAATTTATAAAGGAATGAAAGTAATAGTTCAAAACTTATTAAGTAATAGTTCATAACTTCTAAAAGTATAGTTCATGAATTATAATAGAATAGTTCATAGTGCAAAATTTATAAAGGAGTGAAAGTAATAGTTCAAAACTTATTATGAGATAGTTCATGAATTATAATAGAATAATTCATGAATTATAATAGAATAGTTTATAGTGCAAAATTTATAAAGGAGTGAAAGTAATAGTTCAAAACTTATTATGGGATAGTTCATGAATTATAATAGAATAGTTCATGGATTATATTAAAAAATAATAGTTCATGGATTATATGGGAATAGTTCAAAGTTTATAGGAGAATAGTGCATAAATTATAACATGGTAGTTCAAACAAATTTTCATTCGTTTCCGGAGAAAAAAAAAAAAAAAATTTTCGGAACACGTGTCGTCCGTACGGACGGCCGTACGACCGTACCGCAATATATGGACCGTACCTGAACATTTACCTATATATATATAGTATAAATCCTATGACAACAATCCTAACGTGAGAACAAATTCGTAATTATTATTAGTTTTGTTACGAATGCGCTACATCGTTTAATATATTAATCGTAATTATTGTTGGTTGAGTAGATAATTGTAGTTATTATTAGATTCCTAATTATATATACGAACAATAACTACGTAGACGTTTTCCCAATATAACGCCAAGGAAACGAATCTTTTATTAATAAGAATATATATATATATATATATATATATATATATATATATATATATATATATATATATATATTCTTATTAATAAAAGATTCGTTTCCTTGGCGGTATATTGGGAAAACGTCTACGTAGTTATTGTTCGTCAAGTTTGTCAACGTGCTCTACCCCTCGTCAAGTTTGTCCCTTCGGTTCCCCCCCCCCCCTAAAAACACAATATATACTCCTCGTATGTAGTCAAATTGTATACACGTACATATTTGAAGATGAGTTGCAGCAGCTATTACGATATTAGATATATTTTGTTACCGCTTGTAACTTTTGTTCTCCAATCTTCTTCATCTTTCTTTGGTAAGCAAATGTTTTAATTATATATATATAAATTGGTTCGGGTGAGGAGACGAAGAGGAGATTTTTTTGTTATTATCAACAATTTTATAATTTTTGAAAATAAATTTGAAAGAATTGAGTGTAATAAACTTTTTTTTATTGTTTTTTTTTTGTATATCCCTCTAATTTTTATCACTCTATTCGACTTACCACTGCCATTATTACTCTAATAAAAGTATATTTAGTTAATGAGTTTATATTATAAGTACTCTATTGATAAAATATTTAGCTAGTCATTTTACCCAATAAACTTTTATGTTGAATGTATTTGTATTATAATCTAAAAAAAAATAAACAGTGATAACCAAATAAAATAAACTTATAGTATAAAAAAAATAAAAATTTTTTTCTTAATCATCTTTATAAGAACCACCTTCACCGAAACCAAAACCTATTACCTATATATGTAAAAGTAGAAACCTTGTCGGCTCATTTTATAGTACAAAACCTTTACAAATTGGGTTTTATATAGAGGAAATTGAAGGCCTTACCTTTTTTTTTTTTTTTAATTTTGTGTAATGTTGATCTTGTTATTTTTTTTTCAAACTAATAGTACCTTTTAGTTTTACATTATTGTGTATAAATTTACTTGTAAATTCCCGTAAAATTTGTTTACGGGTTTCTTAAGGGGGACTAACACTATAATCATTTCAACACAAGAGGCTAGATTCATTCTCATATTGCGTACACCTTAAAATCTTAAATCGCCCGGCTCATAAAATAACTCTTTTATATAATTTAGTACACTTAGACTATTCACATCCCACTCCATTTATAATCCTATTTATGTAGTATATTTGTATACTAAATTATGTATACCCTATCTATTTCTTGGATGCTAATCTATACTACTTGTACATATAATCGATGACAGGTTCAACTGATCAGTACAAAAGCATTTTGCATTTTTACGTGTGTCCTGCTCTCGACAATGTTGCTTCTGTTCCTCCTTACATCCATCCGCGTTCAAATATTTTGTGGTCGCCGACACCCCTACGACTATTCAAGAGAATCAAGACGCATCCGGCTACACTTTGGGCAAACAGGATTATCCTTTCCCGTAACTCTTTCGATTATCTTCGTCTTGGCTCTTCCGTCGTCAGCCTTTTGGGCTACTTACATGTTCATATTATTAGTTTCGATTTGGTCGGATGCACTTCATGCCTTCTTTACCGGCTTTTCCTACAACATCTCCTACAAATTGTTCAACGACGATCAACTACCTGTGACACGAGTTCCACGAGTTCAAGCGTAGGATCGATCATCTCCGTTCCTCCAACAGTAAAAACTTACAATTACTGGCTTTACATTCATGTTTGTGTGCTTGCTGTATATGCCATATTTGCCGGATTGTGTATCAAACTGGTTTACAACAAGCGTGTGAGTTTTCTATTCTCATCGATTATGCCTCAATTGATCACCTATGTAATGAAATTCTGAAATAATAAACCAAATTGATGCATTAATAGCGTAGATTTATTATGTATTAACTAAACTGATGAGTTTAAACCATTGAAATGAGCTGTATTGGGGAATTGATTGCAAAAATGAGCCGTAATCAGGTAACGAAGAAATCAAGAACTAAACCGAAAGGATAAGGATATCGGTAGTTGACTATTTTCAATTCGAAGAGAAAGGATGGAAAAGCTGTGTTGGTGCCATGGTCACCGTTGACGGATCAGTGAGCGAGAAGACGATCACAGGAACTCGAATTTAACATATCGAAGCAGACAAGTGAGGCGTTTAAAGAAGATCAGAGTTTGAGGCATGTACCAGGTAACAAAATTAGGGACAAGGCTATACCGTCAAGTTTGTTTTCGCTTCTTCCCGACGGCGACGTCGTACTGCGCTCCTTTCAGTCATCGCGTTCGAGCTTCAAACCCGAGAGTGAAGGCAATCCTAGAAGTATATCCCCTAACCGTAATTCGAGCTTGGTTTCTACTTTTCAGGTACCTCTTTCTCAATCCGCGTTGACTTTTGCGGAATATAAATTTAGTAATTATTGATTCCTGGTTCAGTTTCTTCTGTTCAGCTTGAAATTGAGTTTCTGTGGTACCTGAAAGTGAAACTCGAACACCGATGGATTGAATGGTAAGCAGTTACTTGATAGCAGTCGAAATCGCAGGGTATTCACCTTCTCCGAAATAGACTTACTGATTGTCTTAATCAAATTCTAGTTGTTCTGAAATCTATCAATCAAATTGAGTTTTGTTAAAACAGACAATAATCACCCTTAACTACCTTACATCTGTCTGATAGGATTTGTGATTACTGATTACTGTATAGTATGGTTAAAATGTTGCTTTCTTTTTCAATGAGATTGGTTCAGTAGAATGCAATTGTGCAGGTGACAGTAAAACAACAGCAACAAATGTTTCAGTCCTGAGTCTGGAATTCAATTATTGAGAAGATTTGAGTGTAGAACATCATATCTTATGATCATTTGTTTCAAACAGGAGGATGTGAACTACTTGTGGAAACTAGCATTTGGTTCTGTAATTGGTGCAGCTGTAATCAAATATGGATGCATCGTCTTCCCAGACATCACTAAACCCGATATTGTGCAAGCCTTGTCCATGATAACAGCTCCCATGGTTGCATCTGTGATTCTTCTGTTCTTGGGAAGTCGGCGAGATTGATCTCTTCAACTTGCACAAACTCGGGAGCTGACAGAAGCTGTTGTGAATCGAATGGTCTTTTTCCGTGTACCTTTGGTGGCGATTTCCTATCACACGAAGAATCGCGGTTGTAAATTTTAGATTGAGGATGAGATTCATAGTTTGCATTGTGATTATGTTGTGGTATTGAAGAATGTTTAGAGCAAAGGCCTTTGTGAACTGTCATAAACCTTATGATTAGTTTGCAACTCAATTTGCATAAGTGGTAATGATTTATTTGGATCAATCATAAAAATAATCAACGTAATTGTACTCAAAATCTGAACAATTATGCAAAATTAATTGTGAAGAGAGTTGCTATTAAATGATTTATAAAAAGATTATTGTTTTTTTTTTCAGCTGATGGGGAGCTTTAAAGAACAAAGGTCATCAACGTAATTGCACTCAAAATCTGACCTAATTGATCAAATATCTATCAAGTCAGAATTACATAAGAACAATCAAATTTTTATATATATTTTTTTTTTGTTTGGAAGGAGAGTCGGTGGTATCCGGCGCATCTAGTCGCGCTTATTATATATGAAAAGAGCTAAGTAGTACGCACACGGGGTTAGCTTGACCCCTTACATCACAATGCTGGCTCGCCCTCTCCGAGTAGGGAGTTGAATTGGGTGGCTTGAGCGAAGCAAATTTTTATATAAAATAAGATAAAAAGATATTTAGAGTACATATATTTGTTTTTGTAAAGTAATTGTTTTGATTAATATTTATCCCGTTTAGTTAGAAGTCCGGAAACGGAAACAGAATGGAAATTAATCTAGTTCATATGTTTACATTATTCATGAATATTTTTTGGAATCATTCCCTTGTGATTGCATGTAAAATGTAGTTGTTTCCCATTTTGTTTTCCAGGGTATCAACACTAACCAAATTTTACTACAATTACTTAAAATCACATGAAATGATTCCATAAAATTTTGATGAATAATGATATACATATGAACTAAATTCGTTTTCATTCCGTTTCTATTTTCGGAGTTGGAACCAAACAGGGTAGAGTATATATTTGTTTTGATAAAGTATCACTTATATAAAACATAGGATAAAAATTACATAAGAACAAGTGATTTTATTTTTTTTCTAATTGATTTATGGTTTTTAGTCGGTGCAGTATACGCTCGCCGGCGCGTGAGAGAGCTAGCAACACTAGACCGCCTTCTTATCAGATAAGTAGAGCATTAAACCCTCGACATCACTTCGCTCGCTCATTTCTCGCTCGTGCGAGACTGCTGAGTTCTGTCGTTCGTTTTCCTCAAATCTTGCCCTAATTTCTCTCCATCTCTCCTTCCTCGTTCCATCTTTCATCTCTGCACACTGCCATCGATTTCGATTTTCGATTGGTGAAGTTACCTAGGGTTAACCATGTGGAATCCAAACGGCCATAATCAAATGGCTCCGCCGCCGCCGGCTCCGGGAACCGATGGCTCCTCTATACCTCCGCCTCCGGCTGTCCAGCCTTCTTACACGGTTTTGCAGCCACCTCCTTCGCAGCAGCAGCCGACTCCAGCTGATGTGGATGCCATGTTGGAAGAGAAGGCGAGGAAGTGGATGCAGCTCAATTCCAAGCGGTATGGAGATAAGAGGAAGTTCGGTTTTGTTGAAACTCAGAAGGAGGATATGCCGCCTGAGCATGTTCGGAAGATCATCAGGTTAGATTTATTCAGTTTTTTCTTTCGTGAATTGAGAAGGCGCTCGTGAAATAGTTACTTTGGACCTTAATAGATTTATTTTGTGTATAATTTGTTGTGAACTAGTGGTTTTCTCAAGTTAGTTGTAGTTGTTGGTGGATCTCTTATAGTAAAGCCAAGCAAGAGGATGATGATATTGATTGAGTCATTTAATGGAAGAAGTTGAATGAGAATCTGTTAGATACTTGATGAAATGATGAGTTTCAAATTTAGTGTCATCTTTTTCTATGCAGACAAACAAATAAGATTTACAGAGTTGAATGTCTCTGAATCTCGTATGTGTAGTTGTGGATAGACATTGACCACAGTGATGGTTCTGCTGTACAAATAACACAGTAAAAAAATATTCACAAGTCTACATCCCTTTTGATAGGGAGTGAACATGATGACTGCTTTTTGCATAACTTATGTGGACGTGGAACTGTATCAAATGTATTTATTTTAATTTACTTACACATTATGGTTACGATTTTTCATATTCTCTAGGGTTGCCTTCATTATGCTTTTCCCATCCTTTTGGTGACGATCTTTCTTGATATTATGTTACAGAGATCATGGTGATATGACTTCAAAGAAGTTCCGTCATGACAAACGTGTATACTTAGGTGCCCTTAAGTTTGTGCCTCATGCTGTATACAAGCTTCTTGAGAACATGCCCATGCCTTGGGAGCAGGTACTATTTGGTTTCTTTTTTCCCAGATTCGTTTATTTATTTTCTCCTTAGGTTCAATTCTGCTTGTATTATTTCCATTGAGGGAGGTATTAATCATCCTTCCATCTTTTTTTTTATGTCAGGTTCGTGATGTGAAAATCCTGTACCATATTACTGGGGCAATAACATTTGTGAATGAAATACCATGGGTTGCTGAGCCCATCTATCTAGCTCAGGTACTTGTTTGTTCTTTTTCTGTGTCATGCTTTTTAACTAAATAATATTTTGATTGTACATTTGAATATGGATGGATTGTCTTTTGTGATCAACCCATCATTGCACTGAAAATTTTATTTTTAATAAGCTTGTTGGATGTCTTCTATGCTGTGTTTTTTATAACAAAGTTTCCATAATTAATTTACTCTTAACGATGATCTATAGTGGGGTACAATGTGGATCATGATGAGAAGGGAGAAGAGGGACCGAAGACATTTTAAAAGAATGCGTTTTCCACCGTTTGACGATGAAGAACCTCCACTGGATTACGCTGATAATGTTTTAGATGTGGATCCATTGGAGCCAATTCAGCTGGAGTTGGATGAGGAAGAAGATTCTGCTGTGTGTACTTGGTTCTATGACCACAAGCCTCTTGTGAAAACAAAACTTATAAATGGTCCAAGTTACAGGAAATGGCATCTGTCTTTGCCTATCATGGCAACTCTTCACCGGTTTGCAGGGCAATTGCTTTCTGATTTAGTTGACAGGAATTACTTCTACCTCTTTGACATGGAGTCATTTTTCACAGCTAAAGCGCTAAACATGTGTATTCCTGGTATGTTTACTCCATCAACTTCCTTTTTAGTTTTTCCATCTAAAATACTACATACCCGTGAATAGAATGATTATGTCTCATTTCTCGATGTTACTGGCGTATTTCCGTTGTCAATTTTTGACAGTGTTAGGTGGGTAGTGGTAGGATTAGCATGTAATATAGAGTTCAGTTGCTATTTCAGATGCTGTTTTTTGATAGTTTTTGGCGGTTGTAAGTAGGAGAAATTGAGAAGCTTGGACTTCAGCATATGGATGAATAGCTACTACTTTGGTGTTTTCTTGCTTGTTCTGGCAACACATTGCTATTTAAAAATGTATGGTAAACTTGCTATATAGAAATATAACAGTTACTTGCATAACAGATCGGAGGCTCAAGTTTACTCTGAATTTGTTTCTGTGAATCTAGGTGGTCCAAAATTTGAGCCTTTGTACCGTGACATGGAGAAAGGTGACGAGGATTGGAATGAGTTCAATGACATTAATAAGCTTATCATCCGATCACCTCTGCGGACAGAGTACAGAGTTGCTTTTCCTCATCTTTACAACAACAGACCGAGGAAAGTGAGGCTGTGTGTTTATCACACCCCTATGATTATGTATATAAAAACCGAGGATCCTGATCTGCCTGCATTTTATTATGATCCTCTGATCCATCCGATAACCCAGAAGGAACGACGTGAGAAGAAAGTTTATGAAGATGATGAGGATGATGATTTTGAACTACCGGAGGGGGTGGAGCCATTACTGAGTGAAACACATATGTACACAGACACAACTGCCCATGGAATCTCACTGCTTTTTGCTCCAAGACCTTTTAACATGAGATCTGGTCGAACAAGGCGTGCTGAAGACATACCTCTTGTTTCTGATTGGTTTAAGGAGCACTGGTAACTTTCCTTGTCTACTTAGATTGCATCCTTCTAATCCCTGTACATGGTATCTGGTTTCTACTTTCTAACCTTTGTATATTATATTGCAGCCCTCCCTCGTATCCTGTGAAGGTTCGGGTGAGCTATCAGAAGTTACTAAAATGTTTTGTATTGAATCAGCTTCATCACAGACCGCCTAAAGCTCAGAAAAAGAAGCAGTTGTTTACATCTCTGGCAGCTACTAAGTTTTTTCAGAGTACTGAGCTTGATTGGGTTGAAGCAGGTCTTCAGGTCTGTAGGCAAGGATACAACATGTTAAATCTTTTGATCCACAGAAAAAACCTGAACTATCTGCATCTCGATTATAATTTCAATCTGAAGCCAGTCAAAACCCTCACTACTAAGGAGCGTAAAAAGTCCAGGTTTGGTAATGCTTTTCATTTATGCCGTGAGATTCTTCGTTTGACGAAGCTTGTAGTTGATGCCAATGTCCAGTTCAGATTAGGTAATGTGGATGCATTCCAGTTGGCTGATGGTTTGCAGTATATTTTTTCACATGTTGGTCAGTTGACTGGAATGTACCGTTACAAGTATAGGCTTATGCGCCAGATTAGAATGTGCAAGGACTTGAAACATTTGATCTATTATCGTTTCAACACTGGACCAGTTGGGAAAGGACCTGGTTGTGGGATTTGGGCCCCAATGTGGAGGGTTTGGTTGTTCTTTCTTCGAGGTATAGTACCACTTCTGGAAAGGTGGCTAGGGAATTTACTTGCCCGCCAGTTTGAAGGGCGTCACTCAAAAGGCGTTGCTAAGACAGTAACTAAGCAACGCGTTGAGAGCCACTTTGACTTGGAGCTTCGAGCTGCTGTAATGCATGACGTTCTTGATGCCATGCCAGAGGGGATTAAGCAAAATAAGGCAAGAACTATATTGCAACATCTCAGTGAAGCTTGGCGCTGCTGGAAAGCAAACATCCCCTGGAAGGTTCCCGGTTTGCCAGTTCCAATTGAGAATATGATTCTTCGTTATGTCAAGTCAAAAGCTGACTGGTGGACCAATGTTGCTCACTATAATCGTGAGCGTATAAGAAGAGGGGCCACTGTTGATAAGACAGTTTGTAGGAAGAATCTGGGTAGACTTACCCGTTTGTGGCTGAAGGCTGAACAAGAAAGACAGCACAATTATTTGAAAGATGGGCCATATGTAACCCCAGAGGAAGCTGTGGCTATTTATACCACTACTGTCCATTGGCTGGAATCTAGGAAGTTCAGTCCAATTCCATTCCCCCCGCTGTCCTACAAGCATGACACAAAGCTTCTCATCCTTGCCCTTGAGAGATTGAAGGAATCTTACAGTGTTGCTGTCAGATTGAATCAACAACAGAGGGAGGAGTTGGGGCTCATAGAACAGGCTTATGATAACCCTCACGAGGCCTTGTCAAGAATAAAGCGTCACTTGTTGACACAGCGTGCATTTAAAGAAGTTGGCATCGAGTTTATGGATCTCTATAGCTACCTGATTCCCGTTTATGAAATCGAACCACTTGAGAAGATTACCGATGCTTATCTTGATCAATACCTGTGGTATGAGGGGGACAAACGATCTCTCTTTCCAAATTGGGTTAAACCTGCAGATACCGAGCCTCCGCCGCTGCTTGTATACAAATGGTGTCAGGGTATTAATAACCTGCAAAGTGTATGGGACACAAGTGAGGGACAGTGTGTGGTTATGCTCCAGACCAAATTTGAGAAATTCTTTGAGAAGATTGATTTAACCATGCTTAATAGGCTCTTGCGATTAATCCTTGACCACAACATTGCTGATTATGTGACTGCAAAAAACAATGTAGTCCTGTCTTACAAAGATATGAGCCACACAAATTCCTACGGGTTGATTCGCGGGCTCCAATTTGCCTCATTTATTGTCCAGTACTATGGCCTGATGTTAGATCTGCTTCTTTTAGGATTGACTCGAGCTAGTGAACTTGCTGGTCCACCACAAATGCCAAATGAATTCATGACTTACTGGGACACTAAGGTGGAAACACGCCACCCAATTCGGCTGTATTCTCGTTATATCGATAAGGTGCATATACTGTTTCGGTTTACACACGAAGAAGCACGTGATCTTATCCAGCGATATCTTACTGAACATCCTGATCCAAACAATGAAAACATGGTTGGATATAACAATAAGAAGTGTTGGCCAAGAGATGCTAGGATGAGATTGATGAAACATGATGTCAATCTGGGGAGGAGTGTTTTCTGGGATATGAAGAACCGTCTCCCAAGAAGTATCACTACCCTGGACTGGGAGAATGGCTTTGTTTCTGTTTACAGCAAAGACAATCCTAATTTACTGTTTAGCATGTGTGGATACGAAGTGCGCATATTACCTAAGATCAGAATGACGCAAGAGGCATTTAGCAACACCAAAGATGGGGTGTGGAACCTGCAGAATGAACAAACAAAAGAGCGGACGGCAATTGCCTATCTCAGGGTGGATGATGAACACATGAAGGTTTTCGAGAACCGTGTAAGGCAGATTCTCATGTCCTCAGGTTCTACAACATTCACTAAGATCGTCAACAAATGGAATACTGCATTGATAGGTACGTATGATTTTTTTAATTTGAGGCCTTTTTTTATAGCTATTATATTATAAAGTACTATATTTGTTTCTGCATGGGTTGGTAATATTTTGCTGCATTCTTTCATTTTGCACATTGCAGGTCTCATGACATACTTCCGTGAAGCTACTGTGCACACTCAGGAGCTCTTAGATTTGCTGGTCAAGTGTGAGAATAAAATCCAGACTCGTATAAAGATTGGACTGAACTCTAAAATGCCAAGCAGGTATGTGTTGACAGTGAAATTTCCCGTTTGATAGTTCCCTGCAACCTTGTACTCATCTCATATTGTCCACAGGTTCCCTCCTGTCATTTTCTATACACCCAAGGAAATTGGGGGGCTTGGTATGCTGTCAATGGGACACATCTTGATTCCACAAAGTGATCTTCGATATAGCAAGCAAACAGATGTTGGTGTCACCCACTTCAGGAGTGGGATGAGTCATGAAGAAGACCAGCTGATCCCAAATCTTTATCGCTATATACAGGTATGCTTATGCTTGGCACTTTTTATCTCATTTCTATATGTATTTCTGTTACTCCTTTGTTTTGTCTTGTATTGTTTTGACATTACTGTTCTGTGGATAGCCCTGGGAGAGTGAGTTCGTGGATTCACAACGTGTGTGGGCAGAGTATGCACTTAAGAGGCAGGAAGCACAGTCACAAAATAGGCGTTTAACTCTTGAGGATCTGGAGGTGTGTCTCTAACATTCTTCTGTTTATTTTTTACAAGTATATTAAGGTGTTAATTTTTGGCTTTTTCCTTGCTTGACCTATGATTATGATGTTATAAAGTACTAATAAGTAATAAAACATTTGTTTCTCAATGACTGTAGGATTCATGGGATCGTGGAATTCCTCGTATTAACACTCTCTTTCAAAAAGACCGCCAAACCCTGGCTTATGATAAAGGATGGAGAGTTCGTACTGATTTCAAGCAATATCAAGTTCTGAAGCAGAATCCATTCTGGTGGACTCATCAGCGTCATGATGGGAAACTTTGGAACTTGAATAACTATAGGACGGATGTCATCCAGGCTCTTGGAGGAGTGGAGGGTATCCTGGAACACACTCTGTTCAAGGGAACATAGTAAGTTCTTTACTTCGTTAATTTTCTTTATCTTGTAACTGTATTTCCTCAACATCTTCTTTTTAAAACCCCCCTCTGAAATGGTGACTGCAATCAATTTACATTGTGCTGATTACTTAATTTGACGAGCTCCAGCTTTCTTTCTTCATAATGCACTAGTTCCTAAAAAAGTGTTTGGAGGCAAAAAAAATTTTAATCATCTAACTTTGTTCTTGTTCAGCTTTCCTACTTGGGAAGGTCTATTTTGGGAGAAAGCATCTGGTTTCGAGGAATCCATGAAATACAAGAAGCTGACAAATGCACAGAGATCTGGTCTCAACCAAATTCCTAACCGTAGGTTCACTTTGTGGTGGTCCCCTACAATAAATCGTGCCAATGTCTATGTGGGTTTCCAAGTGCAGTTGGATCTAACTGGAATATTTATGCATGGGAAGATCCCGACTCTGAAAATATCCTTAATTCAGATATTCCGTGCTCACTTGTGGCAGAAGGTCCATGAGAGTGTTGTGATGGATCTTTGTCAGGTTCTGGATCAGGAGTTAGATGCCCTTGAAATTGAGACAGTCCAGAAAGAAACAATCCACCCAAGGAAGAGTTACAAAATGAACAGCTCGTGTGCTGATGTTCTTCTGTTTGCAGCCCATAGATGGCCGATGTCAAAACCTAGCTTAGTGGCCGAGTCAAAGGATGTGTTTGATCAGAAGGCAAGCAACAAATATTGGATAGATGTGCAGCTTAGGTGGGGAGATTACGACTCTCATGATATTGAAAGGTATACTCGGGCAAAGTTCATGGATTATACAACAGATAATATGTCGATTTATCCTTCTCCTACCGGTGTGATGATTGGACTTGATTTGGCATACAACTTGCATTCCGCTTTTGGCAATTGGTTCCCTGGATCAAAGCCTCTGCTTGCACAGGCTATGAACAAGATTATGAAGGTCTTTTATATTGTCTTTTGTTCTGTTTGTGCATTAATGCTGTTCTCTTTTGTGGGTTTTTCTGTAACATTTTATTTTTCACTGTTGATATTGCAGTCAAATCCAGCCTTATATGTGCTCAGAGAACGAATAAGGAAAGGTCTGCAGTTGTATTCTTCTGAGCCTACAGAACCATATCTGTCTTCACAGAATTATGGAGAAATCTTCAGCAATCAGATTATATGGTTTGTTGATGATACAAATGTGTATCGTGTAACAATCCACAAGACATTTGAGGGAAACCTTACAACAAAGCCCATCAATGGTGCCATATTCATATTTAATCCTCGTACTGGGCAACTGTTTCTGAAGGTATAGCATCTTTATTATGCTATTGCTCTTTATATTTTTGTATGCTTGGTGCAATTTTTAATTGATTTTTTTTATTAAGGTTATCCACACCAGTGTATGGGCTGGACAGAAGCGTCTTGGTCAGCTGGCGAAGTGGAAGACAGCTGAAGAAGTTGCGGCTCTTGTTCGCTCTTTGCCTGTGGAAGAACAACCAAAGCAGATTATTGTTACACGTAAAGGAATGTTGGATCCATTGGAAGTCCATTTGTTGGATTTCCCTAACATTGTTATCAAGGGAAGTGAACTACAACTCCCTTTCCAGGCTTGCTTGAAGATCGAGAAGTTTGGGGACTTAATTTTGAAGGCTACAGAGCCTCAAATGGTCTTGTTCAATATATATGATGATTGGCTAAAGAGCATATCATCTTACACTGCCTTTTCTCGGCTCATCTTGATTCTACGTGCACTTCATGTAAACAATGAAAAGGCAAAAATGTTACTCAAGCCTGACAGAACCGTTGTAACTGAACCCCACCACATTTGGCCTTCTCTGACTGATGATCAATGGATGAAGGTAGCCACTGTTCACATCTTCTAGTGTAGTTCATAGACTTTGCTTATTAGGCAGTGGAAAATTAACATTTTCTTTTGTGTAGGTTGAGGTTGCACTGAGAGATCTCATACTTTCGGACTATGCCAAGAAGAACAATGTCAATACTTCTGCGCTCACACAATCCGAGATTCGAGATATTATTCTTGGAGCTGAGATTGCCCCACCATCTCAGCAAAGACAACAAATTGCTGAGATTGAGAAGCAGGCTAAGGAAGCTAGCCAGCTGACAGCTGTCACTACAAAAACAACCAATGTCCATGGTGATGAATTGATTGTGACCACAACTAGTCCGTACGAGCAACAAGCATTTGGATCCAAGACTGATTGGCGTGTTAGAGCAATCTCAGCCACAAATCTGTATCTCCGTGTGAATCATATATATGTGAATTCAGATGACATCAAGGTAAAAAATCATATTTCTCTTGTTAGAGCAATCTCATACTTTCGGCCACAAACATATATTGTATCATGTTCTCATTGATGATATTGGCATCAATTTT
Source organism: Fagopyrum homotropicum (assembly GCA_033239125.1). Taxonomy (NCBI): domain Eukaryota; kingdom Viridiplantae; phylum Streptophyta; class Magnoliopsida; order Caryophyllales; family Polygonaceae; genus Fagopyrum; species Fagopyrum homotropicum. The sequence continues at coordinate 166,915,326 of BSWB01000001.1, forward strand.
GCAGGAGACTGGCTATACTTACATCATGCCCAAGAATATACTGAAGAAGTTCATCTGTGTAGCAGATCTTAGAACTCAAATTGCAGGTTATTTGTATGGTGTAAGCCCACCCGACAATCCACAAGTTAAAGAAATCCGTTGTATCGCTATGGTACCACAATGGGGCACACATCAACAGGTGCATCTTCCTTCGGCTCTCCCTGATCATGAGTTTTTGAGTGACTTGGAGCCTTTGGGATGGATGCACACTCAGCCCAACGAACTTCCACAGTTGTCACCACAGGTTTGTCCTCTTAAGGGTCTCGTTTTCATTGCCGCTATAAGCTTAATTTTTCCGGTTTATCATATGAACTCGTTTAAGTTCACGTTCTAACACACCCTGATGATGTTCGTGAAGGATGTGACATCACATGCCCGGATCTTGGAGAACAACAAGCAATGGGATGGTGAGAAATGCATCATCCTAACCTGCAGTTTCACACCGGGTTCCTGCTCGCTAACTGCATACAAGCTGACCCCAACGGGATACGAATGGGGGCGAGCCAACAAAGATACAGGAAGTAATCCTCATGGCTATCTTCCTACACATTACGAGAAGGTCCAAATGCTTCTCAGTGATCGTTTCCTGGGTTTCTACATGGTATGATTGTCATCCAATTCATTTACGAGTTTTCCGTGTCCTTTTCTATTTAGCTGAATTCTTATCACATTGTTCATCCTCAGGTCCCGGATACTGGTCCATGGAACTACAACTTCATGGGAGTGAAGCATACATTGAGCATGAAATACGGCGTGAAGTTGGGTGCGCCACGAGAATACTACCACGAAGATCACCGGCCTACGCACTTCTTGGAGTTTAGCAACTCGGAAATGGGCGATGTTGAAGGAGATCGCGAGGACACATTCTCATGAGAGTTATTACTATAGAAAGTAGTTGTTCTAAGAAGTTTCAAACCTTTTGTATTTGGTTGTAGCTTTTTGAAGTGAAGATTTTGCCATAAGGTGTTTAGTATGTGTAAACCTATGGGAGAATGTGTATGAATAGAAATATACCTATTTTTGATGTGTGAATGGACCTTTCTTGAGGTTAGATATTCAATGGATTCGCATATTCTTGATATAAAAATAATATTACCTGCACGTTTTTTTGTGTTTTTTTTAAAATAACTAGCAACTAGTATAGAGAAAATTGTAGGCAGTTCTACGAGGTTTACTCGAGGTCGTTCACTTTTATAAATGACGATCTTTCATAGCTTGATCACTCCTCTAAATGAGCTCAATAGAAATTTTGGTTCCATCTGGACTCGGCTCGTTATGTTTTCGTTTTCTTAAAAAGCTGAATAAAAACACATTTCAAATCTCATTTAATATTGAGGCTTAAATTTTTCTCGGATGTCTCCTCCTTGATCTCCGGTTTTAATCAGTTTTGTGCTCTCCGCTTTATGTTGCATGGTTTCACGTCAGCGGCTGGTGACGAGGTGTTACCGGTAGATGTTGATGACCTCGTCAGATTGAATGTCTTGGGTGACCGGTCTCTAGAAATTGCTCCCCTTTTGCTTACCCTTAAAGACCTCATCCGATTGTATACCTTGAATGCCTTGGTTCGATTCGTATAAGGTTGAAAACCTGTCAAAGTAATTGAGGTTATTTTCTTACAATTTTTAGCCTTAGACACCAATTGAAAAGAGAGATTATATTATGCAATTTTCCCATTACAATTATGCATAGTAAATATCGGTTTTATTGTAGGACATTTCTAGTACAGTAGTACATCCTTAAAAAAACAAACTTTTTTGACTCTTGAATATCAGGCGAATCTGCATGACAAAAAAATCAAAAGAGAGATTTGCAAATCAAAGTTTTAATTTATAATGAGAAACTCCTAAACATTATAACGTAAATTGTAGATAACCCTTTTTATAATTTTGCTATTCGAATTGATTTATGTTAGTTACGCATAAAATTTCACTCTTCATTATTCATTTGAATTTATAATTTATCAACCCTCACTCTTCCACTATTCTCGATAAACAATTTGAATTTGTTGGTGGTTTTTGTTTTTTTTTTTTTTTGAAAGGTTAATTGTATTAGAGAATGGATTTACAAGCAGGAAACCGAACACTAGTTCAGGAGTACAAGCAACAAAACAAGATCAAGATCAGCTAGGCAGTAGCAACAGCAAAAGAAGGAGAAGAGTCCCTAGTCAAATTGAAGATTCAGCAGTCCTGCAGTAAGAAGGGAGTTGGAAGATCTATCCTTCCAGGATGCTTCAATGTGGAGCTTGGTGGTCTTTATAATGATGGCAGCTTAAACAATAGCTCTTGTGAATTCCTTGTTGTATATCAAGTTGTTGCGAGCAGTCCAGATGTAGTATATGAAAGAGGTAATGGAGGCAATTCTAATGCAGTCAATCAGCTTCATGTTACTAGTGATACTGGAACTCAGCCAGTTCCAGATGTTGGCTAGATAGGGAGTTGGGAAGGGCGTTCTAGTCCATCTTGACACTATGTCAAGGACCAGGGAACCGTAGCTGCAGTGTGTCCAAAGATGATCATCATTCTCAGATGTGCTCTTGCATAGCTTACAAATGTCATTGTCGATCAAATTCCAGGATTTGATCTTAGCCAATGTGGGAAGTCTTTTATGGGCAGCAATCCAGGCAATATAGCTACATTTTGGAACATTGGAGCGGAGCCAAATAGCATGGAAGGGGTTCGGAGGTCCAGGAGGAGGAGCAGGCTTAAGTAGAGCGTATACGTGCTTTTGTTTTGATTAGCGTATAAAACACTAAACTTATGCATACTATTATATAATTATATTGAATATGAGAAATAATTAAGTGAAAACTCTATCATTATGTGAACTATTTTATAAACATAAATGTACATATACTTTAATAAATCATACACTAACATGCATATGCATATTAAAACTTTTATGTATTAAATGTAACCATTAATTCTGTAATTTTATAATTTATAAAGTATGAGAGTTATGGAGATTTTTTTTTTATTGAATATTAATGAAAAAAGTAATGTCACTATCAAGCAAAACGATGAGAATTCCTTTAATTCGGTACTTAAAGCAAAAGTCTATACTTTAAAAGCAGGACTATAAGAAGCAATAAGGCTAAATATAAAAAAGATCGAAATTGAGGGTGATACCTTTGTGTTATCAAGGCACTCCAAGGTCTTTAGAGTTGTCCCTGGGAGATCGAGATGATCGTATCCGACTCAGACTGGATCTTCGCTTCATTGAAGAAGTCCAGGTCAGACATGTGTTCAGAAAAATTAACTGTGTTGCTGACCGATGGACCCATTTAGACTTTTCTAACCAGTTTCGCCCATGAGAATTCCATGCATGCATGTGTAGGGGAGATGAAAAATTAATGGTTCATTGTTTGGAATAAAAATTAAAAAATATAGGATTATTTGTCTCACATATATATCACGAGCTTGTTATGTTTGTATAATATAAATAAAACGATACGTATAAGTTCACTAATGTTCGTTGTACCTTTATTTAAAGCATCACACAAGGCAAAAGATATCCCATTATTCCTCGTTGATTTAGTTTATGACTAATTAATGATGTTATTTTATAACTTAATGACATATATATTATCAATAGTACGTTATCTTTTTAGTAATGTTTCATGAGTCATGAGTTTGACTCTTCATTTGAGAACATATAAAGTTGATCATGCATGATAGAATAAGAATCCAACTTCATATATATATATACTACATCCACACTATTAAACACATGTAGGAATTTAGGAGTATTAAACTACTCGATTCGATTGTCCGACCCTTCTCATTGACTGTCTCGGTAATCTAATTAAGTTATTTCCTTATGGGCTACATGTCCGTCATTTCTTATTGTCTTTCGGTGTACTATTAGGTTTATCTCTTTTTTTCTCCATTTTCGTTGAACGCGGTCTTCCCCCTCCCATCTTAATATTGTCGGATTTGAACTTATAACCTTCTTTTTCTTCATCTACATGACTGCTAAGTAACTGAGTTAATACTTTTTCGTTTATCCAACACTAATTTACGGGAGATCAACAGGGTTCATTACCCCCTCTCTCCCTTTATCTACAATCACTTATTGTCAGAGATTGAAATTCTTCTTATTTACCACTACGTCGGGTTTTTACCTTTGCCAAAAAAAGATAAATTCCGGCAAACCAATAAAATGTTGAACCGATAGACGACCTTTATGTTTATGCTAGGTCGGTCCAAGTATTTTCAGGTTTTGTCTAAATCCTATTAGACCTAAATACATTGTTTTTCTTTGAGAAACATATTTCATTATGAACTACTTTTCATACTAATAAATAAAAGTCCATAATTCAAAACTAATACAAAAATATCACAAGCAAAAGTTGTCAAAAACAAACAACTTGAGTATCTAGTCATTTTAAACCGAAGCCGACCCGAACCCAAAACTTTGAATTCCACCGACCGATACATTAGGATTGGTTTAGGGTCAAGTTAGGTCGGTCAATGGTTCGGTCCAGACCGCATCAACTCGAAGGTTGATCCATAGCTCAACTTCTACACATCCCTTAGCTTTGGACAAAAGCAAACAACTTTGCAAAAGTTGAGAATTTGTGCTAGACTAAACCGGTGAATCCCACACCTTAAACAAAATAATAATCACAAAATGCCTTAATGATTCAACAATCATATACATAAAATATATGATCCAATCCATCTTTTAACGAAAAAGAAAGGAAAGAGACCAATATTAAAAATATCGTGACATGACTTTTTGACAAAGTATTGTATAAAGGTCTAGCCAACTCATGTTGCAATATACATATATATACACACACAGAAACAATCACCTCTTCCATCAAACACAATCAATACCTCCTTCATCTTCTTCTTTGATCTTCTTATTCGTCTTCGATTTTCGGTATCTAAGAAACTAAGGATGGGAATGGTGAAGGAAGTGATCAAGTGCAAAGAAGAAGAAACCCATCTAACGGTTATGAAGACATCGTTGTTCTTCGCCGGAGATGGGTTTTCCGTTTACGACTCGCAAGCCCAACTCGTTTTCCGAGTCGACTCGTGTGGCGGAAACCGAGAACTCGTGCTCATGGACCCTAAAGGCGGTTGTCTCTTCTCCCTTCGTCGCAAGGTACGTTACGATATTCTCATCTTGAAAATTTCTTTTGTAATTTGAAGCTTCAAGTTAGGGATTTGATTATTTCTTCCATAATAAGCCATCAATGTCACTATGAAAGCTTTCTTTGCATGCTTACATTTCTTCCAAAATTACCCATAAACCTGAGCTTTCATTTTTCGCTTAATTATCACCCTTCGATAGGGAGCCCAGTATCGAGCCTAAATTCTATACGAGCTTTTAAATGTGTTTATATGAGCTCGTTAAGAATATGAACAATCTCGAGCTTTTGAAGAGTCGAACCCGAATAGCTCGTTGATAGTGTACGTTATTCTAGTCAAAGAAGCCGAATTTTATCTGAACGAGTCAGACATTGATATGCTCTAACTCGGCACGTTTATAAATGAGTTGTACCTAAATTTAGTACGAACTTTAAAATATGTTCATATCCAGCTCTAAGCATGTCCACGGGTTACGGGTGCGGGTAAAGGGTCGAGGTGATCCTTACCTGCAGACCCGACGGGCCGACCCGCCAATGGCCAATTTTGAAAATAAAAATAAAAAAATCGAACCAATAGCCTTTGGGCAAACTCATTGGCGGGTCGACCCGCCAACAAGCCCTTTTCTTTTTTTTCTTTTAATTTTCGGTTTTTTTTTTAAAAAAAAGCCAACCCGTGACCCGGCGGGTCTGACCCGTGAGCCAGCGGGTTGGCCTTTTAGGCGGGTCCGGGTCACCCTTCCCGGACCCTTGACCCGTCGACGGGTCCCGACCCGTGTACATGCTTATCCAACTCTGCGGGTCCGACCCGTGAACATGCTTATCCAAATCGCTTAGAATATGAATGAGTTTAAGGCAAGCTTTTACAGAGTTGTACTCGAGCTGAGTAGCTCGTCTCAGGTAACATTCGACGAAGAGTGACTATTACATGTACATTTTTATTTTTAAAATAAACTATTTAAAATCCTTATAAAGAAGCATGTTAATTTTAATTAATCACATTATAACTACTTTGGACCAACAAAAACTACACATTAACATGCAAGTGTGTTCTTAGTGTTTTGACACGTACATTGGTGTTATGCCATCCCTATAAAAATATGTAATCGAAAATGTCGTTAATATTTTATGCGATTTTCTAAGTTGTTTTGTTATACGTAGATCTACGTACTATATATTTAATGAAATTTGCTTGGTTGTTGTGTATTAGCCTTTATCTAAGTGGGTATATAAAGTTGATCAATAATATATATTCAATACAAAAGCTGCCAAAAATCACTTCACTTTTTGCAATGAAATCTCAAATTCGATACTAAATTTGATTTTAAATCAATTTTTTAAACAGTGGCCAAGTCTGCACCAAAGATGGGAAGGCTACGCCGGCGAATTCAAAGACGACGGAACATCAAAGCCAATCTTCAACGTCCGGCGATCATCCATGATCGGAAAGTCAGCAGGAGTAACCGTCGAGATGTACACTCCTCTAGGAGATGAGTATCATATTGAAGGCTCCTTTGCTAACCGGAGTTGTAAAATCTATAAAACCTCTGATAGGGTTTCTGTGGCGGAGATTCGCCGGAAAGTGGATTCTAGCGCCAACGTTGTCCTCGGAAAAGACGTATTTCTTCTCGTTGTTAAGTCCGGCTTTGATGCTGCTTTCGCCATGGCGCTTATTCTAGTGCTTGATCAAATCATTAGAGACGATGGCGTGGAATCCGGCGATTCACCTGTGGTGGAGAACCCGGTTCGGCAAACGCCGGCGAGGAAGGCCACCGTTGGGTGCAGTTATGATGACATATAGTTTATCTGCATGGATTCAACTCCGGCCGGTCACCATAATGCATGTTACCTCAAGGGTTATGACGTACTTTTAACATATGTATGTCTTATTGTTTTTTTCACATACATGTAAAAGTGCATATTGATTTGTGATCCGTTTGGCATCACATCCAGATAATTTTGAGGGATTATTATTTTCAATAATTTTCAAATAATCAGACAATCTCAGTGTAATTATTTACTTGTTCGGGGCTAAAATAATCCCTCAAAATAATCTGGGCACAATAATCTTCCTAATAATCCCGTAGAAGAGGCACGCCAAACGGACCCTTGATACAAGAGGAAGAACTGATCACAGATGATAAGCACTGTCAAAAATCACCATTAAGATGGAAGAAAGACAAACAAGCCACAGAACAAGCATATGCATATTGTAATACAAGTACTAGATTAAGTCTGAACATGATGATACAAGTAAAAATCTAGTGACAAATAGTTTGAAAACTTCAGCAGCTAATTAAATGAAATCACACTAGAAGGCCACTTATGACTTGCAACATTAGCAGTCAAAACTAACATGGATGAACACATTGGTTTCCCTTATTCATTACTTAATCAAAGCTAATTCAACAGTCAAGGCAATCTCTATGACATATATATGTAATACAACAGGCTAAAGAGAGGAAGATTTGTTACTGTATGATGTAATTAACAACTAACCGCAGGCAGCGGGGCTTGCTGTGGCATAACCTTCCCGTTATCTATGCCTGCCTTGTCGGATTCCTGTGCTGATGAATCCGGATGCTCTTTCTCAGCTTTCTCGGATAGAGGTGCTATTCCGTTATACTGCTCTTTTTCTGCTGCATTATCAGTATCCTTGACCTCAACCTCCTCGAAATTACTTTTCGGTTCAGTTGCATCATTCGCCTGTTTGGTTTCATCATTTGCCTTTTCTATATCTTGGGTAGTTTCATCATTTGCCTTTTCTATATCTTGGGTAGTTTCCTGATTGGCATTGATATCATTTGTACTGTTTGTAATATCTTCCACTTCACATGCCGGTTTTTGCTCAGAGATCTCTTTCTTCTCTTCTATTTGCACAACACTAGCATCTTCTGTTTTGGTCCCATCAGCATCAGCTTGAACTTTCTCATCCTTATCCGTCTTTGTTTCTTCAATGGAAGCAACTGAATTATTTATGTTCTCTTCCTTCTCAGCATTTTCCTTGAATGGTTCAGCTTCTGTCTTACCATCAATTTCTTCGTTTTTTGTCAGATCCGCTGCTTTGCCTTCATCTTTCATTTCGGTATCCTCATTCTCAGCCGCTTCCTTGTCCGGTTCAGCTTCTGTCTTATCAATAATTTCTTCATTTTCTGTCAGATCCGCTGCTTTACCTTTATCATTCATTTCGGTATCCTCCTTCTCAGCAGCTTCCTTGTTCGGTTCAGCTTCCGTCTTACCATTAATTTCTTCATTTTCTGTCAGATCCGCTGCTTTGCCTTCATCTTTCATTTGAATATCCTCCTTTCCATCAGTTTGTTCAGTAGTAACCTCTTGTTCCTTCTCATCTTTTGATGCGGATGATTTTCTTCTACGTTTCTTTACAGGCTCAGTTTCAGGCAGAGGCGGTGTTGCTTTTACTTTTTCACTGATTCTAGCAGACCTTCGACGTGTTTCACCCGAACTCCAGTCAAACTCTGACACTGCAGGATTACCCGGGTGTGATTTTATGTATTGCTCCAACTGTTTTCGGGTACTAATCTCCTCCCCAGTTGGAGCAACAAACACAATCTCAGGCTTTCTAGGCCCGCCTCCTCTCTTTGGTGTGTACTGTATAAAATGTGCATCAAACAAATGTTATCAAACCATCACTAGCAGAATCCAACAAACACCTAAAATATGCAATAATTATTGCTAAAAGATCTAAACAATCAAAAGGTTACAGTAGCAATACTCAACAGCAAAAATACCGTGAACTGATTAACTTGATAACGTTTGCAAATTCATCATCAGAAAGATTAAAAAAACCTCGAGGTTTCTACAGATGTTAAAATTATGCTTGGATTGCAGGCGATTCAACTTAAAATTCAAAGTCCGTAATTTTGTTACTCAAGACACTGCATGCATATTTCATATCTGAAACATATCCGAAATAGTCTTCATATAAGTGTTACCACACTCCCTAGAACAAACAAAAGTACTCATTTCCGGAAAGATATGACTACAAAGAAGATCAATTGAATACTTCCACCCCTTTTCAGCTAAGAACACTAAAAAAAAAAGGCAAACAAACATATTAAGATAGATGGACAGATAAGCAGTCAGATTCCTTGCAAGAAAGAAAGAAACAACTATAATCGGTTTGCAGACTATATGATCGAGTTGAGCTTTCATTAACAGCTGCCATTCAGCTCATCTACACCGTATAAGGGAACGACTCTAAACATTATGCTTGGAAACCGAGAAGTAATAGCTTCTTCCCAAGATAAAACACCAGAAAATCTCAGATAGAACTGTACACTATCCAGTTACATATACTGTTCCTCTTTGAATGATGCAAACACAAAGTTCCCCTATAAATCTTTGATTTACATCCACCATAGTTCACAAAAAATAATCAAATCGATTTCAAAGCAGGACAGGATTTAAAAAAGTAGCACAATTCATTCAATTAAACAAGTTCTCGATGCCTCACACTGATCAATCTACATTCCCAATTGACAATCTTAAAAGCCCTAACAATTCCAACTAATTACCAGATACAACAAACAGAAGATCATCAACCCTAAAATTGGAAATAGAACAGATTGACCCAGAAACCCTAGCCACGATTTAGGCGAAATTAAAACCAACAACTTAACCACACAGAAACCCAAAATTTACCAATTACTTTCACAGACACCTAAAAATCAGTGAACCCAGTAAGAGAAATTAATCGAATTGACACGAGAGGAAAAAAGTCAATCAACTTCGCAAAAAGCCAAAAAAAAGAAAATCATTACAAAAAGGGGAAATCTTTACTAGGAGAGGAGAGAGAGAGAGACCAATTTCTTCCATAACGGCGGAGCAGAGAGCTCAACTGAAAAAACCTCCTTGTCGGCTGAATTCGCCATTGTCGGTCACCCTGCGGATACCCAACTAAGCAAAGTGAAGATCAAAATTGAAATTAAGAGAGAAACCAGACAATTACCCAAGATAAGTCAGCTAACATAAATCAAATTGCAAGAAATTGAGAAGAAAAAGGGGGACAAACCGTGAAGTTGCTTGAGATTTTTGTTATTGAGGTTCTCTTTGCAAGAGAATGAAACGAAAAAAGTGCGACGTGTAGAAATATGGTTAGATTTGGGGGTTAAAAGGGATCTCTGATGAGAGAAGCTCTAAATTTGTGGGTACGAGGCACCAAACTTTCGACAACTTTGGAGGATAAGCTGCCAACTGTCCAATTTTTTTTTTTTTTTTTTGCCCCAACAGATAAATACTTTTAACTTAATTTATATTTTATTCTATTTGGGATATTTCAATGGTTTTTAAACTTAATTTTAAATTTATGTTCTACCTTTTTATATTATTATATTATACAATATGAGCTTGTGTTAAAAATAAAGATAGATACTTGTAGGTTCGGATTAAACATGTTCGATATGTGTTAATATATTTATTTATTTAAGATAAAATTGTGTAAACAGTAACCATCTTTTAGGCTGACAAAACTTTATATCCCATACTAATCTTTAACACTGATCTAAGGTAGGTGCGGATTAAATATGTTTGATACGTGTTATATGAGCTTGTGGTAAATACTAATTTTTATATTATCTTTTAGGTTAACAGATCGATGTAAGGTAGATGGACAATTTTGTCTAAGGTAGGTGGACAAGTTTGTCCATAATATTTAACACCGATCTGTTAACTTAACGTGTGAATATTAATTCACATACTAATCTTTTGTCGGATTCAATAGGTGAGGTATCGTTCTGATAGTTTAAACGACGGGGTACTAAAGTTTAATCAGCCTAAAAGATGGGGTATTGTTTAGGTAATTTTCTCTTTATTTATTGTTAGTATATTTTTTAAGTTTGAATTTCACATATTATTTTTTAAAATTTTGTGTAGTGTTCATTTAAATACTTTATATTTTTATTTATTGATAGTATTTTTTTATTTTTATTTGTATATTTTATTTAACCTATATACAAAAAAAAAATCACGCTTATTGGAGTATATAAATACTTTAGAAATTTTGGATAAATTTCTTGAACAAACCCTTGAATATATGTTCAAAAGTGACAAATTAAAATAATTAAATAAATAGTAGAGATTTTTGGCGAATTTGGTTTATTATATCTTTTAAACATTCAAAAAACACCCATTTTGAATTAATTGAATTTTTGGATACGGACATACTCTGCACTATTAAACTCCTAATGAAAATTGGGTAAAATGGTTAAGTAGGCACCTTTTGCATACTTGTGTACAAAGTAGGTAGTTTTGAGTTATCATTAACAAACTAGGCCCCTTGAATATTAAAAGAAAAGATTTAAAAATAACTAAAATAAAGATCCTATGATCTTTCTCTCTCCAATTAAACCATATTTATTTCCAAAATTAATTATTGAAATTAAAGGAAATAACGGTTGAAAAAAAATAGCAGCCACGATCATCTATAATTAGGATCTGTTTTTTACGAGATACGGTTCTCCATTTTCAACGAATTCAGAGGACGAAGGTTTTCGCCATTTTCGGGGAAAAACTTTGTGCGTTTGTGAACTTCTATTGCATCTGTATTTTGGTTTTGGTTGCATCATCATCACAACACTCGTAATTCGGTAAGCCTTATGTGTGTATATATATATTTTCTGGATTTTCGAAGCTTTTTATATGCGTCAATGGCGGACGAATCATTCATCTAAAATTAAAGCGTTATATCGGAAACAATTAATGTACATATATGATGAATCACCTTACTTGTAGTGTTTTGACTGTGTAAATGGTAAGCCATATTCTGGATAGACGATGACTGTCTGTAATTAACGGTATCAGGTTGAAGAAAGTAACATTGTGTACACATTCGATGATACATTGATATATGTATGTGTTTGAAACATATAAATAATATGTATATGTGTTACATATATTGTATGACACAATGTGTACGCATGTAGTATGTACACATTCGATGATACATTATTAAATTAATATATGTATGTCTTATGAATATGTACATAATTTTTGGATAGAGTACTGTACACATTGAGTATGTACGTTAACTATTTTGTTTAATGTAGACATTTGTTTGGTGACTGGTTACATTTTATGTTTATGTGTATATGTATGTGCATTGTAATTTGTGTATGTGATATGTACATGATTGTACAAAATTATGTACATAATATATTATTTTCAGGTGCGAAGTAGAAGAAGCCGATGATCTTTGAAGAAACGATGAAGAGTCGAAGAAGAAGAAGCCGATGATTTTTGAAGTTTTTGGGTTGATGGGCGGCGAGGGCGAAAGTTGGTTGACGAAATTTATAGGAGACGATATGGATGTGGGAAGAAGACGCTTTGTTCTGAATTATTGGGATCTAGTTTCCGTTGATATGATTTGGAAAAGATTCAGTTTCCATTTTTTATTAATAGGTTTTTGAATTAAGGCAGTTTTCAATTAATGAGATTGTGTTAACTGCCATAACTTCTTCCTATAATTCAGCCTTTTATTTTTAATTTATCTTTATTTTTATATTAAAATTAGCTAGGGACCTAGTTAGTATCCAATAAACAAAAACTGCCCTAATAGCTAAATTTTCTCATGAAAATTTTTAAAGGTTTTTTGGTCAAACATATGGATATTTTTTTATTTTTAGATAATTTGTGCGAATTTCATGTATCATACCTAGACCTATACAAATTCGGGCCGACCCGTCCAGTCTGCCCGGAAAAAATATGGATATAGACAGCTAGTTTTGCCCGTTCGTACCTAACCCGGCCCGACCCATATTTTGTGGGACGGGTACGTGCAAACATTTTGACCCGTGGGTCAATCCGACCAGACCCACATATAGTTTTATACATATAAGTTTTTTTTATATATGTGTATATAATTTATATTATTTTGAGTGTCACATACTCTGATTTTTCATTTAGTTTGTTTGGAATATTTTGACGAGTTATAGTTTGTAATACAAGATTGCACGGCTAATTTTAGTGCAATGGTACTTGTTATTTTTAGGTACTAAGATTCATTCATTTTTGTGTGTTGATTGTTGTTGAACTTTTTGATAGTGCACTATACAAGTATAATTGGATTGAAAGTGTGTTAAATACATTATATTACTTGTTTTGAACGATAAATTCCGGGGGAAAAACGCACAATCAAGTACATACTGGTCATACGGTCCGGCCCGACAACCCGTCCGCTTTTTACATGGGTGGACATGGACAACGTTTGTGCCCGGACCGCACCTTACGGGTAGAGTTTTTAGGTATGGTCCGACCTGAACTCGCCCCCGAGCCCGCTTTTGTACAGGTCTAATCAAACACTTTGAACATTTTCAAAAATGCTCAGTTTTAACTTAGGAAAATGCCAGTTACTTGAGACTTTACACTTTAAGAGTGTTCTTTTCCTTTTTTTTTTTTTTGTGAACAAAGAAAATCCAACTCACATGATGGAGAAGAAGATCAAAAGTTGTATTTTTTGTTTTGTTTAGTTTTTTTATTCCCATAAAATCCAACTTAGATGAAACTAAGATGACAATCACCCTCTCTGCCGGAATTTTGGCCGGAGCAAATTTGTATGGCAATGTGTTATATATGTAATGAAAGATTGGGTATTTTTATAACCGTTAAAAGTTTGTTGTTCAAAGTTACCGCCCCTATAAGTTTCGGATATTTAAGTTAATTTTACCTTAAAAAATCACGATTTATACATCAAGGTATTATACATATTTCCGAATTTTAAAGATATTCAACTATACGTTTTCCGACTTTTAAAGATATTCAACGAATTTCCTGTACGATCCATATGAATATATTTTCCAAAAATGTATGGTTTTAGAGCAAACAAATTTTCAAATATTAGAGGTTTTCGACGAATTTCGTGTATTTGATGCGTGATGTTATGCCCTAAAATTGAAGTATTCAAAATTCATCATTTTCCAATTTTAATTTGCTCAAAATTTATAATTCACAACATTTGTGCCATTCTTTTTTTAACGATGCTCACTATGTTGAATTGTCACCCAAATGATTTCAAATTAACCACAGATTTGCCCGTAAAAGTATAAGATTACTTATAAATTAAGATTGCATGACCTCCACAGTACACTTCCCATTTACATGAATGGAAAACCTACAAAGAGCCCCTTCTAACCTTATCAAGTATTCAAGAGAATTACACTGGAGCAATTTTACAACTATTAGCCTACAGTAAACATTCGATCACGGAACCCATATGTATTGTTTTGAACTTGATACGAAAACGAGCAGGTTGGGTAACAAATATCTGAACAATTTACCCAATTATCGAAGTTTGATACTCTAATGTACATAGATATCAAGAAGTTCTTACTTGTTCACCTTTTAAAACGAGTTCCCTTGTTGCGTTTATCGCCATTCCTCCCATCCCAAGCAGATGCCCAGAAAAACAGAGCCATCCAGAAGAAAACTGCAAAGAAAATCTGAACTGTGTCTTGGATCCTAGATAGAGCTGCAAAGGGAAAAGAGAAATCAAAGACAAATTGGTCAAATTCATCAGCGAAGATGAGGTAAAAGAGATGATGCTCAGGAAAATGAATGCGTGTATACTCTATGTAGAATCATCAACCATGATTTTTGTCATCATGGTTTAACTACAATTGTAAGTGTCATTCATAAGCAATATTGACAACTAACAGATGTGCATGCACTTGCATCTAGTCCATTTCTGTTATCTATTGATTGTATTGTACTTAAACGAGCCAAAAATCCTGATCATAAAAGGATCTATATATGCTCAAATGAAAACTTGGAAACTAAAAAGCTTATGGTACAGAACCAGTTCACAGCTGAAATGGAAAGATGAGCATAAGTAAATAAGAACCACGCAATAGCATTGGCAGTCTATGATTCAGTTCAACAAGCATGGGTATCAATAAGAGTTGAGGAGTCATCCATCTTAATGGCAACACTTTGTTCATATACTAATAAGACCCCTCATATTCACCTACATCAACAATCAATGCATACAAATTCCATCTTCTTCCATGAATGAAGCTCATAACTCTTATGTTAATCCATATCTAGTGACTTTATACATTCAAGCAAAACTTACACAAATACACTTCATTCGCAACCAACATATGTCGATCTACAATTTTGTTCTAATCTGTTGCCTCAGTAGTTAGAATGTGAAAAATGGTTGTCACTAACTACTGCAAGGGTGAGCATCCCATTTTCGTAGCAACCTTGAGACAACAAAGCATGAAAGGTACGACTATTTTGCATAAGATTAAAATCATGAAGTCTTCCGCCAAATAGTAGGAATCATATCTTCAATCAACACATAATTCCTTCCTGGTTTCGTTTCCTACAGAAACTACTACTTTCAAAGAAATATAAATCCAGATTAATATGTTACCTCCTGCAACTGTTTCGTGAGAAGGAGGAGGATCGGTCGGCGGAGAAGGTGACGGAGTTGAATCGGAACTTCCAGCCCGGTAAAATCGAATCCGACGGTCGAAATTATAAATTAAACCTACAAACGAACGCTGACGGGAGCGCTGAATCGGGAAATCGGAGGAATAACAATATGGTGAAGAGAACGGTATCAGAAAGCGACGATAAGGTTGAGAATGGTAATTTAGTGGCCATAGCCGTATTGATGGCCATTGACGGTGCTTTGAAGCGTATGTGGAGGAGAGAGAAGCCATTTCCAGACGGTGCTTCTCCAGAGATTTTTTCCCCGTGGGAAGAAATTAGAAAATATAATAATGGTGTTGTACAACGAGCGGGATTTTAATTGGGCCGGGCTTCTTATTGGGCTTCAAAATGTAGGTGAAGATGGCCCATAATGCCTGTTCTTTAGGAGCTGTTTGGCAAGTAGATTCGAATGTTAAATTCATTTGGTTTCTACTTTCTACTAGGGTTTGTCAACCGGACCGGACCGGATTTCAAAATTCCAAACCGGGGGCCAGGCCAAGACCGGATGATCCGGGAGACCGGGAATTTCTTGAAATATGGACGGGCCAGAATTTCGCTCTAACCCGGATCCATCCAAGCTATTTCTGTTACAAATTTTTTTTAAAAATCAATTTTTTAATGAACTTTGGTCCGACCCGAGTCGCCATTTTTCCGGTCTTGGACCAGGACTGGAATTTACCTTATAGGTGGACCGGTTCGATTCAAATTTGCACACCCCTAGTTTCTACCAGAAAGGGCGTGGTGAGTTTCATCCTTAACCGGTGATCTCGAGTTCAAGTCTTGAAAAAAGCATCTTAACCAGTGATCTCGAGCCTCGAGAGTCGAGAACGAAGCACCTAAACTTGGTAGACAGCACTTTAACCCTTCTTGCAGCTACCCGATGCAGGGGGGTTTCATTTTGGTTCAACCCTAAAAAAGGAGCCAAAAAAGAGCATATGCTGATACGAGCCTAAAATTCAGTTAAGGAAGAATTCTGCAAATGATATTGTGCCAATCAGTACATAAGTAGGAAAGAGCCACGTAAATGAAAGCAAATGAGCAGCTTGACAAGGACTGTCCTAGTAAGATATACAAGTCATTCGCAGTCCTCCTTGCGAAACGCGGCCTAAGCCAAGGTTGATCATGTAACCAAGGAACCATAAAACTTACAATTAGTTCTGGTGCATGATTAAACCTCGATTTCTTTGTTTTTTTTAATCATACATCCCTTCTTGCTCCCAAATGTCCACCAGAAAATCCACCATTTCCTGCAGATTAGCAAGAGAGCTTAAAGTTCGATAATTGAGATTTTGCTATCAAGAGGGATGCTAAGAAGTTTAAACTGTTGAGCGTACTAAGCTTACACTAAGAGGGATCGGCTGGGGGAATGGTTTGTTGCTCCCAAGCAAACCTTCATAAGTTGCATTCCAACTGCCACGCCAGAAAATTTAGCTAAATCAATTAGATATAAGAACGGGAAATGACATTCGATGAACAAATTAACCGAAACAAAGTTCAGGAAGATAACCAGTAAATGGGTTCACTTACGATTTCTTTAAAGAACTAAGTATTCTATTCCTTAAGGGTAAGGTTACCGTGAAGTACAGATCAAAATGGTTCATATTTTACAATACAATAGTTCATGATCTCATAATGTGTGATTCCTATTTTACAGCACAATAGTTCATGGTATAAAAAACCATCTAGAACTCAGGGACATGGCGTATACTTTGCTATCTAATCTACATAATCAAATTCTGCATCCCATCTATATGCAATAGGCACCAATTTTGGCATCATTGTTGCAATCAAGGGCCAAGGCTAAAACCATCTAGAATTCAGGGATAATGCACGGTTATAGTTTAGTTCACAATACAAATTTCACTCTTTACCACTTGCAAAGTTCACTCTTAGCTTGGGCTATCACTTATACTCTTTACATAGAGAAGTCGGGCAAATTCTAGAAAGAACATTAATTTCGTATTATATAGAATAAAACCATGAGCCAAACCTTAATTTTGGTTCTTGAACTTGCTGCTGTTCTCTATTAGCCAAATTATTACCTACCCATCGCTGCCTGGTCTGATTCCACAGCAGAAGACCTAAAGTAATATGGAAGAAAATGAAATTTATTAGAAAACAGACAACCGGGACTATCAAGAAATGTGTTCTAATGTTTAATCAACTAAAAGCACATTTTAACAGAGAATAATCAAGCAGTTAGTCGTGAATTTGTGATGCGGTACAGATTATGCTTTTAGACTACCAGGTACTGACATTCAAATCTAAGATTTTCTATCCTAAAACAAAACGCGATTGCAAGTAAAGAAATGCGACTTACCGTGATTCACATATTCCGTAGTAGAGGTTGCACTCCCAGCACCGCCATTTGCTTCAAGAGCCGAAGTACTGATCGATGATACACTTGCTTGTGACTGCACGGCACTATTATCCATGTCACGAGTACTTGTAGTCCAAAAATCCCCTGATATGCTATTTGTTTTTTCTGTTCCAACTTGGCAAACCAATTCTTTACGTCGTTCTTCTTTAGAAGATATTAATTCATGCCTAACACCGCATCCAAGACAACCACTGTACTGTTACAAATCAGATTAACTTGTTATAGTGATTAACATTTCTCCATCTGCTTGAGACATTACTTACTTTAAAAAAAAAAGATTATACATTATTGTCATTTTTATAAAACACAGAACGTTTTAATGTACATATACACATTCTACACCCTTCCAGCAAACATGACTTGGTCAAAGGAACGGTGCAGTATTTTCGGGACCAAGTTAGTTCTTCCTTCAAGGTTTGTTGTTTATGGACTTTAGATTGTGATTCAGTGAGTCAAATGTCTTGATCAGATCAAACTGTAAATTATAGGTTTTTAGTTTTTATCAAACAGATACACGCAGCAGCAACCGGAAACGACCAAGCAAGATCCACGAAAACGATATCATATATGGGCTATGTCCATGTATGAATATACCTTCCAAAAGGTGGCATCAGTATCTCCAATGCTCTGATATCAGTACCTAATAGGCCTTAACTTTTATCATTCATCAGAAACGTTCTATGACCCTAAAAATCATAAAAATGATCTGATAAACTGAGAGCAAACCAAATGCCCAAATTCAATCACATTCTCGATCTCAAAAGAGTCAAATCAATACCAAATCCAAGAAAAAGCCAACAAAACTCTATTGACTCAAAGTCCACCAGTAAAATACATTCAAAAGTCAAAGAGACGGTATACGCAATAACCAAATACTAAACCCTAATTCCAAAATCCAAAGACCACAAAACATGAATCGGGAAATTGATCAATAAATTGGGCATAAGAAACCTTACCCCATCAATGCAATATGAATCAACAGTAGCGCAGCCAGCGAGAAGCGATATCTCTCAACAAACACCGAAACCAGAAAGCTCCTTACCCTGTTAATTCGCGAATTTCAATCACCTCACGGCAAAGAAACCTCCGATTAAGCAAAAGAAAAACGAAAATCAAGAAGCTTCTAGAGGTTACCAACTCACCAGAGTCAAACGGGAATCGAAGAGATTTGTGGAAGCGAAGTCGTATGGACCAAACTGGAGAATACTTTTTAGTTGAGCTAATGGGGTTTCTTCAGTCGCAGCATTAGGTGCACCCACCCAAATTTGGTAGGAGACGAAAATAAAAAGATTTATTGTTATTTGGTCCTCATAATTTACAAAGTATTTCTTTTCATACCCCTTAATTTTTACATTTTTTCTTATGGTGCCCAATTAAAATGCATATTTATTAGGTTTGTTTATAGTATAATCTCTAACTTTAAGTCCATATGTATATCATTATTCAAGAAATTTTACGGAACCATTCCTTGTGGTTTGCACTTATCTCCCCACATTTTGTTACCCTACGGGGTATCAAAATTAATCAAATTCAACTCCAACTACTTCAAACCAAAAGGAATGATTCCAAAAACTTTCATGAATAAGAGTGTACATATGGACTATATTCGTTTCCATTCCGTTTCCAATTCCGGAGTTAAAACCAAACGAACCTTATTTGTGATAAACAGTCTGGAACTTATATGTTTTATAAAGCATCATCTTTAGCGTTTATACGAGCTTAGTATCATGTTGCTTGCATAAGATTTGTAAATTTAAAGTAGAAACTTATTTTTTATGATAATAATCGATAAAAACTACCTAGGAGATAAAGATTTCCGAAGATTATAAAAAGTTTACCTAAATTTATATAATGGAAAATTTTAAAAGCTCTTTAAAACAAGATTAAACTCGAATATCTTAGTAAATTATTAGATATCAAAGTATTTGCTTGCAACCAAGGAAGAAAAACGATATCTAGTATGAATGATGTTGTGTTTGTAGGTTGGCTTACCATATTTGGTATTCTTAAAATTGTCACGTACAAAGATCCCAAAAATTCACTTATTCCGTTATTCGATCATCAATCATATGTTAAATCGTATATTGCAACAAGGTGTTATAGAAATACTAGCTGAAAGATTTATTTCATTCATAGAAATACTAGGATGCCTTACCCCTCGCCTTACCTCCACAACATTTGGACTTGGCTTGGGAAGCAAAAGAACACAAAAACACAACCTCATCGTCTCCATACGCATCTCATCAATATTTGTTTTGTCTATTTCACTTGGAAAGCTAGAAACAACATGCTTAACATCATCACCTTCGTCACTGCCATTACATGTGGAAATGAAGCTATCACCTCTATCAAGAACTACGCCTCTCACCATTAGAAAGATCGTACCCTTGACACAATCTCGTGGGCTCAATACTTGGCATTCACCTCCCTTAACCCTCATAGCATGCTTCCCTTTTTATTTGCTCTCTTATCTTGTTTGTCTCATGATCTGAACGCTTGATCCCCTTTTGTATATTCTCCTCATCTTCTCTCGAATTAATTAGGAAAATAGGACCTCTTAAAATTATCTTTTGTAAAGTAGGCTTCTACATAAAAGAGAGAAAAAGTAGGTATGGAAACTAGAAAATAGGGGCAATAATTACTTTAATTGAATGATGATGATTAGATGTTTACTTTTAGTTTAAGTATATTTATTTACATGTTTACCTTTTACCTTTTATTTTTGGTTAATGTAACTAGTTTGATGAAATTTTCAAGTCCATCAATGTTTAATTTTTTTGGGTGACATTGTTTTCGTTACCCAAATATGAATTGTAGTATTTTTCTCATGGGTATATGTTTATTGTTTTTGTGAGATGTTTCTTATTGTTGAGTATGCTTAAAATGATATTTTGGGTATGTTTTATGGTTATCCAAACCGTGTTACAAGAACCAAATGTCATTTGGTATTGATGTTTGTGTACAATATCGATTTGTGTAAATTTTGGTTACGACAAATTCAAATTGGGTATGTTTTTATACGTGTACTGGCTTTGTAGTATATTTCTTATTATTAAGTATATTTAAAGTGATATCGTGGATATGTTTTGTGGTTACCCAAAATGTGTTATAATGATCAAATGTCAAGCGAATTTTTGGGTAATGACCAAATGTCATTTGAGATTGTGTTTGTGTACAATATCGAGTTTTGAAAATTTTGGGTATGACAAATTTAAATTGGGTATGGATTTTGTATTAAGTGATGTTTAAATTGGGTATAAATATAAAATATTATCCAATTTATGGATATTGTTTTATTTTGATATTTGATTTATTGGGTATATTGTTTTCGAGTATGTTTATTTACTTTGACAAATTTATTTTTGGGTATGATTGTGACATTATTTGGGTAAGCGAATTTTTGGGTAAGCGGATTTTTGGGTAAGCGGAGGGCTGCGTTTTTTTTCCCCAAAATTCCCTTCAAATGTCAATCAAAAGTGTCACAGTTAGCACTCACATCAGCCATCATCAATTTTGTCAACTTTTTGTCATATTTATGCATTAGTCTAGTAAAGTAGGAGCCCTATTTCTCAATTTATAATCGGTAGGACCTAAATTTCAACTCTATATTGTAGAAGACCCTAAATGCCAATTCATCCCATCTTCTCTTAATACACGTAAAATTTCAAATATATATGTGTGTGTGTGGGGGGGGGGTTATGTAAAAAAAGGACATTGTTCAGGTACGGTTCAATTAACGCGGTACGGCCGTGCGGCCGACACTTGTCTTATAATTTTTTTTTTCCAGAAACGAATGAAAATTTGTTTGAACTACCATGTTATAATTTATGCACTATTCTCCTATAAACTTTGAACTATTCCCATATAATCCATGAACTATTACTTTTTAATATATTATATCAAATTATTTATAAATTAATCGTTTATATGTGATGAACTATCAATTGTAATTCATGAACTATCATTTTATAAGTTATGCACTATCCTTTATAAATTTTGCACTTTGAACTATTATATTATAATTAATGAATTATTCTATTATAATTCATGAACTATCCCATAATAAGTTTTGAACTATTACTTGCACTCCTTTATAAATTTTGCACTTTGAACTATTCTATTATAATTCATGAACTATTCTATTATAATTCATGAACTATCCCATAGTAAGTTTTGAACTATTACTTTCGCTCCTTTATAAATTTTGCACTATGAACTATTCTATTATAATTCATGAACTATCCTTTTAAAAGTTATGAACGATTCCTTAATAAGTTTTGAACTATATTACTTTCATTCCTTTATAAATTCTGCTCTATGAACTATTCTATTATAATTCATGAACTATCCTTTTACAAGTTATGGATTATTCCATAATAAGTTTTGAACTATTACTTTCACTCATTTTTAAAGTAAAATAAAAAATTTTCGGGACACGTGTCGGGCGTACGTTCAGCCGCACACCCGTATCAGAATAATGTGTCTTACCTAAACAGTACCGGAATAATTTAATTTGCGTATAATCTGAACACTTGGTCCCCTTTTGTATATTCTCCTCATCTTCTCTTACTACACATAAAATTTCAAATATATATGTGTGTGTGCGGTTTATGTAAAAAAAAAGTTGGTCAGGTTTTCAACTTGTATCAAAATTGGTTTAATGTGAATTAATTTGTGTATTAAATAATTTTTTTTATTTATATCTTATAATTGGTATTATTTTCTAAAAAAAATTATTACAAAAATAAAATTAAGGAAAGTGGTAAGGCAGACTCGGGCTGCACCGAAATTCCGGTTCGGATTTCCAAAGCTTCGGGTCCCCCTAACCCGTTGCACACCCCTATCAAAATTAGGGTTATCTTTAGTACCCAATATATATATATATATATATGATGCGGTAGGTTACTAGCGGTTGATTTCTCCTGCGTTCGTCCGTCCATCCATCAAATTAGGGCATTCATACACAAATTAAATTAGGGAAATTAGGGTAGAGGATGAAGAAGGTTAAGAATGAGGAGGGAATTTGGGAGAAACTACCATCGGAGATTTGGGAGAGGATGAAGAAGGTTAAGAATGAGGTTAAGAATGAGGTTAAGGATGAGGAGGGAATTTGGGAGAAACTACCATCGGAGATTTGGGAGGGGATTGGTAAACGGCTGGAGAACAGATTGGATATAGATAGCTTCCGATCTGTATGTAAGACATGGCGAACATGTCTGTCGTGTCCCAGCCGATTCCCGCTGAGAGTGCCGGCGCCGCCTGGTGCGTCTGCCACCAAGGTTGGCAAATTGCCCTTCTTCATCGTGGAAGACTCCTTTTACGCGTATGAGAGGACACTGACGGTGCTAGCAGAGATCGACCAAGGCGGCAAATACTTGCCCCGTTACTTCATGTCAATGAAGGAGATGATGTATAAATATTGTCAAATGATTGCGCCCCCAAGGCCCAATCTTTCTGACTTGACTTTCCTTTTCAAGGGGTACATTCTTTTCATTGGTGTCCCTTGTGATAATTTAGGAGTTGGTGGAGAGTGGAGGTTATGGCCCTGTTCGAACTTGCAGAAAAAAGTTGTCATCTTTTCTCCTCCCGGCGTGGATCCAAGGTATGCTAGGGTTAACGACCTTACCGTGGCAGCTCATTTGCCCGGAGGGGAAATCGCTTTATTGAGACTGGCCGACGTCGATCTGAGTTGGGATACCGATTTCTGCCGCTCTTCCTATGAAGACATAGCTAATTACAAAAACAAGCTATATGCAGTTGACTCTTTGGGAAGGGCTTTTCAGATGGCTATGGAGGGGCATCGCATGACCCAAGTTTCACATGGTTTGTTTACCCCCGGCAACAACAAAAATATGCGTCTTGTTGGTGCTTTAGAGCAGCTGTATCTGTTAGTTGTGGAACCGGAATCCGAGTGGGAGGTGTATAAGTTATCTGAGCAGGAGGAGCGGTGGGTATATGTTGAAAACTTGGGTGATCTTCTTTTCTTTGTAGATCGGGAATACGCATTTTGTGCTCCAAGGCATGTATTTGAAAACTCCGGCTTTTTGGACTTGAAATACGAGCAGCCAGCATACTTCAGCAGCATGGGATGTGCCCTTTTGTTCTCGTCGGATGATGCAGACAAGCAGAAACAATGCTGTTCCGTTCCCCTAAACTCCAGATGTTGGGGTCCTCCACGTCGACTGCAGCGTAGAGCTCAAAACGCCACCACTCCAACTCCAACTTCATTGGTTTTATCCCAATTTCAGAACTCAGGCATTACCATGGCCGACTACCTCGGGTTTTGACCAGTTCGGTTTGAGGATTAGCCCTAACAACTCTCCTATGTAATTACTATCTCCTCTCTGTAAAGCCCAACATTCCGAACAAGCATATAACCTACCTTTTATTACTACTTTCCTTGTGTTTAGTCAAGCAATCACTTTTGTGAAGTCCACCACTCCAAAGAAGAAGCATGTATGTGTGTCAATCCTGTTTCAGTACAATTTTCGTTGTGTTTGGTCATCAATCCAATGCTAGATTTGACTAACACTACCTCTACCAATCACTACATAAAAGGTCAAAGCACTGAAGTATAATACAGTCGCATCATCTTCAAGTCCGAGTTATTCATAGAGCAAGAACAAAGAACATCCCCAGATGATCCAATAAGCATAAAAGGTGGCTAGGTGGCTAGGACGAGGAAAGAACTCTAGAGAAGATATCTCGGCGCTGAGGACCAAAATTTCGATCGAGATTTCTACAAATACGAGATCGATGCGGTCTTATTAGTTATAGATAGTTTTTATTATTTTAATACTTTAAGTCTCTAAAACATTCGAAAAATATTTGTTGATCTTATTTTTTAGAATTATCTTTTAGTTATAGATTTTATCTTAGAATCTCCTCTATAAATAACCTTAGAGAGTCAAATTATTTTGTAGATTTAATTTGATTAATATTTTCACAATATTGTGTGAACTCGTTGCTTTTTATGCATTCCTATTCAATCAAAGAGAGAACTTGATTGAATCGTTGTGAGTCATTTGCTAGATTTGCTTGTGTGTTAATCTTCTTAAAGGTTTTTAATCCTGGTCAATTTTAGTCCTTTGTGCTTGTCTTATTTAGAAGGCTTGTGTAAGTTAAAGAAGTGAGGGTTAAGGTAAGCACTTCGTTAAGGGGTTTTGACACATAATTGATCAAGTTCTTTGTGAGAATACCTTGGTTCGTATCTTCTTATATTTCCATTAATTTTAGTACATACTACCATCTTCTTATCTATTCATTATCAATCCATCATCTCACGTTATTTTGGTTCAAAGTTACATAAATCTCGGCCAAACCAGAATCTCGCCTGAGATTCAAAGTTACAGCCCTCTCCTTCGTCTTCATCGACAACAAACAACCATGGAAGTCGTCTTCCCTGCTCCAGTAACACAACGACAAAGATACAACAGATCTTCTCCGCCGCAGGTGCGCCCTAACAGTAGTGAGTCACAACCCTCCCTTTGCCCTCGACTCGTAGTTGATCACTCGACTATGAGTTACAATCGACTATGAGTTACAAGTGTTCTTGGGCTAGGAGTTGATCACTCGACTCGGTGGACGGTACTTGTGTCTGTCAGTTGTTGAAGAGTTAACATCTATATGCGAGTTTTATATATATATATATATATATATATATATATATATATATATATATAGTATAGATCTTATGAGAACACCCCTAACGTGAGAACATGAGAACATATTCGTAATTATTATTAGTTTTGTTACGAATGTGACATATCGTTTAATGTATTATTCGTAGTTATTGTTGGTTGAGTGGATTATTCGTAGTTATTGTTGGGTTTCTAATTATTATTATTCGTAGTTATTATTATTTTTTATATATACTCTAAATCTCAACCCTTAATACTCACATCCAACGGTGTACGATTGTTCTCATGTTCTCACGTTAGGGGTGTTCTCATGGGATCCACACCCTATATATATATATATATATATATATATATATATATATATATATATATATATATATATATATATGCGTGTGAACCCATTTTTTATTTTAATTTTGTAGTTTATTTTGTTTTAATTCATATTTTCAAAAAAATACAAAATTTTGGTCCTCACACTATGTATTGAAATCAAACAAAATTCATATTTTTTGTTACATTATTAATATTTTATTTTATTTTAATATTTTAAGTATATTTAATTTTAATAATATTTGTTTTTCTTTTATTTTGGTGCGAATATATAATTTTGATATTTTAACTAAATTCAGTATAATAGTTATATCTAAAATCATTGTAATATCTATATTTGAATAGTTTGTAGGTCAAAGCTGACTTGGTATCAGAGTTAACTTTGAGTTATTATTGTGCGTGTCCTATTAAGCGGCCACTCGACTCCATGGACGGTCCTTGTGTCAGACGTTGAGGTCAAGGCTTGATATCAAGGTAACTTTGATATTATAAGAATGAATAAGATAAGTATAAGTTTTAATTTAGAAAGGGTAAGTAAGCCCTTCTAATATTAACATCACTTCTAATGACTTTGTGCCTATATGATTTGTTATATTTTCCAAATTTATGTGGTCGGGATTGGATATTTTTTATTGTTTTGCTGACTTTATGCCTATTTAATTTGTTATATTTTTCCATTTTATGTGATCGGGATTGGAGATAGCCTCCATAAATGGACTCCTCAAATCTCGACAACTCGTGGCATAGAAGAGGTAAGTCGCAATTTATTCCCTCTACCATGCATAACATGAGAACCTTAACCCAACATGTCTTAACCCAATATATAGCACAAACAACTTTGTTGATACTCTCATGTATGGTGATGAGGAGAACTCTAATAAACACAACTCTCAACAATTTGCAAATAAAAAAATTAAACCGACAATTTAATTGTTAAATGTACATTAGTAAATCAAATAAGTAAGAAGCGAGTCGTTTCAGCTCTTAGAAAGTTTCAGCTCGAAAATGGTTGGCATGGGAACAACATTTCTAAGACATCGGGTCTTACATTTGGTATCAGAGGTAATTTTGAGGTATGAGTTCCAGAAGTTTCAATTCAAATATGACTTGGTATCAGAGGTAAGTTCGAGTTATTAGTATGCATGTACTATTAAGCGATCACTCGACTATGTGGACGGTGCTTGTGTCTGACGTGAATGTCAAGAGTTTAAATGTCTGAATTCGACATCAAGACTTGGTATCAAGGTAACTTTGATATTATATGAAATGAATAAGATGAGTATAAGTTTTAATAGTTATTAAAAGAAAGACATTTTAGATGTATATTTCACTTTATGGAACAAAATGGTGAAAGATATTTCATTTCATGGAACTCGGCAATCATCGAGAATCAAAATTACCAAAAATAGTTATTAAAAGAAAGACATTTTAGAAATATAACGTCCAGAAATTTAGAATTTTTTGTGTGGAGTCAAGGTAATTATGTGTACCAACTCTATAGAAACTCCATAATCTATTATACTCTTTTGGTAAAGCAGAAGGGAATTTGAACACATGGTAATAGTAATATAATTGCTATATCATTAAACTGACAACTTAGCCCTGAATGCTCTTTGGAATGGACAAATAAGTCCAACTTTCATAGTGGAAAGTATCATTTTAAAAACTTGGAGATGGAGGGGAGAACTAATAATTTTGTAACGATAATCTACATCTTTCAACTGTCATTTACTACTGCAAGCGCATCAAAATCTGCAAAGTGAGAAAAGCGCGTAATTGAGATTTCATTTGAAAAGTTAGATTTTGTTCCTATTATTGCTTAATTTGTTCAGGAAAGGCAACTTCAGATGCAAAAAAACAGAAAGTCCTCAAGTAATATTCTTTCAAATGTATACCCAGGTGCTTTCACAAATGTCTAAGTGCGCCACTTTCTTTTTCTTATTCTCCCTCGACGAATTCAGAAGGGAGGTCAACCCAATATTTATACATCAGCTTGTTCTGCTACTACCTCCAGCACATCCTCAACAACCACATCAGCAGCAACCACCACATCAGTAACCACCTCCTCAACATTCACATTTTCAACAGCCACATCAGCAACCACATGAGCTGCCACCTCTCCATCTATCCCTCTAGATTTCTCAGGAGATGAAATGAGACTTGCAATCTTTAGCTGATTTTGTGCCTATCTAGTTTGATACATTTTCCAACTTAATGTGGTCAGGATTAGAGATAGCCTCCATGAGGGACATCTCCTCAAAACCCGACCACTTGGACAAAGAAAAGATATGTCTAAATTTCTTCCCTCTACCGTTGATAGCAACCACATCCTCAACAATCACATCAACAACTACCTCAAGAGAACTCTCAAACCCCGATCACTCGTCGCATAGAAAAGGTAAGCCTAATTATTTTTTCCAAGGTAAGCTTTTTTTTTTCTCCTCTACCCTACATGGTATGGGACCGGTAAGGTCAAATACCCTCTACCCTACATGATATGGGACCGGTAAGGTCAAATCTATTAAATATAGATTAAATATTATACATGATTTTGGTGAAAAGGTTCAAAAAATGTATGGGCAACTCTATTAAACATAGACTAAATATTATACATTATTCTGGTCAAAAAATTCAAAAATGTAAAATTTGTTTAACCTCCAATCTTCCATGTCTATTTATACAAATCCTTAGTGTGTTATCATTCCTTGATAACCGATGTGGGATAACAAAATCCATAAAAATATGACCGAATTTAAAAAAATCGTGAATATCAAATGATTTTTAAAATTTTTTTATAAGAAAATATATTTATTATGTTTTAGTAAAAGTAAAAAAATTAAAATTATACGTCAAGATAAATGATGGATCAAATATTTTACAAAATAATTATGAACTAGTAAAAAAGATTTATTGACTTAATTAGTGACTTAATAAAAAAATTTATTCGAGAAAATTCGTGAGACACGTCATCTCAACGTCGTCTACTTTAGTAAAGGTACTAGTTTTAGTATTGCGGTACAACTATAACAACATTGTCAATATTTATAGAATAAAATGAGTATTTTACAAGATAACTAAATAGTAAATTGTGGTCATAGTGGATCATGGAGAAAAGAGTAATCATATATTAATCATAAATTTACATTAGTTGAAAATGAAAAGGTTTACTTGTTTTCTTTAATATATTGACTCTCTTTTTTTTTTTTTGAAAGAATTGGGTGAAGTAGGCTTTTTTATGGGCTTTTGTTTTGTAAATCTCTCTATTATTTACAACTCTACTACTTACCATTATTGTTCTATTAAGGGTATATTTAGTTAATGGGTCTATGCTATGAGTATTCTTAATACAGTAAGAGTGTTAAAATGTCTAGTTAGCTATTTTACCTTTTTTTTATAAAATTATATTTTATAATAAATTAGCTTTTGAAAAAAATTTGTAAGTGACACCACCTTATAGAGTATATTTTGCTAAATTGACTCATATGTATTGAGTTTATTAATACTTGGTAATATGTTATACTATTTTGACATAATATACCATTATAATAGTTAATTAATTAATAATTTTCTAAAAAATATATTCTCTACAAATATAAACAAAAGATATATCAGCTAACTTATGTGTGAATTATTTATCAAAAAATATTTATTTTAAAACTTAAAAATTAAGTATAATGAGCCTATTATGGACAATATATATGCTAAAATACTTATAAAAAGTTTACTTAAAAACAATATATATGTTTCAATTCAATAAAATATATCTTATAAGTGGTTTAATGTATAAAAAGTTTAAAAAGGTGGATTGTTAAAAACTATAATATAAATTGTTTTTTTTAAATAAAAATATAAAATAATCGTCAAAATAAAAAGAATCAAAACATATCGCTAACTAAATGAAACTTTAGTAACAAAAAAAATTAATTCATATATAAATTTATCAACAATATAATAAGTTTATTAAATAATTCGTGTTTTTAGTCTACAATAATAGAAGAAATAAGAAAAATAATCAAATTAAATGGATTCAAAATAGATTAGAAAATCCAAGTAAACTCTCTTAATTGATGTAGGGTTTCAAATTTGGAAAACATCAACTCCCAATTACAATCATACGGAGCTAACAATGCTAAAGCAACTCTATTAGATTGAAACATACCCAAACTCCATATCTGACAGCATGCAAAATCGAGATTGCTATTCGTATCACATGAAATGTGTTATTCATACCTGACTTCGGCTACTCATTGCAGAGCCGTTACAACAAGCTCATTTCGTTCGAAAAATAAAGGAAAATGGCTACGACTACGCATGACGTGTGCGTAGTATGACTACGACTACGCATGTTGGATGCATAGTAGTCCATATCAAACATTTCGTCGAAAAATTAAGGAAAAATGATTACGGGTATGCACTGTAAAGCCATAGTAGGGTTAAAAAGTTTTTTTTTACTACGACTACAAAGTGCGTAGCCGTAGTCGGAATATAAATAGCACGTCTCCGTAATACGAATAGGAATAACCATGCAAAATAATGCAAAGAGAGACAGATTGAAACATAACCAAACTCACACATTAAGTGACCCAAATATAGCAATTGATGGGAGGAAAATAGCAACGCAAAAATATAAAAATTTAAAATGAATTAATGGGAGAATCATTCCAAATATTCCTTAAATCTTGCTCATTAGCATGTCCAACTTATTAGGAAATTATATATCTAAGAGATAAAATCACAGCTTGAATTTTTGAATTCATTACAGAAGATCAAGAAGAAGTAAAAGTATTTTCATAAGATCAAGATGATATTGGCGATGATGATCACCAACCGCGAAGACAATATCTTGATTGAACGGTACACTAAATTAACCCAATTCATTCATTCTTCTTTTTCGATTATGTTTCGTTTTATGTTTAAATTCACTTTGAAAACGTGCGTGGAGAATCAAGAAAACGTCGTATCCTACCCTC
This sequence comes from Fagopyrum homotropicum, assembly GCA_033239125.1. Lineage (NCBI taxonomy): Eukaryota > Viridiplantae > Streptophyta > Magnoliopsida > Caryophyllales > Polygonaceae > Fagopyrum > Fagopyrum homotropicum. Next base: position 166,946,229 of record BSWB01000001.1, read on the forward strand.
CTATGCGTCGAATTTGGGCCTAACATACATATGCACGGCTTTGGTCTGGACCTAAGATGGGTGAATCGATTTCAGGTTTAATGGGGTGCAAGCCGAGGAAGGGCAACATTGGCGCACTTTCTTAACTAAGTTAGGAGAAGAAAATTTTCCAGGAATGAAGAGTGAAGAGCTTCTCATTGCTTGTAACAAGTACGTAAACTTGGTATCATAGTTTCACGTTATTATTCTCGTTTGATCATCTTATGTTATTATTTTGTTGTTGTTGTTGTGTTCTTTGCTGATAAGATCGACGTATATAGTATACACGTTGTATGTCACTTTGACCCTTCTTTGCGACCAACTTAGTTTTCTCATTCTCTATTGATAAGAGTATTCTCAATAGCAATTATTTAAGTTTATAGACTTTTATAAATATAAAAATAAATAAAATAAAATTTATAAATATCAATGTTTTATAGAGGGTTTGGTTACAATCAATGAGGGTTGAACCTCATCTGCCACCACAACATCCACCTTAGCTCCCCACATCTCCATATTTTTCAACCGACTTTGTTTGTACCATCTTGATCAATTGACTGCTACGATGATAACAATTAAATGAGATTTGCATTCTTCTCGGACTTTGTCCCTACCTGATTAGATATATTTTTTTTGGATGAATTGACATCTAGAGGTCCTACCAATTACAAATTGAGAAATAAGGCTCATACTTTACTAGACTAATTCATAAATAGGACAAAAAGTTGACAAAAGTAATGATGGCTGATGTGAGTGCTGACTGTGACACTTTTGATTGACATTTGGAGGGAATTTGGGAAAAAAAAAAAAACGCAGCTCTCCGCTTACCCAAAAATTCGTTTACCCAAATAATGTCACAATCATACCCAAAAATAAATTTGTCAAAGTACATAAACATACTCGAAAACAACATACCCAATAAATTAAATATCAAAATAAAACAATATCCATAAATTGGATAATATTTTATATTTATACCCAATTTAAACATCACTTAATACAAAATCCATACCCAATTTAAATTTGTCATACCCAAAATTTTCAAAACTCGATATTGTACACAAACACAATATCAAATGACATTTGGTCATTATCCAAAAATTCGTTTGACATTTGATCATTATAACACATTTTGGGTAACCATAAAATATATCCACGATATCACTTTAAATATACTTAATAATAAGAAATATACTACAAAGCCAATACACATATAAAAACATACCCAATTTGAATTTGTCATAACCAAAATTTACACAGATCGATATTATACACAAACATCAATACCAAATGACATTTGGTTCTTGTAACACGGTTTGGATAACCATAAAACATACCCAAAAATATCACTTTAAGCATACTTAACAATAAGAAACATCTCACAAAAACAATAAACATATACTCAATAATGAGAAAAATATTACAATTCATATTTGGGTAACGAAAACAATGTCACCCAAAAAAATTAAACATTCATGGACTTGAAAATTTCATCAAACTAGCTACATTAACCAAAAATAAAAGGTAAAAGGTAAACATGTAAAAAAATATACTTAAACTAAAAGTAAACATCTAATCACCATCATTCAATTAAAGCAATTATTGCCCTTATTTTCTAATTTTCATACCTACTTTTTCTTTCTTTTACGTAGAAGCCTACTTTACAAAAGATAATTTTAAGAGGTCCTATTTTCCTAATTAATTCTATTTTTTTTCACCTAACGTGGTCGGGATTGGAAAGAGACTCCATAAAAGAGGACTCCTCAAATCCCGATCACTCATAATTAGAAGAGGTAAGTGTACATGTTTTTTCTTTAGTTTACATTATATGAGATCACTAATCCATCATACAATACAAAGTATTTGGGCGTATTTGGGCATGTACCTATGTATGATAACGATGTCAACTCTATTAAGCACTTTGAACACTATGAATTATCTGCAAAGTCAAGTGAATCATGATGGGTAGTACTTAAAGGTTGTTGAACAACTAACTATACACTATATCACAATACTAACTCGATCCATAAGAACCAGAATTGAAATTTAGCCTAATTAACAAATCTATATTATATGTCAAAAGTGGGTATGTATCAAAAGAAGCGCACGTAGGCGCAGTCCTTAATATTTCGGGTCTTATAGTTGGTATAAGAGGTAATTCTGAGTTACGAGTGTGCTTGTTCTATTAGGCGGTCACTCGACACGGTGGACGGTGCTTGTGTCTGATATAGACGTCAAGAATTTAAGTGGAATATTGTAACACTTGTAAAATTATTATAAGGATGAGTTGATATTATATATATTGAAAGACAAGTATAAGTTAGTTTTTAAAATGTGTTATATTCACGTCAGGCACATAGAGAAGGAAATAAACACACAACATGCTTTCACAAAGAACCGTTTTATTATCTTTATTAACGTCATATACACATAACCGATTACAGTTGTGGCACGAGACGTCTAAGACTCGCGCCTCCGTACGTTTATCCAGTTGGAATGGTTTGACGCATCGACCCGTATACCGCATGGAGTGGATCAGTACTCTCCCCGTCTACCACGTCTGGCCGTATACCATCAGTAGGTTCGGATGACAACAAATTTGCAATATGAGCAGCTGAAGCATCCAATCCTTGAGCATCTATAGGAGTATACTTTGATACATCTGCTACATTGAACTCTAAAAGACGAGTAGACTAAAGTTAGTAAGGTTATTTTGCTTAAAATAAGTGATCATAATTATCAAGTGTAAGGATGAAATAAAATCTTACATGTCGTGCAGGAGAATCCAGCAAGTAGTTGCACTGGACGAGTGGGAGGTGTAGGACATATCCACTTAACGTGCATATGGTGAAAATTTAAAATACGAATGAGAATTTAAGACATATCATGCCGGACATGCAACACTTCTAACTCTTTCCTAGAGTTCAGAGTTTTAGGTCATAAATGTGGTTAGACTGGGTGCTTACATTTGCAAGAGGAAGTGACTCCACGAGTTGGGCTGAGCTGCAACAAGACCAACAAAGAACGTCAGGAAAGGAACTTTGATCCATGTTTGCAATAAAGGTCTTAAACAATAAACGTGCGTAAAACCAACATCTTATAAGTACTAAAATCAAACTAAGCATGCAAAAAATGGTTGAAAACACAATCAAGAATGTATAGATAGAGCCAAATATGATGATAATGATATAAGATGGCAAGTGACTATGTTGACAAGTGAAGGAAAAACAACAACTTAACTGTGAATCTGTAATTGTCATTGGTCCAAAATACCTTGATTATAATGTATCATTACAAAATGACAATAAGTTTTACTCTAATTACCAAAAATAGTGGTCCCTTATAGAAGAGGGAACAAAACTGTGAAAGATATTTCACTTCATGGAACTCGGCAATCAACGAGGATCAAAATTACAAAAAATAGTTATTAAAAGAAAGACATTTTATAAGTATAACGTCCAGAACTTTAGATTTTCTTGTGTAGAGTCAAGGTATCTATTTGTACCAACTCTATAGAAACTCCATAATCTATTATACTCTTTTTGGTAAAGCAGAAGGAAATTTGAACACATGATAATAGTACTATAGTTGCTATATCATTAAACTGACACCTTACTTGGAATGGACAAACAAGTCCAAATTCCATAGTAGAAAGCATCATTTTAAAAACTTGGAAATGAGGAGAGAACTAAAGAATTTTGTGACGATAAGTCTACATACTTCAACTGTCATTTACTACTGTAAGCGCAACAAAATCTGCAAAGTGAGAAAAGCGCGTAATTGAGATTTCATTTGAAAAGCTATATTTTGTTTCTATTATTGCTTGATTTGTTCAGCAAAGGCAAATTCAGATAAAAAACAGTCCTCAAGTAATATTCTTTCACAAATGTCTAACTATGTCACTTTCTTTATCTTAGTCTCCCCCGACGGATCCAAAAGGAGGTCAGTCCAATAATCTCTCCTAAGCCGCCCGAGAGCTGGTATATCAGCTTGTTCTGCTATTACCTTCTGCACATCCTCAGCAAGTACCTCCTCACCAACCACATCAGCAGCAACCACATCAGCAACAACCACCTCCTCCCCAACCACATCAGCAACAACCACATCAGCAACAGCCACCACATCAACAATCACCTCCTCAACAGCTACATTCTCAGCAGCCACATCAGCAACCACATGAGCTCCCACCTCTCCATCCATCCCTCTAGATTTCTCAGCCGTTCCCCTCCTGATTAAGAGGTTGTTAAGATGGTAGGAGATGAAATGAGACTTGCAATCTTCAGCTGATTTTGTGTCTATCTGATTTGATACTTTTTCCACTTAATATGGTCAGGATTGGAGATAGCCTCCATAAAGAAGGTCTCCTCAAAACACCCGACCATTCGGAAAAGAGAAAAGATATATCTAGATATCATGGACTCCTTAATCCACCTTAATCCAACATTTGCTATATTTTCCCAGCTTTCACGAGGAGGACTGTCAAACCTCTATCTTTCTTTATTTGCTATATTTGCTAAAGCTTTTTTTTTCCCTCTACGTACATGGTATGGAACCGAGTAAGTTCAACTTTATTAAACATAGATTAAATATTATACATGATTCTGTTCAAAAGGTTCAAAAATGTGTAATTTGTTTAACCTTCAAATCTTTCATGTCTATTTATACAAGTCCTTAGTGTGTTATCAGTCCTTCATAACCGATGTGCGATAGCAAAATCCATAAAAATATGACCGAATTTAAAAAAATCGTGAATATCAAATGATTTTTAATTTTTTTTTATAAGAAAATAGATTTATTATGTTTTAGTAAAAGTAAAAAAATCAACGTTATACATTAAGATAAATGATGGATCAAATATTTTACAAAATAATTATGAACCAGTAAAAAAAATTTATTGACTTAATTAGTGACTTAATAAAAACATTTAGAGAAAACTACACAAAACCACCCTTAATAATCACTATCTTGCAAGGAACTACCCTTTATAAAATTTTAAGCATGAAACCACCCTTAATATACATGTATATGCAATAAACCACCCTTATAATATTTTTTTACATAAAACCTCCCTTAATTTTTTAAGGTTTGCAATTAACCACTCTATACTACTTCAAATTAAATCAAATAAGTTTTACATTACTAATATTAATATCATTAATAATTTTGATAATTTGGTTAAATATTACAATTTATACTAGAAAGTGATCAAAAAGATAATTTAAGTTATTACCTATATACAAAAAATAATTTAATTTTTAAAATTATTCAATTACATACAAACTATTGCATACAAAATCAATTCTATTACAACCTAAATTACGACTAAATTGATGACTTGGTTGCCGGATTTAATTTATTTTTAAGAAAATCACTTATTTTAGTTGACTAGTAATCATGTTATTGCCATCATTTTCATTTTTAAAAAAATAAAAAAATAAAAACATTATGGGTTAAAAATTTCCAAAATAGTAATGGAAAATTCACAATAAAAAGGTTTTAAACTATTGAAAGTTTGAAACTAATTATGATATTAATATTAATTTAATATAATAATGAAAATTTACCTTGTCAATGCAAATTTAAATTATTTGATGTAATTTAAAATAATATAGGGTGGTTAGTTGCAAACATGTAAAATTAAGAGTGGTTTTATGTCAAAAAATTTATAAAGGGTGGTTCTTTGCCAAAGAGTGATTATTAAGGGTGGTTTTGTGTAGTTTCCTCAAACATTTATTCGAGAAAATTCGTGAGGTTGCCACGTCATCTCAACATCGTCCACTTTAGTAAAGGTACTAGTTTTAATACTACGGTACAACTATAACAACATTGTCAATATTTATAGAATAAAAATGAGTGTTTTACAAGATAAATAAATAGTAACTTGTTGTCATAGTGGATGATGGAGGAAAGAGTAATCATACATTAATAAGAAATTTACATAAGTTGAAAACATTTCGACGAAAAATATTAAAATTTAAAATTAATGAGGAGATGATCCTATACGAATAGGAATAACCATGCAAAATACTCCTTAAATAATGAGGAGATGATCCTATACGAGATAATGGGCGAATCAGTCCAAATACTCCTTAAATCTTGCTCATTAGCATGCCAACTTATTAGAAAATTATATATCTAAGAGATAAAATCACAGCTTGAATTTTTGAATTCATTACAGAAGATCAAGAAGAAGAAGTAGAAGTATTTTTAGAAGATCAAGATGATATTGGCGATGATGATCACCAACCGCGAAGGCAACATCTTGATTGAACGGTACACTGAATTAACACAATCCATTCATTCTTCTTTTTTGATTATGTCTAAATTCACTTTGAAAACGTGCGTGGAGAATCGAGAAAACGTCGTATCTTACCCTCCTATGCGTCGAATTTGGGCCTAACATACATATGCACGGCTATGGTCTGAACCTAAGATGGGTGAATCGATTTCAGGTTTAATGGGGTGCAAGCCGAGGAAAGGCAACATTGGCGCACTTTCTTAACTAAGTTAGGAGAAGAAAATTTTCCTGGAATGAAGAGTGAAGAGCTTCTCATTGCTTGTAACAAGTACGTAAATTTGGTATCTTAGTTTCACGTTATTCTTATCGTTTGATCATCTCATGTTATTGCTTTGTTGTTGTTGTTGTTGTTGTTGTTGTTGTGTTCTTTGCTGATAAGATCGACGTATATAGTATACACGTTGTATGGCGACGTTTGCATATATTCCGTCGGCAAAGATGACTATGATGAGCTTGCACGTAAGAAACTCCCATACTTAGTCGATTTCAGATCTTATGTTCAGCTCGTCTAGAAAGTGAACTACCTCAAACCTAATTTTTTAGGCAAGCATTCTATTTGAACAAGCCAAACATTAACATCATCGGCTCGACTTTAAAATGGGTTCCCATTCGTTTGCTAAATGACGAACAAACGCAAACCAATCTTTTTACAAGCCGAATCCGAAAATAGCTCATCTTATATTACACTCATCAATATGATCAAATCATTAAATAATATCTTAGTTTCACGTTATTCTTATCGTTTGATCATCTTATGTTATTGTTTTGTTGTTGTGTTCTTTGCTGATAAGATCGACGTATATAGTATACACGTTGTATGGCGACGTTTGCATATATGCAGTAGGCAAAGATGACTATGATGAGCTTGCACGTAAGAAACTCCCATACTTAGTCGATTTCAGATCTTATGTTCAGCTCGTCTAGAAAATGAACTATCTCAAACCTGATTTTTTTGAGGCAAGCATTCTATGTCCACAAGCCGAACTTTAACATCATCGGCTCGACTTTAAAATGGGTTTAACAACAAACGCAAACCAATCTTTTTACAAGCCGAATCCGAAAATAGCTCGTCTTATATTACACTCATCAATATGATCAAATCATTAAAGAATATTTGCAATTAAACCGTCATAAATTCATTAGATTTTGTTTGTTGTTTGTTAACATGATAGTATCGGACGTGATTTGGGTAATCATAACGTGTATTAAGGATGCATGTGGAAAGACTACTACAGAACGTATGTTCTTGGACAAGTATGGGAGGATTTGCTTGTGCATTGATGAGGTTGTGTGGAAGGTAATCAAATCTTATTATTTTAATCGTGTTTTAATTATATTTTAAATAATTTTTGTAGTCTAATTACGTCAGATTCGATTAAAATTTATATTATTTGGTGATAATACAAAAGAAAAAATATAGAGAAATTCTGGGTTATATGCAAGGGTTCTTTTTAGTTTATTATAGTGTCCTTAAAGGTTTAAATTTTTTCGAATTATACTTTTTTACGAATAATCCACTCAACCAACAATAATTACGAATAATACATTAAACGATATGACACATTCGTAACAAAACTAATAGAGAAAACTGCATAAAATCACCCTTAATAATCACTCTTTTGCAATAAACCACCCCTTATAAAAGTTTTAGCACAAAACCACCCTTAATGTTCAACTATTTACAGTAAACCACCCCTAATAATTTTTTTGGCATAAAACCACCCTTAATTTCTAAAAGTTTGCAATTAACCACCCATACTAATTTAAATTACTTAAAATAATTTAAAATTGAAGCATTGACAAAGTAAATTTTATTATTAATATCACATTAATTTCTATAGTTTGATTAAATATTGTAGTTTGGTTAGTATCACAATTTAAACTTGAAAAATAATCAAAAAAATTATACAATTTTTATTACCCATGTACAAAACATAAAAAAAAAACTATAGAAATTTTATATTCAGTAATTTATATACTATTTCATATTTTCAAGCCTAAATTAAAAAACATATTTTTAATAAGCTATATCTTTAAAAACACAACGTTTAATTTTGTGCATAACACAAAAGTATTTTGACTTATGTATTGTTTATGGGTAATAAAATATGTTTTATTTTTTATTTTTCTAGTATAAATTGTAATACTTAATCAAACATATTGAAATCATCTATGATATTAATAATGAAAATTTATTATGTCTATGCTTCAATTTTAAATTATTTGAAGTAGTTTTAATTAGTATGGGTGTTTAATTGCAAAAATTTAAAAATTAAGGGTGGCTTTATGCCAAAAATTTATAAGGGGTGGTTTACTGCAAATAGTTGAACATTAAGGGTGGTTTTATGCTAATTTTTTTATAAAGGGTGGTTTATTGGAAAAAAGTGATTATTAAGGGTGGTTTTATGTAGTTTTCTCAAACTAATAATAATTACGAATTTTTTCTCATGTATACACGTTAGGGGGTTCTCATATGATCTACTATATATATATATATATATATATATATAATATATTCTAATTATAATGTTAAAAATATACTTATTAATTATTTTTTTTATAATGAATCTCTATTTTGTTTGTTTAAATGGCTTCAGGGACTACAAGAGAACATAGATATTCACAGGATTAAGAGGCTAATGAAGTTGAAGCCCCCTACTCAATTTTAAGTTATAAACATGAACTCAAAATTATTTGCTTTTGAGCTTTTTTATTTTTTTATATGAATTTCATGGACATTAATCTGTAATTCATAGACTTTTGCAACTAATTGGACTCTTTGAAAATTTGGTGGACCGAATTTGAATATTCGGTCCAAATTCAGTCCAATAATATATTTTTTGGTTCATGGTTGATCCGGACAAAATTTGAACAACCTTAGTGTGTGCACGGGTGCACATACGCATTAACGAGATTTTATTATAAAAACCATTTGACAATAAGATGAATAACTCACATTACTTATATACTAGGCTTGCAATCTCTCGGTTTTTAGATGTATAAGGTTTGTTATTCCAACACCTTAGATGAAAATCGAACCCAAAACTTCTCTTTATTACTCGAAAGAGGCGACCGAATTACATAAGCGGATTGAATTAGGGTGAGTGTTAAACGGGCCATTTTGGTTTGATTTAGGGTGAGTGTTAAACCGTTTCATTTTCGGTCCTATATTCCGAAACCAAACTCGGTCTTACTTTCCCACCTTCCGATCATAATAATCGATATTTAACGTGCTACTATGAAATTTTGTTGGGTCGGATTTAACGTAGAGGGTTTCATCGCATGTTCGAGTGTATATGGACGATGGGCCGAAACCCAACACAAAAGCTCAATGAGGTTTTAACTTAAAAATTAAATTGACAATAGGACGTTTAATCCACCAAACTTATATATTAAGCATGTTAGTCCTTCATTGTCGATGTGAGAACCTTTCACCCTCCTCCGTCACCTTAATTACAACCGTCTAACTTGATTAACACTTATCCTCATCAAATGTCTTAAAACTATAAAAAAAAAAAGTCATAATACGATATGCTCTCATACTAATATCATGTAAAATTTCGTCTGATCATATTTAACCCCCGTTTGGTTAGAAGTCCGGAAACGAAAACGGAATGGAAATGAATCTAGTCCATATGCTTACATTATTCATGAATATTTTTTGGAATCATTCCTTATGGTTGCATCTAAAATGTAGTTGTTTTCCCCATTTTACTACAATTACTTAAAATCACAAGGAATGATTCCATAAAAATTTCATGAATAATAGCATACATATGGACTAAATTCGTTTTCATTCCGTTTTCGAATGCGGAGTTGGAACCAAACGGGGTAACGTGGAGGTTATTGTACCAAAATGCAATATCCATGAGCCCACATGCAAAAGTTCCTTTCCAAAATTTGTTATTCAGGACTTGAAAGCTTATTGCTTCTAGTTTTCCTTCCTCCACCCTACGAGTGCCCGTTTGGTTTTAAGTCCGCAATCGGAAATAGAATGGAAACGAATCTAGTTCATACGTATGCCCTTGTTCATGAAAGTTTTTGAAATCATTCCTTGTGTTTTGAAATAATTGAAGTAGAGCTTGATTACGTTTGATACCCTATAGGGTAACAAAATGTGGGAAAACAAGTGTACTTTGCAGTAAACCATAAGGAATGATTCCATAAAATTTCATGAATAAGAATATGCATATGAAGTAAATTTGTTTCCATTCCGATTCCGTTGCCGGAGTTGGAACCAAACGGGCAATGAGAACTTAACATTTCGTGGTCAAATAACCTTTACTTGGGTAGGGTATGGAATTGACTTCTATATATTTAATGAATATTAAACTTATAAATTTACAAAATATTGTTTTATATGTATAATATTTGGTCTTTCTTTATTCTTTGATAAAATTAAAGTTATCAACAAAGTATCCTTGACCAATTAGGATATGATTGCAATTAATCCAATATGGATTTAGGTAATTTTTTACTATCAATATTCTACGTCGTCATAATTATATACAAATAGTAATATAATTAATTTTTATTAAATATCATATTCTTAATAAATTAAATTCTTAAAATTGAGAAAAAAACATATACTCAATTTTACATATAATATAAATAATATGAAGTGTTTTTAAAGGGTGCTTTACATGAATAATATTTATTTTAAAATGGTTTCGATGTTTTTCCTCTTTAAAAAATTTATAAATAATATTTTTTTTTAAAATGGTTTGGATGTTTATCCTCTTTAATAAATTTATAAATAATATTTTTTTAAGAATTTGGAGGAATTAATTTATAAAAATAATACAAGATTTTGAGTCCCTTCGATGAAATTCGGAGGGGGGATCCGTCCATGTTGCTTCTCTCTTTAATACCCGTCGATGGAATGAATCAATATTTATAAAAATACATTAACCCCCGTTTGGTTAGAAGTTCGAAAACGGAAACAGAATGAAAATGAATCTAATCCATATATTTACTTTATTCATGAATATTTTTTGGAATCAATTCTTGTAGTTGCATGTAAAATGTAGTTGTTTTCCTCATTTTGTTTCCCTGTAGGGTATCAACACTAATCATATTTTAGTACAATTACTTAAAATCACATTGAATGATTCCATAAAATTTCATGAACTTACATATAAACTAAATTTGTTTTCATTCCGTTTCCGTTTTCGGAGTTGGAACCAAACGGGCCTAAAAATTAAGAAATATGGATGAATAAGAGAAATGAATTTGAAAATATCTTTGCCCTTAATCCTCAAAGTTAAATTATAACCATACATATTCATAGATGCAATTTTGGCAACTTCTATTGCGATAGTTATCTAAACAAACAAAATAATCATAGGATATCTACTTACGTAGGATCCACGTGTATTCGTGTATCATTCGACGCGTATCTACACTTGGACACGTCGACACCAACAAGCAATATTCAACTTGATGACTAATCTTAAAATTTTTAACTTTTTTTTATATTTATTTAAAAAATGTTAATATTTTTTTAAAATTACACAACCATCAATATCGTAAATTATGTTTCATTAAGTATCAATGTCATTGCAAAACTTTATTATATTTTTAAAGCAAAGTCGGTGCGCCACATAAAAACCTATTTTTACGGATAAAAATTGCAAATAAATATTTTATTTTATTTTATTTTAAAATAATGTGAAATTTGGGGCTATAAAAGGCCCCAACTTTATACGTATAACAATCGTGAAGCTCTATAAAGATTTTCTCTCTTTGTTTGATTTTGTTGAGTTTATCCAATCGTGAAGATTTCATTGAAACCAGAAGGTAGCAAGCGATTGTGATTTGATACAAATCTTGCGTGAGATTATGAAGAACACCAAAGAAAACCCTCTTCATCTCAAATCTCTCAACCATATATCCATGGTTTGTAGATCGGTTGAAGAATCAATCGATTTCTACCAAAATGTTCTTGGTTTCATTCCGGTTCAGAGACCCGGTTCCTTCGATTTCAATGGCGCTTGGTAATTTCAATATCCTTCAACTATATATATATATATATATATATATATATATATATATATATATATATATATATATATATATATATATAGGCGCTTGGTAATTTCAATATCCTTCAACTATATATATATATATATATATATATATATATATATATATATATATATTCTTTACGGTGAGAGTGGTCCGAATGTTAACACAGAAGGTTAATGAGAAATTTGGATGATAGGTTATCCGGATTTGGAGTTGGGATCCATTTGTTGCAGTCGGATGATCCGGAAAACTTGCCTAAGAAAGATGAGATCGACCCAAAGGATAATCACATCTCTTTTCAGGTAATCTTTTGTTGCAGTAGGTTATCCGTTGGTTTTAGGATCCATAATGTTCTATGTCGGATTATCCATTTTAGGTGAGAGGGGTTCGTATGGTAACACAGAAGGTTAATGAGTATGATGTTACCCGAAACCGAATTAGGTTAACTTGAAACTTGATGATAACATAAAGATTCAAATAAACCCGACTTGAATGTTTGCATTTCCGAATGATTGAATCGAAATGAGCTGATCTTACTAGTAAGTATCGGCATCATCAACCGAAATCGTGTACGGAATCTTATATTGCTTCCATTCATTATTGAATTATTGTCTTGTTAGCTCATAAGAAGATATTCTCTTGCTTACGTACACTATTTGATGCGTAGTAACTTGTGATTTCAATTTCTTATAAGCTTAAATGTCAATGTCTTATGATGTTTTCCTTTCCTTAATGCTCGATGTTGACCGATCAATATATGTTGAACTTGAACCATCTAGTGGTTTCAAAGCGAATTGATGGTTGATCTTCGAAGAATTGATGGATACTTGTTCTTTGTCGTCACCTTGAACCCGAAATGTATACCCAATTTGATTTGTCTTTTGCCTCCTTGTGATAGTGAGAGCTTCACATGATGAAGGCTATCACATTTGTTAATCTTTATAAAGTTTTAAGAAGCCTGGCCGGCCCGTCAAAAAACGGACGGGTTCGGACAAGGATAAAAGTCCGGACCTAGAAGCCCGGTCCGTCTACCTGTCAGGTTGTCGGACGGGTACGGACATTAGTACAAGTCTGTCATGTGGGACCGGCTCGGGCAGACGGAAAAGATTCTCGGAAGCTTGTCCCGGATCCGGCCTGAGCTCGGAAAGTATCAAGTTTACGTGCATGTGTCACCGGAATTCATTTTGTTCGAGTTTCGTCGTATATAGCATAATGAACTAACAAGTGGTTTGTTAACCAGTGTGAGAGCATGGGAGTTGTGGAGAAGAAGCTAGCCGAGATGAAGATCAAGTACAAGCGAGCTCGAGTGGAGGAAAACGGAATCTACGTCGATCAACTCTTCTTCCACGACCCAGACGGGTTCATGATAGAGATATGCAATTGCGATAATCTCCCCGTGATCCCATTAGCCAGCGAAATGGCTCGATCTTGCTCTTTGGTTAACATGAAGATATTGCAACAACAACAACTGCATCAGTTGGTGTAAGAATGTAGTAAAATTGCAGCCACAAGCTAGGGTTTGAAAGTGATGCTTCTACAATGAAGATTTTGCAAAGTATTGTAAATAAGTTGAACTTCAGGGTCAAATCTGTCTTTCATGCATTGTTAATTTGTTAATTTGTTAATTTGGTAGGCTTTATTTTTTTTATGTTTTTAATGGTTTATTGTTATGATTAAAATAAAGACAGGGATTACAATGTTAGACTTAATGTATTTTATAAAATCTTGTTTGACCCTACTATTTAAGGTACAATGATATAATGAACAATATATTAAAATGAATATTTAACATACTTCAAAGATAAACAACTAATTAAGAATTTTTAAATTATGAAATTTAATTATTTAATATGATAAACAAGAATATTTTGTCAATAAAATATCAATAATGTGTATATGCGACTTATAGGATGGTGGAATTTAAGAATCACGGTTATATAGTGTGAATGAATTGTCAATATTTAGCCAAATACGAATATAGAGTTCTATAAACCATGAGGAATGAAGCCCGAAACCCACATAGCAGTCAAAAGAATGCGCCAGCCACGCGCTAGTCGATATCCCTCTCCTGCGAACAAACACAAACAAAAGTACCTAAACCTTAAACGCAATCTGGGAAGAATCGCCTCCTTCCCCCTTTTCGACGCCCAAAAACAACCAATCTCCAGCATCCTTTTGGATCTAAAGCCAAGAAAATGGCCGCTTATAGCAAAGATTCATCCCGAGTCTTCGATTCGCCTCCCAACCCACAAGAAAGACCCTTAAAAGACAAACGAAATGGTGAAGCAGGAGAATACAAAGCCGGAGGGGAAAAAGACAGGACGAGTGGTGGATAGCGACGATTTGTGGCTGCCATCATCGATTATGCTAGGAATCGACCCTGTATGCCTCCCTGGTCACCGTTGAAGAAGGGATTGACTTACCCAGAAGAGTCTTATGAGAAGAGATGAAAAGAAGTTATTTTTGTCAATACAAACTGGTTTCAAAACAAACTCAGGTGCTAGCTTCATCCAATTTGTGTGCCTATATAAACAATGCAATGTGCATAATACTAACACACCACACAATGCCTATCTTATACATCCAAAAACGAGAGTTATGGACACAAAGCTGGGTGACCAGAATGAGAGACCTAAAGAACTGATGGATTTCAAAGAAGTTGTCATCAAAAAAATCAATATTGAAACAACAACTAAGGCGCAGAAAGAGAATGTTGAATCAACCAAAGAAGCTGCAGTAGCTAATGGCTTCAGTGTGAATGCATGAGCCAATAGTTCCAACCAGAAAGGTAAATCTGTCAACTCCTCATGGTTTGATGACTATCTCAACAGTTTAGCTAAAGTCAAAAATGACTTTAGCAAGCAAAAGGATGTATCCCTCATGGGGTACATCCTTGGTGAACCCATTGATCTCATTAGAACTCGAGCTCGACTACTGAGCGAATGGAAAAATGCTAGAGGGGAGATTATATCTCTGCAAAACCCAACTACTGGTTTGAAATAACATGCGCTAACCCAATAGACAACAAACACATATGGGCTAATAGGCCTTATCATGTCTTAGGACAACTCCTCATCCTTAGGAATCGGAAGCCAAACTTCAATACCCTTAATGAGGATAGAACCATTGTTGACCTATGGATTAGAATCCCTAGAGTACCCGCTGAGTATGTTAATACCGAGGCAATGAGGATAATAATAGAGGACCATGGAATCGGGAAGTTTATCAAACTTGACCCGACCTCTGTGAAAGGGAGAGGAACCAACTTTACTAGAATATGCATCACCCTTGATGTTGCTGCAGAAATGAAGGGTGATGTCCCCATCCCAGATGAGAACGATAAGATGCAGAATCTGCCCATCTGGTATGAAGATTTCTCCGATGGATGCGGTTTTTGTGTTGAGAAATCACACAGCTATGATCAATGCCCACTCAGAGCCCCTAAGGTTACAAACCTTAGGATCAACATTAAGCATGCTAAAGCTACTAATCCTCATGTTAACTACTCCTCCTCTTCGAAGGAGGAAGTGAAAAGCGAGAATATGGCCGGTGAAGGCTGGACAAAAGTTGATAAGGAGGCAAAAAAAAGAAAGCTAAAGCTAAGGTAAACAAGGGTTTTCGCCCTTACATCAATTCTAACAAAGGTGTTACCATTTCAATTGTGAAGACTCCAATGGAAAGCTTGAAAGAAAAGGTGACCAAGGGACAAACTAGAGAAGCTGAAATAAAGGGTGAATTGAAGGCAGAAGAGGACAATGTTGAATCTACACCCCAAGAAATGGGCAGTACAACCACCACCCACAATGCAGACCCTATTGGACTTGAACTCGATCTTGAAGACCTTTCTGCACTCCCTGATGTTGGTGATGAAGAATTGGAGGCGAAATCGGATGAACTAGCACTCCTCATTAGTGACGAATATGAGCAGGATGAAACTGAAGCTAAGGAGCTCACTATGGAAGAGTTTACAGCGCTTCTCTTCAAAGATGGTCAAATGCCTGAGGAAGAAGACACATTAACGTCTGAGAGCTCCTTTCACTCAGTAAAGTCAAACAACATTGTCACCAAGCTTATGGGCGCTATGGAAGTAGCAAATGAACAACCCAAATCTGACTCCAGCTCCGGGAAAAGGCAAGGTGGATTGAACGACACTGCGTCTTCCAAGCTGAAAGGAACTAAAAAACAGAAAGTGCAGTTAAATGACTAGTAGGCATTCCCTTGTCACTAATTTAATGCTAGAGTACTGTGTTTGTAGGGCTCTAAATCAAGTGGTGAGTTCTTACTCCCCATTCTCCCACTATTCTGTAGTAGAAAAGAAGTGGCACTTTCATCTTCACCTTGGTTGTTTCTATAACAGCAAGAATGGGATGGCCAAAACTTTAAGACCTAGGCTAAATCTTTGTAACATTTTATGTGTTTTAATTAATGGATGACCTCTAATTTACTGTTATTGTCTATCTAAAATAATCACTGTGAATGAGCATGCTAAAACTGTTGTCTGGAAAGTCCAAAAACTGCCTGTTCTATATGCATCACCTTCAAATCTGTATAACGGAAGAATCGCCTACAATATAATAGAATACATACAAAATGATTATTTGATTCATATGTTGCACAACCCCTCTCTCAATACTATGATTCTATATGCTGGCAGGAAAAACTTAATGCAGCTGAGATGTCAACAGAGCAAAGACAACAATGCAAAGCAACTCATCAAGTCCATCGAATTACTGCAGTCCACTCCACAACAGAATGTTGACAGCTGTGTGAGAGCTAACCCAATATTTTTGACAGTAAAGGTAAAAAATGGTTGTTTGAATGGTAAACAACCCAACGGGTGTATGCTAATCTCCAAATCAGACTTAATTGGCTATTGGTATGATTACAGGGAGATGATGAAGACCTTTGGTCAATTGTACCCAAATAGAAAAGAAATAGAGACCATGTGGTATATGGATCTATGGATAGTACTTCACTTTACCTGTAATGTGCTGCAATGTAATCTCAAACCAATAGAGCACTTAACGAGCCATTGGTGGCAGTGTAAATATAGTGTAGATGTTCTTTTTCATATTCATAAAGATAATGTGCATGGATCAGAACTCGTTTGGATTTCCGAGCCAAGGAGCTGCTACCAATGTGCAAAATATAAAATGAGTTGTATGTACTCATGGCCATTACTTTATTGTTATTATAATATGCTACAAGGTAACTTTAAACCCCTAGAGCACTCAATGAGCCATTGGTGGCAATGTAACTACAGTGTAGAGTTTCTCTATTCTTTTCATAAATATGATTTGCATGAATTAGAGATCTTCTTGTTGCTGAGCTAAAGAGCAGCTACCAATGTGTGAAACATAAAATTATAATATACCTAGATTATAACATATCTATAAGAAAACAAGTGGAGACTCCAAGCTCTTCCTCGTATCATGTAAACCGAAATTATAATATCATTGCACAACAAAGCTTTGCAAATGGAAAAGAAAATTATGAAAAGCGACTCCATAAAGCTATTTATATCAAAGGATATAGAAAAGCTAAACCCACTATAAACCAACCACAATATCCAAATTTTGAAATAATCATGATTGAGCAAATAACACTCCCACATAAGGGAGAACCCGCCCAAGCTACGTATCCGATAATGATTGGTAACAAGGATGGCCGCCCACCATCCAACCCACATACGAAGATTTAAATGAAGCTAGCCTTTTGGAATTGTCGAGGTATCCAAAAAAAAAACTTTTGGACAAACATCAAAATCACAACCCAAAATGAGCATATTGATATGATTATGCTAGCAGAACTAAAAACAAATATTGAACCTAATGAGGCTTGTTGGCAGAGCCCAGGGTTCGATAGTATATGTTTCATCCCATCGGATAGGCTAGCAGGTGGACTGTGTCTTCTATGAAAAACAATCTGCTTATCAACGAAAAAGTAGAATTGCGTCGTAAAGATAAACGATTCGTTATAATAGACCATACAAATCTCGAATCAAATTTCTCAATGACCATCTTCCTAATTTATGCACCTCCAAATGAGAGACATAAAAATGAATTCTGATCCAAAGCTACTGATAACAAGATTTATGACTTAGGATTAGGTAATCATTTAGATAGATTTCTCACTCATTCATGCACGTTTTGGCATTGGTTCATGACGTCTTCGCTCAATTCATGCACATTTCTAGAAAAGACGTCTACACTACCTTTTATCGGTTTTGTAGGTAATTCGGGGATCTATTGGACGTTAATCGATACATTTGAGGGCCAAGCCTCATGATGGTACACATCCAAAGCCTTGGAGGAGCATAATTGGAGCAACAAAGGACACAAAGACAACTATTGGTGCAAGCAATGGAGCAACTCATGGCTAGACGATCATAACATGCTTCTGTTGAAGAAAATCGACCTACACCCAGGAAAATCAGCCGATTTTTTCCTCTGGGTCGATTTTTGGGCCTTTGACAGCTTAAGCCACGTGTCCCACGATCTCTTGTCCGGCCTTGCTCTTGGTGGAGAATATAAGTGGTCCTTCAAAGCTGTTGCTGGCTCTCTCCCATTGATCCTTCTCCTCTCTTTTGACCTATCTTCTTCCCCAAAACACCTCTCCATTGTTGCCTCTCTTCCAAGCACCCATTAGGGGTGTTCTTGGAAGAGATTAGTGTAGATTCTCGTTTTAGAGTGAGATTAGAGTGGATTTGAGAGAGAAGTTCATTGTTGACAACTTGGATTAGCTCTTGGAGCCTTGTAAGGATTTGGTAATTTCTATTCTATGCTTTTAATGTCTTTTCTTTGGATTGTTCTTCATCAATTGACCATGACTTGCAAGCATGCTTTATTTGTGGAGATTGATCTTGAAATGAATGTTGTTGGCTAGATAGATTGCGATTCTAGGGTAAGGAAAGAAGGGTTATGGCTAGGACCATGATAGGATGAACTTAGATTTTTACCCTTGGATGACTCTTGTTCTTGAAATCCTAGTGTTTGTTGAGCTAATTCTATCCTAGGGAGACCTAGTGTTAGCAACTAAGTGTTTAGAAGAGACTTACCCGGTGATTCTTACTCTTAGATTCAAAAGATGACAAACCCTAGGTAGTGGTGAGCCTCACAAGCCGCCATTGGACTAAGTGTGCTAGGATAGTTGTTTAGGACTTTCCTTTCCGAGACTTACCCGGTAAGGATAGGTTAGACCCCTAGGTAACAATCCGGTTTGTGTAGAATTCCTATCCTTAGGTTCTTAGAGACTTACCCGGTGATGAGACCTTAGGAATGGACTAGTGGATCATGAGACTTACCCGGTAATTGATCCCAATCTAGAAACGCTTAATCCCAACATATCATAGTTAATCCGAGGAATGAATAGATAGCTTGAGTCCATGCCATAACCGGACTTCCAATCTCTAGAATTCGCTTTGTTACTTCCATTCTCCTATCTTTTGTGTTAGTGTGTGTTTGTGTTGCTTGATTGTGTTCACATATTTGTGATCTTTGTTTGATCACCCAAAACCCTCCAAAAACATTGTGTTTTCCATTTTCTTTATTCCTCATCTTATCTTAGTCTAGATTCACACTATCTTTGATCATTGAATGACTTAGTTTCACCTCAGTCCTTGAGTTCGACCTCGGAATACTATCCCTACTACAAACGACCCGTACACTGCGGGTTTCGCTAGGTAGTTTAGGATTTAGTTCGAGTTTATAAATGTAAAGCTTTTTGTGCTACTAATCCTAGCGTGACAAGTTTTTGGCGCCGTTGCCGGGGACTAGGTCTAGATTGAGTCATTTTTGTGATTGTTTTTAGTGTTTATCTTTCTTGTTACTTTTGATCTTGTGTTGTTTTTGTCTTTGCCTTTTCATGTTTGCCATGGACGGATTGTACTTCCAAGACGACCTTGACAACATGGAGTATGAGGAGTGGATGGAAAGCCAAGATCTAGACCTCTTCATGATGAGTTTGAGTATTGGGAGGAGTTTAATGCCTATCATGAGTCCCATGATCAAGCTCACATGACTACATTGCCTTATGTGGAACCTCACCATCAACCTCACAATGACCGAGTGGAATCAATGCTAGAAGAAATGTTGAGGAAGATGGATGATCTAGAGAGCAATCTTGCTTCCATTTCAAGTTCCCACATGGTGCTTGAAGAGGAAGTATATCAACAAGAGGAGGTTCACCATGAGGAGATCCAAGAATTACCCGGTTCAACCATAACCAATAGAGACCTTGAGGAAGAGTTGAATGAAGCTCGGGAGCAATTGTGACTAAGGGATTTGGCCCTGGAGGATGCAAGAAGATTGAATGTTGAGAGAGAAGAACAAATGAGGAGGGAGATTGAGGAGATTAGGCATGCTCTTATGCTAGGAGATCCTACCATCCTTCAAGGCTTACCTCCACCTCCTTCACCTTTGGAGGAGTGCATTGAAGTATTCTCACCCCGGACATCCTTGCCATCAACCCCGAAATCACACTTGAAGAGCTCACGAGGGAGAGCCCTAAGTTAACTTCAACTCCTTCCAATCCTTTCTTGCTTGCCCGGAGTACACACGAAGATTGGAGTCCCTTTCCTAAGGAGTTTCCAATGTTGAATGATGGAGGCAAGCATGATGGATCCATGATAGTTATGGATCACCTCAATGAAGAATTCTTTCCAAGAATCGGCCTTCTTCGGATCATAGAGGATGAGGATGGCAAGTATCTCACCGGTGTGACCGCGGAGTACCAATTGTCTAAGTATGGGGTGGCACCTATGGTTGCAACTCCATACTATCATCAAGGGAGCGGTGATGAAGGAGTCTACTACTCACCGGTGAAGAGAGAACTTAAAGCTTATTTGGGCATCAAGTGGCCCTTGCTTGTCATCATGGATGCCGGAAAGCGATGGTTGCTTGGACTCCTCAAGCAAACCATGGTATTCGAGGTGGATTGACACATCCTCGGAGTTTGGTCAAGCTAATGACCTTAAAGAAGCGCTTAATGGGAGGCAACCCATTGGTACATATTTTTCCCTTTCTTTTTCTTGCTTTTGTTTAATCTCACTCTTGGTGTGCTTTGTTTTTCTTTTGTGTTTTTGGGTGCTAGATCTTGTTGATTGTCATGAGTTATGAGATGTTGGAGGTCATGTGAAGGCCTCATGGAATGGTTGAAGAAGCAAGATCCGAGCACATGGACAAGGAAGAAAGCACCCAGGAAATCGGACTGTTCATGCACAAAATCGGCCGATTTTCCTGGGTTGCTTGGCCGATTTTTCCTCTGTAAAGAAAAGTGATGATCTCCAATCGAGCATGGGTGGAGCGGACGTGGAACTTGGACGGCTTGCGGTGCCAAGCGCGGGTTCCGACACCATAATGAACATCAAGAGCTCTCTACCATCCTTGATCGATCATCCACCATCATCATCCAATGAGAACCGAAATACCAAAGCATCACCAATTTTACATTGTGAGGACTCTCTTTCACTTCTTTATTTAGTCTACACATTAGGGACAATGTGTTTCTAAGTATGGGGTGGGGTTTTCATGATCACTTGCATGATTAGCATCTAGGATAGTTTAATTTTGTCACATGATTCATTATGTCTTGCATTGTACATACATATTTCGAAAAATCAAAAAAATTCAGAAAATTTTAAAAATTTTAGTGCTTCTAGGCTTGGATATGACCCTAATGATGAACCTTGTCTTGTGGATTGGCTATGGATGACCTTATGTGTTAAATTGATGAATGTATATGTGGACTTGAAGTACTTCTCTTGAATACCATGAATGATTTGTGATCGTGAATGTTTGCCTTGATTGAATTGAGTATTGAAAGTCAAAATTGCATTCTAGTTCTTGCACATCAATTAGGAGTGATTAAGGCAATTCATCTTCCTCTACTTCTCATCTTGATCATGTTGCTTGAGCACCTCAATTGAGATAAATTTGACCTCTTTTGACCCATCCGGGAATAGGAGCATGTTAGTGTGTTGATGTGTGTGAAAAGCAAGTGTGGGGTGAAGTTGTTGATGAAAGAATGATGTGAATCAAATGCTGAAATTGTTGTGAAAGTGTAGACAAAAATATAGGTTTGGGGACGTTGGTTTAAATGACAAGTAACTCGGTACACTTCACATAATCGGGTGTTGGTGCCTTGCCAAAGTCAAATAAACCGATAGTTCTAACGAGCTTTGGTATGTGTGCCCGGTGTGGATGCATCTCGAAAAATAGAAAAAGCCCGAGAATGGCTAATCACCAAGGTTTCGGCTTTTGTACACCAATGCCATTGTCTCAAAAATAAGAGAAAAGAAAGAAAAGAAAATGAAAAATATACACTTGAGGGAAGTAGAAAAGAAATGTGAAGTTGTGGTTGTTTAGTTCCTTTCCCGGATTAGCATCACATAGCCTAGAAAATTCCCACCTAATCACAACGTTTCTTGGCCTTCTATTTTACAAGTCCTTATGACCTAATTGCATGTGTGTAAGACTAAGTGATTTAGATTGGATATGCTCATGATCATCTTGACTTCTTCATCTTTACACTTCATTGCATGCTATCAAGTTAAGTGTAATTGTCTTTCCATGCTTTCATTTATTTGATGCATAATTGCTTGTCCATTGCCATGAAACATGACTATGAAGGTGATCCAATATTAGAAGCACAACTCCAAAAAGATTTTGCCATTTTTCTGCATACATAAATCATGTCATCTCTTAGTCTATAGTTGGAAATTTGCTCGGGGACGAGCAAACCTTAAGTATGGGGTATTTTTGATAACAAGATTTATGACTTAGGATTAGGTAATCATTTAGATAGATTTCTCACTCATTCATGCACGTTTTGGCATTGGTTCATGACGTCTTCGCTCAATTCATGCACATTTCTAGAAAAGACGTCTACACTACCTTTTATCGGTTTTGTAGGTAATTCGGGGATCTATTGGACGTTAATCGATACATTTGAGGACCAAGCCTCATGATGGTACACATCCAAAGCCTTGGAGGAGCATAATTGGAGCAACAAAGGACACAAAGACAACTATTGGTGCAAGCAATGGAGCAACTCATGGCTAGACGATCATAACATGCTTCTGTTGAAGAAAATCGACCTACACCCAGGAAAATCGGCCGATTTTTTCCTCTGGGTCGATTTTTGGGCCTTTGACAGCTTAAGCCACGTGTCCCACGATCTCTTGTCCGGCCTTGCTCTTGGTGGAGAATATAAGTGGTCCTTCAAAGCTGTTGTTGGCTCTCTCCCATTGATCCTTCTCCTCTCTTTTGACCTATCTTCTTCCCCAAAACACCTCTCCATTGTTGCCTCTCTTCCAAGCACCCATTAGGGGTGTTCTTGGAAGAGATTAGTGTAGATTCTCGTTTTAGAGTGAGATTAGAGTGGATTTGAGAGAGAAGTTCATTGTTGACAACTTGGATTAGCTCTTGGAGCCTTGTAAGGATTTGGTAATTTCTATTCTATGCTTTTAATGTCTTTTCTTTGGATTGTTCTTCATCAATTGACCATGACTTGCAAGCATGCTTTATTTGTGGAGATTGATCTTGAAATGAATGTTGTTGGCTAGATAGATTGCGATTCTAGGGTAAGGAAAGAAGGGTTATGGCTAGGACCATGATAGGATGAACTTAGATTTTTACCCTTGGATGACTCTTGTTCTTGAAATCCTAGTGTTTGTTGAGCTAATTCTATCCTAGGGAGACCTAGTGTTAGCAACTAAGTGTTTAGAAGAGACTTACCCGGTGATTCTTACTCTTAGATTCAAAAGATGACAAACCCTAGGTAGTGGTGAGCCTCACAAGCCGCCATTGGACTAAGTGTGCTAGGATAGTTGTTTAGGACTTCCCTTTCCGAGACTTACCCGGTAAGGATAGGTTAGACCCCTAGGTAACAATCCGGTTTGTGTAGAATTCCTATCCTTAGGTTCTTAGAGACTTACCCGGTGATGAGACCTTAGGAATGGACTAGTGGATCATGAGACTTACCCGGTAATTGATCCCAATCTAGAAACGCTTAATCCCAACATATCATAGTTAATCCGAGGAATGAATAGATAGCTTGAGTCCATGCCATAACCGGACTTCCAATCTCTAGAATTCGCTTTGTTACTTCCATTCTCCTATCTTTTGTGTTAGTGTGTGTTTGTGTTGCTTGATTGTGTTCACATATTTGTGATCTTTGTTTGATCACCCAAAACCCTCCAAAAACATTGTGTTTTCCATTTTCTTTATTCCTCATCTTATCTTAGTCTAGATTCACACTATCTTTGATCATTGAATGACTTAGTTTCACCTCAGTCCTTGAGTTCGACCTCGGAATACTATCCCTACTACAAACGACCCGTACACTGCGGGTTTCGCTAGGTAGTTTAGGATTTAGTTCGAGTTTATAAATGTAAAGCTTTTTGTGCTACTAATCCTAGCGTGACAGCTACAGAATCCATAAACTCCCAAACTAAACCAGTCCTTGTAATGGGAGACTTCAACGATATTCTTAACCCCTTTGAAAAGTTAAGAGGGGCAAGTGTAAGAATGAATCGATTTCAAATACTACAAAATATCATCAAAAAGTGCAACCTTGTGGACCTCGTCACCAGAGGTAATGATTTACATGGCGCAAGAGAAGGGATGGGGATAACAATAAATTTGAAAAACTAAATAGAGCCATGGCGCAGTTTGAGGTTCTGAATGCTTATAACCTAATTCATGTATGGAATCACGCGTTCACATCATCAGACCACTGCTTAACCACAATAGATCTAAGCAATTCAAAACAAAGATTTAAAAATAAACCTTTCCGTTTCGAACTTATGTGGACTGAACGAGATGATTGCGAAGAAATCATCAAGCAATCATGGAGAGCACAATTTCCAGGAACGCATATGTATAACCTGGTTAAGATACTGCACCTCCTCAAGACTAAACTGAAAGTGTGGAGCAAATCGAAATTTGGAAATATAAATAAACAGATTCGGGAAACCGACGCTACCATTGAAAAGTTACAAAAGATAAATTTCCGAAATTTCTCTAGCCAATATAATGAGAAATTAAATAGACTAACCCGAAAAAGAGAATGCTTCATTTAATACCAACAAAAATACTGGATGCAAAGAGCAAAATCCAAATCCTTAGAATGTGGTGATAGAAATACAAAATATCATCATAGGAAAGCCACGGGAAGAAGAAACAGGAAATCAATAATATCTATCCAGAGGGTAAATGGCTCTAAAATTCACACGGAAGAGGAAATCAGTGCCGAGTTCACTATAGATTATAAGGACCGTTTCAAGTCTAATCAAATGGACGAAACCAACATAATGCAACACCTTGAAGTTATTACCAATGAAATAACGGAAATCGACAACAAGGAACTTACCAAAGCTTTCTCTAATGAGGAAATCCGGAAAGCTGTCTTTGATATTGGAAGCGATAAATCTCCAGGCCCAGATGGTATGCCTGCTGGTTTCTTCCAAAAATATTGGAACACTATATGGCCTACTGTCATCCGTGTCATAAAAACTTTCTACCACTGAGGTAAAATACTAAAGCAAATCAACCATACCTTCATCACATTAATACCTAAAACGAATAACCCATCGCAGACCAATCACTACAGACCTATTAGCCTACGTTCAACAACATATAAGATTATTGCCAAAATCCTAGCATCTAGACTAAAGGCAATACTACCCAAACTAATACATCCGCTCCAAAGTGCTTTTACACAAAATAGATCAATTCATGATAACATCCTTATTGCTCATGAGATTTTCCACGGATTTAAATCCAAAAAAGGAAATGAGGGATATATGGTTGTAACTCCCCAAATCCGCGGGACTCGGAGTGCTACATTGGGCTAGGATCTCACAATGGATCCTGACCGTAGCCTGACAGCAAGTTCACTGGACCTTACAACATGGCACCGACAGATATAAAAACAAATACATAAAGCTATATAAAACTGTACAACCCAAAAGGTAAGACAACATAGCCGAGTACAAACACAACACCTCACACAGGAGGTAACAAAAGATCAACCTCACGCAGGAGGGAAAAGATAAACAAACCCAAAAGCCCACAACAACCTATGTACGAGATGTCCTCGGCCTGCCACTCTGCTAGATCACCCAGTAGCATGCCTATCCTGTGGGGCATCTACAACATGATAATAAACCATTAGCTATCCATACACATATATAGAGTAATGCATAAACACAATCACACTCAAGGTAAGATAAACACATCAGCATGCTTTTCACACATCTACCCATTTAATCATCTCAATATAATGGTCATTCACTCAAATCGTATAGATATAATATATATGAAACTATGTGACACGAGGACCGATACATCCTCGCCTCTGAGCCTGCTAGCCAGCCGTACTAGTACCAGTCACACAATCCGTGTACCATATGGGGGTGGATTGCGCTCTTCTTGTAAACCGGTCTGGCCTGACTCAAGAGAACCTCCTAGACTCCACGACGGGATAAAAGAGAAAGGTTATCACAACCACGCATACGGGGCAATCAATAAAACATAGGTCAGTATATACGACATCACATGCAATCATAGCAAACATACAAAGAACACACCACTCATGCAAACACCCAATATAAGGATGACATCTAAGTAAGTCCTACGGACTTACCTCAACCTCGAACACAACTCAACATCGATCACCTCTACACTAGAGGGACAACACAACCTATAAACAGGTATAAAGAGATGTATCAATCTCCTATCATCACAAGGGTCACACCTAGACCCAAAGGGATCCAAAGATCAACCTCACTCATAACCTAAAGAACCTCAACGTCATACAAGGCATAAACCGATCATGACCTCAACCAAACTCAACCTCACACATCTAGCATGATCCTATACTCTCACACTAGGACAGGAGGGGACAAAGGCATCCTAAACATAGCCTAGAAGCACACACACACCTGCAGAACCCAGAGAAGACCTTGCGGTTGCAGGTGGGCGCAGGGGCAGCTCACTGGTGGCGCAGGGGCGGATCACTGGCCGGCGCAGGGGCGGCTACAAGGTGGCTTAGGGGCGGCTGGTGTGCAGAAGACACCACCCTAGCTCTTTCTTCATTTCTTCCTTCGATTCTCTACTCTTCTTCACTCCAACAACAATATATATACAGAACATACATATATACACATCAACACAAGCCAAACTTGGCTAGAACAAGATCCAATCCTAAGGAAACCTAAGCTAACTAAAGAAATATAGGAAAAGAGATGAAAAGATGAAAGAATGAAGAAGGAAGAGATGGAAGCCATGAAAGCTTACCAAGCTGAAGATCTAGAAGCTCACAACATTACCAAAACGTCCTCAAGCTGGCTCACAAAGCTCAGCAACCACAAACATCATCAAAGCCAAGCAAAAGCTCTCTAACTCACACACAAATTCAAAGAAGATCAAGCAAGCTTGATCCAAGGAGAAGAGAGAAGAAGATGTACGTAAGGAGAGAAGGAGATGGATATGAGAAGGTAAATCCTCATCAGAAGGTAAAAGGTGAAGTATATAAAGGAGGTAAAAAGGGTAAAGCACGGGTCAAAGGGTCAAAGAAGACGACTGCAGCACACAGAGCCGCAGGGGCAGACCTTGTGAGCCGCGGGGGCGGCCCAAACAAACCACAGGGGCGGTTTCCAAGCACACGCAGGGGCGGTCCAGGCTAAACTATGGCCCTTTGCTCACTCTCTCAGCAACTCAGCAACTAGGCTCTTACAATGGCCTTAAAATTGGACATGGAGAAAGCATACGATAGGGTGGAATGACCATTTATCCTAGCGGTTCTTGCGAAGTTTGATTTCAACCGGAAATTCATGAACTGGATAAGAGAATGCATCTCCACAGTCTCATACTCCATCCTAGTTAAAGACAAACTATCAGAAATGATTTATCCTAAAAGAAGTCTTCGTCAAGGAGACCCACTTTCACCTATGTTGTTCAATCTAGGTGTGGAAGTCCTAGCAAGGAACATTCAAAAAGAGTGCAACCAAAATAATAGAATAATTGGCTTCCCAATCACGAGAGAGGGATCCACTGTCCCATTCCTAGCTTTCGTTGACGATATAATTATATTTGCCAAGGCTTCTATCCTAGCAAGTACAAAGATCCTGGAGCTGCTAAATGGATACTGCCACATTTCGGGGCAAAAAGTCAATTTCCATAAATCATCTTTTCAAACTACAAAAAACGTAGGAGCATATATGGAAAGACAAATCCAACTAAAAATTGGTATAACCGCCACAAATGACCTAGATAAATATCTTGGGTTCCCCATCATAAACGGTAGAATAAATAAAAACAGTTTTTGAAGATGTGATTACAAAGTCTAGAAAACAGTTAACAACATGGAAAGCTCCCACTCTATCCCAAGAATGAAGAACAATTTTAATTAAGGCAAACCTGAATGCCAAACCAAACTATATAATGCAAAGCTTCATGCTCCCAACTTACATACATAAAGAACTAGACCAAATAAACCGAACTTTCTTTTGGAACAAAGGACATAATTATCATGCCCTCATTAGCTAGGATAAAATCTGTAAACCAAGAAAATGTGGAGGAATGGGTATTAGGAAAGCAGAAGATATCAATAAGACCCTCCAAATAAAACTACTTTGGAAAATTATGGCAGAGCCAGACAACATCTTGGTTAGAATAGTAAACGAAAAATACCTTAAGAGTTCCCTCCTCTGGAACTACAAAACATCGAAAAATACCTCATGGCAATGGAAACGATTAATGAGTCTTCGACCGGAATTTGAATCTAGGTTTAGATGGAATGTTGGGATGGAAATACCATCAAGTTTTGGAAAAATGTGTGGGCAACGGATCAACCGCTACTCAACCTTCTTAAGAGTAATGGTATTACTGACGAAAATGAATTGGTTAATAACTATATTATTAACAAAAAATGGAATATCCAGAAACTAGATATGGAGCTAGGCAAACTTCTTCCAAAAGAGGTCTTGACCGCAATTAAATCATACCAATTGTCTAAATCATTTATCCAAGACCGTCATCATTGGGCAGCCGCGGATAAGGGATCATACACCACTAAATCACGGTTAGATCTAATCCATAAAAAGAAAGGTCTAACAGCTAGTGCCAATGACTGGATTTGGGAAATCGACATCATCCCCAAGGTCAATAACTTCCTATGGAAATTGTCAATAAATGTCCTTCCGACCAAGGAAAAACTCGAAAAGCAACGGGTTACAGTGCCAATGTAACAGTCAAAAATCAAATATGGCCTAATCGGGAATTTTAGGAAGTTAAACGGGTTTAATGGAATCAAAGCCGTCTTAACAAGAGATCGATACCTAGATGATATAAACCCGGTGTTATTTGGAGCATTTGGGAGCTTCAATTAATAAAAATGCAGTTGAGAAAAATGATCAGGACATCGGACATGTCCTAGATATGAAAAAAACATAGAAAGGCAAAACGGCCAAAAGAGTCGCTATTTCGTTTCTTAGCGGCTAAGAAAGACGGCTTAGGAATACGCGTTTTTCGAAACAATTGCGGAATAATTATCCATACAATATTCCAGATTTATTATTCCAATTTCGAGAAGTTTGGAGAAGGGGGCTTAAACCGCTTCCGGATCGGTAAAAGGATAATTATCGACTCCGCTAAAGGATAATTATCGTCTTCGCTATAAATAGCTGAAATATCGTTTATTAATTCATTTTCTTTCACGTTTCCTCGTAAAAGCTCTGATTTCTCTCAACCTTCAAACTATGATCTACTCTTCGTTTCTAATCCGATTTCAAATCCGTTTGAGTTTTTGGATTCCTCTCTTCATTCTCTTCATTTTGGTACCGAGTTTCTGCATTTCCGAGCAAGGGAAGGTCTGGTCGAGCATATATGATACTAGGGAGGTTCCGTCGCTCGGATTCCGGTGAATTTGATGGTGTCCGAGCGTAGCCTGCGTCGTTGTGATTCCGAATCTTCTTTCGGATCGTCAATCGGGTTAGTAACGAATAAGTTATGAATTTATTCGTTTTTCGTATTGCGATTTTGCCTAAATTGACCTTAGGCTTGCCAAAATGGATAATTGGAAATTCCATTATGCTCGTTACTTTATTCTGGTGATTATGGGCTGTTTGTTTGTTAAGATTTAATGACAGGTGGATTCAGAAATTGCCTGCGGGCAAAACGTTGTTCTGGCGAAATTTAATTAATTAATTAAAGGTTAATTAATTAAATTGGGATTCTAGAAAATGCTATAAGCTAATTAAATTCAAAGGAATGAATTTAACTGGTGGTTGAAGCGAGAAGTTTAATACTAGGAATATGATATTCTCAACAGGTGTTGTTGAAGGGTTCGGTTTAATTATAGCTTACTTCTTTGTGAGCGTATCCAAATACGAGAAAGGAGGATAGTCCGAGTGGGAAACGGACTCAATAGTTGGTTTGCGAGGTTTTATTGTTCTTACCTGGGAGGTAAGTGTATATGAATTACACTTGCTTAATATATGTTATGTATTTAATATGCTATGATTTTATGCATGCTTGAGTGTATATATATGTTTGTTATGATTGTATGCATGCTTATATGTATATGAGTGAGACGATGATGATGACTTGATATTCCTTATGAAAGCATGCATGAGGTACATGAGATGATAGTGGAAAGAATATGATGAAAGAATATGATGAAAGCATGAAATTGAGTTATGATATGAAAGTGATAATATAGGATGGTAATTGATTAATTAGCCCAACTGGGTCCCGCACGGGTTTCCGGGGGACGAGGTCGCTACCTGATCTACAGGGGGCCTCGAGATAAGAAAAACAGCCAGGGGTCGCTACCTGATCTACAGGGGGCCTCAAGATAAGAAAAATAGTCCAAGATCGCGACCTGATCTACAGGGGGTCTTAGGACAAGATGGCCGAGGTCGCTACCTGATCTACAGGGGGCCTATGACGCTATCGGGTTGGCCAACCGAAAGAAAAAAAAAGAAAGAAAGAAAAGAAATACGAAAGCACATGAGAAAATATATCGTACGATCAGTTGGGGCTAGTTAGTTAATTATCACCTATGCATCGATGCGATCGAGTCTAGCATGTTATGTGTTATGTTATGATTATTTTTATGTGATGAGATGATATGTTTATATGTGATGTGTGATAACATGCTTGAATGTTTATGTGGAATGTGATATGAATGGTTGTGGAATTATATGTGAATGTGGATATGTATGTGTGCTTTGAAATGTGAGGAAGGGATCAAAGTGTCCTTTGGGGACGGGATATTAGATACTTATATATATTGGGAGAGTGCGATTTGTATACCCTTACTGAGCGTGTGGCTCATTGTTGTTATATCCACATATTTTTCAACTACTCAGACTCGGCCTAACCAAGGCAAGGACGTTGGACCCAACACCTGGATTTGAGATCATATCAGGTGGGCTGTTATGGGATGCTACCGCCTAGGATGTTTTGCATGGTTTTAAAACAGTTGTGTTTTTGTTAAACAGGGTTTTATGACGTATGTTAGTATGTATATATGTTATGATGACTGCAAGATAAAGTTTTAAAATTTTACGTTTTCCGTTTTTCCGCTTATTGCTTTAAACAGGGTTAATTAATTGATAATCAACTAGAAATAAAATAGGTGGGTCACAGCCAATGCAATGTGGTCTCTGTAATCACCCGTATGAGTCAGCAAACACATTTTCCTCACCTACCCCTTCTTATTGGATAATTTACCCAATAATAAGATTAGAAACGAGCTTCAAATAGCAAGTAAATCAAAACAAAATATGCATAACATATTCACTCTTCTTAGAAAGAAACTATACCATAAAGCAATGGTCCAACTAGTTGTTACATGGTGGAACGTGTGGTACACAAGAAATCAATACATTTTTAGTAATAAAAAGCCCCAAAACATTCAGCAATGTGTCCAAGACCAAATAACGAATTGGCGAGACTCGAACAAAAGAAAGAATCAAACAAAACAAAAAAACAACAAAAAATAATAGGAAAACCAGAAATATTCACTGGGTAAAACCAGAAAATGAATCCATCAAACTAAATTTCGATGGATCTAAGCGTGAATCGGGAGAAGCGGCCTACGGATTCATTCTCAGAAACCAACATGCATCAACCATTTCCCTAGGCCATGGACAATGTGGTAGCACATCGGTCCTCCATGCCGAAGCATGTGCGCTACGGGAAGGGCTGATAAAGGCATGCGATCTGGAGATCAACAGCATCGAAGTTGAAGGAGATAATCTTACAATTATCAATGCAATAAAACAAATATGGAAGCCACCATGGGAACTCAACCTTATCATCTCGGACATTTCTAACATTTTGGGTAGTTTCCAACAGGTTCGGATTCATCACGTCTTCAGGGAAGTCAATAGTGTCGCCGATAAGCTCGCCAAATTGGGACACGACTACCTAGTAGGTTGCTCATCGACACCCCCAGGTGGTCGAGCTCATCCGAAAGGATGCTCTAGGTTGGAGAGTCTCGCGAAGATGATCCAGCCTAATTGCTTACCGTACAGTATCAAAAAAAAAAAAGAGTTCTATTACAGTATAAAATATGTCACATGTTACCAGATATTTCATATATTATACATGCCATTTTTTAAATAGTATGACATGACCCAAACTCTGTAGAGAGAGTTAATGGGCCAAGAATCTGACCGAAACCTTTAGAGATACTTAAGGAGCCTAAAATGTGGCTCATTAACTTGTTACTTTGTTATATTTCAAGGGTAAATTTTTTAAAAAATTTTTTGAAAGGTTACGTTTCCGGTTCGGTTTCGCCTACGTCCGAATAGGGTAAGTATAGTAGTGACCTAAGTAAATTCTAATTTTAAACTGAAGCAAACCAATTGAAAGATAAAAGTATATGAAGATCATATGTAATAGTATAATATACTATATATTAAGAAACTCTGTAGAGAGAGTTAATGGGCCTAGAATATGGCCCAAACCAATGGGCCTAGAATCTGGCCCAAACCTTTAGAGATACTTAATGGGCCTAAAATTTGGCCCATTAACTTGTTACTTTGTTATATTTTAAAAAAAATCAAGGGTAAATTCTAATTTTGAACTGAAGTAAATCAACTTAAAGATAAAAGTATCTGAACTCTGAAGAGCATATGTAATAGTATAA
The DNA here is from genome assembly GCA_033239125.1 of Fagopyrum homotropicum. Lineage (NCBI taxonomy): Eukaryota > Viridiplantae > Streptophyta > Magnoliopsida > Caryophyllales > Polygonaceae > Fagopyrum > Fagopyrum homotropicum. Next base: position 166,979,734 of record BSWB01000001.1, read on the forward strand.
TACTATATATTAAAATTAATTATACAAAAATGCCGAATATTAAAGAGTTATACCAATTGAACCAATCTCATCTAATTAGGCATCTAGTAGCCAAACAAGAACAAAGAAATGTAGGTGTACTGCATTATATGATACTATAAAGCCTTTGTTGTAGTACAGGTACAAAGCCAAAAACAGATGTAGCAAATGTTAGTATTGTAGACCATATATTGTACCATCCCCTCCCTCCACGCCCAAAATCACTCCTACTTCTTTATTCTTCATAAGCTTCTCCATTGAAATCACTCCTACTTCTTTATTCTCCAAGCCAAAAACTTGTTAGCTCAAAAGTGTGTGCGTCAAAGTCTTAAAATTTATAAAACTGAAATTAAGCAAAAGCGAACCCGCAGTGTACGGATCAGCGTAGTAAAGCAAGAATTCCAGAGTATCGAACTCAGGAATTTGGGGGAACAAAAGGATAAGAATTACTCTCAAATACCCATACCCAAACCCAAGGGAATCAAAGATAAGCAAAAACGGTTAAGTTTGTGACACTCGAAACCAAAGTAGAGGATGTTGAGTCTCACTACTACCTATAAAAGGTAAGTCAAGGCTAGGTTAAAGCTAATCTTCAACTTTGGATCAAAGCAAAAGCAAGGGATGTACGACAGAGGAAACCACGGTTAGATCTTGAAGAACCACGATTGTGGAACTCGAGAACAAACCGTGGAAAATGTCGACGACGAGGTTTCTCGCAACTCTCAGGGTCCAATCTGTTTAAGTTCAATCTATCATCATCTATGCCACAACTATCAACCTTTCACCTTAGAATTGCTAAAAGGGTTTTAGCCAATCATATCATTATCAAATCAATAATCAAGTTTAAAAGATAAAAAGGGTAAAATCTCAAAAACTCAATAAAAACCAAAAATCAATATCAATTCAATCCAAAGTATATGTGTTCAATGTATGCGGAATAGGGAACAAAAAACCTCACAACAATCTCTAGGAACAATGAAAAACGGGATATCAATCCGTCTTCTATCGAAACCCTAAGATATTCTCCAAGTACGCAATCTCGAAATGCTTCCTAAATGTCGGAATCTTCCATGTACGCAATAGAATTTGGATGTATGGAGCGTCCTCGTCGATGGGGGTCCAAGTCCCGGGGCTGACACCGTCCGTCCTTCATTGTTGAAGGCTATCGAATACTTATAGGGATAAATCTACGGTTTAAAAATAAAACCCTAAATATTTGGGCTGAAAAGAAGTCGAGTCCGTTGGTATCAGGAGATACTCTGGTGCGTCGGACGGTATCAGGAGATACTTTGGCGCGTCGGACGGTATCGGGAGATACTTTGGCGCGTCAGACGGTATCTAAAGATACTTTGGCGCGTCAGACGGTATCAGAAGATACTTTAGCGCGTCCTATCTTCCTTTTATGCTTCTTTTTGTATCCCGCTTCAAGTCTTGATCGCTTCAAGGCTTGATCCTTAAATATGCTATTTCGCTCCATATTTCGTCAAATTACCTACAAATGCAATAAAACTCTGTGTAGACTCTATTTTTGCAAAGTATGTGAATATAACCATAAATTCCATAAATGTACGTCTATGCTTGCAAAATAAAGGGAAAAACTAAAAAATTACATGCCTATATATAGTTCATAAATCACCCAGATTCTTTCACAAATATCTATCTGCGCCACTTTATTTTTCTTATTCTCCCCTTGACGGATGCAGAAGGGAGGTCAGCAAGCCGCAATTCTGATCAAGAGGTGCTTCTAGATTTTTCAGCAGTTCCCATCCTAATCAAGAGGTTGTTACGATGGTAGGAGATGAAATGGGACTTGCAATCTTCAACTGATTTTGTGCCTATCTGGTTTGATACATTATCCCACTTAATGTGGTCAAGATTGGAGATAGTCTCCATCTCGAGTGGTCGATAGAGAAAAGATATGTCTAAATTTCTTCCCTCTACCATAGATAGAATGGGCTCCTTAATCCAACATTTAGCACAGACAGTATCTTGGATGCCCCTCATATAGAGTGATGAAGACAAATCGTGAAAAATAAACAGTCCTGCAATACTCAAAACTAGACGTTGTTCCGACATTTCATGACAGTGCAGACAAGAATCTATTTCAAGCAACAGAAAAAAAAAACAGATGTGACTCAAAATCAGAAGACCTTCAAGGTTGAAGCCTAGGGAAAAATCTAGAGTTAAAAATAAAATCCTAAATATTTGGACTGAAAAGAAGTCGAGACCGCTGATATTAGAAAATACTATGGGCCACGTCAGACGGTATCGGAAGATACTTTGGCGCGTCAGACGGTATCAGAAGATACTTTGGCGCGTCAGACGGTACCAGAAGATACTTTGGTGCGTCCTAGCTTCCTTTTATGCTTCTTTTTTTTATCCCGCTTCAAGGCTTGATCCTTAACTATGTTATTTCGCTCCATAATTCGTCAAATTATCTACAAATGCACTTTGTGTAGACCTCTATTTTCGCATGAATATAAACCATAAATTTCATAAATGTACGTCTTTGAATGCAAAATAAAAGGAAAAACTAAAAAATTACATGCCTAAATATAGTTCATAAATTCCATAAAGTCCTCAAGTAATATTCTTTCATTCAAATGTTACCCAGATGCTTTCACAAATATCTAACTGCGTCACTTTCTTAAAATATCTAACTGTGCCACTTTTTAAAATATCTAACTGCGCCACTTCTTTTAAATATCTAACTGCGCCACTTCTTAAAAATATCTAACTGCGCCACTTCACGGATCCAGAAGGGACGGATCCAGAAGGGAGGTCAGTCCAAGTTGGTACATTAGCTTGTTCTGCTACTGCCTCCGGTACATCCTCACCAACCACATCAACATCAACCACATCAGCAACATACATCCCTCAGCAACCACATCTCCATCCATCCCTCTAGATTTTTCAGCAGTTCCCCTCTTGATCAAGAGCTTGTTACGATGGTAGGAGATGAAATGGGACTTGCAATCTTCAACTAATTTTGTGTCAATCTGGTTTCATACATTTTCCCACTTAATGTGGTCAAGATTGGAGATAGCCTCCATCTCGAGTGGTCGATAGAGAAAAGATATGTCTAAATTTATTCCCTCTACCATAGAGATAGCATGGGCTCTTTAATCCAACATTTAGCACAGAACAATATCTTGGATGCCCCTCATATAGGGTGATGAGGACAAATCGTAGAAACACCCGTTTACATCCTGCAAATGAAGAAAATGAGAAGAAAATAAAGAAGGCTTACGTTGTTCCGACATTTCATGACAGTGTAGACAGGAATCTATTTCAAGCAAAAGAAAAAAAAACAGATGTGACTCAAAACCAAAAGAATTCTTACGTTGTTCCGTCCTTCAAGGTTGAAGCCTATCGAATACTTATAGGGATAAATAAATCTAGGATTTAAAAATAAAATCCTAAATATTTGGGCTGAAAAGAAGTCGAGGCCGCTGATATCAGAAAATACTATGGGTCGCGTCAGACGGTATCAGAGAATACTTTGGTGTGTCAGACGGTATCAGAAGATACTTTGGCGCATTAGACGGTATCAGAAGATACTTTGGCGCGTCCTAGCTTCCTTTTATGCTCTTTTTTTATTCTGCTTCAAGGCTTGATCCTTAAATATGCTATTTCGCTCCACAATTCGTCAAATTACCTACAAATGCAATAAAACTCTACGTAGACCTCTATTTTCGCAAAGTATGTGAATATAATCATAAATGCCATGAATGTATATCTATGCATGCAAAATAAAGGGAAAAACTACAAAATTACATGTCTAAATATAGGTCATAATTCATGTCATCAAAGTACCCCATATTTGCATCTTGCTTGTCCCCAAGCAAGGTTTAAACTTGAGATAAAAGATGATATGCATTATAAATATGCAAAAATAAAGAAAACCACAATATTTTGGTTGTACTTCTATTCATAGATCACTCTCAAATCCTGTTTCATGTTTCCTTGAAAACTTCTATATAACTAAAACGAATCATGTCAAGCAAAAGAAACAGCATACATTGAAAAAGCTCCAAGACAAACATCATAACCGAAACTAGTGTCAAAATCAATCATGTGGAATTCCAATTTAGATTCACAAGCCAAACGACAATCTAAAGATTTTAAGGACTTTCAAGCAAATGTCAAAAAACGTGAATAGGTAGGACTTTTCATAAAGGAATGTGGTGCAAAAATCTGGAAAAAAGGAACAACACAAATTTTTTTCTTTTTGCAACTTGAATCAACCACCATTTGCGAGCTTAGCTCTCCCTTTCAGCACAAATTTCTTTTTCGACTTTACTTTTTATAAGTATGGATAGTGATGCACAAAAACCGAAGCCTAAGAGATCGACGATTCTCAACTTCGAGATGCCTCAAACAGTTGATGCACATACCATAATCCGTTAGGAATATCGTTCAATCCGACTCTGACAAGACACAAACATCCGGCTATGTGAATGGTGCCGAGTTACTCATCATCATGATTAACTTCCCCAACCTATTTTTCTATACTTTGAAAGTACAAATTTCTTTCATGGCCCTCCCACCTCAAACATGCCAAAATTACATTCTTCTGAATTCCCGGATAGGTAAAGGAAGCAAAAATTTCATTGAGGGGCTAGATGAACAAAGAAGAAGCAAGAAAAACGATGTGCCTTAATCATTTCATAAAGAAGTGCAAGAACTTATAATGTGATTTCAACCTTCATTCCTCAATATGATTTAGACAAAAACTTTCGCATTATGAAACTTGCAAGAAAGTTTAAACAACATATTCAAATTCTTCACAATTCACAATTCAATTTAAGCACATAAAAGTCATCAAAAACTCAATCCACAAGTACATTCATCATAGAGTTCATCTCCAATCCTAGAAGCACAATTTTTTTTTTTTAATTTCTCAAAATTTTCAAAAAGCATATGATGCAAGACATAAAACATGAAAAATGTATTGCAAATACCTCTGCCTCATACTTAAAACTCACATTGTCCCCAATGTGAAGAAAAGAAAAGATGGAAAAGAATACTCATAATGTAAGATGGCGAATCAAACAAGGCGAATCATCAATCGGGCGGTGGTGGTGGGAATCTATAGAAGCTCAATAGGGAACTCTGAATACTCCAATCGGTGTCGAAGAATGAAGAAGGGGAACGTCTTTCGGCCAAAAAAATTTTTTCCCACGGCCTATCGGGCATTTCCATGGCCGTGGTTGTACGGACACCCGTGGAATCTAGTGATTTTATTTTAATTAGCTACGACCTACTTTTCCACGGCCCAGTTTAGCAAACCACGACCGTGGTTTTACCTTTTTTGCCGTGGAATCCTCTATTCTCGCCAAAAATCCAAATTTCGTTGCTCATTTGGCTTCCTTCACTTCTTTTGATCCTTTCTCAACCCTGACATCCAAAGACACAAACATACCGGAAGGTATCGACGAAAAACAAACAAAAACAACTACTCTAATCTAATCTAAGAAAAAGTAAAAGGGAAAAAGGATGCATTACCTTGGGTTGCCTCCCAAGAAGCGCTTGGTTTAACGTCGCTAGCTGGACCTATCTCCATAGATAACTCAATGCACTTTGAACATCTTGGATTGCTCAATTCCATCATCAAACTCCTCCAAAAAGATTCCGGTTTTTAATTTTACCAACGAATGGTAAGATCTCCCACATACATGCTTGTACGGTTTGATTCTCACCGGAATCCTCCTAGCTGTCCTATGCTTTAATGGGACATAATCTATCCTTGCGTCCCATCCTTTCCTAGATCGAGAAATCAGTTTTTCGAAAATCCTCCTAGCTTCCCCATCTCCAACTTGGGGATGATGTATGGTCTTTGTCATGTGAATAACCCCATATTTGAACAAGAAACACTTATTGGCATTAGCGTTGAAGCGCTTGCCAAATTTACTCCTTGTAGTCCAAGGAGCATCTACTTTCAGCAATTTTGATGGAGGTTTCATTTGACCTTTGGAGGTTCTTTTGGAAGTGACCTCCAACTCTCCGTTGCATTCCCGAAAAAATCAGAAATTTTAATAGGAATTTCAAAGGAGGTAAGAGAATGTACCTTGTAAAGTTCTTCAAGGCTTGGGACAAATTTCATGTTGGGATGATGATCCACACATGAAATATCTCCCAACTCAGCTGGATCCTCTTCAACATTGGCCACAGTTTCAATAATTTGGCCAAGGTTCACCATTTCTTCCTCATTACCCATTTCAATTGATAAGGAATCACGGGAAGTTAAAACAAAATTTTCCGGATCTTGTAGTATGTTCAAAATGTATAAACATGTCACTCATATCCTCATTACCCATTTCAATTGATAAAGAATCAAGGGAAATTAAAACAAAATTTTCCGGATCTTGCAGTATGTTCAAAATGTATAACCATGCCACTCATATCCTCATTACCCATTTCAATTGATAAGGAATCAGGGGAAGTTAAAACAAAAATTTTCGGATCTTGCAGTATGTTCAAAATGTATAACCATGCCACTCATATCCTCATTACCCATTTCAATTGATAAGGAATTAGGGGAAGTTAAAACAAAAATTTTCGGATCTTGCAGTATGTTCAAAATGTATAACCATGTCACTCATATCCTCATTACCATTTCAATTGATAAGGAATCAGGGAAAGTTAAAACAAAACTTTCCGGATCTTGCAGTATGTTCAAAATGTATAACCATGCCACTCATATCCTCATTAACCATTTCAATTGATAAGGAATCAGGGGAAGTTAAAACAAAAATTTTCGGATCTTGCAGTATGTTCAAAATGTATAACCATGCACTCATATCCTCATTACCCATTTCAGTTGATAAAGAATTAGGAGAAGTTAAAACAAAATTTTCCGGATCTTGCAGTATGTTCAAAATGTATAACCATGCCACCCATATCCTCATTACCCATTTCAATTGATAAGGAATCAAACAAAATCACCAAATATGAAGCATACATCTGAAACGAATCAGGGGAAGTTAAAAGCTCTACAAGATTTGGACAACACTCAAGTTTAGTAAATATGATGTTTAATCGAGAAATGGGAAATCCAGAATAGCACAAACGTGGGATTAATTGGCTTGGGGATGGAACACAATGGGATGCAAAGTTGCCGGGGGAGAGAGACCCTTAGCGAAATTGTGAGCAATGAAAAGTGCCGGAGTCGATTTCTATTCTTGGTTCCTTCGATTTCAATGGCTTGGTAATTTCAAATTTTCAATATCCTTCCACGATGAGGATAATGCTTCTTTCGGAAGCTTATTGCAGGCATTTATTGGTGCCAGACATTTGTTGCTTCTTTTGTTTGTGGGCTGCGCTACATTTATTTGGGTTGCTAGGCCCAACAGCCTCTGCTTTACTAATTTGTAGTTAGGCCATTTAGTGCAGGCATTTGTTGGTGTCAGGCTTTATTTTTTGTTTTTGATGGTTTATTGTTATGATTAAAATAAAATTAGTTGGATTACAATGTTAGACTTAAAGTATATATATATTAAGTAGAATAATTTATATTTCAAATTATAATGCTTTTGACATATTTATATTATACATTTCAGTTTTTAAATAGTATGTGACATACAAATGTTTAGCATGGCCCAAACTCTGTAGAGAGAGTAAATGGGTCTAGAATTTGGCCCAAACTCTTTAATGGGCCTAAAATCTGGCCCATTAACTTGTTACTTTGTTATCTGTAAAGAAAATCAGGGTAAATTCTAATTTTTAACTGAATAAACCAATTGAAAGATAAAAGTATCTGAAGATCATATCTAATAGTATAATACTATATATTAAGATTAATTATACAAAAATTCCCAATATTAAAGAGTTACACCAATTGAACCAATCTCATCTAATTAGGCATCTAGTAGCCAAACAACAACAAAGAAATGTAGGTGTACTGCATTATATGATACTATAAAGCCTTTATTGTAGTACAGGCACAAAGCCGAAAACAGATGCAGCAAATGTTAGTATTGTAAACCATATACTGTACCATCCCCTCCCTCCAAGCCCAAAATCACTCTTACTTCTTTATTCTTCATAAGCTTCTCCATTGAGATCATAGGTACAGCAAGATGGCGTTCAACTGAATACGTTAAGGCCCAGTCTTGCAGCTAACCAGCTCGAAACCTCATCCATCTCCTTATGGACCGTGAAGTGCCCTACGCTGCACGGTTCAACAATGAACCACATTTTTCAGAGTTTGAGGGTTGTGATGTTGTTGTCTATGAAACTATATTTGAAATGAATTATGTACCTTTCGTAGAAATTGCACGCGACATTCTGGAATCCTGCTGTCCATAGAACTTGCGCGGATTTCTCTCCGTATATACAGGCCACAACATCATCACCTACAATAGTGCATATATCCATGTTATAGGAAATACATTCAACTAGATGAGAGGCTAGCATATGATAGTAACATACTTTTCCCATGGCAAAGCAAAATAGGCAGAGTTGCAGCTCGTCTAACAGCACCATGTGAGTTTTCGATCTTGCTTCTCAGACTCCTATATTGTTTCATGGTCACCAAGTAAAACCATTAGAACAAATTTGATTCATGTTGTAATTAACTGTACATTTCAAGGATAAAAAAATATGAAAGGATGCAATACCTTGGACATGGAAGCCACCCACTTAGACCAACAACTGCTCTTATGTTTATCGGGTAAGGAATTCGGTTACCATACATTCCCTGAGCATAGCAAGTAGCTGAGTACAGAGCTGTAGCAGCACCCATGCTAAAGCCTCCAATTCCAAGTTTAACTGTTGGATAAAGAAAATGAAAAAAAAAAAATTATTATCAGCAAAATAGAATTGGAAAAATCTTCCAAATGTAGCACAAGTAATTGATTCATGGTTTACCATCAGCAGGTTCGGATGACAACAAATTTGCAATATGAGCAGCTGAAGCATCCAATCCTTCAGCATCTATAGGAGTATCCTCTGATACATCTGCTACATCGAACCCTAAAAGACGAGTAGATTAAAGTTAGTAAGATTATTTTGCTTAAAATAAGTAATCATAATTATCAAGTGCAAGGAGGAAATAGAATCTTACATGCTGTGCAGGAGAATCCAGCAAGTAGTTGCACTGGACGAGTGGGAGCTGTAGGACATATCCACTTAACCTGCATATGGTGACAATTTAAAATACGAATGAGAATTTAAGACATATCATGCCGGTCATAAATGTGGTTAGACTGGGTGCTTACATTTGCAAGAGGAAGTGACTCCACGAGCTGGGATGAGCTGCAACAAGACCAACAAAGAACGTCAGGAAGGGAGTTTAGATCTGTGTTTGCAGTAAAGGTCTTAAACAAGAAACGTGTGTAAAATCAACATCTTATAAGTACTAAAATCAAACTAAGCATGCAAAAAATGGTTGAAATCACAATCAAGAATGTATAGACAGAGCCAAAGATGATGATAATGATATAAGATGGCAAGTGACTATGTTGACAAGTGAAGGAAAAACAACAACTCAATTGTGAATCTGTAATTGTCAGTGGTCCAAAATACCTTGATTATCATGTATCATTAAAAAATGACAATAAGTTTTACTCTAATTCATTAATATGCAGGAGACCCACTGCTTAGTGACCTAGTGGTCCCTTTTGAAGCATCAGGAAATATTCAAACAACACTAGAAGAGGGAACAAAACTGTGAAAGATATTTCACTTCATGGAACTCGGCAATCATCGAGAATCAAAATTACCAAAAATAGTTATTAAAAGAAAGACATTTTAGAAATATAATGTCCAGAACTTTAGATTTTCTTGTCTGGAGCCAAGGTATATATGTGTACCATCTCTATAAAAACTCCTTAATCTATATACTCTTTTGGTGAAGGGAATTTGGACACATGGTAATAGTACTATAGTTCAATATCATTAAACTGACAGCTTAGCCCTTAATGCTCCTTGGAATGGACAAACAACTCCAGTTTCCATATTGGAAAGCATCATTTTAAAAAACTTGGAGATGGAAAGGGAGAACTAAAGAATTTTGTGACGATAAATCTACATCCTTCAACTGTCATTTACTACTGCAAGCGCAGCAGAATCTGCAGAGTGAGAAAAGCGCGTAATTGATATTTCATTTGAAAAGCTAGATTTTGTTCCTATTATTGCTTAAATTGTTCATTTAGAATTGCATGGTTAGTCTAAAAGTTCAAGTTATACAATTAGCAGAAATACAAGAATCTAACTTTACTTGTACTGAATGCAAACTCCACCTAGGAATTACACAAAAGAAGACAGCAAAAGGCAAAGCTTCAAAGATACAATTTAAGCAATCAAGGCATCAATGGGGAAAGAAATTAATTAGACCTTAATCCATTATCACCAAGTCCATGCAGCCACACTATTGTAGCTAGGTGAGGCCCTTTTGGTTTCACAACATGTGTCAGTCCAAACTCCAGGTTCCTCCTACCTGATGAAATTCCAACAAACCCATTTGGTCAAATTCAAAAATCAACCTAAATAAACCATGCCCATCAAAGCCCAGATTCAAAAACATTCAGAAAAAAGCCAATAACTCTAACAAGCAATATATCAAACACATGGAGTGCACTACAGAAATATGAAACTAACCTGAACCAGCTGAGCAGTTACCATAATTCATCATCTTCTTCCTCTTCTTACAACAAATTGCAGTTTGTTTCTTTTATAAAACAGATGTCCAATGGTGAGAAGAAGTTGCTGCTATGATGAAGAGTCCAAATGGGTAACCCTATTTATATGCAAACTGCCGCGTATGAAGAGATAGAGAGAGAAAGAGGGAGGGAATAAAAGAACATATGAATATGCAATCACTAAGATTGTGAAAACCAGCTGCACAGAAGCACACAAATCGTCCGTGGAAACTGAGGGAGGGAGAGAGATAAAGGTGAAGAGAGCATCCATGGAAAGGAGAGTTAAAGGAAAGACAAGGACAAAAGCTGGTGATCTTTTACAGAAAAAAGAACAAACAAATGGAGAATCAAAACAGAAAAACAAATGCACAGCAGAGCAGAGCAGAACAGAGCACATTCATCAGCCTCCAGCTGGGTGGAGCTCTGTGTGAACATTTTGCTTCGAAATATGGATTCTATTTTTTAATCATTTTTATAACTTTTATGCCAAGAAAATAATATCACGTTTTTTGTTTTATTATACTCAACATTAATTAAATTTCAAATTTTAACATCAAATTAAACAAATTGAAATGAAAGAGAATTTAATCCATCATAAAAATCTATCAAATTCATATTAATTACATTTTTAATAAAATTAATAATACTATCAATAAACTGACCACTAATGTAAATATTTGATAATATAAAATTTTAAGTTTTTTTCGGTAAAAATATTTTAGGATAAATAATATATATTTTGACGGTGGGAGTCGAACACAAACTTTATTTTTACTAACGACGCCAACAAGTTTTATAATACATCAACAAGTTTTATAAAATTTATTTATGAAAATGAATATAGATATTTTGGTCTCCTCTTAAAACACGTCTTCAAAAACCGTTCACATAAATAACTATAATATGTCTATATGATCAACACGTTGATGGTGGGAGTAGAGCACACCCTTTATTTTACTATCGGCGCCAACAAGTTTACAATACATATGATGGTAAATGGTATTTGTTGTTACAAAAGTCAGTTTTGTAAATGAATATAAATACTTTGATCTTCTCTGAAAGCACGTCTTCAAAAAGCATTTGCGTAAATAAGTAAAATCCGTCTCTATGATCAACACGTTGATGGTGGAAGTTGAACACAACCTTTATTTTAAGGTCGCCAACAAACTTTTATAATATAATATGACGGTTTCAGTGTAAATGGTATTTATTGTTATAAAATTTACTTGTGTAAACATATATAAGCGCTTGCGTAAATAAGTATAACACGTCTGTGTGATCAACACGTTGATGGTAGAAGTTTACCACACCCTTCATTTTTACTAACGGCGCCAACAAGTTTTTACAATACATACGACAATATGAGCTTAAATGGTATTTATTGTTATAAAAGTCAGTAATTCACTTCCGTAGACGTATGTAGATATTTTCCCGCCCAAAAATCACGTTAACAACAAAAATTTAATATTTTTTTAGAATAGAGATTCTTACTAAAAATATAATTTTGATTATTGATGTAAATTATATTTTTATTAATGAAATTATGGTGATAATATTACATATTATCGCGCAAAAGACTAGTCATTAACATAAAAATGTTAAATATTATCTGAAATGCATTTCTAAACAATATAAAAAAACTGAATTATTTTATTTAGGGTACAAAATTATAAACAATTATTATTAAATAGTTGAAAAAGGTAATGTTATTTAAAAAAAATAATTATATTAAAAAGAAAGTGAAGAATCTATGCTCTGTGGGCAATATTGCAAGAGATAAAAAGAATAATATATAAAATAAAAACGAGGAAGAACCTTACCAATTTTGTTGAAGAAATGGCTTCCCACTTTCGAAGTATTTGTGTTTCTTTTTTAGAATAATTCTTATGATTGAATATGATAAGTTGATGGACACCCATTAAGATAAAAAGGTTTGTCCTTTTTGTAAGAACAAAACAATTCCCATTAATGATTATGTAATTTCTGTAAATAATGAAACATGTTATTGCTGTAAATGTATATAAAGAACATAGTAGTTTGTAGTAATGATAATACAATTTTGTGTACAAGAATGGAGAAGTATATATGTAAAGGAACCCTTAGAGGTTTAAAGTTGTAATCTTTTTTGGTAAAATAAATGTTTAAAAAGTTTTTTTTAGAACGAAATAGATTTGGGACAATAGACATGTTCAGTGATCTGAGAGACCGCTAAAATGATAAATGAGATAAATTATCGTTCAAGCTCTGGAGTTTTATGTACTAAATGACAAAGAGCATCACGCATGTTGATGTCTTCGAAATTCCGGTTATCAACATCAACACGGGTAGTGAGAGACATTTGTTCAAGAGAAGCAACCTCATTACTGCGGAATTGACTTTTCCAAAGACATGTTTGGTAGTCATGGGTCCGGTTTAGGGCAAACCGCTGAACCTGCGGTTTTTAAACCAATCCAAACCATCGGTCCACGGTTTAGGTTTAGGAATGTCATTTCGACAAATCTAAACCGATGGTTTAACCGCCGGTTTGGTTAGTGTTTTTTTTAAAGGGGTCAACCGGCCGGTTTGGTCCTCAAACCGGCGCTTAACCGCCGATTTGGTCTGATTTGCCATTTTTTAAAAATTACTTTTTACAAACCGACAGTTTGATTTTTTCCGATTTAGGTTTTGAACCCATGTCTAATGTTTAGTACGAACTTTTTCGAAAGAGTGCTTATGAAATCTTATGAGACGTTTAAAGTTGTTGATAAATAATGTAACTTAATTTTGATATTATGTTTTACATAATATTTAGTTATTTGCACCACAAGTAAATGATTAAAAATGTTGTAAAACCTATGTTTTTATTATAATTTTATTTATTAAAGTTTAAGAGGAATGTTCTTTTAAATATTAGTAGGAAAAAAAATGTTTTTGTTATATTTTCTCAAAGATGATTATCATCCCAACTAAATATTTATAAATAATCATTTACATTGTAATCGTATTTTTATTAACAAAATACCACTCACTTATTATATATATATATATATATATATATATATATATATATATATATATATATATATATATATATCTTGATCCTGACTCACATGTAAAAAGTTATTACCATGTGAACATGTAAACACCGAATATATGTAACTATACTGCCGAATATATAGAGTCAGGTCCGGCGGTTTACATGCGAGTCAACCCCCCCCTCTCTCTCTCTCTCTATATATATATATATATATATATATATATATATATATATATATATATATATATATATATATATTGATCCTGACTCATATGTAAAAAGCTCTTATCATATGAACATGTAAACACCGAATATATGTAACTATACTGCCGAATATATAGAGTCAGGTCCGGCGGTTTACATGCGAGTCAACCCCCCTCTCTCTCTTGAGACGTTTAAATTATATATATATATATATATATATATATATATATATATATATATATATATATATATATATATATAATTTTGTTAAATCAATATCTCATAGCTATATATTAGGGTTCTGTTCTATGATTTTCATGATTAATTCGACCGTATTAAACGCCTAATTCGACGAAGAAAACGACAAACATACTCCTGGAGTACTTAATTAGTGTCGTGCATGTAACTAATGACGTTTAAGGAAGTACTTAATTGTTCTCATGCATGTAATAAAGGCGTTGACTTTATTAACCAACAAATAAATAGATGACGTGTCATAATATGATTTGTAACAAATGTCAACACTTTAGCATCCTTTCTTTTTAGGGTTAGGGTTGGAAAAATTTACGTACGTTGAATTTGATTTGTCAACTTGTTAGCCTATTTTTGTTAATGGAAGGAGAATATATTGATAATTCGTTGTTTTTTCACTAATTAAATTTAAAAAATAAGGGAACTTTTCACTTAGTAGAAGACAATATATGCTGTTGGCACTACTAATTTATAGACACTATTTAATGTATTAGATGGTATTTTGTAAGGGAAAAAAATAAAAGAAATTAGGTAAATTCTTGAAAAAATGTTATATTATAAACTTATTTTATAAACATAAAATATATTTGATGCATTAAAATAGAATTTACCATCACTTAAATTTTCTATCACACAATAAAATAAGTTGTCTTTTAGTTCAATCCAAGGGCTTATAATGATAGACTAAGAAAAATATGCTTGCATCGATTTAAGGGGAGGTCCACCTTGAGGCCGGCAGATGTTTTGGTATTTGGATGAGCGGGTGAAAAACATGCTTGCATCGATTTGATTGGGGTTTCCCACTTGTTTGTTTGGGCAGTGAGCCTTTTGCGGTGGGTAAGGAGACGCTTAATGCGGCTTCTGCTAAGGTGGCCAAACATGAGAAAATTTGTATTGAAAATCAACATGTGTTTCTTCCGTTCGCTTTCGACATTTTTGGTTTCCTTGCACCCGATGCTATTGAAATTATCAAGAGGGTCCAACGGATCTTGCATGACAACTTTATGTCTCCTAGATCTTCTGATGTTGTTTTTAGAAGTATCGGATTCACTGTCTATAAAGGATTGACGGCACAACTTGTTGTCCGTCTTCCTTCTAACTCGATATAAATTTTGAAGTTTTATATAAATATAATTAATTTATATTGACCTATTGTAAATTTACACCGGCCCCTCTCTTGAATGTCTACATAATCTTACATTTTTTTTGAAAAAAATATCACAAAATTATTATATTTAATGTCAAACTTTCTATAAATAAACATATAAATTTATATTATTCTGAATTTTATTTATTATTTTCAATCTACTATTTTTTTTTATCAATTGAGAGCATAAATAAGATATCATTTATATCTTATTGTAGTTTGAAAAATATTTATTATTATTCTTTAGGTTCTATTTTTGTTGTCTAAGTAAAAATTAAAAATGAATAATTGTATTAAACAAAAGGAGTTATAATATAAATTTACAACAAATTCTACTTATTGATACCATCACATAATTAGTTGCCTTCTCACCAAAAAAAACATAAATAGTTGCCTATCTCGGGGGAAATTTGCTTGATGGCATAGAACATAGGTATATATCTATGTAAAATCACACTACTATATATATACAAAATATTATGAAATTAGTAAATTAGTAATTCATTGAAAATAATATATATATATATATATATATATATATATATATATATATATATATATATATATATATATATATATATATATATATATATATATATATATATTAGATTAAGTTTAAATTAGACCTGTACAATTCCGGGCTCGGGCTGGGTTCGGGCCGGGCCATACCTCAAAACTCTACCTATAAGGTGCGGGCTGGGCTGGCCCGGCCCGGCTTGTCCGGACCTCAAATGCTACCCATGTCCACCCATGTAAAAAGTGGGCGGGCTACCGGGCCGGCCCGGATGGCCCGTGTATACTTGCTTGTGCATTTTTTCCTCAGAATTTATCATTCAAAAAAAGTAATACAATAAATTTAATACACACTTTTAATTCGGCCGGATGGCCCGTGTGTACTTGCTTGTGCGTTTTTTCCCAGAATTTATTATTCAAAAAAAGTAATACAGTGAATTTAATACACACTTTTAATTCAATTATACTTGCATAGTACACTACCAACAAGTTCAATAACAATCAACACACAAAAATGAACAAGTCCAAATACCTAAAAAAGAAATAAGTACCATTACAATCAAGTTAGTCCTACAATCTTGTGTTGCAAACGAATATAACTCGTCAAAATACTCCAAACAAACTAAATGAACAATCAGAATATGTAACAGTCAAAACAATATAAATTATATACACATACATATAAAAATATTTTATGTATAAAACTATATTCGGGCCGGGCCGGATTAGCCGCGGGCCAAACTTGCTGCCCATACCCATGTCTTTTTCCGGGCGGGCGGGCTGGACGGGCCGACCCGGTTTTGTACAGGTCTAGTTTAAATGTATGTCAATATGATGTGAACACTTAACCAATTTGTGAAATATAAGGTTTTTGTATGATAAAAAAAGTTAAAAGGGAATAAACCTATGGAAGGTCTTAATTTTTCTATTTAAAAAGGTTAAGGGCCTTCAATTTTGCACACAAGAAAGGTATAACTTTTTGGGTAGGCTAAAATATGAAAATGGAATATTTTAAAAGTTGAGCTTACATAGTTTAGACTATAATAAGATAATAAAAAATAAGGTGATAATTAAAGTTGTTTCACTCCTTTGATTTTTTTTCATTTTTCCTAAAGTTCATAGATTAGTATTTATAAGGATTTATATAAGCATATGAAAGGAGCTAGTGAAAGTTCATTGGATTGGGTAGCGGAGCCACGTGCATACGAGCGTATATGTAAGATCCGAGGTCTTAAGGATTTTGTACACGTGCCAACTTTTCAGGAGATCATTATTATGAAATTGCTTCCGCACGAGCACACTTAACTCTAGAGTACTTCTTTGTCCTCACTCGACCACTGAAAAAGAATAATTATTGTTAACACTGGTAGCAAGTCATCCTTATAAGTTAATCATAAATTCTTATGATGATAATTTTACGGGATATTACAGTATATGTGTAATATGTCCAAACTCAACACATAAGTTCAATGAGTTCCTAGCTAAAACTTATGGACATTTGGTTCAGTAGTCCACTGACCTTAATAAACTCGAAATCTTCAAACTTTTGAATAGGAAAAATTATAAGAGGAAGGGTTCATCGACCTTATATCTTAAATTCAAAATCTTCCAACTTTTAGACGTAGAAGTTGTTATCTCAGTCAAACTTGTATTAATAGTTTTTTGAAAGAATTGAGTGAAGTAGACTCTTTTTAATCGGTTTTTATTTTGTAGACCCTTCTAATTTTTACCACTCTAATTGACTACCATTATTACTCTATTAAGAAATATTTTTAATTATTGAATTTATGCTATAAGTACTCTTAAGATAGAGTAATAGTGGTAAAATGTCTAATTAATTATTTTATTCTAATAATTTTTTAAAACATCGTATATTTAATGGTTAATATAAAACTCTATTTTTGTTGATATAATTATGTCCGGAAATTCTAATATATATTGATAAAATTTACGGGAAATATATAGCATGTTAATCTTATTTATTTTTAAGATAAAAATACTTTCAATAAGTTTATAATCATATATTATTGAATAATAATTTTTGTTTTTTATGCATGGGAGAGATATACGTGGGAAGTTATAAATTCATGTTTAAGATTCGAATGTAAAATATTATTAAACAAATAAAAAGTGTGATACCTCTTTGATGTAAAGTCATGGATTTTTTTTCTGATTAAAAAATAATTAAAAAGCTAAAGGTATAGAATTTAAAAGAATAATAACTTATGGCCGATTATTTTCCAGTATATATATTTATTCCTTTATTAATTTTTTTGTACAAAATAGTTCGAGTGTTTGGATCCGTTCACCATTATATAAAATAGTATATATTTTCATATTATAAACCACTAAAAAATAAAATTATTTATTAATTCTTATATTAAAGTGATAATTGACCTTCTTATCGAATCTTATAATCGAGTTTTTGGCGGGCCAAGATAATGCGAGGGTTTTACACGGTTGAAGTACATATTGAATATGATAGTACCGGAACACGAGACCTCAAGGTAAGGCTCGTTTAACTACAAGTTATTTTCCGGTCCTTGGACTAATTTGTTTATGTGCAATATTTTTTTACTATTCGATATAAACACTTTTTTTGAAGTAGGTAACGAAGCCCGATTTGAGCATATGGTCAAGTGCCCGGGCTGGTCTGGCAAAAAAATATACAAAATTCTCAAAGGTTCGGACTGAGTCTAGGTTTGCCCAAGTCTAGAGCCATTATAATAAGTTTAGTTAGTTTCATCCCAAAACCAATGGATTACAAGAAGAGTAATCCATCAAACTTATCTATCGAGTTGCAAGTTAATTTCTCCCCACCTTCCGTCTCCCGAGCCAAGATCCGAGATCAAACAACTTTAATACCATGTAAAATTTCGCTGATTCAAATACAATGTAGAGTATTTCACACGTTTAGATCCGAGTTCTACAATTAAGATTGGTGATATATATACTAAACTGTAAATTTTATTATTATTAATATGAAAATATTTTATTACCCACATGTAAATAGCCTAAATCTCATGTCACACATGTGTAACTAACTAGTGGTCAATGTGAATGAAGTTTATAGATTTACCAAAAGATTGAATTTTTCTTTTGAAAAGGGACTTATTACACGTACCTTTTTTCTTCTAAGAAATTTAAAAAATGGTGACATATAAATTTTTAATGGATTAAAATTATTGTAATTTGAAACAAGATTTTATTTTTAATATTTATTTTAATACATATGAAAATTTTAACCCTAACTAAAAATCATATACATATAAGAATAGGCAAACATCCAGAGATCTTCCTGAAGGTTAGAGACCTGATCTTACACATTCAGAGATCTTCCACCAGACCACCGTTCATCTTAAACACAGTCAAGTCTAATGGCAAATTCTCCACAACATTAGCATACATCTACATTAAACAGCTGCTTCCACCAACAAACCCTATCCTATACAACAATATTTGGAGGAAGACCAACACACCAAAGGGCTGCTTTATTGCCTGGATCGCTGCTCACCACAGACTACCTACACTCTCAAAACTTCTTACCTGGAATCTTACTCAACATGATACCTGCAACCTCTGCGAGCGCTGCCCTGAGGATGAGACACATCTTTTCCATGATTGCAGGTACGCTACCATCACTCTTGACCTTGTCTCCAGATGGATGCACGTTCCTCCTCCTTTCCCTTACAAGTGTAACATCTGGTCTTGGCTTGGATCAACTAACCCGCACAAGCACTGCTTCATCTCCACTATCAGAATTGTCACAATTATCAACTTTATTTATTTCATCTGGAGGGCTAGAAATGATTCTGTTTACAACAACAAGACTACAAGTGAAGTCACTTGTGCTCACAACATCATCCTGGCTACCAAGAATCACTTATCTCAACATTGGAAGGATAGATCCGACCTTACCATCTCTTGGGCCAACACTCTTGGTATACAACTGCTGTAACTGCTATCATGCTGCCTATACCAGGTCTTGTCTTTAGAAACATGGTTTCCTTCTCTTTGCGATCACTGTCCTTGTAGCCTAGTTGGCACCTTTGTACATTCTCTCACTGAGTTAATATATAACTTTTCAAAAAAAAAAAAAAAATAGGCAAACATTTTTTTTAACGATTTTGACCTATTGGAAAAAGCTTTCATCTCCGACTATCTTATGTGTTGGGAAGGTAAAAAAAAAAAATAAGGTGATTAAAGTTATATGAATGAAAAGGGTTGATAATTATCTTAATTTCGTTTGAATAAAGGATATGACTGGGATTATATTATAAAGATTATAAGAAGTAGAGCATGAGAATTGAGAATTAGATAATAATCTTATTTTTACTCATTTTTTAATCTGAAAAATTAAACCATTTTTTTTTAACTTTACTCACAATCATCTCTCCGACCATCTTCTGTGTTGGGAAGGTAAAAAAAAAAATTAAGGTGATTAAAGTTATATGAATGAAAAGGGTTGAAAATTATCTTAATTTAGTTTGAATAAACGATATGACTGAGATTATATTATAAAGGTTATAAGAATTAGAGTATGAGAATTGAGAATTAGATAATAATCTTATTTTTACTCATTTTTTTTATCTAAAAAATTAAACCATATTTTCTTTTTTAACTTTACCCATAATCATCTCTCTTATTTTCATACTCATTTTCTTAAACAATTTTATATCCTTAATACCTAATCTAATTAATTCTTCTCAACTTCATATACACAATCTTACATTATCAAACAGACACATATCTCACCAAAGTGATTAATGAATATAGGTTAAGAATGACCTTTTTATTTACATCTCAAAATATCACTTTACAACATCTTCTTAATAGTATCATAAAATTGATTTTATTCTTCTATCTTATATTGAGAAGATATTGAACAATGGAGCTATGAATCAACCCCGACCTTCCAAGTTAATTTCATAGCTAGGGGGAATAAATGAATAATATACTAAGATAGATTTTACTTTCACTCGATCTTTAGCTAAGAAACCGTAAAAAATATTGTTCAATATATACCCAAACTTTATAAGAAAGGTCTAGAAAAAAGGGTGAAAACCCGACAAAAAAAACTAAAAAGAGTACAAAAAATAATAAAAATAAATAATAATATAGCATAAGAAGAGTAAGCTAGAAGGGATTAGGAGGTTGGAAACATAGTGCAATTCCTTTTTCTCCTAATCTTTGTACGTTTTCATGGAATACAAAGAATTTTTAAATGTTCCTTTCTCATTATTGGTAAGATTTTTGATGCATGGTTGTTTCAAGAATCTATTCTCATAACATTCATAACATTTAACATTTTTTTTATTCTTTGTTACTTGGTTGTTCATAGTTCCAAAAGTTCATATGTATATATATAAAATGTCCACAAAAGACAAATAACACAATGGGAATGGTATGAGCAACTAAAATGGTTAAAAAGAGTATCTTGTCATTGTTTATTACAAGAATACGTGAAATTTCGACGGATCAGAAGTAGAGGGTTTTCTCGCACGTCTGATCATATGTATGTTGGGTTTGAGCCTATCACATAAGCTCAATGAGTTTCCATAGTCGCCTATAGGAGGAATAACCCACCAATCTTCTATACTAAGTTCGTTATCCATTTATTATCGATATGAGAACTTTCCTCCTCCACAAAATAGTATGTGACTAGACGAGGCAAAGATACACTTTTAGGGGTGTTATACGAGCCGAACGAGTCGAGTTGTAGCATGCTCAAGCTCAGCTCGTTAGTAAACGAGCTGAGCCCAACCTGAGCCCGAGTAGCTTATCTAAAATAATAATCATATAGTGTTATTTTAGCCAAACGAGTCGAGCTTTACCCGAACGAGCCGAACATTGACATGCGTGCTCAAGCTCGACTCGTTTATAAACGAGCTCAGCCCGAGCCGAGCTTTTGACGAACCGAACGCGAGCTGAGCCCAAGTAACTTGTCTCATGTATTAGCCCTATACACCTTGTCAATTTTGTGAACCACATCATTATTATATGTTATTGTATGTGTATAACTTAAAACAAAATCATAAATGATATATTTAGGGTTCACATGTTTGTACATATGTGTTTTTATGTGTAAATTGTAAGACCCAAGGTCTTAGGGATGTTGTCTTCATGTCAATCATGTTCGCGTAGAAACTTTTCAAGAGGTCATTCATCCTCTACCACTAGAAAAAAAGAATTTTTGTTGACATGGGTAGCAACTCATCCTTATAAGTTAACCATAAATCATCATTCATATGATGTGGGATGACAATTTTATGGGGTGCTACAATCTCCGTCACTTAAACTCCTGAACTCCACACTCGTAACGGGGTGCTACAATCTCCCCCACTTAAACTCTTGACGTTCACACTCGTAACTCAGGGTTCACTCTGATACCATCTGTAAGACCCGAGGTCCTTGAAATTTCTCCCGCACGAGCACGCTTAACTCCAGAGTTATTTGTCCTCACTCTACCATTGGAAAAGAAGAATTAGTATTGACATGGGTAGCAACTCATCCTTATAAGTTAACCATAAATCCCCATTCATATGATGCGGGATCACAATTTTACGGGGCGTTACATAAATGTAAGATATAAGTTTGATGATATTTCAACATAAATCATGACTTGGTTAGAATTTGTATGTACCTTTGTCATCCTATATATTTAAGGATAATAAGAAGATGAACCCTAAAAGGTATAACTAAAGTATATAATTAATTAGGTAAATAGACTTAACACATTATTGTACATAAAAAATTCCCTAAGTTTGTAAGTAACTTTTGTTACTATATATAGTATGATTTGTCAAAAACCTCAAATATTCTAACCATCACTTACCAATAAAAAAACGGCAACCAATTGGTTAGGCACAAAGTGAGATACAAAATTCCATTTTATTTAGAATAAAATAAATAATATTATAAGGCATTAATTAATATATTATGTAAATGAGCGGCTCTCATATATTAGCTTAATAAATATATCTTATATTCCTTCCAAAGTTCGGGGTGACCGATTTACCTTTCTAAATGGTGTAACCCAAATTTGCTTCTAAAAAGAATTTTATTTATTTATAATAATATAGATTGGAAGAGTAGTTTATATTATTTTAAATAAGTAAAAAATAGATAAGTTAATGATATTTCTAGAAACTTATCGTCTAAAATGTAGGGAGCTGTTCTGGGATGGTCTATAATTAGGCTAGGAGTGCGACTGCGTGTGTAGCTGACACGTGTCCAAATTTTTTTTTTTTTTAAGAAACGAGTGAAAGTAATAGTTCAAAACTTATAAAGGATAATTTATAACTTATAAAAGGATAGTTTATGAATTATAATAGAATAGGTTATAGTGCAAAACTTATAAAGAATAGTGTATAACTTATAAAATGATAGTTCATCAATTATAATTGAATATTTCATAATATATAAACGATTAATTTATAAATAATTTGATATAATATATTAAAAAGTAATAGTTCATGAATTATATAAGAATAGTTCAAAGTTTCTAGCTAAGAGAATAGTGCATAATTTATAACATGATAGTTCAAAAACAATTATTCATTTCTGGAAAAAAAAAAATTCAATCGTTTCTGGAAAAAAAATCGCTATGTACATACGAACGATCGGAGGAGTTTATATTATTTTTTGATGATTTTTTTGTCAATATTTTACAATCTTCACCAAAATAACTTTATTATACTTATTCTTTGATTTTTCAAATATTGAAATAATAACAGGGTTTTTTTTACCTAAATCGAAGTGATTTTAAATATTATTTTTTCACAACTTTTTTATGAATAAAATGATTAATTATAAAATATTTCGATCAAATGGAATAAGAAAGAATACGAATAAATATTTAAATTACATATAAGGTGATTTTTAATCATTTTTTTATTAAAAAAAAAAAGTATCATAAAAAGGGTTTTTGTTTGCTGAAAAATAAACATCTAATTTTATGCTGAAGTGAAAAATTCTTACTATATTCTCATGCAAATAATTTGTATTATTTTTTTTAAACAAATATAAAACGTCCACACCATGCAAAGTTGCAAACGGTAGCTCGACAAATGTCCATCCCAATTCGATCCTTCGAAGGTGGTCTGTCTGTCAAATACATAGATGCATTTAAGAAAGAATAAGGAACAAATTGTACGTCATTTTGACATTGATTGTCGACATTATTCACACTTCACGAGCCAAAGTGACTATAAAGACGCGACCTTCAAGCATGCATCTTATGCCTAGACGAGCTAATCAAACATGAAATCATATGACTTAGGCATCCTACGACTTTGGCTTTTGATTTGGTCGGTTTATATAATATGTATCGAGAAAAAAAAAAAACCAATTGTAATTCAATTACATATTTGAAGGCTATAGAGGTTTGGGAAGGTATATATTGTTGATGAATATTGTTAGTTTAAGTAAAAATACGAATAAAGAATTGTTAAAGTCCAACATAAACGAAATAAAAAGCGGGGATCGTGTGCATATACAAACGTACATGCGTGTTAGGTTCAAGCCTATCACATAAGTTCAGTGAGGTTCCATCGTAAAACCAATTGATAATACGATAAGTATCACATCGACGTTATCGAAATGTTTGAAAAAGCAAGCTTATTGAGGATGAGGTAGTAGTAAAATCACAAAAAATAGAATTTTTTTCAACTAAATTAATTTTGTAATGTTATATTTGTGATATCAAGCACTAATAAGTTTAAACCGTTATAAATCAATATAATCTTTCGTAAACTTGCATCTCAGACACATAATATCGAACTTTTTTTTTTTCATTAACTTACATAATTCAACAGATAATTAAAAATGGACTACCAAACGGACCGTAATTGGTTCGAACGTGTTTAAGGTAAGCATCATTAAAAAGTCTATTAGTTTTATAGGATTCTCTTGAGACTTCATATTTAGCATCCATGCTCATTCTCTACCAATGAAGGAATCGAGAAATATTAGCTGTAAAACGTACTAAAGAACAATGGGAAGCAACTATTGGAGAGGTGAAAATTGAAAGGCAATGGGAATTGATTGACACTAAATTAAAATGGAAGGCTAAAAACCAATACGAAATTGTTAGTGCACATTTGACAAATCAAAAAGAATAAGATGCAAAAATGATCTTCTTTCGACTCATTTTGGACATGTGCAAATTATTTCATGCTAATTTCATATCAAATACATATGTTAAGTCTAAATCTGACATATACGAGCACATATATGTGTTAGATCATATGCATCAAGTTATTCCGATAGACTAATATCATATTAAAGTCCAACATATTTATATAGGGGCCGTGTTCGGGACATAAATATTCGAATGATATGAAACGTAGAAAATGATAGCAAGTTAAAATACAAAGAGACCAAGGCTATAAATGGAATTAAGTGAAAAAATTGAAATATAGGGTGCTTTGAAAATTCACCATTATTGGGCCTGGGCATTCAAGAAAATGTTGGGCCGAGAGCAGAAGCTAAGCCCAATCACAACGAAAAGTGTTTTACCAAGGGATTTCGAAAAAGCGGTTTAGGTTGAACCGGACCCGGTTTCAAAGAAAAAGGGTTGAACCAGACCCGGTCTGAAAGAAAAAAGGTTGAACCAGACCTGGATGACCGGCTAGAACCGACCTTTTCACGAGTCGAGTCGGTATAGTTAGACAAAAGACTAACTTATCTAGTAATCTTTATAGCAGTTATACCGAACTGAACCTAAAATTTAATATAGAAAATAAACGAGATCAAACCGAGCCTGAGCTGCTCATATAACAGTCCATTTACATGCACATTTTTTACTGAATGAATCTAGCCTAGTTTTTGGAAGATACCTTAATTTTGTCACATTGCCTGGTTTAGTCTTCTGACTTGATCAACTGTTTTCCTTCTTTTGCCTCTTAGGTTTTGTTTCTTGGATCTGATCTTCGCCTAATTTCCGCCTCAAATTCCTTAGATCATCCTCGTGTACCAACCCATTTAGCTTCTTGTTTACTGCATATGATTCAGCCAGTCTCCTCTTGCATTCTTTGCTTGCAAGATCATGGGAAACCACTGAAATTTCAACAGAAGATGAAACAAAATGTGGTTTACTGATCAATATAGACATTTAAGTCCCAAATTCAACCGAGTTGCGAACTCCGGCGACGATGTATACCTGGATGTGGATAATCTTTCCCTATTATGCACTTTGCTTTGACTTGAACGCTTTTTGGAGCTGTCCATGGTTCATATATATACTCCTTAGGCATATCTGATCACAGTCATTAACCAGCATTTAGTAATGAAACAAGAATGAGCAATAAATCATCAATTTACCATACCTTTCAGAATTGGCAGAAAATGTCTAATGAAATCACCATTTGGATCATGCTTCTTGCCAAACGAGATTGGTGAGTAGATTCGATGGTACTGCCACGTTCAATTAAACAAACTTAGTATGATCACATGTTAAGCTCGGGTAAATTTAGGTTAAGCTCGATCTTATACGAGTTGAACATGAGTGTATCAAAGCTTTGCTCGATAACAACCTTAATGATGAGTAAACGAGTCAATTTTCTGTAAGGCCCGAATAAAATTAATATGAACAAAGAAAGCTCGGCTCATTCGACTCAAATAACAACCCTATATCAATCCACAAATACTTTCTTGACAAAACCTAAACATTTCTTCAATAAATATTGTAAGAATACCTCATAGAAAAATGAAGAACAAGACAGCCAAAGCCAGTTTCCATTGTTTACAGACCAGTCTGAATCGATCAAGAGCCTCTCAAAAACATCTCGGCCTCTCTCCCAATGAACAAACTATGAGGAGACAGCATTTAGAAAGCTGTACTAGAAAATTTTCAAAATGTGGATAAGGAAATTTGCATACCAGATCACCACGAGTGAGGAAACAAGCAACAGAATGCCTGGCTAAATGGTGCATCCATCCCCATGTTCGAAGCTGCAGAAAAGGATACACTTAAATATGTACAATTAAACTTCGGTCTTCGGTCACGCAATGCAACTTTATTGTTTAAGTAAGGACAACCAAATCTGGAAATGGAAGCCTTGCCTGAACCATAATGGCATCAATCCAAGGAAATCCAGTTCTACCATCTCTCCATGCAGCCAGCAGTTCGTCATCTGTATTCCAAGGGATCTGTACAGGGCAGATTTAGCCTAGTTTTGCATAAAAGAGTTCTAAATTATATATTGTAAGTTTATAACAAATAATAATGGTAGAAGTTGCATTTACCTGCTTGCATATCTTGTTATTCTTCATTTGGTCGAAATTTGGTGTACCACAAGCCACAGTGTAAAAGAAATCCCGCCACAACAACTGCATAGTTCTAAAGTTGTCTACTGATATCTCATAAATACATTACAGGAAATATGGAAGTCACCAACCAGCTAGACAGAAAGAACAAACCTGACCGAGAAGCGATACTGGGGGTGAAGTGTGGTTTTTGACACTGTTGTAAACTTCTTTCAGGCATTGATAGAAGTATCTGGAAGACAGACAACCAAACTGCAAACAAAACAGAGAAATAGCTGTGAGTGCATACAGAAACTATGCCAATGGATGCATTTCCATATTCTTTTGGACTAGTAACTTACTTTCAAATAGGGTGAAAGAACAGTAGTTGCAGGGTTCATAAAAGCAGATGGGTTTCCCTTCGGCTTCTCAAATTTAGCCACCCATTCCTGTAATACAAGTAGACATATGAATAAAAAATATACCTAAGAGTTGTGTTTTAAGCCTGCCTTTTATTATGGACCAGCCTCAGACCTTGTTCTCAAGGGATTTTTTCAATCTCTTAAGGGCCTCAGATTCGCCACCTTTGAAAGGAGAAGATTCATCCTGTTAAAAGATTCATCAGAATGAGTTTCAAATAGCTAGAATGAGGATTCCTCCAAAGAGTAAAAGTTTATGCAACAACAGACATGTTCATGATCTTCATATCCAAGTTCTGCCAATGTAGGAACATCTGAAATCTTAATGTTCCCAACATTTCCGACTGGTGGTAGGCAAGATATTCCGGTTGACACTGGAGATGATGCCCAAGAAGGTTCCCCAGCAAGCTTTAGAAATGACTGATATGTAACAGGTGGCTTACCCCCATTCTGTATTTGCAAGAAATTTTAAGTATGGATAAAATTATCATGTTTAGAAAAACAATGTCAATCAAGAAAATTTGCAGCTAGATCCTTGTTGTGCATACATGTGTATACAAAAATTACTTATAACAGA
Organism: Fagopyrum homotropicum; assembly: GCA_033239125.1. Classification (NCBI taxonomy): domain Eukaryota; kingdom Viridiplantae; phylum Streptophyta; class Magnoliopsida; order Caryophyllales; family Polygonaceae; genus Fagopyrum; species Fagopyrum homotropicum. The sequence goes on from BSWB01000001.1 coordinate 167,007,770, forward strand.
AAATCACATTTGATAATTTCTTTCCAAATTTGTTTGTCTTACCTTTTGGATGATATCTTCTGGATTGAAAAGTGTGTGACTCACAGGGGAAAATACCTCAATACCATTGTTAGATGCATATTTCTGCAAAACAAACTCTCGCAGCTTAGATTTAGGCCTCAGTTATAAAGAATTTGTGTAATTAACACTTCATTAGCACATATTTTCTACAATAAAAAATAAATAGAGGATAAGACGACCTTGACTCTAACATCCAAAGCTCGATAATATGGATCTGTATCATGCTCGAAACATAGGCTTTTCACATCCCACTGCAAGGAGCATTTAAAAAAAATAAGATGTATAAGAGCAACAAGCTAAGAAAAGTAAATTGCAATATTGAACCAATAGCGAGAGAGATTTTCAACAGAGCATCTATGTTTGGGATGATTCAACAAGACAGTAAAATCAAGCTAAAGAAGAAATTCCATTAAAACATTATCAAATAACACATAAGATTCATATGTCTATCTACTCAAAACAGTTTCAGGTTCACTAATTACTTCAGATCCACTAATGATTCCGTTCTACCTCAGAAACACATACCTCCACTCTCTAAAACAACCGACATTTCATTCTTATCAAAACAATGCCAAATAATAGTCAGATTTCAGTTACAATTACTGCACAAAACCACACATTATTACTTTCGACTCATCCAGCAGCGTGATCAATGTAGTTTCGCTCTTCGTTACTTGTAATTTAGTCCAAAATTAATAGAAATTAAACATATTTAATTTCTGAAAGCAGTTTCAAGTTGACTGACAGAATACATCCCGTGTACCTCGTGCTGACATTACATTTCCAACATAGCAATGTCAAACAATAATTCAACTCTAACTTGCCTCTTGTAGGCAGCGAAAGAGAACCTCACCGGGCTCGCCCTTCAAAATCAGCAACCGCGAACCGATGTTCCTGAGGTTTCCGTCGAGATCCGAAAGACTTTCGAGCAAGAACCGGATCCGGTTCAGCCCGGCCCTGGATGATCCGGGAGAGAAAGCGGTCGGGTCTGGATCCATGAAATGCGGGTCGATGATGAAAAGCGGGTAGACAGAACTGGATCCTTCAGCTGCACGATGGAGGGAGGGGTTGTCGTGGATCCGGAGACCCTTGCGGAACCACATGAGTGAAACCCGACCCGATTTGAGGTCCATTGTAGGGATTTGGAGACGGTTAGAGAGAGGAAGAAGAAGACGCATGAAAGACAGTTTGGAGGGAAATATTTGTGGTGACGTTTTGAAGGAGTTCAAGAAGTTAGGATTACTGGTTTAAATAGCGCCACGTCGTCGTTCTATTTTCCACATACTCGTAATAAATAACCCCAATATTATATGTAATTGAATAAAATTGGCTACACTTTTTAAGTTGTCAAATTTTGCCTCAAATGGGACGAGTTATGAACCAATTACATCACCCTAGATTCGTATAACACACTTGACATAAACTAATTGTCGATAATCGAGATCAAACGGAACTATAAACATTAAAATTGCTCTCAAACGTTTATTGCTTCGAACATCCTCTTGAGATAACATTCGTAAGTTTCATAACTTTTTATAAGTTGGGATTTCACAACAAGCCCGAAGCGTTCGTTGTTAACTTAATGGGTGAGTTTGATAAGTTTTATAACCTTTTGTAAGCGGGAACATTCAACAAACTTTATGGGTGCTTTGGACGACTAGGGGTGACAAAAAAACATTTGATTCAACTAATCTGATGCCTCCACATATCCGATTCGGAAAAAAAAAATCGAATAACAAAATATCCGTTAATTGATGATCGGAATCCGATTCGATCAGAGAGACTATTTCAGATCACCACTCATTAGGGTGTTGTGAGAGAGAGAAAACGGATGTATTTGACTAATGTCGTAATAGTTAATTTGATCATATATATACGGGATGGATGTCCAATCTTTTCGAATATGATATCTGGGACGGATGTTCAATCTGTCCGAATGGGATATCGTATCCTACTAAAATTGATGGATATCCATATAATTTTGCACCGGATTTAAATTGGATCAGTTATTCTAACTCTCAAATGGTTTGTTGGGATTTCACAACAAATCCCCAAAGTGTTCGTTATTAACAACTTAATGGGTTTGATAGTTTCATATCCTTCTGTGAGCGGGGATTTTCAACAAACTTGTGGTGTATGTTATAAAATAATAACTTAAGGGTGAATTTGTGTAATTTCGAAGTATATGAGTGCTTTGGAAGTGTAGGGTCACCACACATATTTGATCCAACTAATCCAAACATTTGATTTGGAAAAAGAATCAGATAATAAAATATTCGTTAATTGATGATCCGATTCGATCAGAAAGGATATTCAGAATCACCGGATCACATACGGATTAAGGTTTTGAGATTGAGAAAAAAAAAAGGATGTATATGACTAATGTTGTGATAATTACTCTAATCATTTATACGACAAATGCCAAATCTATTTGGATTAGATATTTGGGGCGGATGTCCAATCTATCCGAAGGGATATGAAATCCGACTAAAAGTGATGAACATCCATATACTCTCCGACCGGATTTATCAGATCAATTATCCTAGCTCTCGAATCGTACCTTGGCATCAACAATTTGAAAAATTACAAATAAAAGAGAGTAATTTATTTGTATTCCCATAATGACCATTGACATACACACTTGTTAGACTTGTTGCCCTAGGAACGCAAATATTGTAATGACACTTTGTGCAAAATACAACACAGGGATGAGAAGAAGTCATTAGCTCCAATTCTCCTACACAAGAGGACGAGGCAAGCGTATAGTAAACACCTTCACATCATCAACAACCGGGCCACATAGTGACCCATCTATAGTCATAGTGTAAAAGCTACTCAAGAACCCGATCCTTGATCTCTCCTTACTCGGCTTGAATTGTAATTTCCCTCTTACGAATCCACCTTTCCCCTTGGATTCATAAGTGACTCGGATTCTTTCCCTACCCGCAAAGGCCTCTACCTCCATTTGACCAACACAACCATTGTTGGCGTCACCAACATCAAACGTCATGAGATATGTCTTCCCCGGTATGGTCCTAATGGTTTGGGAAAGAATACTTTCCTTCCCCGCTACAAGCTCAATAGCCCTTTTCCCCTCCGGAATATAGAACTTAGGGGACGAAATGTACTTGACCGCCTTGAGAGAATCGATCATCCAAGCCGGTAATGGGGAATGGTCATCCTCGACGTTTGGTGGGATTAGGATACCCGATGATGTGTTGTGGAATACATATGGGCCTTCTTCAAAGTTCCCATTCTTCACAAAACTACCTACAAATATAGTTAATAAGAACAGGTCAGCATATAAGTCCAATGAGATTTCGTTCAAAAAAATAATCATACTCTTGGTAAGACGAGGAGGGTGCAAGATGTTGATAGCCACATTGTCGATAAGAGGTCCACAAGCCGGATCATCATCATTCCCCGGGTTATGAATCGTGATCTCAACCTCCTCATCCTCGGCTTCAAACCCCCAAGCATAGCAATCATACCCTACACTACTATACATAGTTTGTAAGGGCAATATACCCCAGTCATATGCCTCTTTGTTAGGAGACACCGAAACATTGAGCTTCTCATCTTGAGCACAAGTCCTTGCAAAACTGAACGTGAGAGCATAGAATTGACCTTTGATCATCTTAACCTTTTGCGTTATAGACGCGTCGTTTCCTAGTCTTACCGCGTGATCACCTTGAGGCACAACGAGTACCATGTCCCCTTGCTTGTAACCCGACTTGATGTACTCAACAAACCCTTTGGCTTGCCAATCAGGAATCGAGTTTGTTCCATCTACTCTAGTCCCGCTTAGCTTAGATGGGTTCGGAGGAGACTCAAAGTCTCCATTTGAAAGCAAATCTATACAAAAACCCAAAAACCCATAACCCAAAACATAGTAAGTTAATAATAACCGTTACATATAAACCATGTATATGAACATAATGAATTCGAACTACGAACCTCCAAAGGCGATGGTGAATGATGCAGCAAGAAGAAGCATTAGGGCACAAAATCTCGTCATTTTTTCTTGATGAGTTTGAAATGAAGATGAGACTATATTGTACGACGTCGTTTATGGTGGGAGGAACAAAGAGGGGTTAGATGACCTAAATATATGTGCTTGAGCCTTAAGATATGAAAATTTTATGAGCTAATTAATTGCATGCACATGCAGGTTGCCTCTGTCAGAAAGTTAACGTGCAGAGATGATTAAGTATTTGTAAACACAATGAGATAATTGTGATTAGAATAGTTAATATCAAATTAAGGGCAATCTAGCCTACCTTAGAAGTATAGGTTTATCTGAATATAATACAGAAAAAGGGTGATGGCCAATGCTCAAAGCTGTTGTTTGTTGGCTTGCTTAACACACAAGTTCAAGATTTAGGGTTCATCTAGAGTAGGTTCAATTCATCAAAGAGTTTATATATGTTTATTGTTTTAGATGAAAGGGATTCAAGGCCTTTTTTTATACTATACGATAAGCAAATTAGGTCTCCTACGAGCAGACCACCGTAGAGTATATTCTTTCGGATACGTTCTTCGACTTTTTGGGCTCAATTCGACGCGAGGAGGGATAATCATGTTAAAACGAAGCAAGCTTATCATCAACACAAATTCAGATTTAGGGCTCTTCCAGAGAAGGTTCAACTAGGACATTACCCGGAAATAAGAGTGGATATATCATTATTGGAAGATATTGAGAATATTTGTATATAATATTGACTCGTTATATTAGGCTAGTTTATATTTGATTTTATCCATATAATTTTTAGTAGAGAGAATTGGATGAAATGCACCCAATGATTAATTTTGTTTAGTAAATAACCTAGGCTTATAAATTTTTAAGTGAATAGCCTTATTAAACAAATAATGGCAGATTTACCCTTATTTATTATAATAAATTATTCTTGTAAATGAGACAGGTTTTCTTGTAAATTTATAATTTTTTCTTGTAATTTATATTTTTCGAATTTTTTTATAATTTTATAATTCTTACAAGAAATATGAAAAATTAATAAACGAATGTAGTCACCAAGAATTGAATACTGGTTGGTTGCCCCTCCCTCTCACCCTAATACCAATTTTTGTAAAATTATTGTAACTAATTTTCTTGTACACAGTCCAAGCGTTTCATCTAAAACCCAAACTCATTCATTCTAGAGAGAAAATTGATGATACATGATTTACATGAAGAGTACAAGCATGTAACATGCTAGTTTTATCAATTTTTGTAAAATTTTATTGTACACGATTAATTGCTAATTGATTACGCTGATCAAAATTGATAACTCCTTCAAAATACACCTTCTTCAATTAGGGATTTTGAGTCAATTAAAAGGCAATAATCAATTAGCAATCTTTTAGATTCTTGTATAAGGGTAAATTAGTCTTAAAAATTTTAAAAAGGTCATATTCTAACAAAGTTATTGAGGTGCACAATTACTATACAAAAATTTGTGAACTAATGCTACATAGCAAATTCACTCTTTTTATTATTCTATTCTTATTCTCTTGTAATCCTATATAAAGAATTATAATAACGTTAATATATTGGTGGTTCTACTTTCACCTTTTGTGTGCTTTCCTCCACCGTAATATATAAATCATTACAACCATAATATATATCTCTCTTTGGTATTGTTCACAATTATCTTGTAATACAAGAAACTATTACACAATTAACTAAATAGTAACATAATTGTGGGAAAAATAACAATTTTATTTCACAAACTAAGAGGTTCAATCCATCTTGATTCATTGCTTTATTCATCGTCTTCCTCGAGGTGAACCTAAATAATCAATTTAACAAATATTAATCGGATTGAAAAACCAAAACTTTGTTATTTATGAAATAAAATAGTTTTTAAAATAATGCGATTGATTATTACGTGGATGAGCTTATCATCACGGAAGCTAACGGCTCTTGTCTTGAGTTCCCTTGAGTATGATAAAGCCGTCGGGTGGTGCTTCCCTTCGTGTCTTAGACTCATGGTTCGGACCTTCAATTCGCCTCTACTCGTTGTGAGTCCTTCCAAGATCTCACCCGACATTGCCAAATCCATTTCCTCCACTTCTCCATTGTCCTAACAAATATTTGCAAAAATGTTAGAAATGATTGAGTACAGTGCTCAAATTTCATACTCGTAAGTACATATAAGAATCGGATATCCAATATTTTTGACCTTAAAAATAATCGGATATCCAAAATTTTTACTTATTTTGAAAACTCAATCATATTTTGTGTTTCATAATTACGTTAGAGCTTAATATATAAGAACCAAACATACCTCAAAAGGCAAAGAGAATCCAACGGAGCGACGAGAGGAGAGACCGAGGGCAACAACTTCCTCGTATTCTTCGGCATCTAGTTGTTCTAGATAGTAGTGTTGGAACACCATGGGCATAAGACGGTGTCGTATCACAAGTAAAATGAAGAAGAGCAACGGGAATAGAAACCCCAAAGTCGGGATCCACGTCATCCCAAAACACATAAGTAGGTATGCTAATTGGAAGAGTGTGAAACCCATTATGTACTTGTACGGTACGGACTCAACAAATGACACATAATCTTGCTCCATCACCCTATCATCAACATCAATCATAAACTTAGTATTCTCATCCAAAATAATTATCTCAAAATGATAATATATTTTTGAATCCGGTAAAGTTGATATCAAATTTTACAATAAAAATGGGCGAACCTTAAGATGTAAAGATAATCGATAAAAATGTAAATCGCTTACTTGTAAAGTCTAGAAGGAGGAACAAAGAGAAGTTGAATCCTTTGCCAAAATTGATTTCCATGGAGACTATCAATGGCCATGTAAGCAAAGTATCCCCATATAAGAGAAGATGGTATCAACTTAATGGCCGGCGCGGCGAACGCCAAGCACCCCAGAAGGAGAGATTGCAACAAGTTACTTATTCTTTGCTCGTTAACCCGAACGGGCAAGTAAGGAAAAATCTGGGTCTCTGGATCAAAACCATTGTCAGCTTTATCGCTCGCAAAATCTATGCCTTCTTGTTCCTCTTCTCCCTTCATTACGACTCTCTTTAGGCCTTCTAGTTCCTTCACGTCGCCCTCCTTAACCTTCTACAAGTATATTCCACGTATACAAAGTACCTCATATCAGTTATAAAAATATATAAAAACCTTGTATATAAGGCGGTTGAAATATATATCTCAACATTAGTTTATGTGTTGGACTTCTAACACATGCGTGATCCTGCTCTTATATATGTTAATACTTACAACTGGGTTTTTGTCGATTTCAATGAAAACATCTCGCATGTTACTATAGATCTCCGAGTTAGAAGCATGTTCCCTTATACTTTTCCGAACACTTTCCACCATCTTTTGTCGAATTGCCCGTTTTTTCAAAGAAGCAAGGCTCTTCGTGTGCATTGGTGATTGAGGAAGAAGACCATACGATGGAGGAATCCCCACTAATCCACAAAGCAAAGTCTATATATATAACCAATTGAAATTACCTAAGTAGTAGAATAACAAAGCTTAAGTAGTTCAACAATAGAAGTTTTGTTATATAGTTAACGAACCATGCAACCTAGTAGAAAAATCTCATAGTGATAAGCCGGTGGGTTTTTTAGGTTGAAATCCTTTTGTTGAGCCATTTTCGAAGCCACATTGTGTTCGAAAAAGAATAGGCTAGCCATCATCGAAGCCGGGATTATTGCCCCAAATATGTACGTTGGAGGCACTTTGTTCATGTCCTGCACATATAACATTACAAGAGTATTACGTACGAATCAAAACTCCGAATCTATGTTCTTAGGATATAGAATCGAAAAACCGGACGTTGATTTTTTTGTGTGGTTAAATACCTTAACCACGGTCCAATGATTTAGTCGTTCCCAAGGATGATATGAACTAGCTAGCCTTCTAGGAACCCCGGGAAATTCGCTTGGAATCGTATATGATAAAGTTGTCCAAATGACTATCAATATAGGAAGACTAAAGTCCGCGACAAAGCTTCTAAATGCACCTGGTAATATGAAGAATAGTCCATCAACCTTATATATTAGGTTCATTGTATTTTCACAACTTGTGACAACAAATATTAGTGAATTGACATTTGTGGAAAACTTATACCTGTTCCGTAACGCGATGATCTTGCCCTTCTACTCTTCAGAGCGGTATAAACAAGGCTAAGAGTAAATATAACCGCAATTAATCCATTCGCATACAACAAGTCATATTGGTTCGAATCTAATATCGGGTCTCCTGATTTAGGAGCCTTAAACTCGCTCTTAATTCCCTGCGATCAATTCGAGAATACAGGGATTGTTAGAACTCAAGGATCTCTTATTTTTGGAGTTCCCTAGGTACTTCATAGGTTTAATGATAGACAAAACGTTCTAATGTGTGTTTAAGTTTAAGTTTCACGAACAAAAAACGTACAAAAGAGACGTCACAATTCAGATGTATATGGCATAGACGTTAGAACTGAAACAAGAGGAAACATCTACTAAACACAAGTGATTCAAGGATTTCCAAAACTTATTTATGGAAAGATTGATTCCCTACACCGGCTACATGCCGACAATAATCTTCAAGATATAATCTTAGAAATCTTATTAGATCTTGTTTTGTTTATTTTTGAAAATATCCTATTTATGTTAGCATATATCTTATATTTGGGGTACTATATAAATAGTGGTTAACATTAGCATTATGATCATCTGCACTTACAAACATATCCATATACGAAGTAGAGAGGTGACAGTCAAACTAAGAAAGTGACGAGAGGACGTCCACAATAACTTAAAACTTGCTTGTATAGCAGGACTAGAGACTACAAGTTGTATTCGGTTAAGTTATCATGATTCGAAGAGGGTGGTTGGGAATTACAGTGTAATCGAGATAAAACTAATAAACTTGTTTTAAAAGTCCGACCTAATAAACTAGAAAAAGAGTGATTTTTATCTGGATTTACTCTCGGTAAATTGAAGTTTAGTAGTTTACACTAAAAATTCTTACGTTGTTATAATTTATAACTAACACACGATCAAACATAGGGCTGAGCAGATTGCAACCGAACTGCAACCGAACCGCAAATTGCGGTCCAAACCGCAACCGAACCGCACTTAATCAGTTCGGTTTGCGGTCCGCAAGTTTTTGTTTTGCGGTTTGCGGTTCAAACCGTAAAACCGCAAAAAAAACCGCAAAAAAACCGCAAACCGCAAAAAAAAAAACCGCAAAAAAACCGCAAAACCGCAACCAAACCGCAAAAAAACCGCAAAACCGCAAGCAAACCGCAAATTGCGGTTCATTTGCGGTTCGAACCGCAACCGTGCGGTTCAAACCGCAAACCGAACCGCAAATTTGCAGTTCGGTTTGCGGTCCATGTTTTTCAAGTTTACGGTTTGCGGTTCGATTTGCGGTTTTGGACCGATGCTCAGCCCTAATCAAACATACAAAAAGTGAATATATTATTGGTCTAATGAGAGTTAAAACCTTAATTGTACCTTGATAGCCTCTTGCATGAAAAGCACAGCAATTAGCATGCTGATAAGCTCTTCAGCAATTCGTGTAAATCTATCGATGATATCACATACGTTAAATGTTGCGACTAACATCAACATTAGAGCCGTCCACACATTTACCCTGCACACATATTTGTTAGAGCTTAGTCATAAAAGAGAATTGTTTGCCACATAAAATATCAATGATATCACGTAATATATAGAGAGAAGATCATACAAGAACAAACCTTATCGTGTAATTATGAGAACAGTTCGTAGTTATTATTAGTTTGTTACGAAGGTGTCATATCGTTTAATACATTATTCGTAGTTATTGTTAGTTGAATGAATTATCCATAGCTATTATTAGTTTCAGAATATTATTTTTCTAATAATTAAGATATCTACCTTAAATCTCGACCCTTAATACTCACCATCCGACGGTCTAAGATTGTTCGCATGATTACACGATAAGACTGTTCTCATGGGAACCACATCCTCTCTCTCTCTCTCTCTCTCTCTCTCTCTCTCTCTCTCTCTCTCTCTCTCTCTCTCTCTCTCTCTCTCTCTCTCTCTCTCTCTCTCTCTCTCTCTCTCTCTCTCTCTCTCTCTCTCTCTATATTATATATATATATATATATATATATATATATATATATATATATATATATATATATATATATATACCACCTTATATCTAAACAAAACAGAGGTATAATATATTCTTTCTTTCTCTCTCTAAATAAAGAGTCTAATGAATTCCGTAACTGAAAATCAATTGGTTATACAAGAAGTAGTTTACCGTCTTAAAATTTTTAGCAATAAGAGAATAATTCTCATTTTCACATTAGACCTTATACGTAGAGATATATAAGTCGAATTATATGCATACCATGCAACCCATGCCAAGAAGAGGGGGTGCCCTAGGTTTTCCCTCTTTTTGGCAAACTTGAATAAGAAGTTGTACATCATCACAGTTGGCTCCGCGACTCCTAAAATCACGAGAGGTTGGCCTCCAATGATTGATTGTATGACGCCACATATAGTGGCAGAAATTAAGGCGTCGAAAATGATTATGCTTCCATCTAAAACCACACATATTGATTATAATCGAACACATAAACGTTGTTCGAACTCACGAAAATGTTATGATCAAGCTTGAAATACCGGTTTTAATGCTTAGTTGCTCCCCAAAAGCAATAGCGGGTAGGGCAGATGCGAAGAAGATGTAAATACTTGGAGTTAGTATCCTACAAGTACAATAAGTTATAACAAATGTTAATTGAGCTTCTACCTTTTCACTATAACCCAACCCTGTATATGTATAAGTCGAGTTAGTTACCTTAGTCTCGAGCTCAAACCTCCCATCCAATCTTGCTTATAACATGATATTCTTCCTCGAACATCATTGGCGATTCCTCTAAAAGGGGTCTTTAGATTCTCCATGTTCAAATGAAGAATAGAAGCTATGATTGAATAAGGAAAATAAGTTCCTTATAATACCCTTTTATAGAGTTAATTGCTCCTACAAGACTGTTTGAAAAGCTATGTGTGATTCTAGGGGTAAAAAAAAGATTTAAATATCTAACAGCGATAATAAGTAAATGTATAATTGTCAATTACTACGTCGTGGAATGGAACTTTCTCTGACTTATGTGACTGTCTTATATCTAAACGCGCATGTTATTGAAATTTTAGTCAACTAATGATATTTTTAAGGAAATAGAGTGGCAGCTTACGGACATAGACAAACAAAGATTTATGTGGTTCACCAATGTAACATTAGTTACTTTTACCGTCATAAAACATACGATATTATTGTTGAGGGGTTCCTGAATAAGTTACGGCCTGATAGAGATAGATTATCGGGGAGGAAGGGGTGATCATTGAAGATGAAATTTTTGAAAAAATTTCTTCATAGAGATAGATTATCGGGGAGAAAGGGGTTGGATTTTTTTTACTAGTAACCAAACGGACCCTAAAATTTGTTATAATTGTCAACTATCACTTAGACTTGTGCATGGGATTTCTTGCATGGTATACAATTGAACACGTTCCTTACGTTATTGGCCACCAAATTACCTACTCAAAATTGGCTCCGGATTAGAGCAAAAATTTTAGGTTTTCAAAGCAACGAAGAGATGATAATTTGTAGTGTTTATGTTTTGTGTTTTTGGTACGTAAAGGGGAAACGTCAAAAGCGACGATGAACACTTGGTTCATTAGGCGAGAAAAAGATAAACCGAAGACGGAGCATATGAGATGATGTCACACCTCGCAAGTCATTGTTCAAAATGGTGTGTAGGGTTTCCGGTGACACTCTGAGCACATGGTAACTGACCGGTAAATTAAAAGCAGAATTAAAAACAAAATATGTATCATTATTTGTTTGACGATAAACATGATGAAGTTGAATTACCTAATAACTACTAAGGAATTTTGACAACGCTTTATCAAACTCGATCCCTACGAATAAATCGATTATATATTTTTAGAATCACGAAAAACAAAAACGTTAATAGTAACTTAAAAAGTTGTAACCTCGTACTTTCTTCTTTATTGAAAATATTATCTCGTGTATTCAAAAAAATGTATATACATGTTATTATATCTTAACATTCTTATGGTATATAACTAGGGGGTACAGTGTCGCCGGATTCGAACGGACATATCCTATCCTTTTATACCCTTCCTCGAAAATTTAAAATCATTTTCAGTCATGTCGGACACTTTTTTTAACGAAAAGTATGTTAGGCAGGCCTTTCTCCTAGAATTATTCTAATCAAAAGCATCATTGTGAGGAAATATATATGGAATTACCCCGCCTCCTATAAGCATAGCTTTGTTTGGTGCATAATTCTCAAAGTTTGAGACGAAATCCTCGACTCTACATCCGGTCCAATCTTCATCAGACGAGCCTCAAACTCCCAGGGTATATTTCTCTACTACTGCTTACAACACCATTTGGCATTCTTCCCCTAATCCAAACACCTACATGTTGAACATCATCTGGAAGGGTTTAAATGTGCCCAAATGTAGTTTTATCTCATGGATTGTTAGTCATCACCGCCTTCCTACTCTTACAAAACTTGTTAAATGGACCTCATCCAATCTTATGATGAAGATCATCTCCTACACCATTACAACTACACTACCATGGTTCTCAATTTCATATCAAGGTGGTACAGGACTCCAAATCCATACCCTTACAGTAGCAACATTTAGAACTGGCTCAGATCCCAGAGCCCCAACAAACACGACCTGATCTCTCATATCCGTATCTCTACCATTACGGGTTTCATCTATTTCGTTTGGAATGATAGGAGTGATATTGTCTTCAGCAACCGCTTCACTCACCCCACCATCTGTGCTCAGAATGCTATCAACTCTACAAAGAACTTCGCATGTAGCAACTGGAAAGATATATCTCCAAACTCGCTCTCTTGGACCAAGATTCTCGACATTCACATAGATTAGCTTTTATCTTCCCTACCGTTTGTCTCTTATGTACTCCCTAGTCTAGTTGACACTCCATGTAAATTCTTCTTTTCTAATACAACAACCTTTCAAAAAAAAAAGCATCATTGCGCATGAGAACTCGAAGTTCGAGATCATCAAAAAAATTGGTGTTGGGTGTTGAGATTCGCAAATGGGTCAACCAATTAGCAACACAATTGATTTCTTTGAAAATTACATACATAATCTGGACTTTGTCAAATATATGAAGATTCAGTCTGTAGTCGAATATAATCATCTCAAGTTCTCAACCTCTCAAATGCAACTCCAAAGACCTTGGAGTGCAGATGTCGACACATAAATTGTCATCCTCAATTTCGATCTTTTTTATTTGCAATCTTATAGCTTATGTAAGCCAGTTTAAGAGCAAAAACTTTTGTTTGTAGTACCGAATTAAAATGATTATTTTTGCACCAAGACTGATCGTCTCTCCGTTGTGGTTCTGGATAACAAAGTCGATGGAGGTAACCCCATAATCAAGTTTAGAGTTATAGAAATTAAGTTTGTGGAATTCATGCTCTGATTTATTCCATTTGATATTATTTTTTCCATTCGATAGTGGTGTAGTTTTTTGGTGGTAGTCTACTAGTCTAATGCTATAGTGCCCCTCTTCTTTAAACGTTTTTTTTTTTGACATTCGTGGATTGGGCTGTTAACAATGGTAATTGTGTTATTAAGTGAACTACGAGACTCATTATTTAAAATAATTTTATTCCTAGAAAACCAGATACCCCACAATACATTAGTAATGCATATTGGTAGTTTAAAATTTTAACGTGAATATAATTAGTTTTAATTTATTTTAATTTTTTTATTTTAATAAACAGAAAATTTAAAGTAAACTATTTGTTCAAAATTAGTTTTCTATTTTTATTTTGATATTGTTTTTATTTTATAATTGAAATTTAGTAAAGTATACTAAAAAAAAAACTTAGGAAAAGTTTGAACGTGAGGGGTAACAATAAAAAAAATCCTAAATTTTAAATGGTCGAGAACAAAGAGTATTTTGAAATACTTAATTTTTGAATGTGGTTTACAAAATATTATCAACCATTTGTTGTTTGTTAGTGTAATGGATGATACATATGTTTCCATCAAAAAAAAAAAAAAATGGATGATACATATGGCTAATTGACTTTTAGTACATTTAAGTATATATTAACGGTATTGATGATATATATCTACGTAACCTATTAAGATGATAGGAATGATGAACCTAACTATAGGACTTATATCCAAGTTGATCAACTAGGCTTCAATGATAAAAGTTTCAAAATTGATCGGCTATGTTTCGGATTAGAGATGTCAATAGGTCGAGTGATGCGTGTGTAAATCACTTTCATAATTCACATAGGGCCCGTTTGTTTTATTTCATGAATAAGGATATACGTATGAACTAAATTCGTTTCCATTCCGTTTCCGTTTTTGAAGTTGAACCAAACGGGCCCTAAAGTTCTTCGATATATCCATCCATCACCCGTCAAGTGATCGGATAGTCAAGTTTATTCACGGGCGATGAAACCTTAGGTACGTCGTTAAGTTATTTTATAACATTTTTGCACATGTAGCGCATGGGATTTAAAGTTTAAAAACATATAGTAAATGAGATGCACGTATTATTATTATTGAAGGTAAAATACATTACAATCCGTTGGAAGGGAGCCGACTAACAAGTTGGGCTCCGCATCCCTTTTGAATGGTAAACGCAATTTTAGTCAAAATAAAGCAAGTACTCCTACTATATCCGGGCACTCTTTAGCAACCGAGTCCAACCTTTTAAGAAGTTTCACCGTATCGTCACCCAAGACGTCAAACGTGGAAAAGGAAAAGGGAAGAAAGTGATACCCATAGAACTACAAACCTCATCATACTTTTTCTTCTTCTTCTTCTTCTTATTATTATTATTATTATTATTATTATTATTATTATTATTATTATTATTATTATTATTGTTATTACTATTATTGTTATTACTACGTAAACGATAATAAAAGTTTGAAAATTATGTGATTTTATGATTAAATACCTAAAATTTTAGATTGTGTGCCTAGGTTGGTTGATGATCATTCACTCATCACCTACCCGTTTTTTGGATTGGTGATTCAATTAGCCGAGTGAAATTGTCAACCCTATCTCAAACGTAGATGATTCGGATATTAGGTAGGTAAAGATGTCTTTTGTGGATAAAATGGTGACACAAAAATTTATTGCATATGTAATTGAAAAGGTCATTACAAGCAATTAACGACTAACCATAACTGAAATTGAAAATAGCTATTCATCAAAATATATGATTGTTTAAGGGATTGGTTTAGGTACATAGTGATTTTGTAATCTCGAGTGTTAATTCACTTGAAAAAAAAAAAGGTGTAATGATACTTGAATTATCGAAATATTGTAGTTCATGATTGCAATTCGAATTTTTGGGTCATTTAATGGCTGATTTATTAAGGGTACTTAATCTTTAACTTTTATATTTGGAGCAATTTAGCTTATAAATTGGGTTGGTAAACTTTTATGAGAAAATTAAGCTAATAGGGTAACTTATTTTTCTAGAATACAAAAAAAACGGATTCACTCGACAGACACAAGGTTTGGGTTAGTAGAGTAGCGGGTGGATGACGGGGCAGGCGGTTGAGGTTTTAGTTATGGGTAGCTGATGGAGATAGTTCATCCGCCCATCATCCGATTCATTATAACCCCTGCTTGTTACATAAGAAATGAATGTCGAGCTTAATGTGATTAGTGCGTTAAGACACTTAAAATTTCTAAGAATCATCTGGGAATAAAAAATCAAGTTTTTTTAACAACTAAAAAAAATGTTAGAGATCATTCAACACATGAAAGTAGTATAATCATTTCCATTTCCATTTCCATTTCATTTTTTTACCCTTAATCGTTTCTACTCCGTTTTCTTTTCACTTCTCTAACCAAATGGATACTAACAAATAACTAATCGGTCCCTAGCTAGTTATTAGAGTTGAAAATTTATAAGCACAATGGACTTTATAAAAACCGTAATTATAATATTGGTCCCGTTTTCTGAAAAGTGTTTCATATTTGAAAATTCAAAATCTAAAACTACTAATGATGGTCCTTTCTTTGAAAAAGGTTTCAAACTTTTTTAAGTACAGAGTTCTCCTTGTAATGTATTTATAAAGATTGTGTCGAATAAACTGAAATTATAATTTTTGGTATAATGACTAAATAACTTAATAGTTGGAATAGGAAAACTAGGGTTAATTTCGGAGATTTTAAGTAATATGTAGGGCTACTTCTAGAAACATGTCATTATAAGCCCTTAATAATACAAAAATACGACATAAATTTAGGGCTAGGTAAAATTGGACCAGATCGGTTACGATCCGGTCTACGGTTCAGGGTTTTTTAAAAATCCGGGTTATGGTCCGGTCCGGTTTTTGGACCTTGTAAAACTTTAACCTGCATTGGACCGTAAACTACGGATTTTCGGTCCGGTTCGGTTCAGTTCGGTCCGATCTGGTTTTGGACTGGTAAACCTCACCAAAATTGCACCATTTAGGTACAAACCGGTCCGAAATATTCAAAATTGCACAATTTAGGTACAAACCAGTCCAACTCGGAACCGGACCGGTCCAAAGTTTTATCAATTTACCGTCCACCGATCCGGTGATACTCTAAAAGAAATCCAACCTCACTTCATTCTCCTTCATTCATCTTATAGAGGTTGAAAATTTTCGAGACTTCCAAGGTTTGTATAAAGCTTTATTTGTTCAAAACATTTTTAATTTCTTATATTACGGAAAAAAGTAATTTCAATCGGTAATTATATTTGAATTTTAGTCTTTTGACAATATTCTAGTATTTTGAAAGATTGTACTTGGGAGTTTTTTTGATATAAGTGTTACATATCGAGTTATTCCTCAACTCAGATCGTACGATACCTGCTACATTGTCAGTTGTCACCTCGACAACCTAAGATCAATATTACTCCTCGATGTTTGACTACTAACGTGTATGTGTCATAGACCGAGTCATTCTCCAACTCACGACTGTAAGGTTCTTGGTCTTTTGCCATCCCGAAAAGCAAAGATCAACCTTACTCCTCGGCGTTTGACTAAAATGTATACGTGTCACAAGGCGAGTTATTCTCTAACTCAAAACCGTGCGGCTCACGGCTCCTTTGCCGCCAATAAGCTAAGTTCAGTCTTACTCCTTGACGTTTGACTATAAACGTTTTATTTAGATGGCTAGACAACACTCGAAGACTTTTGAGTCATTACAGATGAGCGGTCCGTGACATATACGCATATCCGTAATCCAAACACACAAATTTAGAAGCACTGCAAAAATCCCTTATAAGAGAGAAACAACACAATGTCAGAATAGCAAATTCCTCATTAGTGAAACTTCACTCCTGAAATCGAATATGATGTACAAAAAACATTGGCATATCCCTAAATGGCAAATCAAATTTACCCAAATACTTGGAAAAGACACTAGGGGAAAAGGCACTTTCACCTAACACAAAAAGAAGAGAGAACATTCTATCCTCTTCTTCCTAATTTAACTCAAGAATTATAAACACAACAAAAAAAATATTAAAAAAAGAAAAATTGACCCTCTTCAGCTAAACAAACCCTATCTAAATTAATCAAACTCAAACCTCTTTTAAGTACACTGATCTTGCAAATGAGAGTCCTCAAGCAATCTGCTTATAAATGGAGACATCGCTGCAAGTAGTGCTTTCGGGCACTCCTCGTGTGGAAGATGGCCACATCCGGATACAGCAACGAGTCGCTGCATCAAACATTGTTTCAGAAAGATTTGACGAGTTGTGTATTATAAAGCAATTATGGAGTATTGGGCTTTATACTTACAGAATTTACAAGTTTGGAAGCCATTGCTTGAGCGGATTGTAGTGATACGAGTTCGTCTTCAGCTCCTGCAATGACCAATACCGGCAAGTGCTCCACGGATTTCAGTAATAACATGGCAGCTTGAGGTGATAGGACTGTCTCGCAAGATAGCTTGCTGATTTCATAAAGTGCATCATCCCAACCTTCTACATACAGTGGAGCCTGAAATTCATAAATCACATATTTCAGCAAAAAATTACACAATTTCTCAAGAATAATTCTTTGCATGATTTTGTATTGTACCTTGTACAGGCTTAGGACCTCTGTTGTCATCTTTGTAGCATCATGCCATGAACGTCGGTTAACAACTTGTGTGATTTCTGTACGCAGAAGAGGACGGACCAAGTGCTTCTTTCCTAATGACGTGCGAAGGAGTATTCTTGCAAAACTTGGTATCACTTCTCTGGACAATCCTACACCTACCAATACTACAGCTTTAACTGTAACCTGAAAGCATTTTTAAAGATAAGGTTAATAAGAATTACTGTCAGTATATGAAAATATGGCTAATGTTATTCTGATGCAAATTACTTTCTTACAAAGACAACATGTACTCGTGATAAAAATAAGCAGAAAATTTAAGACTTTTGAGTCTTGACAGTAAATGTAATCATGAAAGGAATCTCCAACTGGCAATTCCTTCAATTCTGTATTATTTGAGATGGATGATTGAGTATCACTGCTATATTAGCTCTTCAACAAGCAATCATAGTTAGACTTCAAACAATCCAGAATCCAGGTACATCTTCTCTGGCCCATGTATTATAATTGATCTCACAAACAAAATATGAAGTTAACAAATGGCAATTCCTTCGATTCTATATTATTTGAGATGGATGATTGAGTATCACTGTTACATTAGCTCATGAACAAGCAATCATATTAGACTTCAAAAAAACCACAATCCAGATGCATCTTCTATGGCTCTTGTATTATAATTGATCTCACAAACAAATATGAAGTCAACAAATGGCAAATACTTCAATTCTGTATGATTTGAGATGGATGATTGAGTATCAATATATTAGCTCTTCAACAAGCAATCATATTTAGAGAACTCAGGTAGCCATCATTTGTGGACGAATAGAACCCAAACACCAGAAGAATATCTCCAGAAATCTACTATTTATTTAAAAAGTCAATGCATCTGAAACTCTTAGTAAGGCTACACTTACATTGGAAGAACTACCAGATCTCTGCACCCGTTCTGCTGCTTTTAAAGCAAGCACGCCACCATCACCGTGACCTACAAGTATCACCGAAGAAAACCCTATCTCCAAACAAAATGAAAGCAGCAAGTCCACCTGGGAAAATTTTCAAAGTGAACAGAATCAATATCATATAAGATATGGTTCAACAAGAATTATGCTCACAAGCAGATGAATGTCGACTATAATCAAGGATAAAACAGACAAATAAGCACAGAGATATGGCAGATAACTACCATACAGGCAGGGATGTGAAGATGCATTTGATCAAGAAAATTTGTGCAGGAGTTATAGTCCCTTTCATATGCAAAACACCAATCAAGCATACACACATACAGCGTCACAAATATGAGAAGAGATATGATCGATATAAAACAAGTAACCAACAAATTATCATCGTCATGCAACATGATAAATAGTAACAGAGTTCATTAAAACCTTAAGCCCCGAGGCCTCAAACATGAGTTGGAATTGAATTTGTGAACAGAAAAATTATGCACATGGATTCTTTATGGCTGAGAAAAAATCATGCACTGATGCATTGATAAATTCATGAAGAAAACTGCTACACCGTTGCTTTATTAGAAAAGAAATTCTAAATATCAGAAGATCGGTAAATTAGTACCTGAGTCTCAAGCTTATAAGGATTAGGCAACTCTTTTTCTTCCCAGTCCTTTCTTAGTGTCCTAGGAGTTAAACCCCAGCCTGGCCTATCAAAAGCTGCAACGGGGCAACCAACTTGCCTTGCCAGAGTCCCCATCACATGCCTCCACGAAAAGACTCCTCCTCCAAAGCCATGCACCAAGACAATCCCACAGTTTCCATTTGCCTCTAGGTCTAGTGCAGGAGGACTAAACTCGGTGGCAATATCCTTCTCGCAAACATCATCAAGGCTAAAGACAGGAATGTCACTAGAGAAAACTGCAGAGCTAGTAGAACTCTCTAGCAAGGGATCGTATATAGAAGAGCTGTGGAATTGATTGCTGCAGCTTCTATGTAGACTACGTTGGTTCTTTGATACAACATTGGACATCCAATCATGTTTCAGCCTTCCATTTGATGTTGGAGAGGTATTGCAGCTGTTGCTTTCGAGAAAGGTTGAGGAGGACAAAGAACATGAAAGAGAGCTAGGCATACTGAGTTTGTAATGCAGGATATAACCTAGGCAATTAATGAAAAAACTATCACCGTCAGCAAGCACTCTGACAGGCAATGCACTTTCGCTATGTGCTGATCCGAAGAGTTTTTTCTTCAAATCACAGTCATTCTTAGGCATTTTCACCATTGGAGTTGGAGACCGTGGTACCTTCTGGAATGCACATAACAAGTTTTTGCTTGAAAGCACCTGCCACACAGAGAATGACAATCACATTAATTTTAATCATTCAGGTAAGGAACATCAAGCAAGGTCCTAAGACTCCTAACTAGTAGAGGAAATATTTTCAGTTACAACCAAGCACGTCAACTCTACAATAAAACTACTATGACAATTTTAATGCACTATACAGCCGTTTAAATGCACTTTTGGGTGACAGCTAATGGACATGCATCCAAGAATCGTAAACATTGGAAGCCGGGTAGAAAGGGAAACCCAGTTGATGAAAACACTAATAGAAACTTACAACATCAGAATCCACTCGATGAAATAAAAGTTTTCTTCTGGCTCTACAGCTTGTCCGATAAGCTATAACCATATGTCCCAGAGCAAACACAACTGATGGCAGAAACAAGACGGGCATCCCCCATGACTTCTTCATATGGAGTCTCCTCCTTGAGGGAAAATATGAGGCTTCAGCTTCAAGTTGAGCATGGACAGAGAAGACACAAGCCTTGATAGAAAGTAGAATGATTGAAGAAATAGAGCAGATGGTCACACTCCCAAGATACGGCCCGTGAGAGAGAGCAGGGCCATCACATAAAGTATAAACGCCTGCATTCATGAAACAATTTATGTAAATATGCTGATATAACAGCTATCACACCTAACAGAAGAATCTTAAAGTGTTATAATGCAATAAACAGCCGAATGTGCAATTAAAATTAGATTTAGCTTGATGAGCCAACAAAGAGTTATGGGAGTTTCCTGAAAATATTCAATCCTGGTAATCTTTCCTTTTCCATAAGCTGCTTAACACAAAATTTTCTCAAGTCTGCCATCAAAATCAGAAGCTTCAACAACCTATTATCGCAAATTACATAAAATGTTCCTTAATGAAAAGCAATCCAAGTCTTAATCAAATTCAAATGGATGTTTTTCCAAACCTGCCCACACATTTTAGCAATTCTCCATTAGTGTTAAGATCGAAGAAACAACTAAAAAAGGCACAAATTATAATTAAAAAAAAGAGACATGAGACCTTAATTTATCAGCAAAAGGTATACATACAGGTTATAATGAGAGATCTGACAACAGAAACCACAGGGATATCAACCAAAGAGCTTTTAAACGAGTATCTGCTCAAATGCTCTCTAAATCCATAACACTTCAAACAAGTGAAATTGGAGATCAAAATGCAAGGCACCAACACATCTCCTACAGCCACCAGAATCGGAAAGTACTGAACCAGCAAGGAAGCAATCATCGCAACCATGAAGAACACCGTCTTCCCCGCCCTCTTCAACCTCTCATACCAACCTCCACCTCCTCCCTTTCCTCCTCCCACCGCCATCGCCTTCTCCTTAAACCTTAAAAACCACCACAAAACCCTCAATATCCTAACAAAACTAACACCAATCCAAATTCGCCTCCAACGTCCAAGCGAAACTTAAGCCCCTACAGATCTCCGATCGCGAACAGAACAAAACCCTGGACCATTCAACATCCTCGCCGATAACTCCAGCATCCATTCCATCTGACATTCCACAAATCCAGTATCCAAAATCGAAGTATACAACCAGAATCAAAATACAAACCGCCAATTGATGAATCAATCAACTATTATTCCCTGCCTCTGGTGAGAAAATAGTTAATGTAGATGTTGTAGAAGGAGAATTGAAATGGATGAAACAGATTAAACTGCCATAGATAGGGCTCGGTGTAGGTAAATGCTCCCTTTCTTCTTACCAGAGAATGAAGAGAAAGAGAGATGAGAGGAGACGAAGAATGAAGGTTTTTGCTATAAAAGCTTTTTCTTTTCTCTCTCGGGTTTCTCTTTTTGTGAGGTTTATTCACTTTTTCTTACAAATATTTTAAAAAAAAAAAAAAAAAAAAAAAAACTTTTTTCCTGGCAGGGTTTATATTTTCTTTTATTTTTTTAATTTGTCTGTCTGATTAGTGTTTAAAAAAGGAATTGACAGCAGATCGAATCTTTTTGCAGTTTAGGGTGAATCCAAAACCGATTCGGTTGTTTGTTTGCTTCAGAACGGAACCAAACCGGTCCAGCGGTGCAACACTTCTAAGCAATATCCTATTATAGTTTACTTAAGCACCAATTAACATTTAAAAAATCAGTATGGCATATGAGAAAATTACCTAAACAAGTCTCATCTTTTAGGCTAACTAAACTTTAGTACCCGTCATTTAAACTATCAAAACGGTACTTCATCTATTGAGTTCGGTCAAAGATTAGTATCTAGATTACTGTTCACTTATTAAGTTAACAGATCGATGTTAAATATAATGGGCAAAATTGTCCACCTACCTTAAGCAAAATTGTCCACCTACCTTAGAAATTTAACCCCGACCTTTTAACTTAACTTGTGAACGTTAATCTACGTACTAATCTTTGGTCGGGCTCAATAGATGAGGTACCGTTCTAGACTTGGGTCCTAAATATAAACCGCCGGTTTAGGTTTAGCCTTGGGTCAAACCTATACCTAAACCGGCAAAAAACAAACTGCCGGTTTAGGTTTAGGCACCGCCGGTTTGGTGGCGGTTTGTATATAAAAAAAAAATTGAAAACTGCCGGTTTAAGGGTCAAACCGCCGCTTAATCGCCGGTTTAAGGACCAAACCAGCCGGTTTGGTTCTTTTTTCAGAAAAAAAGACCGTGAACCTTTGGTTTGGTCAAATCGGCGGTTAAACCACCGGTTTGGGCTAAACCTAAACCGTGAACCTTCGGTTTGGTCAAACCGGCAAATCTAAATCGTCGGTTTGGACCGGTTTAGAAACCGGACCCATGTCACCGTTCTGACGGGATATTGATGTTTAGTCGGCCTAAGAGGTGGTACTATTACGACAATTTTCTGTGACAGTAAACTCATAAAAATATTTATAAATTTAGCAGTTCAAAAGATTTGTCTATTTATATGTTTTAACTTTAACTTCGAATACAAATCAATAATCTTTTATAGTTTATGAATTTTGTTTTCTTTTCATAAAAATAATTCAAAATTAAAATATATATCTACCTGTCACTTTCCTAGCTGTGTTGTCGTTGATTCTGTATTGGTGTATTGTATAATGTTTAGTATAATGTATAGTCTCCGTTGTCTACGCTTTTTATATTATAATTACTAAATAGTATTTCATAAATTTAATACATATATTTAATCCAAATGAATATCTAAGTAATGACAGACTACTACGTGAGTACGTGTGTCCGTATATTTGATAAATTTGTTTGCAAGAAAAGTTGAATGTATAATTTGTCAGCTTATTTTAGATATGTAAATGACTTTAATTTAGATTTTTTATTCACTCGACTATTTACGCTAAGTTTTCATAAGTCTTGTATTTTTATGATTTTTTTTAACACCGTATTCTTATAAACATTTTTAAGATCGGTCCAATCATTATAATTTTACTTTCTTTATATGAAAATTGAGTGAATATGTGTAAGGCATAATTTCGATTTGACCGGAAAAAAAACTAATCAGGTTGATAGCTTTATTAGCTTGACACGGACTAAAAAAAATATGATATGTATATATGTATGTTTTTTTATACATTTTTTATAACTAAGGAATCGCGTGTTACCTTTCATTATTTGTCAAATTAGTTAAGTAAGTCTTTTTGAAATTTTTCTCTGGTAATTAGGCTCATTTATAAATATGTTTAGTAAATGTATCCCTAATCAAACCCTCTTACCTTTCAATTTTAATTTAATGAAAAGGAAAAATAACCCAAAATAATACCAACTATTAACATTGAACCGAAAATAATACGAACTTTGAAAATTACTAGGAGCGATACAAACTATCAATGTATTTACCAAAAATAATACGTTAGGCAAAAATTAGCTCCGGCGATGACGTGGCAGCCGGAATGTGACATGTCATCAAATAAATGGGTTAAGTGTGTGAATGTGTGATGTGGATTTTATTTTAAAAAAAACAATTTAATAATATTAGAAATATTAAAATTAAAACATATTATTTTTAAAATTTTAAATAATATTTTTTAAAAAAATTTCTGAAATATTTATTTTAAAAAAATAATTTTTTTAAAAATAAAGTTTGAAAACTTTTTTAAATAGATTTGTAAAAAAATGTAATAATATTTATTTTTCCAAAAAATATAATATTTTTAAGAATATTTTTTAATCAAATTTATTTTTCAGATTTTTGTATAAAATGAAAATTTTAATTCTAAAAAAAATAATTTGTAAAAAAAATATTCGAATTTTTTTTTTTAAATCTTATAACCTAATCCCTAAAGAATTGTTTTTCCCAAATTTTTTGTAAAACTTTTTTTTTTCCTGAAAAAAATAAGTTTTAAAACAAAATTTCGAATTTAAAAAAAAAAATTTAATAAAATTTATAAAAAATATTTTTAAATTTTTTTACAAACCTGTTTAAAAAATGTTCAAACTTTATTTTAAATTTTTTTTACAAAAAGTATTTTTTTTAAAAAAAGTTGTACAAATGTTTTTAAAATAATATATTTTAAATTTTAAAAATATTTAATTTTTACTTTTTAATATTTTAAATATTATTAAATTGATTTAAAAAAAATAAAATCCACATCACACATTTAATTCATTTATATGATGACATGTAACATTCCGGCTGTCACGTCATCGCTGGAGTTAGATTTTTGCCGGAAAAGTATGAGGTATTATTATTGGTAAATACATTGATAGTTTGTATCGCTCATAGTAATTTTCAAAGTTCGTATTATTTTCGGTTCAATGTTGATAGTTGGTATTATTTTGAGTTATTTTTCCTAATGAAAAAGATAAAAATTGAAGGGTATACAAACCTAATAAAAATAGAAAATGACGTATTTGGCTAAATTTTCATTATTTCCTCACTTTGACTCTCCAACGCTTGTGATAAGTTTCACCTTATTAACTGCTTAATAATTTTCGACTAAACGAACCCCAAATTTATCTTGTGCCTCCAAAATGTTTTATTTGACAAATCCATCTTGTGCCTCGGCTTTAAATGATATTGTTAAATTACTTTAAGATAAATTTGGATTATGTCCTTATAATTTTAAAATTTTCAAATTTTGTCCAAAAAATTTTCAATTTTTGATCAATGTCCCCTGATTTTTAGATTTTTTAAATAATACACTTCTATAAATTAACATTTTAAGGGTTTTTTTCCAAGTAAAATTCGATAAAATCTAAATAAGTCGTCCCGAATTTTCCTTAATTTAATCTACCGGGATTATTTAATATATATTTTTAAAATAAAATGTTGTAAAAATAAGGTGAAGCGGTTACCTAGGGACCAGGGCTAGGCCGAATTGTCAGAATAAAGTCGGGTCGGGTCCACCACGTGTATGACGAAGAGTGGCCCCACAAAGACAAGGCAGTGGGCTGTGAATTCTGCAATCTGAACTGCAACGGTCAGATATTGCTTTGAAATACGATTCGTAACGTTAAACGGTGGTCGGGTCGGGTTGCTAAACCCGTTTCCCTACCTACTGCCTACTTGAGTATGGGCCCACAGGGGATGACTGGTTTGGGTGTTGGCTTACTTGCTGGCTTCTTCTGTCTACATCTCATGTCAATGCTTAGATTATTCTACTTAAATTTAGGGATATTATTATTATTCACCTAAATTTAGCTTTTATTTGGATTGGTAACCTCTAATTTAGAGTTATTGCATTTTTTTTTTTGAAAATTTTCGGATGGTGTCTTGTACTTTTGACTTTGTTCGGAGTATGTCTACGAGTTTTTCGGTTTTTGAATCATGTTTCTGAAAAGTTGTTTAGTTTTTTTGGATATTGTAAGAGTTATTTTAATACAATATTAGAAATAAATTTATTTTGTAATAACTAAACTTTGTAATTCCAACTAGCGGAGGTAAATATTATTTGGATAAAAGTTTTTTTAATTTTTCTAAAATGAGTTCGTGATATTAAGGGTTCGTTTGGTTTTAACTCCAAAAATAAAACGGAGTGAAAACGAATCTAGTTCATGTGTATATTCTTGTTCATGAATTTTTTTGGAATCATTCCTTATGGTTTGAACTAATTGGAGTAGAATTTGATTACTTTTTATAACTTGTAGGAAACAAAGTGGGAAAAAACAAATTCATTTTGCATGAAATCACAGTAAGGATCACGACTTTTGGCTTGGTATAATAATATGAATATAGATGTTGTTGGAGATAATAAAGTCCCACATCGAAAGATGGGGACACTCCGAGCCTAGTATATAAGGTCGGTGGGCTACTCCTCCTATTGCCAATTGGTTTTAGGATGGAACCTCGCCGGGTTTATGTGCTGGGCTTGGGCCTAACGCGCATGTGCGCTCGTATGCACACGACCCCCGCTCTACCGGTCCGTCTGTATCGGACTTTGACATGGTATCAGAGCGGTTAGCCTCAATACGGCTCGCGATCCTAACCTGTGGACAAGTGCAACTCGGTCTATAATCCTCTAGTTGCACTTGCGGGGGCGTGTTGGAGATAATAAAGTCCCACATCGAAAGATGGGGACACTCCGAGCCTAGTATATAAGGTCGGTGGGCTACTCCTCCTATTGCCAATTGGTTTTAGGATGGAACCTCGCCGGGTTTATGTGCTGGGCTTGGGCCTAATGCGCATGTGCGCTCGTATGCACACGACCCCCGCTCTACCGGTCCGTCTGTATCGGACTTTGACAGATGTTTAGTTATTTCTTATTATATATAAGGTATTGATGTTATCTTGTCGGGTTTTTTCGCCTTGCATTTTCGGATAAGAGGAAAATATCGACACGAGGTTGAAGCCCGTGCATTAGCAAGAGTAATCTATATATCTATATACATATATTAAAGTAGAAGCGTTTACTTCAACGTGGTTCATCCTAACAAAAAAATATGCCACATGTCATTTTCTTAGAATTTTAGTTTTTTTAAATAATATATATAGTTACCATATTTTAATTATCCTATTATACAACTTATATTTATCTACTTACCAAACATATATGTATATATATTATTAGTGTTAAAATATATATCTATATACTAATAATAAAGTAGAAGCCTTTAATGCCATATATATTTTTTTTCGTTCTTTTTGTCAATGCAATTTAAAACGCACTCTCTTTTTAAAAAATTAAAAAATTATATAAACTAACTATCTATCTATATATATATATATATATATATATATATATATATATATATATATATATACACTAATATTAAAAAAAACCTTAATTACATAAACCATGGTTCCATATATTTTTATATTACGGGTCATTTTAACGTTCAGTTTCATTTAAGACTTTTTTTATCAAGAACATGTAAACTATCATTTATTTAAAAATATCATTTTTTGCTTTTATTATCTTTACTTTCTCTTATAATATTATCTTCCAACTCACTTTAATTAATAATTAGATTTGTTTTACAATTTTATTAAAGCTAATCCCGCACACGGTGTGGGTATTAGACTAGTAAAACAACATAGTGAGATATAAGGTCTCGTTTAACATTGATTTTGTGGATCCAATAATGAAAATGTTCTCATGTTGTAAAAATCGAACCAGAACATAGTGAGATATAAGGTCTCGTTATATATAAGGTCTCGTTTGATATTGTTTAACTCACTCCAATGTTTGGACCCGTCAAATATTATCTGTAGGGTTCACTACTCTATATTGTATCGTCATTCTTGTCTCCTAATCGGACTTATTATTTATTTATTTTAATTGATTATACATGGAAGATTATACTAATGAAGGTGACATAGCTTATAGAGTTGTAGATAACTTTCATAGAGCCACCAAAAAGTGGAAATGTAAGAAACCAAGATCAATTAGGGTTTAAATGTTTGACCTACACTACATGTTTATCGGGCGGCTTGACTGATCCAATAGAGCAAAAAGAAACCCTAAAAAAATTGCAGAATATAGTCCATTGATCAACCAAAAGATAAAATATGGACAAATATTGTATATATTAGTAAAAAAAATTGTAAAAAAAAGGCACCCAACATTCCAAACCCTAAAATAAGTACCCACAAAGCATGCAAACTAGCTAAGACCCTATTTGCCTCCCTCTATATAAGAAAGAATATGGTTGCTTTCCTCAATCCCATCAACATAAAAACAATATAAAATACAAATGAGTTATGGCTTCTAAGGAAATGAGCCTTTTGACAATTACAATACATTTATGTGTACAAAGTTGTCTTCTTCTCTTCCCATAGTGAGTAACCAATGCTCCATTTTGTCCAATGGTTGTGGTTGACATGTGTTTGTTAATGTTTCGGGACCACTCGTTTATCGAATAGAATACTATTGAGAGCATCTTCAACTTAGGTACTGTGAGTTTCTTTAGCTATTTCTTAACATAAAAATAAAGATTAATGTCATAATGAGTTAAAGAATTAATGTCATGAGTGGAAAGAAGTTTCTCTGAGAAAAAATGAATTCTGACAAGTTACTGCATGATTCACACAAATTAAAAAAAATTGTGGATTTTTATTTTTGTTTTTGCCCAATTGTAGGGAAGTAAGTTTTGTTCTATTGGAGTTACGTAATTTAAAGAAATTTAAAAACGTTTTTTAAATAATGGGATGGAGGAGAGAGGTTCCTTAAGTAATTTTAAGGATAAAAAATAATTAAAAAAACATATAAGAAATTCTTTGAAGAGTTCTGGGATGCAGATGCTCTCATAGATGAAACCGGAGTTTTATTGAGTGATCGAAATAGGTAGTTGTATGAACTAGCTTTCTTTAAAAAAATTGTTTAAAAGAATGAAATTTATTGAAGTTGACGTAAATGTAAAAATGATTTAAGATTTATTTTTTATTTAAATATTAATTGTTATATGATTTGTAAATAAGGGGGGACAAATTTAAGCTTTGATATGATAGCCTAAGTTTGACCTCTCAAACAATAACTTACATTTTGTTTCCATAAACTTTTATATATATATATATATATATATATATATATATATATATATATATATATATATATATATATATATATATATATATATATATATATATATATATATGTTTAACACGTAGATATAATGATATTTCATCGTTTTTTTTTTAATATTTTGAACAATTATGAAGTGGGGTGTCTATGATATTAAATAAATAAGTTATAAAAAACATCATATTACATTGTGTGCATGTACATTATTATTTTAATATTTTAGGTACCCAATCCATGTGTTTACCTATACCTTCTCCATCCAAAGTTCAATCCATGTGCATCTCTCACCTAAACAAACATTGTGAAAAATCAATATTAATTACTCTTCACATTATTGGTTTTTTTATATAAAAAATATCTAATAGTTTATGGTATATTGTTATTTTAAAAAGTCTTTAAAACTTATATCACACATTAATTCCATCCAAAATCTCTAAAATTTTATAACATTATAACCATTCCTTCACATATCATTTTTTTATATAAATTGTGGGATGTATGCATTAAAGACCCGTTTGGTTTCAACTCCGGAAATAAAAATGGAATGTAAACGAATCTATTCCATATGTATACTCTTATTCATGAAATTTGTTGGAATAATTCATTGTGATTTTAAGTAATTGTAGTAGAATTTGATTAGTTTTGATACCTTATAAGAAAATTAAACAGAAAAAATTAAATTCATTTTCATTCCGTTTCTGTTTTCGGAGTTATACTCATGACCTAATTTGATGTCAATTTAATATTATAATGTTTAACAAAATTAAAGTCTGTGGATCACAAAATATGTAGGCAAAATCTCTAAAATACCAAAAAGTAATATCCATTAATTTAAAACCATGGAACTTTTTACATAAAAGTTATATGATGCATAAATTTTACCATGAAATTGATATAAGTTCTATAACATTTTTACATTTTCTTTATTTGTATAGGATTTTATAAACTGCATTTATATAAGAAAAATAGCATACTTTCATATGGATAATTTGATGATACAAATGTCAAAATTCGATATAGACGGATCAGTAGAGCGGGGTCGTGTGCATACGAGCGCACATGCGCATTAAGCCAAGTCCAACACATAAACCCAGCGAGGTTCCATCCTAAAACCAAATAAGCAATAGGAAAAGTAGTTCACCGACCTTATATACTAAACTCGGAGTGTTCCCATCTTTTGATGTGGACCTTATTATCTCCAACAATAAATCAAAATAATTTTAAAAAGACATTAAAAATATAGTCATCGACAATTTAATGAATTCTTTATAATTTGGTATAATTTCATGAATTCATTTAGCACTACAATTATGTACCTTATCCCAATTTTATTCTATAATGAAATAATGAGAGAATCAACTTTACAACCGATCTTAGCCACATGCCACCCACAAAAGCAAGCATGCATTTTTTTATTATTCGGGTATCCAAACTTCGGCACGTTTGTTTTCAACTCCGAAAACGGAATGGCAACGAATTTAGTCATATCTATATCCTTATTCATGAAATTGTATGAATCATTTCTCGTCGTTTAAGGCAAAATGCACTTGATTTCTTACATTTTATTACCCTATGGGTATCAAAAGTAATCAAACTCGACTCCAATTACTTCAAAACACTAGGAATGATTCTAAAAATTTCATGAACAAAGGTATATGTATGAACTATATTCGTTTTCATTCCGTTTTCGATTCTATAGTTAAAACCAAACGGGCACTTGGTTATATGGACAAAATATTTTTAAAATGGGTATTTTAGTTGTCAATTATCCACATAAAAGCAAGCATATATTTGATTTTGTTTTTAATTTGTTTAAAATAAACTAGGAGAAAGCAACATACAGGCTAGCATGAATTTTGGTTGTGAATTAAAAATCTATATTGTTAATTAGAGTTGATAATGACAGTGATTACGACAAATTGTTCAAACATTTGTAATTATTAAGATCGAAGTTTTGAAATGTCTCTTTCTGTGTTGGGAAATTGGAATGAGATGTTTCTTGTGGTTTAATGATAAAAGATATTCTCTGAATTGATAGTTAAAGTTTTATTTACTCAATTGGAATATAAAAAAAAAATTTCTTTTAAAAAGTTGATAAAATCATTTTTTTTTAAGATGATAAAACATACTCAAACTCGAAATAATTGTAATATATGTGCAACGTTGGAAACTAATTCATTTCTAATGGAAAAATTCGATCCAAATAAAAAAATAGAGTTACAACCTATATTGATAACGGGGTGTGACGATGTGACCTGCAGGGAAAAAAAAGAAAAAAAAAATAAGATACAAGTAAATTCAAGAGAAAAAGCAAACTCAATCGGCCCGTTGGGGAGCCTTTGGCACTTGGCTCAAGCCAACTTGAAACATTGTTGTCGGTGATCCAAGCCGAAGCAACCACTCCTCGAACAAGATGATAAAAGCAAACTCAATCGGAATTTCACTTTTGAGAAAGTAAGGGATAACCTTACAATCATCAACTCGTTAATTAAAGTTGAAAACCCTATGTGGGAGATTTTATTTATTATTTTATATTATGATATCTCTTTTTTGTTGCATTAGTTTCATTAGGTTAAGTGTACTGACAAATGTTAAGGCAAGAGATCGATAAACTCGCCACTATTCTACTATTATTGTACAACTTGGAGCACGGCATTCTTTACTCACTATTACATATACGAAAAGAATGGAAAAACTCTAACATCTCTAGATAAGTCAATTGGGGTGTAGATAAACTCCCGAGAGGTGGGCATCTAAGCCGTGCAACCAACTCAAACTTATCGGCAGAAGCTAAGGTTCTCACCCGCATAAATGTTTTTTTTTTTAAATGATGATAAGTAACTCCCGGTTCGATTGGCTTCGCCGCTCTACATTCAAGACGAGAATAAGTCATGACCTATTGCTGGGGACACCCCTAATATCAGTTTGCCGTTAGGAGGATTCGAACTCGAATTCTATACTAATCATTTAAGAAGTCTAATCACCGCATAAATGTTAATCTCACCTAAAACCCTTGTGTATTAATTTTTTTTAATATCTTTTTATTTTCGTATTTTGAATGAACAACCAAACGAACCGTACAATCATTGATTGTCTTAGAGCATGTGCAACAGATGCTCTATTTTAGAGAATGTTGAGATTTTGAGGAATTTTGAGGGTTTTTTTTGTCCAACAAATTCTTTATCCTAAACTCTAAAATAGGGGATTTGGAAAAATTATGACTTCAATTCCCTATATTTGCAGCAAGAAGGAGCTTCTCCAAATTCAACCCATGAACAAATTTTGACAGTTTTTAAAAATAAATAAATAAATAAATTCATTACTCCTATTTTGAAGAAGCTATTGGGTTTTATACAAAAAAAAACTTTTAGAGAAAATTAAAAAAAAATTCTCCATTTTAGAGTTTTTTTGAAAAATCTGTTGCACATGCCCTTAGACCTATTACTAGTACATATTACCATGTAAATTGTTGTTTGTTTTCGGATAGGTTATGGACAAAATGGAGTATAACCATATTGGGCTTAATGAATATAACGGGCCGTGATACAAGTCTACTATTGGGCCAACCGGCCCAATCCAAAATACGATCCGTGCCTCATGGGCCAGGAGGAGAACTATAATTGGGCCTGATGTTTTAACGGGCCGTAATCTTATTATTGTATTGGGCCAATAGGCCCAGCCCAACTTACGGTTACAAGTTCCTTCAATTTTCAATTCGGAGGCCGAGTTTTTTTAAATTTACACGTATTATTATTATAAAGTTATATATAATAATCAATCTATTTTCAAATTTTTACTTCTTTTAAAAATCAATATTTTGTGATTATATTGTAGGGAAATGTGGTGATTTATGTTTCTTTGACAAAATAAATTGAATCATAAAATTATATATTAAAAATAAGAAATATTGTCTGGATTTGAACAAATTTAGGTCCGAAAATTCAACAGAAAGGTAGGTAGTTCACTTGTCAATGTTCATTCATAAAAATAACTTAGAAGCTCAATATAAAAAAAAAAATTCCTTCTTATTTTTTTAAATGAAGAAATCAAAAATATATATACTAAGGGCCCGTTTGGTTCCAACACCGGAAACGAAACAGAATTGAAACGAATCTAGTCCGTATGTGTACAATTATTCATGAAAAATTATGAAATCATTTCTAATAGTTTAAAGTAATTGTAGTAGAATTTGATTACTTTTAATACCTTATAGAGAAACAAAATGAAATACAC
The DNA here is from genome assembly GCA_033239125.1 of Fagopyrum homotropicum. Classification (NCBI taxonomy): domain Eukaryota; kingdom Viridiplantae; phylum Streptophyta; class Magnoliopsida; order Caryophyllales; family Polygonaceae; genus Fagopyrum; species Fagopyrum homotropicum. Next base: position 167,041,443 of record BSWB01000001.1, read on the forward strand.
AAATATTTTACATTCAACCAAAAGGAATGATTCAAAAAATATTAATTAATTAGGTAAATATATGGATTACATTCATTTTCATTCTATTTCCGTTTTTGGAGTTATAACCAAACGGGGCCTAAGTTCGTTTTATTTCGATTTTTTGGTTCCTACTATTCGTACCACATAACCCATGCTATATATACACCTTCTACGCCTACACATAGTTTTTCTTAATTTTTCGAACCAAATGTATGTCATGGGCGACTACGCATGGCGTATGCCTAGTCCTACTATGCATACGCATGACGTACGCGTGACTATTTTCCTATATTTTTTTAACGAAATCAACTTATTGTTACGCGTACATTAAACGTAGTCGGACCACGGGTATAAAAAGTACGAAACGTGTAGTACGAATAGCAATTTCGGAATTTTTTTTTTTTTTGAAATATTTCGTAAAACTATCTATCATTAGATGTGAATGTGATTGTTCACGTGTTGGAACTGTCACCTAAACTTTGATAACATTGAGAAAGAAGAGAAGTTCGTCTTGTGAATTGTGAGAAGTATTATGAAACCCAAACCATACCTATGGGGACCCACACATGCACGTGGACAATCCTCCATCGTACACCTCGTGGAGACCACCTCGCTCTCCATCGTCCATTTTGAGATTGAAAATATGCCTTCAAATATTGCAGTTCTTGTCGACTGAGTTTAAACCGTTGATTTTCATTTGATTTTCCCAATTGTTGCTTGTTTTTTTGCTAATGTTTTAATTTATTGAACCATAAATGAAAATATCATTTTATTGTATATAAGGAAATAACAACAGAGTTCGATACATACGGACCGGTAGAGCGGGGTCGTGTGCATACGAGCGCACATGCGCCCCAACACATAAAACCGGCGAGGTTTCATCCTCAAACCAATTGACAATAGGAAGAGTAACTCACCGATCTTATATACCAGGCTCGGAGTGTCAAGAGGATATAGACCGAGTTGCACTTGTCACAGGTTAAGATCGCGAGCCGAATTGAGGCTAACCGCTCTGATACCATGTCAAAGTCCGATACAGACGAACCGGTAGAGCGGGGTCGTGTGTATACGAGCTACCAGCGCACATGCGCACATTAGGCTCAAGCCTAGCACATAAACCCGGCGAGGTTCCATCGTAAAACCAATTTGCAATAGAAGAAGGAGTACTCCACCGACCTTATATACCAGAATCGGAATGTCCCACCTTATTATCTCCAACAAAGGTTGTTTTAAATTTATTTTTCCTTTCCCATTTCGATTAACGGAGATAACAATTTAAACAATATAATCTTATGTTATTACAGTAAAACACACCGGCTTATTAAGTGAGTTTAATTAGTCTATAATATATTATTTCATTTTTTTAACAATCATGGAGTTTTTTTTTTTTTTTACTATTTGTAAGTAAAATTTGTGGGCTCAATTATGTCGGATATATCACATATTTTGATGTATTCTAAATGGCAATCATACATTTTTTTTGTATCCATAACATACCTTATGATTGAATACCAAATAAATAGCTTATGTTATAAGGCTTATGTACGTCTAATGTCCAAACTCAACGTTTGTTATATCGTCGAAACATCCAAAAGCAAATATATATATATATATATATATATATATATATATATATATATATATATATATATATATATATATATATATATATATATATATATATATATATATGCAAATACACATTTTATAAAATACTAAATACTTCAAGTAAATGTAATTAACTTACTTACAATTAGACTGGGTAAACCGGATTCGGGTTGAACCGTTTTTTTAAAAAATAAATAAATTGTTCGTTTATTCGGGTTGGGCTCGGGTTGAACCCGAAATTCGGGTTATTGTCATGTGCATGCCCGCCCGTCGAGCTTCGTATTGGACGGGACTCGGATTTTTTTTATATGAGTTGTGAGAAATTTCACTCCTGATTAATTTCCCCGTTTATGATTACTAAGGGTGGGCATAATTTTAGGTTAATCCCGTCCGGTCCCGATCTCGGCGGGATTTGGAAAAAAAAATGTGTATCTTGGCCCGTGCAAATTTTGCGGGACGGAAACTTTCTATCCCGGTTAATCCCGTCCCGCATATGTATAAATAATATTTTTATATTTTAAAAATATTATACATATAAATAATATATATAAAGTATAATTTTATATTGATAAGAATTATAAAAGTATAAAAATACTATAATAGTAGTAAACTATCATTAGGGATCACAATATGTAAAATAATGTTATCTTTTGTAAATCATAATTAACTTAGTGTTGTGCTATGTTTTTTCATTGTGATTCGATAAGACATATTTTGGTGTAACATTTATTTGTTTTGAATGTATTAACTACTAATGTAGGCCTCTTGAATCGGTAATTCGATATCGAGCTTTTATTTTTGTTCATTTGTGTATTTAAACACGAGAGAAAACATGTACAAATGTTGAATATAATCAATGCAGAAATTTTGCCGGATTAAGCCTGTCTTGTCCCATGTGGAACAAAGCTTGCATGGGACGAAGGAAAAAAATATGTAAATCCCGTCCTGCTTATAATTTGCGAAACGGGACGCGAGACGACCTCAAACTCGTCCCGTCTCGTCTCATGTCCAACCTTAATGATTATCGTCGGGTTTTTCTATGATTTTTCTTGTAAAATTTCATTTATAAATTCTTATGAGTTACGTATAATAACTTGTTTGTAAAAATAATATTTTTACATAAAATAAAATAAAAAAATTAATTATTTAATAAATACAATCATAAAGTCATTAAAAATATTTTTAAATAATATACAATCAAACCGGGTTAGTGTAACAACTTTTGAGATAAATGACAACTCAATTAAAACATTTAGAACGTGACATAATGAAAAATATCTTATCATATTTGTTGTCCATGTAAGCCTATAGCTTAGCCTTCATATTCATATATTTCCTACCAACCTCAATTCAAGATTTTTAGGGCGTTGACCGTTGACAAATAACAATACCCACGAGCCACGAGGGGCCCAACAACACCAACAAGAAAATGGCCGCTTAATATTACGCTTAAGTATATTTATTTACATTTGTAAAGAAAATTCTAACCAAAAAAAATTATTGTTTACAAAATAACAAAAAAAAATAAAAAATATTTATCATAATTGGCTAGAGAAAAACAATTTTTTAGAATAAGAATGAAGTTATGGCCATTTTTTAATATAAAAAAATAGTAAAATTTGTGGGGTAATTATAAAAAATAAAACTTCTCAAATAAACTATTTTCTAACGTAAAATTGTGGGAGAAGTTATATTGTAGCTCCACTTTTACTTTCCGTTATATATATGGACCCCTAACTATGGTGGATTCATCAATATCTCACGTTCCTATAAGCAAGAATCATCTTCGTTATTTCAGGTAAACATTCAATCCCTTCTTCTTCAGAAATATTTTTTCAACACTAGTGGTTCCATGAAAACATGACATTTAAATTGTTCCAAGGGAAGGAAGTTTGAGCCTTTTGTTTATCATTCAAAACTTCAACAATACCAAACAACATAGTATTTAAAACATGCAACAACGTCATTCGAGATCACATCAACAAAAAAGAATTCTCTGCTATTGTTTTTCTGCGTACAATTTGGGGATTCTTCTAGGAATAGTTAAATAATGATGGAATCCTTACATTTTGTTTCCCTTGTTTCAATAAGATGTATCTTTTTTTCTTTCTTTTTTTCTAATAAAATTGATGTGTGGCTTGCAGTGTGCCCAACTACTCTTGGACGGATATCCAACACATCACGGGACACGTGTTGACGTCAACAAAGTTCAAGAAGATAGACCATTCTTTGAAAGAAATTACTGCTTGTAATATACTATGTTTAAGGAGCTCGAGGCTCCATTAAGCTTTCCTCTTTCTACTCAAGCTTCCTGGACCTCGAAAACCTATAACCGGAAATGTCAATAAGCAACCTAAGCAACCAAGTGCTCTACCAGAAAACTCCAACTTCACCTTTGGAAATGCCAATAAGCAACCTAAGCAACCGATGTTATTGATGACTCTTCTTCTACAATGCAAGCCCCGGTAGGGCATATGAAGAGGGCAAGCAGTGAAGCACAATTAACTTAAGTGCGTTGTATCATAGAACATCATCGGAAAGATCTCATCAGCGTACATAAATTTCAAATATTTTTTTTAAACGAATATCTGTACAAGGCACATTTCTACAAACTAGTAAGGTACTTAAAGGATCCAAATCAATATTTATAATTTTTAACTTAAAATAATTTCAATCATTTTCTCAAATAACAAAATTCAACTTTATTTTTTTCACGATCCAACAAACTCACCAAATATTTTTATTATAATAAATTTTGACCCCCCAATTCCGCTCACACACTTGATTTATTCACTATTAGTGCCCGTTTGGTTGGAGCGGTGGAATGGAAACGGAATGAAATCAGATAAGGGTTAGGAAAGGAAATGGAAATTATGGGATTACTTTCATGTGTTAAAAGACCTCTAACCAAACATATTTTTTGATTGATTCGAAATCATTCCGTTACCGGGAATGATTCCTAGCGCTTCTTAATGTAATAAAACAACTTTAATTTCACGTGGTAAGTAAATTAATCTTATTTCAAATGTATAATTAAGAAATATTAATTTCTCACCAACCCAAATTATTTTTTCTATAAATAGAGATTAATTTGGTTCAAACTATTGTTTAATAAAGAAACATCATTAAATAATTGGCACATTATTACTTCCATTTTAGCATTAAACATTGTAAATGAACGTGTCCTCAACATAAGTGACTATGTACGTGCAATTTAATCAAACATATGCTTTGTTCATTGAACAAATGTGAAACCAAATTCGTGTAATAAATTAATAAATGTACATAATTTTTTTAAAAAAGAAAACAAAAATCAACATTAAATCCAAATAATACCAATTTGATAGTTTAATAAAAGCGATACAAAATATCAAAGTATTTATAAAAAATAACACGTTTTATTTTTTCGGTAAAAATCCCATCTCCAACGATGCCGTGGCTCCCAATTTTTTTACATTCCATCAAAAGTGGTATTATTTTGGATTTAATTTTAATAGTTGATATTACTTTGATCATTTTTCTTTTTTTTTAATGCATAAATGTACACAAATTGGTTACATAGACAATGCAAATTCAATGTTTGTTGGTAAATCATCTAACATAAATTCTAAATTGGTATAAATTTCCAATTTATAATTTATGTGAGATGATTATTTTATTTTATTATAAACGGAACCATTTATAATTATTTTATTATTATCTTTATTATTATCCTTAGTAACGATAAAATATAATGAAATGAAGTTATTTTTTGTAACACCCCAAATTTTACAACTTAGGGAGTTACTGGTTAGGACCGCACAGTGGGTCCCGACCTTAGTTTGACAACAACTTAACATGATCTTACAACAAGGCACAGATAAGGAAAAACTAAAAATCATCAAATAGTTTTTATCAATGCATGAATGTGACCAGATCAACAACAGCCGGAAAAGTAATATATCAAAGTACGGAAAGAAATGATGTTCAACTGAAAAACCCACAAATGCAAAAACTGCAAAACGTCCTAAAGTACGACACCCCGGCTGACCACTACCATCTGGATCACTCGGCATCTGCTCTAACCTGTGTCAAATCTAGACAACATATCAACCGTTAGCTAACTAACCAAATATAAGCAAAACGATAACAGCACAAACACACGCGAAAACAAAAATAAACAAACAACATGCTGGCACTCAACCAATTATTATCTGTTATTTTAGTGATTCACATTATTCAATTTAAGTTGTGGCACGAGAACTATTATTAGTTCTCGCCTCCGTTCCTTATCCAACTGGTGTAGGTATAGCTGACTTCCTTTGGTAGCGTCACTACAAACCATGTGTGGACTAGTCCCGAAAGAAACCCCCAGCGCCCTGCGAGCTACTGAGCGGAATGCCACCGCCCGTTACTCTTAGGCCAAAATACAGGTCGGTATTTATATATCACAACCTATCTCTCTAACATGTCAATCACACACCACCATCATCATTTGTACTCATATTTAGCAGTCAGCTAAGTAAGCCCAAAGGACTTACCTGTTATAATGCTCGACTCTTTAGTAATCACTTGCTCTGTAACTGTACCCACTCAGTTGCCTGTTAAAGGCGATAAGTGTATTAGCACACTTTCACGTAGATAGAAGTCTAAAACTTCTGAGATTAATAAGTATTAAGACGTACTAGCTACATTATTAGTTTTAGGGTAAAATGACCATTTTACCCTTCGTTCCGATTTTCTCGAAGACCCTAAAATTCATGTCCAAACTCCTATTTGAAGTTCTAAAATATATCCTAACTCGTAGAATTTTATTAGGTGCGGAACGGACATTTTTCTTATGTTTCTATTTTCCGGAAGAACCGAAAAAGGTTTAACTTCGGCTCTAAATATAAAATTCTTAACGGCTTATAAAATTTCCGAATTTAATATCTAGATCATCTATGAGGTTCCATCTAGCCTTAGAAGAAAGAATTTCACCAAACTGTTCAGCCGATATTTTTATAATAATTCCCAAAGTCGGTCCCTCACTCTACTTTCTTATACTTAGTCAAATTTATAAGTTCAATAAAACTGCTCAACTACCTAACTTCGGGAGCTCGTAACTTTCAATCCGACCGTTCATTTCTCACCAAATTTTAATATGATAAACTACATATATCCGTCTACAACATATCCAAAATTCAACGGTGGATCTTTATCCAAACATTTTATAATTGATCGACAATATGGGCTGTTCGAAACCTAAAAGCTGAAGAACTTAAATTAATTTACAGCAGCCCTTCCTTCTATTTTATGCACATACTCAGCAGCTCATTTACGTTATTTACGCTGAGACTCAACAACAGCAGTTCACAAACACAATGGGTGACAGTGAAGTCGAAGGGAGGAGTAGCAAGCTTACGGAATCTGCAGTCCGGCATTAGGGTCCTAAACAGTAGCGTTCCGGCGGTTTCTCCTGGTAGTCGGTCTGCTGTTGCTGCGGGACAGTGGTGGCGGTTCCGGCGTCTCCTTCGGCTGCAAAGGTATGGCTCGTATACTCTCCTGTTGCACCGTTCCGTTGGCCGGCTATCACTGCAGGATCCGTGAGGGACCGCTCTAATCGATTAGGCACACAGAACAGGAGACATTGAAGGGGACGGAAGGAGAAGAAGGCTCACCAGTCGGTCTGCAGTTCCGGCGTGCGAGGGAGTTAACGGAAGCAGTGGTGGCGTCTTCTCCGGTGGAGCGCGAAGCGAACAGCAGTCGGCTGCGAAGAAGCGGCGGTTACGGTCCGGCTCGAAACAAAAGCCGAAACAACAGAGGGGTGCGGGAGGGAGACGAGAGAAGGGAGAATCGGATCTTACCGGCCGGCTGGGGCGTGCAGGGCTGGGCGGCTGGATCCGGCGGGGAGCGGCGCAAGGTGCTGGGCGGCGTTGCTGGTGGAAGCGGACTCCGGCTGGTGGTGGCTTCGGCGTTGCAATCGTCTCTTCTCCGCGGCAAGGAAGGCACGATATGTTACAGAAGGTGAGTCGATTAGCGGTAGGTTTAACGTAGGTTTAGAATTAGGTTTAATTAATTAGGTTAATTAGATTAGTCATTAGGAATGGGCTGGCTGGGCTGGGCCGATAATTTGGGCCTAGTAGCGGGTTAACTCCTATCTCACTCTTTTTAGAACAGGATCCGGAACTCATTAAAGTGCGGGAATTTATATAATACGGAATTAGTTTCCGTATTTATAGATTATAATTGATTTTATTTAAAAGCGTAAATTATTCCCGGGAATTTAATTTATCATTTTATGTGAATCTAGGTCACATAAAATGATAGAACTAAACTCGTTTTGTTTTACTGATTTATTATTTACAATGGTCTCGTCGGATTTAATTTCACTTTACCGGAACTTAAAATTTTTGGTTATTACATCAGTGCCCCCTTAAAAGAAGTTTCGTCCCGAAACTTAAATTATTTCCCCTATTCACATATTTCTTTCGGTATATTTTAGTTTTCTCGACATCTTTGTTTTCTAACAAGCAGCTACTCAGGCAGCAATCAAACAAGTATCACAAAAGAAAAACAGAACCACTCCAAACAACATGAAAACCTGAAAGGTCAAACAACACAATAACCGAGTACTAACCCGTCGAACAGGAGTAACCTCTAACCCCGCAAAGAACTCGGGATAGTTACGTCTAATACTCTCCTCAGTCTCCCAAGTGGCCTCATCAGCTCCTCTCCTAGACCACTGGATCCTCAACATAGGTATCTCCTTGGATCGCAGACGTCTGGTACTGCGTTCCAAGACAGCTACGGGGTACTCTACAAACGTATGGTCAGGCTCCACTATCAGATCCTCATGGCTGATGACGTGTCTCGGATCCGGAATGTACTCTCGCAGCTGAGATACATGAAAAACTGGGTGTACTCCCTCTAATCTCGGTGGCAGTGCTAGTCGGTAGGCAACCTCTCCGACTCTCTCTACGATCTCAAATGGTCCGACATACCGGGGACTCAGCTTCCCCTTAATGCCGAAACGTCTAACTCCCCTCGTAGGTGACACCCTCAACCACACCTGTGCACCTACTCTAAACTCCAAAGGTCGACGCCTCTTATCGGCGTAGGACTTCTGACGACTCTGAGCTGCTAACATCCTCTCCCGGACTAAGGCAATCCGGGCGATGTCGTCCTGTATCTGATCTGGTACCACTCCATCAGCCTTGCTAGGCTCATCCCAACATAGCGGTGTACGACATCTCCGGCCGTACAAAGCCTCATAAGGTGCCATCCCAATAGACGCATGCCAGCTGTTATTATATGAAAACTCTACTAGTGGGAGGTGATCTGGCCATACCTGTCCCCAATCTAGCACACATGCCCGTAACATGTCCTCCAGGGTCTGGATGGTCCTCTCTGACTGACCGTCTGTCTGTGGGTGGTAGGCAGTGGTAAAGTGAAGACTCGTACCCAGAGCGGTATGTACCTGCTGCCAGAACCTCGAGGTAAAACGTCCATCCCTGTCGGATACGATAGTCCTCGGTACTCCATGGAGTCTCACAATATGTCTGGTGAACTCCTCTGCTAGACGACTTACCGGCCACGTCTCCTTAATCGGAATGAAACGTGCGGTCTTCGTCAGACGGTCTACTACCACCCAAATGGCATCATAGCCTCTGCTGAGCCTCAATCCAGTGACGAAATCCATAGAAATGTCTTCCCACTTCCAGTGTGGTACTGGCAGTGGGTGTAGCTCTCCTCCGGATCTACGGTGCTCAATCTTGACCTGCTGACAGGTCGCACACTAAGCTACATAACGGGCCACATCAGGCTTCAAACCACCCCACCAGAAGGAACGTCTCAAGTCCCTATACATCTTACTCGCTCCTGGATGTACGGAGTAAGGGGTAGTATGAGCCTCACCTAGTATCCTCTGCCTCAGCTCACGGTCTGATGGCACACAAACACGGTCCTGTCGTCTCATCACTCCATCGGCACCAATAGTGAACTGAGGTGCCTCATCTCGTGCCATCCGGTCTCGGATCCGGGTCAACATCGGACAGGCCTCCTGCTTCTGTCGGATCTCACCCAACAGGTCAGGGAGTAACTCTATGGTGGCTAACTGATGAGCTGTATCCGGGAACTGGATCTCAATCTCTAACCAAGCTAAGTCTCTCTGCAGCTGTGGCTGTACTGTCAACCGGGCTATCGCCTTCTCCTGAGGCGTCTTCCGACTCAAAGCGTCGGCAACTACATTCGCCTTTCCAGGGTGGTAAAGAATCTCAAGGTCAAAATCCTTGATCAACTCTAGCCACCGCCTCTGGCGGTTATTCAACTCCCGCTGAGTGAATATGTACTTCAGACTCTTATGGTCTGTGAAGATCTGACAGGTCGCTCCATAGAGATAATGACGCCAGATCTTAAGAGCGTGCACTACTGCTGCTAACTCTAGGTCATGAGTGGGGTAGTTCTCTTCATACGTCTTCAGCTGTCGAGACGCATATAATATAACCTTACCCCTCTGCATCAAGACACACCCCAAGCCCAGCTTGGATGCATCACTGTACACTACGAAGTCCTCTGTACCCTCAGGCTGTGCTAAGATCGGAGCAGACGTCAATCTCCTCTTCAGCTCATCAAAACTCTGCTGACACGGCTCAGACCAAACGAACCGAGTAGTCTTCCTTAGGAGGGAAGTGAGTGGTCGGGCGATCAGGGAAAACCCTTCCACAAACCGACGGTAATACCCTGCCAATCCAAGGAAACTGCGAACCTCCTTCACATTCTTCGGAGGTTGCCAAGAAGACACTGACTCAATCTTCGCCGGGTCGACCTTAATCCCCTCAGCAGTCACTACATGGCCAAGGAATGCCACCTCGGACATCCAGAACTCACACTTGGATAGCTTAGCATATAGCTGACTATCCTGTAGAATCTGCAGCACGGTCCTCAAGTGTCCAGCATGCTCCTCTCGACTTCTAGAGTAAACTAGAATGTCGTCGATGAAGACCACTACAAACTGGTCTAAGAAGTCGATGAAAATCCCATTCATCAACTCCATAAATACTGCTGGCGCATTAGTGAGCCCGAATGGCATCACTACAAACTCATAATGACCATACCTAGTCCGGAATGCCGTCTTAGGTATGTCCTGATCTCTCACCCTCAGCTGGTGATAACCCGATCTCAAATCTATCCTCGAGAATACTGACGCTCCATGCAGCTGGTCCAGCAGATCATCTATGCGAGGTAATGGATACTTATTCTTGATGGTGACCTTGTTCAACTCTCTGTAGTCGATACACAGTCTCATCGATCCATCCTTCTTCCTCACAAACAGCACTGGTGCGCCCCAGGGAGAAACACTAGGGCGTATGAAGCCCTTCTCTGCTAACTCCTCTAACTGCTTCTTCAGCTCAAGCAGCTCTATCGGGGCCATGCGGTACGGGGCCTTCGAGATCGGTCTCGTGCCCGGCTCTAACTCGATGCTAAAATCCACACTCCTCTGTGGGGGTAGCCCTGGTAAGTCGTCCCTGAAGACCTCTGCAAACTCACATGCGACTGGTATCTCCTCTACTGTCAGGCTCTTGCGCTCCTTCATGGCATAACACCAGAAGGCCTCGCAACCCTGTGCTATCAATCTGGCTGCCCTCACTGCACTGATGACTGTGCCGGACTTTCCGAGGTCCCAACCTCGGAATATAACTCTGTGGCCCTCCTCCGTGACAACAGTCACAGTCCTCCTACCAATATCCAAAACGGCTCCATGTCTAGTCATCCAATCTATCCCTAGTATTACGTCCTCATGTGCTAGGGGCATGACTAGAAAATTTACTAACCAAATCCGACCTCCCAAGTGAATAGGGCAGTCATAAATCTCTCGAGATCCTCTAACCTTACCCCCATCTGGTAACCCAACCACGAAAGGTACACCCTCTACTGTAGCTAAGGACAACCTATCTACACATGCATCTGATATAAAGGAGTGCGTGGCACCCGTATCAAATAAAACACGCACAGGTAAGTCATGGATCCAAATGGTACCTGTGGTCGGAGGTGCTGCAGGCTGCTCAGTGCTCCTCAGCTCAAACACTCTCGATGGTCCTCCTCTAGTGTCAGTGGTACTACCACGTCCTCTGCCACGACCTGACTCCTGTGCAGCACTGTATGAAGCAGGATGTCCTGGAGCCCGGTACTGCTGCTGCTGCTGACTCGGAGCTCGGTACTGAGGGGGTCTCTGTACACTCTTCTCAGCACCTGCAGGAGAAGATCCCTGCTGAGAAGAAGCCTTGCCCTGACGGCAGAAAGTAGCCCTGTGTCCCGGCTTCCCACAAGTAAAGCAAGTGACCAGTGGTTTCGGGCAGTCCGGCTTAATGTGATCACGGCCACCACAGTTAAAGCACTGTCGATCTCCACTGGGTGTCCGGACTGTAGAGTGGTAGCTGGACCTCCCCTGAGTCTGTCCTCTACTATGGCCTGCTACTGCCCCACTGCTACCAGCATGTCCTGTCCTCTGCCGTTTATCCGGCCCACCAGACTGTGCCGCTTTCCTAGAAGCTGGCCTATCTCTCTCATAAGCAGAGGCCCTATCCTGATAATCAGACAAGGTCTCACAGCGGAATCCAGCCAGGTAGGATCGGGTACTCTCTCTCAACCTCCTAGAGAAAAGATAAACATGTTGCTCTTCTGGAGGTGCAGACGGTCCAAGCAAAGTCAACTCCTTCTGAAACTTCTTTATGGCTGCAGCAATCGGGATATCCTCGAATCCCGCCTCAATAAAATCCTGGAATCTCTCCCTCCTCAGCGAAACTGGGCAGTACCTGTCTCTAACAATGGTCTTCATCTGCTCCCAGCTGGTGACTCGGCTACGAATGGTACGCCACCATGAATGAGCATCATCTGTGAAGCAGGTCTGTATCAAATCCACCTGTCGGTCCACGGGGCAACGTATTGCCTCCAAAGCAGTCTCAATCTTCCCTATCCAGTGCTCCACCTCTAGCCCTATCTCTCCGCTGAATGAGGGGACCTTCTGAGAGTTGAAAGCCTTCAACCACTCATCCGGTCTCGGTGCTCTGACCCCAGTAGGTGCTCTATCAACAGCAGCCCTCCTCTCAGATACAGCCGGCACCTGAGACACTCCCTGTGTCACCTGAGCTGACCTAGCCGGCTCCACTGATGGTACCTGAGTAAGCCTCTCCACTCTGGCAGCTTCTTCCCTGCGCTCAACATAAGCTCTGAACTCTCTATACTCCGATGCTCCAATAGAGACACGTCCCGACTCAGTAGAACGAGCTCCCTGCGCTCCAGACCTAGCGGCGGGCACAGGCCTGACCTCGGGGCCTACACTCTCAGCTACTTCCTCTACAGCAACCTCTGGTATGCTTGCTGCAGGTGGGTCATCTCGAGGGACTCGTCCTCGACCTCTCCCTAGTGGAGGTCTACCCACACGACCACGCCCTCTGACAGTAGGGGTGCTATCAGCTCGATCCTGTCTGACTGGGGGAAGGGGGGGGCGACCCCCACCTCGGCCAGTCACTTGTGCAGCCCTAGTACGTGCCATCTGCACGAATAGTAATCACTATAGTTATAACTAGCTAATCTATCATAACATTACAAGTCCATAATTATTCTAAGATTACCGAGATCCGCAGAGGTAGTGGTGGTCGTCCGTACTTTCTATCCCAACCCGACTCTGTATGCATTTAAAACCAAAATTTTTAGTTGGAAAACTCAGACCCCTTTCGGGTTCTGTTTATTTACTTATACGACCTTTTTAGAAGATTCAAGTGCCATTGTTGCCAACCTAGAGCTCTGATACCATGTTGTAACACCCCAAATTTTACAACTTAGGGAGTTACTGGTTAGGACCGCACAGTGGGTCCCGACCTTAGTTTGACAACAACTTAACATGATCTTACAACAAGGCACAGATAAGGAAAAACTAAAAATCATCAAATAGTTTTTATCAATGCATGAATGTGACCAGATCAACAACAGCCGGAAAAGTAATATATCAAAGTACGGAAAGAAATGATGTTCAACTGAAAAACCCACAAATGCAAAAACTGCAAAACGTCCTAAAGTACGACACCCCGGCTGACCACTACCATCTGGATCACTCGGCATCTGCTCTAACCTGTGTCAAATCTAGACAACATATCAACCGTTAGCTAACTAACCAAATATAAGCAAAACGATAACAGCACAAACACACGCGAAAACAAAAATAAACAAACAACATGCTGGCACTCAACCAATTATTATCTGTTATTTTAGTGATTCACATTATTCAATTTAAGTTGTGGCACGAGAACTATTATTAGTTCTCGCCTCCGTTCCTTATCCAACTGGTGTAGGTATAGCTGACTTCCTTTGGTAGCGTCACTACAAACCATGTGTGGACTAGTCCCGAAAGAAACCCCCAGCGCCCTGCGAGCTACTGAGCGGAATGCCACCGCCCGTTACTCTTAGGCCAAAATACAGGTCGGTATTTATATATCACAACCTATCTCTCTAACATGTCAATCACACACCACCATCATCATTTGTACTCATATTTAGCAGTCAGCTAAGTAAGCCCAAAGGACTTACCTGTTATAATGCTCGACTCTTTAGTAATCACTTGCTCTGTAACTGTACCCACTCAGTTGCCTGTTAAAGGCGATAAGTGTATTAGCACACTTTCACGTAGATAGAAGTCTAAAACTTCTGAGATTAATAAGTATTAAGACGTACTAGCTACATTATTAGTTTTAGGGTAAAATGACCATTTTACCCTTCGTTCCGATTTTCTCGAAGACCCTAAAATTCATGTCCAAACTCCTATTTGAAGTTCTAAAATATATCCTAACTCGTAGAATTTTATTAGGTGCGGAACGGACATTTTTCTTATGTTTCTATTTTCCGGAAGAACCGAAAAAGGTTTAACTTCGGCTCTAAATATAAAATTCTTAACGGCTTATAAAATTTCCGAATTTAATATCTAGATCATCTATGAGGTTCCATCTAGCCTTAGAAGAAAGAATTTCACCAAACTGTTCAGCCGATATTTTTATAATAATTCCCAAAGTCGGTTCCTCACTCTACTTTCTTATACTTAGTCAAATTTATAAGTTCAATAAAACTGCTCAACTACCTAACTTCGGGAGCTCGTAACTTTCAATCCGACCGTTCATTTCTCACCAAATTTTAATATGATAAACTACATATATCCGTCTACAACATATCCAAAATTCAACGGTGGATCTTTATCCAAACATTTTATAATTGATCGACAATATGGGCTGTTCGAAACCTAAAAGCTGAAGAACTTAAATTAATTTACAGCAGCCCTTCCTTCTATTTTATGCACATACTCAGCAGCTCATTTACGTTATTTACGCTGAGACTCAACAACAGCAGTTCACAAACACAATGGGTGACAGTGAAGTCGAAGGGAGGAGTAGCAAGCTTACGGAATCTGCAGTCCGGCGTTAGGGTCCTAAACAGTAGCGTTCCGGCGGTTTCTCCTGGTAGTCGGTCTGCTGTTGCTGCGGGACAGTGGTGGCGGTTCCGGCGTCTCCTTCGGCTGCAAAGGTATGGCTCGTATACTCTCCTGTTGCACCGTTCCGTTGGCCGGCTATCACTGCAGGATCCGTGAGGGACCGCTCTAATCGATTAGGCACACAGAACAGGAGACATTGAAGGGGACGGAAGGAGAAGAAGGCTCACCAGTCGGTCTGCAGTTCCGGCGTGCGAGGGAGTTAACGGAAGCAGTGGTGGCGTCTTCTCCGGTGGAGCGCGAAGCGAACAGCAGTCGGCTGCGAAGAAGCGGCGGTTACGGTCCGGCTCGAAACAAAAGCCGAAACAACAGAGGGGTGCGGGAGGGAGACGAGAGAAGGGAGAATCGGATCTTACCGGCCGGCTGGGGCGTGCAGGGCTGGGCGGCTGGATCCGGCGGGGAGCGGCGCAAGGTGCTGGGCGGCGTTGCTGGTGGAAGCGGACTCCGGCTGGTGGTGGCTTCGGCGTTGCAATCGTCTCTTCTCCGCGGCAAGGAAGGCACGATATGTTACAGAAGGTGAGTCGATTAGCGGTAGGTTTAACGTAGGTTTAGAATTAGGTTTAATTAATTAGGTTAATTAGATTAGTCATTAGGAATGGGCTGGCTGGGCTGGGCCGATAATTTGGGCCTAGTAGCGGGTTAACTCCTATCTCACTCTTTTTAGAACAGGATCCGGAACTCATTAAAGTGCGGGAATTTATATAATACGGAATTAGTTTCCGTATTTATAGATTATAATTGATTTTATTTAAAAGCGTAAATTATTCCCGGGAATTTAATTTATCATTTTATGTGAATCTAGGTCACATAAAATGATAGAACTAAACTCGTTTTGTTTTACTGATTTATTATTTACAATGGTCTCGTCGGATTTAATTTCACTTTACCGGAACTTAAAATTTTTGGTTATTACATCTTTATGGACAGAATCACCTTTCGACTGTTTTTTTTAATAAAAAACACTTTATATAAACCATCAATAATATTTTTATAATGAAAAAAATTATATGTTATAATGACTTATCTTATTAATCGGTTGATCCTCTATTATTTAATCCTGTTAAAATAAGCTTGATCCTCCATTATTTAATGTGTTTATATCACATGTTATAATGACTTATCTTATTAATCGGTTGGGGTAGAAAATAAATCAGAGTCCTCATTAATCCTGTTAAAATTGCTTAAGTTGATTTTTTTTATATAATACATAAATATAATACAAAAAATTATTATATTACAATAAATTTAACACTTATCATAAGATAATTAATTGAAAATATTTATACTAATTAATTTTTTTTTAAAAATTACATATTATTTTTAATAAAATCAACTTTAGAACAATTCAATTTGAACTTAAAACATGTATTCATTTCACAAATGATCTCTCTAACCATAAACAAACAAACCTATAATCTTTGTCTAATCCAAGCACAAATTGCTTTCCTTGAAGCAACAAACTAAAAACACATTTTTAGAGTAGAGTACACTTAAAAAAGACAATAATAAGTGCAAGACAATCACCTATATTGTGTAAAATACAAGATTCTGCAAACCAGGGGTTATCATTTCCGGGTATCCGAATTCGATAATTTTCTAAAAGTCCGTTCCGAATCTGTTCTTCAAGTACCCAAATATCCGATCTGAGTATTTATTACCAGAATAGCCGGATATATTTGATCTGTCCGATTTATTCCTTCCCCTCAAAACCTTATTTTGTATCTGATGATCTGAAAATACTCCCGAATTGGATCAGACTCGGATCACCAACTACCGAATATTTCTGATTCAATTTTTTCAGATCTAATCTTCATATTACGAATAAGATTAAACAGATCAGATTTTTTTACTCAGCCCTGCTACAAACCCTAAATCAATTCTTTCACAATTTGTCAATGGTCCAATGCAAGAATCATCAAAAATGAGATTCTGAAGTAACATTTAGTGGCCTATATGACTTTCTAGTGGATCTATCTATCCCACTATAGGAATATCCTTACTCATACTAAAGTAGTATTGGAATCAATATTTGTATGACTATATTTATGGGCTTATCTCCATCATTATAATATTTTTATTTACATAAATATATTTGTTTCAATATACATTTTGCAATTTGTTTTCATCTTGGTAAATATTTATTTTTTTACATCAACTATCTTTATTAAAAGATAATTTATTAATTGCATTCAAATAATATGATTAGAAGTTGGAGATGAACTTGTAAGATATCATTACGAATCTCGAAATACTAACCCTATAATGTTAGAATTGAACCTAACACGTATGCACATTCATATATACACGGTCCCAATCTACAGTCATTTGAGCTTCAATATAATATTAGAGCTAATTGCACTTTAAGAAGAATATACTTTATTGTTGAGTGGTCCAAACGTAATACATTTATGCCTTCGTATGTATATGATTTTCGGTATACTATTCGTCTACTTGAACACTTACCCGCTTGGTTTAAAATCCGGAAACATAAACGGAATGGAAACGAATCTAGTCCATACGCATATCCTTATTCATGAAACTTTTTGGAATCATTCCTTGCGATTTGAACTATTTGGAGTAAAATTTGATTACTTTTGATACCCTATAGGGAAACAAATTAGGGTAAACAAATACATTTTGTATAAGACCACAAGAAATGATTCCAAAATAATTCTTGAACACGATACACGTATGGATTAGATTCATTTCCATTCTGTTTCCGTTTCCGGTCATTCTGTTTCCGTTTCCGGTGTTACAACCAAACAGGACTAAGATTATTTATAAATCAATATAAAATCTAAATTATTACATAAATATAACAATAAAAAAAACCAAACCATTTTAAACCTTTCAAGGTGGGATCTTTTTCACAACTTGACAAATACTAATCACAATTTTCACACCCATAGGTAGTTTTCACAAGAAGCAAGACTCACAAGGCCACACAACCTCATATGTCCACCACAAAAACCAGCTCAAAAGTGCAAGAAAAGCTCACACTAATTTACAAAATTAGGTATGAATTCAAACAAATTTCAAATTGAAATACAAATGAAATACAACAACAAAATATCTTCTTCTCTTCGTGTACGCAAGTCATTCACAAATACCCATAAAAATATTTAAAATTGGTGAAATAATTTATTTTTTATCCAATTTCCCAAGGGCATTTTGGGAAAAGATTATAACTTTAATCACTATTTACTTATGTAATTTGGTAAAAGATCAGCAATTTGATAGCATTATAATTGACTAGTTCTTACCTTGAATTAAAGATACTGTCTTTAACTAAATAATCCTATTTTTCACATAAATTATTATTTTTAATTTATATTAATGGGCTTAATTTCATTAGCCCACTGACAATCCAAGGGGATATTTTTTCCTGTTTTCTTCTTATTCTCTGTCAGAAAAGGAAATAAAAAAGAAATTGTTTTTAGGACTTTAAAACCCTTTGTAGTTGCCACTACCTCTTTGTTGATTGAGGGTTTCCCTTCTTACCAATCCATCTTCTTCCTTATCTTCCACCTTCATCTCCTCCTTTCGAAACCCAAAATCAAAATCCATTTCTTTGTTACTCATTTGCCTTCCATTTTCTTATGCCCTTTGGTTGAGAAAGCCATTCTTTATCCATTCATCAATTGAATTTGCTATAGAAAAAGATAGTTGAGATGATGCAAGGGGTTTTACAAGCTAAAGGCCTTCTTTCATTGCCCTCAAACCCTAGATTCAAAGCTGCTAATCCATTGAGGCAAAGGATTTCAGCCGCCGCCACACCTACCCATCTCACAAAACCCCATGCTTTGCCTGGAAACCTTACTCTTCATTCAAATGGTTTTCAGAATTTTCATGGGTTCTTGCAGAAGAAACAAGGGTTTGAAAGAAACCTTAAAAGAACTCCATTGATTTGTAAGGCTGAGGCTGGAGCTGCTGCTGCCTCACCTTCAGATGGGCAACCTTTGTTTGGTGAGAGTGAGTCGCCGAAAATTTTTGGACTTGAATTGAATACAGTGAAAAAGATTATCCCACTGGGATTGATGTTCTTTTGTATTCTTTTCAATTACACAATCCTAAGGGATACCAAGGATGTTTTGGTGGTCACAGCTAAGGGTTCTAGTGCTGAGATCATTCCCTTTCTGAAGACATGGGTTAATCTTCCTATGGCTGTTGGGTTTATGTTGTTGTACACCAAATTGGCCAACGTTTTGTCCAAGAAGGCCTTGTTCTATACAGTAATTGTGCCTTTTATTGCTTTCTTTGGGGCATTTGGGTTTGTTCTCTATCCTATGAGCCATTATGTCCACCCCACTGCTTTGGCTGATAGGCTTCTTGAGACTCTTGGACCTAGGTTTCTTGGCCCCCTTGCTATTCTGAGGATCTGGAGTTTTTGCCTGTTCTATGTCATGGCTGAGCTTTGGGGAAGTGTTGTCATATCTGTTCTGTTTTGGGGATTTGCTAATCAGGTGAATTTCTCTATATACTATTATGGATTTGAAATTTTATTTCTGTTTCTCACTCTGAATCTGAATCTGCAGCTTCCATTTGTAATAAGGCGTATCTTTATCAAGATACTACAAATTAGTAAATCTTCTGTTATTAATATTGAGATTATTTTTATGTGTTCAGATTAAAAAATTTTATTGAGTGATGTTCATTCAAGTTTGCGCTTCTGTGGTCCTTTTAGCATTTATATTACTGATTTTGCTCCTGCACTTAAGTACTTTGAACTTGTTTCCGCAGTCTGCATTTTTACAATCCTATGTTTGCCAATGATCATTCCTATTTTTCACCAGACTCTTGCATCATTGTGAGTTACAGAACTGCTATTGTTTTTGAGAAAAAATTACACTCTGTTTGATTTTGTCTTATGGGATGTAACTATGTAAGGTATCTGTCAAGGTAATTCATAGGCTAGCTGTAAGATCCTCTTGGCAGTATTACTTGTTTGTCTGTTTGTAGATGATTTTTTTTTGGTTCAACAGCAAGTAAAATGCCTTGTTGTTTGATTGAATAGTTTATAAATCAATGCCTTTTTTTTTTTTGATTTGCAGCCTCTTGGCATGTATCCAAAACAAGGCATATGAATTACGACTTGTTGTAGTTTTGTTTTGAAATGAGTTTTCTAATTGATTTCTGATTAAGATTGCGGTATGAATATGTTGTGAACCAGGCTATGTTTGTTAATTGTCTGATTGATAATCTTTTTTCCTTATGTGGGTCTTGCTGATTGATCTAAATTTATGTTGCAGATCACGACAATTGATGAGGCAAAGAGGTTCTACCCACTCTTTGGTCTTGGAGCCAATGTTGCTCTCATTTTCTCAGGGAGGACAGTGAAGTACTTCTCCCAAATGAGGCAAAACTTGGGCCCGGGTGTTGATGGTTGGGCTCTCTCCCTCAAAGGAATGATGAGCATTGTGGTGGCAATGGGTGCTGCAATCTGTTTCCTTTACTGGTGGGTCAACGAATACGTTCCTCTCCCAACCCGTAGCAAGAAGAAGAAGGTATATTACTCGTAACAGCACAGTTCATATTCTGCTTTGACATCCAAGTACCGACTTGCATATTATTAGTCTTGACATGCTCTTTTTCTTTCGTTTCATCAAATCTTATATGAAGTTATTTTTTCTGAATGGATGAGAAAAGTTCTTACTGTAGTAAGCTACACAAAACCACTTGTGATTCGGGCTAACTTGCACAAATCACCTGTTATAAACAAAATTGCATTTGACTGCCCATTAACTATACTACCTGTACCATTTGGAATGTGTGAAATTGGTCTGGTTGCTGAGCTGCTAATAGAGTATCTATAATGTGTCTTAAATACATTTTCATTCATAGAGGGTAGTATTGTGCAAAGTGACCTAAATTTTAGTTCGTTTTCGGTTACCTACTCTTCATGCTGATAGTTGGATCCCAGATATCTGATTAGTGAAAATTACATTATGATGTTCATTTCGTTTTCTGATTTTGATTGTGAACTGCTCTCTTTAACAGGAGAAGGTGAAGATGGGAACCATGGAGAGCTTGAAGTTTTTGGTGTCCTCGAAGTATATTAGAGATCTTGCAACCTTGGTCGTTGCTTACGGTATTTCCATTAACCTTGTTGAGGTCACATGGAAATCAAAGCTCAAGGCCCAGGTGAATTCAGGCTTTCATATGCTTTCCTTTTGATTGAGTGAAATCTTGCTCTAATTTCCCTTCAAACATTTCAGTTCCCGAGCCCCAACGAGTACTCTTCTTTCATGGGAGATTTCTCCACTGCAACTGGTATAGCAACTTTCACAATGATGTTGGTCAGTCAGTTCATCTTCGACAAGTACGGCTGGGGTGTTGCTGCTAGCATCACTCCTACTGTCCTCCTTGTTACCGGAGTTGGGTTTTTCTCCCTCATCTTGTTTGGAGACCCGTTTGCTCCCGCCCTTGCCAAGTTCGGATTGACCCCTCTGCTTGCAGCCGTATTTGTCGGTGCCCTGCAGAACATCTTCAGCAAGAGTGCTAAGTACAGTCTTTTCGATCCTTGCAAAGAAATGGCTTATATTCCATTGGATGAGGACACCAAGGTTTGCATTCAATCAATTCTATAAATTTCAAATTCTCCACCTGTCAGATAATCAAAGATTGGCTAGCTACGAGTCCGGTTATTATGACCGGAACCATACAGGTTTATTTTTTCTTGGACAACCTTGTTAAAACAACTTTCTCAATCTCAGGTCAAGGGAAAAGCTGCCATTGATGTCGTGTGCAACCCTCTCGGTAAATCCGGAGGAGCACTGATCCAGCAATTCATGATCTTGACCTTCGGGTCACTCGCGAACTCAACTCCTTACCTTGGAGGTATCCTCATGGTGATTGTGACAGCCTGGCTCGCAGCTGCCAGGTCATTGGACAAACAGTTTACCGAGCTGCGTAAAGAAGAGGAACTCGAGAAGGAGATGGAGAGAGCCGCTGTCAAGATCCCAATTGTGTCCGACAACAGCGGAAACGGCCCTCTATCCGGCGGTTCCAGCCTAAATCCGGCCTTTGGTGACTCCCCCAAACCATCTTCGCGAGACATCATGTCCTGAGAAAGCTAGAGCAAAGCGAGTCGGGTTTGGGGAGGGTATTTGTTCATTTGTAGGGTTTTGGTCAAAAATAAATAATCAGCTTGAGCTTGAATGGTTAAAATAGCCCCTTAGCTGTTGTGGGTTTTGCACACCCAAAAGCAAACACAATGTTTGATCTGAGTTTTGTCCATCTTTGTTTGTGTATTCTTGTAGAAGACCCTTAAATCTGGTGCTTAAATTGTCCAGTTAGCTTTGGCTCTTCAGGATCCAAATCTTCAGCCCTTTCTAGTGTTTGGAGCTTCACATGATCCATATGAAAGAAAAGGGTATCCACATTTACTGATAAAACATGATTTCAGCCCTTTGTGATATCTAACCCAAAAAAAAATCTGACACTGTCATAGATCCGGGTTCAGGTTCATCTGTCCCTTTTTTATCCAAACAGTTTCAATACCCTTCGTAATGGCTATGAGTTCCGAATGCGGGGTGCATATGTGAATTTTATCGCCGTGTACATAATCCCCCATGGCCAAAAGAATATTTTAAAAAGTTTCTTATTCACATTTTGAGAATAATTTAAAGTGACTTAGATATTTTGGATGAATTATATATGGTTAACAAATTCCTACAACTCTTTGTCAGAACTTATAAATTTAAGAATATGCTTTGTAACACCATTCAACAGTAAGCCACCATTGTCGATTGCATTTGAAACAGCTGTACTGTGTCCGATGATTGATTCAGCAAAATAAGCCTATTTAGCTTTCTATATTACATTCTCAAGTTTTTCTATATGTTTGCTGATTTCTCGGTGGACATGAAAGGAGACCTAAGAAATCTCATACAATTAGTTGGAATATTTTCTTAGTCATTCTTGTGTTTCAAGGAATTAGCAACTCAGCGGTTACTGAGTCAAAGCAAAGAATGTAGGAAGTTGTTCCTCATTTTCAGGAGAAACTAATTAATCAAATCAAACAATCAGATATAAAAACGGTTTAAAGCAGTTATCTTTACAAAGCCCTCTCTTCTCTCTTACAAATATACTTACTTCTGCTAAATGCTCTTCATACTCTCCAATGGATTCCTACTACTACACCCCAAACCCAAACCCAGATCAAGACTTTCTTTATTCCACCATTTTCAATCCCGAAGAACAACAGCTCCTCTACGAACTCCTTTCTAATCCGGTTTCATATGATCCCTACTATACTTACCCTGTTCATACTCAAATTCCTAACTGTCAGCTGATTAGTACTACCCATGAGCCTTTTCAGCTTGATTTTCCACAAGTTTCGCAATTCGAGCTCGATTGTTACTTGCCTCCAAAGCGCCAGAAATTGTATCACACATCTGACCAGCCTTTTACTAGTGGTAAAAAGAATGTTACCAGGCAAAGCATAGCGGCTAGGGACAGGAGGAAGAAGATCAGTGACAAGACTCAGGAGCTTGGGAAGCTCGTTCCGGGTACCCGTAAGATGAACACTGCTGAAATGCTTCAAAATGCTTATAAGTATGTCAAGTTTCTTCAGGCTCAAGTATCAATTCTTCAACTAATGGCTTCTGAGTTCTCTCAGGAGCAAATGAAGTTCCAAATTGTGGCATCCAGTGCAGTTCAGGAGAAGCTGTATATGAAAGACAAGTGTTTAGTTCCTACAGATTTGGTTCAGCAGTTAGCCCAAAATCAGGGTTCTATTTCCAAGGATTTAAAGCTATTTATGAAATCATATTGTGTCGAGGATTGTTCACGTATTTGATTTTTTTTTTTTTTGTAATTATTTGGTATTTGTTGTTGTTTTTCTTTCTTAATTGCAATGATTAGTTTAGGAACTGCTAAATTATCGGATTTGAGGTTATAGGATGTATTATTCTGTTGACCAAATAAATAAAAAAGAATATGTTCTAAAAAGGATTTTTGAGAAATAATTTGAAGTGATCTTTGATATTTTGGATGAATTTATATGGTTAAGAAAGCCCTGCAACTCTTTATCAGACCTTATAAATTTTAAGAATATGCTGCTGCAATGATTCTCTTGTTTTGTCTTCCTGTTCAAAACTCAGGCCACCATTGTTGGTTGCATTTGAAACATTTATTTGTTTGCTGCAAGTAAAACTTACAAATAATCACCATATACCTCTTATATGAAAAAAGCAAATCAAATTGCTTACAAACAATCAATTACACATATAATCCAAATGAGCACACACGAATATACTATTTATTCAGCTAAATAGGGCAATTTAGCTTCATATATTACATTCTCAAGAGAAACAATTGAGCAAATGGTTGATGATGATCTCATGTTCTTGCTGATTTCTTGGAAGACCTGAAAGGAGACCTAAGAAATCTGTTATAATTAGTTGGAATGTTTTCTTGTTGATTCTCTTCTTCATCACCAATCACCAATGGCTTCTTCCTTATACAATCAACTCCTTTAGTCATCCCTAATATCATTGATGGTGAAGATGGAATGATCGGTCTGAACGCCCTTGCGCTCTCACTTCTCGCTAGTCCTTTTTCTTTCCCCATCTTTTCATGCCTCGCCTTTGCTCCAAAGCCATTGGCTTCATTCACATTGTGACCTGACACAGATCTCCTTCTAGGTGTGCTAATTGATCTTGCCTTGTCTAGTGGTTCCGGAAACTGTACACTTTTTATCTCTTTATGTGGTTCCTCTTCAGCTGATTTGGTATTCAGCTGATCATGATCACCTTCTTGTGTGTCGTCGTCTCCCAACAACATATGCAGCCATTTCTCCACATTTCCTTTGCCTCTTTCGTTCCGGATTTCTTCATCCTCCTCAATTTCATGCTCTTTAACGAAAGGAAGCCGGATATTGAACTTCCTTGATTCTCCCATTCCATCAAGATTTTCAGCTTGAATAATTTTACCACTGATTGCAGTGATTTGTCCATCACAATCAGCCAATTCCTCTTCTATCTCCTGTCTCTTTATTTGATCATTAAGCAAGAACCTTTCTTCAGACAACTTCTGTTCCTCTTCTAGGAATAGCCTTAGTTCCTTGTGAGCAGACGAAGTATCCGGCAAAGCTAATAATGCTTTACAATCTTCTTGCAAAGTATCATCCTCATCCATTCTTGATCTTTTCCTTGCATCCCACTCGGGTCTAATCTGTTTCTCCAGATCTTCTTTCTGTTTGAACTTCATGTGGAGTTGTTTCTCAGCTGAGTCACAGATTGCCTTCTGCGCTTCGAGTCTTGCCATCAAAGCACTTGCTGCAGCTTGGTTTAGTCTCGCTTGTTCCTTGTAAACAACACTCCTTCAAAAGCCAATCAAGTAACTTCAGTATAAAATTACAATGACAAATATTTCGAAACAGAACTCAATTACTTACTGATGTAATGCGTCTCTGATCATTTTCTCAAGCGTAGCTCTATAAGAAGATTGCGCTTCAGCCAGACGACGACATTTCTCAACTCTTCTCTTACGCTTCATCAACTCCATCTCCAAGTCCTGAATAGTTACCTTCTCCTCTTCATTCTTGTGTTTCATATCATACATTTCATCATCCATTCTCTGCATTTCTGCCTTCATTTTCAAAGTTTCATCTCTTTGTTTCAAGGAATTCCTTGCCAACACAATGGCCTGATACGGGTTTGTCACCATATCCAAACTCTCATTTTCTTTCAGCACAACACCATGCTTGGATTTTGTTGCAGCTGTCAAAAAATTAAGTTGCAACTTACAATCAACATTGATAAGCCCATAAAGAAACTCCAATGCCATTTCTCTAAGTGCTTACCTATGATAGGTGTGTTAAGCCTTGGTTTCTTAGAATCATAAGGATCCTTTCGTGTGACAACAACAGCAGCAGGTGCCAAGCCAATTCTCTCTTTTGATTCAAAAAAAGGTTGAGGAAAGTTGTGTGAGTCAACAGATTGTGACTCGTTTAGATCTTCATTTGCTCCTTCTTTGAACAGCAGTGAGAATGCTCGGTTCCTGCACGGTATTCACTCACCAAATTAGCAACTCAGTGGATAAACTACTAGTGATCGTTTTGTATTGACATATACCTGAAATCAGAGTTGGAAGCGGCGAATATTGACAAGAACTGGTTTATAGATATACCAAGCTGAAAATCCCACCATGGAACTAAGATTTCGAGCTTATTGTTCTTTCTATTATAGACTTGCCATTGAAGAATTCTAAGATTGCTAGGGACTGTCAATCCTCCTCCTACAGAATTTCAGTGCAAACTATGAATCTGAGAGTTCCATTGCAGTATTTTATGACGAATTGAATATTGAAAAAATATAATCATATATGACTATGTATTAAAGGAACTGATAAACGGAGACGGCCTTACTTGAGCAAGGAAACCAGTGATCGATTTCCCAAGCTAGAGGAGAAGCCGAATCAGCGTAGTAGTAGAGAACATTTCCATACGGATCAACCCGAAACATGGCAGGATCAAACCCAGCATTCCTGGAAGTAATAGATTAATGATTTGATTCAAACCCACTCCATTCAAATTCTAGAAGCTAAAATTCCCATGGTAAATTGCTTGAAAAGATATCAGAAAAAGATTAGTGTTTTATTAGTTACCCTAAATGGTTGAGCTGCTTCCAGAGCAATCCAAGGAAGATTCTGGGCTTCGTTGTCGATTTTGCATTAAGATCGATGATTGGAAACATTTCATCGAATTCCTTTTCTCTCAAGGCCTGCAGAAAACATGTCAACGGGAATTGGGAACAATAAACCCTAAATTTGAGCTCTAGAACTGAAATCAAATCAGCAAATGACCTAAATCAAATTTCTCATTAATTCAATTTGAAATTTCCAATTGACATGCTGACTAACAAAGACGAGCAAATTGAAGAAGCTCAATCCATCAGATTCATAATTTCATTTCCAGATCATCACGAATTGAAAACCCTAATCCGAGTGCAGCCACATAAAACACCAAATTGGAGTAAATATTCAACTTATGAATGAGAAAACGATTACCATTTGAGGCTGGAGAGGATACGGTGTGAAGGTGAAAGGAGGACCATGACTGTACGGACTGAGGCTTCTATCCCTACAAAGCTTAGCGTAAGCTCTTGGATAGCCAAGGCCATCATCCACCTTCATCTCGTCGTCTGTGAATCCGTATCGAGACGCCATTTTAGTTTCTCGGTTTGTTTCTGGATTTGTTTCGAGATGTGGAAGTGAGTGTAAGCTTGAGAATGAGAAGAGAGTTTTGTTGTGGGAGAAGAACGAGCTTAACGGTCCAGTTTGCGTTTTGAAACTCGATGGAGTGTAACGGCTAGATTTGTGTTGCGTCCTGGTGGGGCCACTTTTTTGAAAGAATTCATTAATTGGTCACTACACACAACCTTATAACAGCTACGAGACTTGTGCTAGAAATAATGTTTTGCTTAATTAATTGTTTTGACTCAATCAGCCTAAAAAGATTAAAGATTTAGTTCTCGTTTGTTAGTGGTAGGAATCATTCTCGATAATAGAATGATTTCGAATCAATCAAAAATTACGTTTGATTAGAGTTTTTTAACACATGAAAGTAATTTCATCATTATTATTTCATTTTCCCCCCCCCCTTATCTGATTACATTCAGTTTCCATTCCACAGCTCTCACCAAACGGGAACTTAATTTGATTAAGGATTTTAACCAATCGCTGACAAGATATAGAAAATGGGTGAAATATATGCGACAAACACTATTTTCAACTCTTCCTCGCTTCTCCACTCGTCTAGGCATGTTTCAATCCACAAGGGTATCGTCTGAAATTTTTAAGATTTAAAATTAGTTACGTAATTGAATATACCTTTATTGATATATAGTGTTTGAGTAAGAAATTAAAAATAAAATGAGAAATTGTATGATCATATTTCGTATAAAAAATTTAGGTGAAAATACATAATTTATAATACAATTTTTAATATTTCAAATTACTCATAATAATCATTCATCGACCTAAAATACTATGATAAAATAATGAAATTACTAATTTATTGTAATGCCCCATTTTTATATATTTTTGTTAACAAACATTAAAATCGGCTCAAATAATTTCAAAACCGATTACTAATATCATAGACTTATATGAACCAAGTCCTTGATATTTACATCGGACTGATATGCACGACATGAAAAATATTACGTATATTTCAAAATAACATTATATAAAAATACAATGCATTAAAACATGATATAAATGAATAGTTAACATGTTATATATAAATTAAAATATATTACAAATTTAAAATATGAATATTTATTATTTAACATGCACAACACGAGTATTATAGTACATAATGAATTATGAAAAACATCATATACGAACATTTTATATGACAGATTCTAAATTAAAAATATAAAATGAATAAAAAATTATTATTTGTAACTGCTCAAATATGGGAATTTTCGAGCAAAGTTTCCACGTATTATTCGTTAACCGTTTTATAACGTTAAGCGTATTTAGAAGGGATTTGGGCCTTTGGGCCTATATTCCTGAATTTAATGTTCTTTAGGCCCAATAGGCCCATTATTTACTCAGTTTTCGTGGCAGTCTCTATCCTTATCAATATCATCATGAATAGGTCACATAGTCACATGATGATATTGATATATATCAATTTAATGGCAGTCACCTTCTTGCGATCGTAAAGATAGCACTAGACCGTGACCCAAAGTTTCAATCTTTTATCATTTTATTTTATATATAATATAAAATTATTTATTATATCAGGATAGCAACTCAAATGCATGGTAAGTGAAGATACATACAAGCTTTCGACGATTTGAGTATTTTTTTTAAAATGGACCAAACCAGCTGATTTGGTCCAGTTTCTGATATATTTTCTTATATAAGCCCCCTAAACCGTCTATCAAATCGGCGTCGGTTTGGGCTATGGCCGATTTAGGGCAAATGTCAAACCTAAACCGTAGGCTGCGAAACTTGAACCAGCGGTTTATGTTTCGGACCCTTATCTAACTTATATGTTAAATTTACATATTATCATATTGTTGATGTGGAATATTTCCACCAAACTTGTAGACCAATTTTAGGGTTGTAAATATAACACTTTAGATGTACAATAATTTTGTGATAGAAGTGGATAACTTATTACATTAATATCATGCTATAGTATAGATTTGAAATATGTAATAAAAGAATTGATAAAATCCAAATAAAATGTAAATAAGTCATACAAAGCTCCAAACGATAGTAAAATCAAATTTAACTTTTTATAAAGCTAAACCATTATAGAAATATTTTTATATAGTCCAAAATAATGCCCTATTATTAGGGGAAGTGTTCAAGTAAGGCCCATTATTCCGGTACAGCCGACACGTGTCCCGGAATTTTTTTTTTTTTTTAAACGAGTAAAAGTAATAGTTCAAAACTTATTATGAAATAGTTCATAACTTATAAAAAAATAGTTCATGAATTATAATAGAATAGTTCATAGTGTAAAATTTATAAAGGAACGAAAGTAATAGTTCAAAACTTATTAAGTAATAGTTCATAACTTCTAAAAGGATAGTTCATGAATTATAATAGAATAGTTCATAGTGCAAAATTTATAAAGGAGTGAAAGTAATAGTTCAAAACTTATTATGGGATAGTTCATGAATTATAATAGAATAGTTCATGGATTATATTAAAAAGTAATAGTTCAAAGTTTATAGGATAATAGTGCATAAATTATAACATGGTAGTTCAAATAAATTTTCATTAGTTTCCGGAAAAAAAAATCGTTTCAGGAAAAAAAAAAAATAATAAATTTCGGGACACGTGTCGCCCGTATGGTCGGCCGTACGACCGTACCGCAATATAAGGGCCGTACCTGAACATTTACCCTATTATTAGTCCTAAAATCAACTAACAATAAGATGAGTAGTCCTATCACTTATATGATAGGTTCACGTATTATCATATTATCGACGTTAGGGTGGGCATTTCCGGATATCGGATCCGACAATCTTAAAAAAATCTGATCCGAATCCGATTCGAGAGGACCCGAAATTCCGACAGTTTTACCTGGACAGATATCCGTTCCGGGTATTTACTCTTAGACTAGTTAGATATATCCGATCCGATCCGACATTTTCATCCAAACCCCGATCCGTATCCCATACGATGATCCGAAAAATATGTCCGGATCAGATCGGACTCGGATCACCAATTGCCGGATTTTTCGGATTAGCAGATCGAATTAGTCGAATCGGATATTTTTACTCAACCCTAATCGACAGGAGACTTTTTCACACTTAACAATACGAGAAGGCTACCAACCTTATATTAGACCAATTTTAGAGTTAAAAATATTCAACTTTAGATGTACAATAATTTTGTGATAAAATTAGATAACATATTACATTAATATCATGCTATAGTATAGATTTGAAATATGAAATAGAAGAATTGATAAAATCCAAATAAAATGTAAATAAGTCATGCAAAGCTCCAAATGATAGTAAAATCAAATTTAACTTTTTATAAAGCTAAACCATTATAGAAATATTTTTATATAATCCAAAATAATGCCCTATTATTAGTCCTAAAATCAACTTGACAATAGGATGAGTAGTGCTATAACTTATATGATAGGTTCACGTATTATCATATTATAAACGTAGGGTAGGTATTTCCGGATATCGGATCTGACAATCTTAAAAAAATCCGATCCGAATCCAATCCGAGAGGACCCGGAATTCCAACAGTTTTACCCGGACAGATATCCGTTCAAGGTATTTATTCTTAGACTAGTTAGATATATCTGATCCGAGCCGACATTTTCATCCAAACCCCGATCCGTATCCCATACAATGATCCGAAAAATATATCCGGATCAAAGCGGACTCGGATCACCAATTCCCGGATTTTTTTCATATCGGATTTTCAGTTTAGCATATCGAATTAGTCGGATCGGATATTTTTGCTCAACCCTAATCGACGGGAGACTTTTTCATACTTAACAATACGAGAAGGCTACCAACCTTATATTAGACCAATTTTAGAGATGTACAATAATTTTGTTATAAAAGTAGATAACTTGTTACATTAATATCATCTATAACATAGATTTGAAATATGTAATAGAAGAATTGATAAAATCCAAATAAAATTTATATAAGTCATACAAAGCTCCAAACGATAGTAAAATCAAATTTAACTTTTTATAAAGCTAAACCATTATAGAAATATTTTTATATAATCCAAAATAATGCTCTATTATTTGGATATCATAATTTAAGAGGCCCCATGATATAGGGTCTGTTCGGTAAACTTGATGGAGATTATTTTGAGGATTTTCATCCCCAATAATCCCATAATCCCCATTGAAGTGGATGAAAATTTTTCCAATTTTAATCTCCAATAATCCCATAACCCCCAATAATCCCCAATAATCCCTACCCACCAAACACACCCATAGGAAAGGGGAAATTATAACATGAAGTGACGTAAGGCGTGTCGTTTCATGTGAAATAAACACACGATAGTGGGATATAAAGAAGTTAATTAATTATTTCTCAAATAATTCAAAAAAAAAAAAAGAATAAATAAAGGACCGGGTCCATGTATCTCGAATTTCGTTGACTAATTTGTACACGCTTATCTCATAAGTCATAAGTCATTCCACTGACCCCGGTTCAGAAGGCCTTTACCAATTCTCAGTCTAGATATTCAAGCAAATATTTTCATTTTGAATATATTTTTTTGTTTTCACATATTTTCCCCCATTCTTTTGGATCAAATACCTCTTGAGATATTTTGAAAAAATAAAGAGAAAATTGGATGAAATGTACCCAATGACTAATTTTGTTTAGTAAATAACCTAGGCCTATAAACTTTTAAGTGAATAGCCTTATTAAACAAATAATGACAGATTTACCCTTATTAATTATAATAAATTTTATCCTAATTTAGACGTTACTCTTATAACTTAAGTATTCTTGTAAATGAAACAAATTTTTTGTAAATTTATAATTTATTCTTGTAAATGATACTTATTTTCTTGTAATTATATTTTTTGAATTTTCTTGTAACTTTATAATTCTTACAAAAAATACGAATAATTAAAAAAACGAATGTAATCACCAAGAATCGATCTCTGGTTGGTTGCCCCTCCCTCCCACCCTAATACCAACTAGACAAGTTGGATTTCACGATTTATCTTCTTGTAAAATTTTATTGTACACGATTTATCTTCTTGTAAATTTTTCTTGTACAAGATTAATTAATAATTGATTAATTACTAATTGATTACGCTGATCAATTCTTGTAAATTTTTTGTAAAATTTTATTAAGAATTTTTTTGTACTCTTCATGATTTACATGAAAAATACAAGCATGTAACATGCTAGTTTTATCAATTTACGTAAAAAAAATTATATTCTTTATGATTTACTAATTGATTACGCTATTAAAATTGGTAACTTATTCAAAATACACCTTCTTCAATTAGGGATTGCAGGTCAATTAAAAGGTAATAAATAATTAGGAATCTTTTAAATTCTTGTAGAAGGGCAAATTAGTCTAAAAAATTTAAAAAAGGTCATATTCTAACAAAATTATTGAGCTTCACAATTACTAAACAAAATTAGTGAAGTAATGCTACATAGCAAATTCACTCAAAAATAAATACTATTTCTAGTTGAAAAATATTCTGGTCCTCCTATTTTAGCAATTTATTTGGAACTTTCTAGGTATGAATGTATGATACCTTATAATTTGAGTTAGGACTCAAATTTGACTGCTAAAAATTATCTAAAATCAAAAAAAAATTTGGCATGAGATATGATGACCAAGTCCCAACGATTCATATTAAACATAAACGAATACACTGGTTAGGTTCAAATCGAACACGTAAGTACACACTATTTTTTTACATAACTCTTAATTATATACATAGATAAATACATATATATATATATATATATATAAATTATATGTTTAACATAAAATTCAAGATTATTAGTACAACTCAATCAAATGCAATAACTAATAGTACTTACATATTATATCTATCTATATACTAAAATATTACGTAAACTGACACTTAACACAATGTTATCCACTCACCTCGTCAAATAACAAACTCATATTTAATAGAATATCTGAATCGGTAATACAAAGATTACAAGCTCTACATATAATATTTTTTTAAGTATAATTAGATCTTATTTTAAATTACATTGTTATCATATTATTAAAATTTTATATCATTTTTCTAAGTCAATTATTTTATAAATATTTTCCATAAAATATAAAAAAATATGTTTCTTGACCTACAAAATGACGGTCATTCTTGGCACACAAGCTTTGTGGAAATGATTCCTATTTGAAGAAGAAAGAAAGAAAGCAGGCAGCTTTGTGGGTATGTAGTAGCCGTCGCATTTAAGGGGCCAATGTTGAATATTTTGACAATTAGATTAGAACTTCTAGATGTTGACAAATTCAACTTGAATATCTACTATTACTTTCTACTGCACCAATTTGAATAGTCAACTAATCAACTATTTTTGGTAACTTCAATTTTCTTCTCATTCAATTATGTACAATAGTAGCTTCACATGATTTATATTAGATAGTTCTTTGATTTTTCCAATTTTTTTTACTAAAAGATTCCGATGGGTTTGATATGACACGGGATCCATCACATGTCCGAGCGCATATGCGTGTTCGGCCCAAGTTCACGAGCCCAACAGAGTTTCATCCTTATACCAATGGTCAATAGGAGGAGCAGCTAAGCAACATTATATACTATCATTGTCTGTGCAAATGAGTTGTCTTAAGGTCGACAAACCCAATAAGTCAGGACACGAGAGATCGAATTGCTTTGATATCATGAAAGATTTCGATGGGTCTGATATGAAGTGGGAGTTCATCTCACGTCCGAGCGCATATACACGTTGGACTCAAGTTCAACACATAAGCCCAACAGGGTTCCATCCGAAAACCAATTGAACATGAGAAGAGTAGTCCGCCAACCTTATATACCAGACATATACCAGACTCACTATCCCATTATTATCGATGTGGGGTCATAATCATCCACAATTACATTATCAGATCGGTTGGTCTAATCGGTTTGTTGAACCTAACTTGTTGGCTAAATGTGAAAATAATGAGATGCTAAACCCATTTGTCTAGGTGTCAACTAAAAACATTGTATTAGTTACACTTACAAGATGTGTTGAGGTAACAAGGTTGGTGAAGTACTCATTCGGTTGTCATTTGTTTTTAGGATAATATGAGTGGACTTATGTTTTGAACATCATTTTGGTACACTAAATGTGAAAATTTCAGACATAATATATAAAGTTGATGAACCAATTCTCATACTATCATTCGACTTTAGAACAT
Source organism: Fagopyrum homotropicum (assembly GCA_033239125.1). Taxonomy (NCBI): domain Eukaryota; kingdom Viridiplantae; phylum Streptophyta; class Magnoliopsida; order Caryophyllales; family Polygonaceae; genus Fagopyrum; species Fagopyrum homotropicum. The sequence continues at coordinate 167,075,947 of BSWB01000001.1, forward strand.
AATTCTATTTGACTTATGTATTGAACTTAGATGTAATGAGATAACAAGGTCAGTGGACTAATCATCTTACTGTCAAAGTTTATTTAACTAAAGTCGAGAAAAAATCTAGTATATATAAAGTTGATGAACCATACCACTTCTCCTATTATCAATCGATTTTATGATAAAGTTTCATTAAACTTATATATGAAGCTTATACTTAACACGCATGTACGCTCCTCTACACACAACTCGATCCGGTCAACTGTCCGAAGCCGACTTTATCAAACACGTAAAACTTTATTACCTCCCTCAAAATTCTAAAGAACATTTATTACGGACTACAAATTTGGAAAATTCAGATCGTGCAGAATACCCCATTCGGATTATATTTTACTTGCACGATTCATTTTATAAATATTTTCCATGGCTAAAATGCTATGATTTGCCTCTCTGTAATGTACAGCTGCTATATGAAAGGAAGCAGATAACGTACGAATTAATTATGAAATAAATTATAAATTGAAATATAATATTTGCTTCTAGAAGAGCATATTTCCATGTTCAAGTACGTATTGCATTTTGTAAGCTGAAATCCCAAGCATGTCATCTCACACGATTTGTTCTAGTATTTGACAAGTAAACTAACTCGTTTAATTTTGTCGGGTAAATCATCCTCCTACCTAAATGCTAAAAATAAAATAATTATTTAGAAAATATAAATGATTAGTTAATACTTTTTATATATATATATAGGGTGTGGTTATCATGTGAACACCCTAATGTCGTGTATAGGGGAGAACAATCGTACACCGTTGGATGATGAGTATTAAGGGTTGAAATTTAGAGTAGATATCATATTTAATAATAACTACGAATAATAATAATTAGAAATTTAACAATAATTATGAATAATCTACTAAACCAACAATAACTACGAATAATACATTAAACGATATGACACATTCGTAACAAAACTAATAATAATTACGAATCTGTTCTCATGATTACACGATAAGCCTGTTCTCATAGGATCTATACTATATATATATAGATAGATCCTGACTCATATGTGAACGTGTAAACACCGAATATATGTGACTGTACTGCCGAATATATAGATTCAGGTTCGGCGAATCTTCTTTCATTAATAGCACAATTTTTTGATCCTTTAATATCGCATAATCTCAACCATCTATTTAACGATCTAACGGATACAATTTATTTTCATTTTACATGGTAAGAGTTGTTTACATGATAGTCGACCTCTATATATATATTCGTTTTTTTTGTCGGTTAAATCTTCCTCCCACGTAAATGCGAAAAATAAAATAATTGTTTAGAAAATATAAATGGTGAGTTAATACTTTATATATACATATATATATATATATATATATATATATATATATATATATATATATATATTGCAATTTTTATTATTAATTTATTTTTAATTCATTTTCATTCAACAAAGATGGCACTTGACTATCCGTCCAAACACGAATACTCGCTTTTCTGACTTTTACCACAATTACACAAAATTCAAGACACATAACTAACTTTAATTTGTAATGATACAAAATTTCACCTTTTTTTCATAGTTAATTTTTATTTTTAATAAACTAAAATGATTTTTGGATAATATTATTTTATAAAATCGTGCCAGCTAAAGAGGAAAAAACCCCACATCACATGAAATCATATAAAAAAACAAAACAATATTCAATTTAAAATAAAATATTGGAAGCACCCAAGAAAAAGCGAAAAAGCCTTCTAATTTGAATCTTCAAAGAGTCAATCACAAATGTTCATGTATAAAAACTCATCTTTCCATCTTCAATCTTCATTCACTTTTGCATTCTTTCATTCATTCTTTGAGTAATCAATCGATCTGCGAAAAATCTAACAAAAAAACAGCAAAAAAAAAACAGAGTAAAAAACAGAGTATAGAATCATCAGTTCAGCGACGATGCAGGATACAGGGATAGACTTATACAAGCTGAGTGGCAGCATGAGAAGCAGCACTCGAGCTCCGGGTAGTATGCGGGTCGGGAGTTTGAGAAGCGGTTCGACGTCGGTTTGGCGGAGCACCGGAGTCGAAGCCTTTTCGGCTTCGACTCGAGAGGAAGACGATGAAGATGCACTTAAATGGGCTGCACTCGAGAAACTTCCGACTTATGATCGTCTTCGGAAAGGAATTCTTATGGGTTCTCGAGGACCCGATGAAGTCGATGTCGAAGAACTCGGCGGGCCGCAGAGAAAGAGTCTTCTTGATAAGCTCATTCGGGTTACTGAGGAAGATAATGAGACTTTCTTGTTGAAACTCAAGAACCGAATTGAGAGGTATGTATCCGGTTTTGTATCCGGTTTATTACCTGGTTTCGGTTTTTCACCCGTTTTTATCCGGTTTAAACCCGTTTTTTTTGTTTGGTTAGAGTCGGGATTGATATGCCGACGATTGAAGTACGATTCGAGCAGTTGAGTATTGATGCAGAGGCATATGTAGGGAGCAGAGCTTTGCCTTCATTTATAAACTACATAACCGATATGGTAGAGGTAATTAACCGGTTTAAAAATCATGTTAATTGTATATTCATACATTAAATCCGGTTCAATTAGTTTAATTTGATTCATTTTTATAGGGAGTATTGAGTATTGTACACTTAGCACCAAACAGAAAGAAACGTATCAACATCCTTCATGATGTCAGCGGAATCATCAAGCCGAACCGGTTAGTTAAATCTGTTATTCTAGCCGAGATTTGATATGTACATGTTCAACTCGAGTAAAAGACTAATCTTTATTATATACAGAATGACATTGCTTTTGGGTCCTCCAAGCTCGGGGAAGACGACACTCTTGCTCGCGTTATCCGGAAAACTCGACAAAGAACTCAAGGTAGATAAATTTCTTAGATGAATAGGATCTAAATGAAGCTTAGATTATTACAGTTGATCTTAAAATTTCTGGGTCGTGTTCGTGTAATCGTAGTGTACCGGAAAGGTGACATACAATGGACATGAGATGAATGAGTTTGTGCCACAGAGAACTGCAGCATACATTAGCCAACATGATGTTCACTTAGGAGAATTGACAGTTAGAGAAACTTTGGCATACTCTGCAAGATTTCAAGGAGTCGGACACCGCTATGGTAAATTTCATTTGCTCGTTGTTGATTGAGATGTTTTTTCTTTCGTTGTTCATATGATTGATTGAATGAATCGATCTACAGAAATGTTAGCTGAACTAGCAAGACGCGAAAAAGAGGCCAACATTAAGCCTGATCCGGATATTGATCTTTTCATGAAGGTAAAATTTGATGTTATGATTTGGGTTTTTCTTGATTTTGATCTTGAAAAACTTACATGATTGAAATGTTCATGTTTTAGGCATCAGCTGCAGAGGGTCAAAAGGAGAATCTTGTTACAGATTACATTCTTAAGGTAAAGCTTCCGGTTCGAGTTTCTTTGTATCAACATATGATCATCTTATGTTAGTTATAGTCTTAACATTTTGTATCACAATTGGAAACTTGTGTAGATTTTGGGGCTAGAAGTGTGCGCCGACACGATGGTCGGAGATCAAATGATAAGAGGTATCTCAGGAGGCCAGAAGAAGAGAGTCACAACTGGTAAAGACTAATACAAATTAAAATTGCAGTAGTAATTTTATGATTTTATACTTAGTTTTTTTTTTTGGTGTTGTTGTTTGTAGGTGAGATGCTTGTAGGACCATCAAGGGCTTTGTTCATGGATGAGATTTCAACTGGTTTAGATAGTTCAACAACATACCAAATTGTCAATTCTTTAAGACAAACTGTACACATTCTCAATGGAACAGCTGTGATCTCCCTTCTACAACCAGCACCCGAGACATACGATCTATTCGATGACATTATCCTTCTTTCGGATGGAATGGTTGTGTATCAAGGTCCTCGTGAGAATGTTCTCGAGTTTTTCGAGCACATGGGGTTCAAGTGTCCTGAAAGGAAAGGAGTTGCTGATTTCTTGCAAGAAGTAAGCAAACTTGATGAAAACATAAGAGAGTAAAAACTTGTTTATTTTGTAACATTGTTTTGATTAGGATTGTTACTACTTGTGTAGGTGACTTCAAATAAGGATCAAGAACAATATTGGTATAAACGAAACGAACCTTACCGGTTCATTCCTTCTAAGGAGTTTGCCGAGGCTTTCCAATCGTTTCATGTCGGGAGACGGCTAGCCGGAGAGCTTTCTACTCCTTATGATAAGAGTAAAAGTCACCCTGCAGCCTTGACTACTGATAAGTATGGTATTGGCAAGAGGGAGATCTTCAAAGCAACTCTCTCTAGGGAGTGGTTGCTTATGAAGAGAAGTTCATTTGTCTATATCTTCAAAATTTGCCAAGTAAGTTACCCTTTTGTTGGGCAAGCTTCTAAGTTTTAGGATGAAACCTCGTTGAATTTATGTGTTGGGCTTTTCTGAATGCAGCTTGCGATTGTGGGAATGATTGCAATGACAGTCTTCTTTAGGACAAAGTTTCACAAGAATCTTGACAATGGACAAATGTACTCAGGAGCATTGTTTTTTGCTGTGACTATGCTCATGTTCGTCGGTATGGCTGAAATCTCAATGACAATTTCGAAGCTACCCGTGTTCTTCAAACAACGAGATCTTCGATTCTTCCCGGCTTGGGCTTATGCACTCCCTAGTTGGCTCTTGAAGATACCTTTGACACTAGTTGAGGTTTCTACTTGGGTCTTCTTGACTTACTATGTCATTGGTTTCGACCCGAATGTTGGAAGGTTAATGAAACAGTTTCTAGTACTCTGTGTCCTTAACCAAATGGCTTCGGGTTTGTTTCGACTAGTTGGAGCAGCCGGTAGGGACATGATTGTCGCGAGCACATTCGGTTCTTTCGCTCTCATGATTCTCTTCGCCTTGGGAGGATTTGTCCTATCAAAAGGTAACTTCTTCATCATAATAGAGTAATAGCAGTAAGACAATCAGAAGACAAAAACACATAAATAAGAGTCTACTTTACTAAATTATTTCGATTTTCTATGTATTCAAGTGCTAATAATTTCATTGCATTAATGTAGAGAGTGTGAAGAAGTGGTGGTTGTGGGGATATTGGTCATCTCCTATGATGTATGCACAGAATGCTATAAGTGTAAATGAGTTCCTTGGCCATACTTGGTCCACAGTAAGTACATTATAACATATTTTCTTCATTCAAAGATCAAAACATGAAAAATGACATTTTCTTGGTTTTTTGACAGATTCCTGCAGGAAATACAACAAGCATTGGTGTACAAACTTTGAGGAATATGGGAATTGTCCCGGAATCGTATTGGTATTGGCTCGGAACAGGCGCATTGGCCGGATATGTACTTCTTTTCAACTTTCTCTACACAATGGCTCTTACTTTCCTTAACCGTGAGTACCTTATTTATCAGCAAAGCTTTTGTTACTGAACTTTTTAAGGTTTGCTGAACATTTTGCATTTTTTTGACAGCACTTGAGACACATCAGGCTCAGTTATCTGAAGATGATGCTGAGAATAAGCCTAGAGCTGTCGAGCTGTCACAACGCGGACAAAGCAATGCCGCGGCTCCAGCTCAAAGGGGAATGGTTCTTCCTTTTGATCAACATTGCATCACCTTTGATGAAGTTAGATACTCTGTTGACATGCCAGCTGTAAGATAGTTAACTATATGCATAATGAATATATCCTCTCTTTATTATGCTCATTTGCTCATATTAACACTAATCTTATATGATTATTACAGGAGATTAGAGCACAAGGTGTAACTGAGGATAAGCTAGAGCTTCTAAAGGGGATTAGCGGCGCGTTTAGGCCTGGAGTTCTTACTGCTCTTATGGGTGTCAGTGGAGCCGGTAAGACGACTCTTATGGATGTCTTGGCTGGTAGGAAAACCGGAGGCTACACCACCGGTGACATAAGGGTTTCCGGTTACCCGAAAAACCAAGAGACTTTTGCTAGGATTTCCGGGTATTGTGAGCAGAATGACATCCATTCTCCTCATGTTACTGTCTATGAATCCTTGCTCTACTCAGCTTGGCTGAGGTTATCTCCTGATGTTGATGCCGAAAAAAGAAAGGTTAGTGTTCTTTTTGTTGAGACGTCGTTATATAAGGTCAGTGGTCTACTCCTACAGTACAGATGCTGATGTTGATGGTTTTTTTTGTAGATGTTTGTGGAAGAGGTTATGGAGCTTGTTGAACTAAAGACATTGAGAGGAGCATTGGTTGGGTTACCGGGTGTGAGCGGTTTATCCACGGAGCAAAGAAAGAGGCTTACTATCGCGGTTGAGCTAGTGGCTAACCCATCAATCATCTTCATGGATGAGCCCACATCCGGGTTAGATGCTAGAGCCGCGGCTATTGTGATGAGGACAGTAAGAAACACCGTGGACACGGGAAGAACAGTCGTCTGCACCATCCACCAACCTAGCATTGACATATTTGAAGCTTTTGATGAGGTAAATTTCATTCATATTCTTCAATAACACAAAAATTTTCCTTTGAAAATTAACCTAAAGTAACAAATTTTCACATGGTGATTATTGCAGTTGTTTTTGTTAAAGAGAGGTGGCCAAGAGATCTATGTTGGTCCATTGGGTCATAATTCATGTCATCTTATCAAGTACTTTGAGGTAAAATTTAATTACTACATAATGTTAAAGTCTGAACCATTAAAAATGCTTATACTTAACAAAAAAAATTACTTCAACAGAGCATTCAAGGAGTAGCAAAGATCAAGGATGGTTACAATCCTGCAACATGGATGTTAGAAGTTACCACACCTGCACAAGAATTGGCTTTAGGAGTTGATTTTACTGACTTATACAGAAACTCAGACTTATGCAGGTTAAAAAAAAACTTACTCTTCTATGTTAGTCTTAACCATTTTTTTTTTACCATTTGTTAACAAATCATAGTTTTACAGAAGGAACAAGGCTCTCATTCAAGACTTAGGCGCACCGCGCCCGGGCTCACAAGATCTCCACTTCGAGACTCAGTTCGCGCAACCATTCCATGTTCAACTATTCGCGAATATTTGGAAACAACATTGGTCATATTGGCGAAATCCGCCATACACTGCTGTTAGGATGCTTTTTACCACGGTTATAGCACTTCTGTTTGGATCCATTTTCTGGGATCTTGGAACGAAACTGTAAGTTTTCCTACTATCTATCTATCTATCTATACACTTTCATAACATAACTTATAAGACTTTTGACATAACTAACACATCTTTTGCTGTCACAATGCAATATTTCAGTGATAATAAACAAAATCTTATCAATGCAATGGGTGCAATGTATGCTTCTATCTTGTTTCTTGGTGTCCAAAACGCGTCATCGGTTCAACCCGTTGTGTCGATTGAACGAACCGTTTTCTATAGAGAAAAGGCAGCCGGAATGTACTCTCCCATGCCATACGCACTTTCACAAGTACGTATATACTGACTGATATATCAATTGATTTTAGGATAAAACCCGACTGGTCCTTTTATATATATGTGCTAATTCTTGTTTTGTTTACTTGAAATATTTCAGGTTTTGATTGAGGTACCATATATCTTAGCACAAGCTTTGGTTTATGCACTCATTATATATGCCATGATAGGATTTGACTGGACAGTAGCCAAGTTTGTATGGTATCTCTTCTTCATGTTCTTCACTCTTCTATACTTCACCTTCTATGGTATGATGACCGTCGCCATTACACCGAATCACCATATTGCCACCATCATCGCCGCCGCCTTCTACTCCATTTGGAATCTCTTCTGTGGATTTATCATCCCACGACCGGTAAGATATCCAAAAATAGCATATATATATTGTAAAAATGATCTTATGTCGATTATAAAGTGATAAAATTCCGTGAAACTGATCATTTTATCTTTGATTATCGTAGAAAATTCCGGTTTGGTGGAGGTGGTACTACTGGGCTTGTCCCGTCGCATGGACCTTGTACGGTTTAATCGCGTCGCAATTCGGAGACGTAGAAGCGCGTTTCGGAGGCGGAACCGGGGAAGTGGTGAAAGAATATGTTAGATCTCACTTTGGATTCAAGCATGATTTTCTACCTGTTGTTGCAGTGATGGTTGCTGGGTTTGCAGTTATGTTTGCATTTGTCTTTGCAATTTCTATCAAGGTGTTCAACTTCCAAAAGAGGTAGAATTGAAGACATAAGACACTACAAGAGTTGCTTTGGGCAACATAGTTTATATATATGCTGAATCTATGTATTTTTTTTTGATCATTTTTTAATTAGTTTGAGATATAAATGTTTATGATATAACATAATTGCAATAAAGTATCAAGTTTTGTATGTTTATGATGTTTTCCTTTAATAATTCCTCCCATTGATAATCTTATGTATACACTCTCTTTGGTGTTCAAATGAATATATACAAATTTACACAAGAGAAAAAGATGAATATGTTTACTAAAATAATTATAAACATTTACCAAATATATAGATTATTTTTATCACATCAAAGTTTACAACTCATTCGGATTGAATTTACCCATAATTCGATAAAAATTTTTTTAACTTGATGGATTCAAATTATCTCAAAGTTCAAGGTAAAATGTTTGCGATTTCCACAATTTTCATATCATGCTTCACTAATAAATCTTTTATAAGACGAGCTACTCGAGTACGGACTACTTATAAAAAGCTCTGATCGAGCCCGTTCATTTTTTTTAAACCGTGGTAAAGGGGTTAAATTTTATAAAATATAAGCAATTATGATATTGCATAAAATTAGTTTTAAGTCTTACTCATATTATATGCCATTGGTGTCAACTTTGAGTTTGCTCATGTTATCGAGTAGATAATTAGGGTCAATTTGCTATATAGCATCGTGTCATGAATATTACTATGTATCTCCAACGATAAATAGTTAAGTATATAGAAACTTTTTTGATGAATGAACTAATTTGCCCTTATTTTAATATATCAAGTTTCCTTAATATGTTACAAGATTTTGTATTTAATTCTTATATATGAATTCTCGTATACGATACAATAATCGTGTACAAGAAAAACTAATTACAATAATTCTTGTACAAATTTAATTCTTATATATGAATTCTCGTATACGATACAATAATCGTGTACAAGAAAAACTAATTACAATAATTCTTGTACAAGAGAAAATTCTAATATCATAATTAACAAATATTTATAGTTTTTTAAAATAAGAATAAACTATGATGCACGGACACTTCTAGAAGGTGGCGTGTCCTGTGTCCTGCCGTGTCGGACACAGGGACATAACAGGACGCGGCTCGGACACGGCCAAATATGACCGGACACGGTCAAGACACGTTTCCGAGGCAGAACACGTCTAGGACACGGATTGTGTTCGGTTAAGAGACGGTCAACAAAAGTTTACCTTATTTTTTAAGGCTATAAAAAACATTTTTTAAAAAAAACATAAATAAAAACTGATTTACCATAATATATTTTCTTCTCTCCCATTTTTTTTTCCGACTAAACCTAGCCCCACATGGCCACGTACGAGATTGTGGTTGCCGAAAGTAGGACACTGATCTTCTTCTTCTACTCTAATGTTGGAATGTTGTTCCACCGACCGACTCTTCTCTCCATTTTTCTTATGATTTTATAAATTAATTTTGAATATTTGTTTACTAATTTATTGTGTAATCTTTCTTTGTTAAATATTGAGCACGTTCTTCTAATTTTTTCACTTTTTATAATTTACAAATATTTATTATTGTTTTCCTTGGTTGATCATGTTGTTCGGTTGTTGTTGATTTGCAAAATGAATGGTTCATTCTTCAGTTTTGATACTAAGTATGTTTATTTCAGATAATAAGACTAAATATGTTTATTTATATGTATTGTAAGACTGTAAATGTTTATTTCTAACCTTTTGTTTCGGTTATTTTGTTATCATGTTAATATTTTTATCTATTCATATATCATTAATTTTTTTCATACATATGTATCTCATTATTATATAATATATTTCAATATCATTAAAATTATATTATATTTTTTTCATACATATGTATCTCATTATTATAATATATTTCAATATCTTTAAAATTATATTATATGACCGGACACGGTCAAAACACGGTTCCAACTTATCCGATTGATATTAGGGTGGGGGAGAGACTACAAACCAGAAATTAATTAATAGTGCTATTCATATTTCAAAACCCGAAAATCCGAAACCGAACCTGAAAACTCGAAACCCGAACCCGTATAATTAATGGGGTGTTAATATAACACATTAATACCCTTTTAATTAATTAGCTTTCAAATTGCCAATTTGGCTTCACGTTTGTAACCGTCAATTTCTTCATTTTCATCCATTGGTACCAAATTTATTGTAATGGATGAAAATAAAGAAATAGACGCAGGTAGAAAGCTGATTGCCAAACAAGAATAGTGTAGGGTTCTTAACAAGAAGAGAGCTATAGAATAAAAGAAGGAAATAATTGATCCAAATGAAGAGAAAAGTATACTTTCTTGTGTAAGTTTTGATATTTTATAATCTTAATTTCTATCTATTATGATTAAAATCCAAACTTCTTTTCGGGTCACGCAAGTTTAAGCATAATTGATAAGCAAAAAGTTACTAAAAGTCGAGGATAAAAGAAAGAAGGGCCACAAAAACCCTATTAAGCAAAGTGAGGACTAAGATCGTCACGTCTGTGTTTGAGTAAAGAGGACGAGAATTCGATGTCAATAAACCAAGGAGATTCAAGTATGGGAGAATCACAAACCCTCGGGCTCGTTCAAGACTTGAAGCATTATGTAAATGAAAGGATCAAGTCATTTTGTAGCTGAATTTAAATTGAAAAGAAGAAAGAAACTGAAAAGCAACTTACAAGATTTTAAAGTTAAGTTGCAAAGAAAGATGCATGATTTGTTCATCACTTAAGCCGGTAATTTTCATACGCTGTAAAGTCAAGAGGTACATTCAATTAAAAAAGTTTCAAGATGGGATATGTCCATCCAAGATTTCAAAGGAGTAACGCAAAAGAGTTGATCGGAGTATAAGAGCTTGCAAAGCAAGATGCTCACTTATTCCACATCGAGATGATCCATATTTTATATTCGGTTGTGCATGACCCAAGAAGACGTAGACGGGCTTCATTCTACTCAGAAAAGAAAAGAAGTGATGATCATGAGCAAGGGTACGGATTTAGGACATCAACCTACTACTTTAAAAGGAAGAGACTAGTAGATCAAAATAGTACATGTCAAGTGCTTAAAATGTGAAATGTGAAAACCATATACATTGCAAGGAGGTTTCCCATTTCCAAAAGAAAAGAAAGAATATATAATATTACAAACTACGTGCAGTTTGATCACCACAAAGAGGGGTACGTAGAAAATTCGACCTAAATGACAATCAAGTTCAATCGTAAATATGACAAAATTGTCCCAATTGTTGAGACTTGAGAGATAGTACTACCTATGATTTGATCCCTACAAAAGGACACGTAGGAAACCCAATTTCATGATTGTTGAGTTCAAGCGCACATTCTAAATTGACACCAAAACGGTGAAGTTGTGCATGGTTTGGGAACTACGGCGACTTGATTTTGTCTCAAACATACACATAAAAAGCTCGATACAAAGCAAAAGACTCATCGGGTTCGGTCGTACACAAATTGAAAAGGTTGGATGAGGAATTACAGTGACTTGATTCCGTCACAAGTGGATATGTAGGAAGCTCAGTACAAAACAAAACACTCATCGAATTCGGTCGCATCTAAAATCAAAAGATTATGGAGTTGAGAACTACGCTTTACTTGATTCCGTTGAAACATATACGTTGAAAATTCGTCGAGTTCAGTCATACCCAAAAATAAGGAAGAAGAGAGATATTGTCAACTTAGAACTTCCCACACGCACACGATATTCGGATAATATGGAAACCCTTCATAGAAGGTGGGTCCGAGTTATTTCGGTGATGCATAAAAAGGGAGAAACTTAGGCAACCCGTCGGGTGCAACCCAAATTCTCAAAAAAAAAATCAAAAGGTCATCCAAAGCATTATTGATATTATTTTGGAGTTGTGAGTATACATAGATAAGGGTTGAGCTCTAAGAAGATATTTCAAATTAAATGTTTATGCAATTTTACTTTCTTGTAATATTTTTTGCCTAACAAACCGGGTATGAACACAATTAAAGCTTGTGTAAAATTTAGGTTCGACTCACTAATAAACGACCCGAGGTTGAACATGTTAATGTTCGACTCATTCGTCTAAAAATAACACTATATGAGTGTTAGTCTAGTTATCTGGACATGGCTCGAAAAAAGCCTAGCCTGAGCTCGTTGACTTTCTAAAATAGCCGAATATCATGACATTTTAAAACTCGTTTAAAATTTATACCCATAAAATTCCTATCTTTATTAAGTTTTTATATTTTCACATTTAGTAACTTCTCATGAATTGACATCTTCATGTACCAATAACTTTCTCCCCCATTACTTTCCAACAAAAAAAAAACTTTCTCCCTCATTACATTAACAATTAAATATTGAGGTTACATTGTCTAACAATATCTCCTTTCTCATTCAATAATGAAAAACATCCTTTTTTTACCTTACACATTCAATTCTTCATTATTTTTGGTCAAATAACAATAGAAACTTCTCCCCTATTTGATTAACTTAATTTGTACAAGTCTTAAAGTGTAAAGTTAAAAAAATTCAATACATTAGATTATGTGTCAAATATTTTTGATGTAATTTTGGGCACTAAGAATAATTTATATGATTCTGCTTCACTTGTAGAACAATACATTCATACTATATATCTTAGGACATTTATACATTGATTTACTTAATCAAAAACATTAATTTCTAATATTCATTTCCAAATTCTCAATTAATAGTCAAACAAGACAGAGAATTTGAACATTAAAGAAAAAGAAAGAATTAAATAGATTAAATTTAACTCTTACTTAAGGCAAAATGAGATATTGTCTATAAAAATGTTTGTTTCTCTTTCATGTTCTTATATGAAGTCTTTTTCCTTACCATCATCTCTCATATTCAGCCTTATGTTCATGAGGTGTTGAGTAATAGGTTATTGTAGCCATGGATACAAGTGCTGATATGTATAGGCTAAGCAATAGTATGAGAAGTAGTACAGGCAGAAGGTCGACGTCGGTTTGGAGGGATACGACGAGGGAGGTTTTTTCGACGTCGACAAGGGATGAAGACGACGAGGAAGCGCTAAAATGGGCTGCTATCGAGAAACTTCCTACGTATGATCGGCTTAGGAAGGGTATTTTGACGGGATCTCGAGGTGACGGAACTGAAATCGACGTCGGAAATCTCGGGGTTTCGGAAAAGAAATATCTTGTGGATAAATTGATTAGTGTTACTGAGAAAGATAATGAAAGTTTCTTGCTGAGGCTCAAAAATCGGATTGAGAGGTAACGAAAAAATCGACATGTTTTTAAGTATTTTTTCGAAAACTTAGTTCTATGGATTTTGATTGTGTAACTTCTTTTTGTGTTGATTAGGGTTGGTATAGAAATTCCAACAATTGAAGTAAGATTTGAGCATTTATGTGTAAAATCACATGTTTATGTTGGGGCTAGAGCTGTGCCTACATTTTTAAACTACTTCACCAACATTGTAGAGGTAAATGCGTGAATTTTATATTCTGTTTCCGTTTCTGTTTTCGTTTTCTGTGGAATTTCGAAAACACGAATATTGTTGCTTTTTTGATGTCACTAACATTTTTTCCCTGAAATTTTGTAGGATTTTTTGAATTTTTTGCATTTGCTTCCAAACAAAAAGAAGGAATACACAATCCTTGATGATGTTAGTGGAGTGATCAAGCCTAATAGGTAAGAAAAAATTATGATACTTTGTTATATACATAAAATATCATGTAGTTCCGTGCTTTGTACGGATTTTTTTGAAACAAATAACGTGAAATATATTTTTATAACTATATTTTAATAAATGTTATAATTAAAGAGTATATTTTAATTAGGTTTATGATAAAAGTAATATATTGAAATTTTTGGTAATTTAAAATAAAAGTTTAAAATAAAATTTATCAAATCGATTATATTAGGAAAGAAATACATGAGATTTATTTTATTAGAATTAAATATATTTAGATAGTAAGGATATCAATTAGTTTGATATTGTCCTTTTAGATTAGTAGAATTTTATTTCATCTTGACTTATATGATAAAAAAATAAGTTATAGTTGATGAAAGATATATAATTAGTTATTAAAATCGATATAATAGGTCAAATATAATTAAATAGTAAAAGGTAAACTACAAGAAAATGACACGTGTCATCCAAGGAATAAGAAAATGACACGTGGGTTCAAATATTTTTGCTTTAATATAGAAGTATATATATATATATATATAAATGTATATCATCATTACACACATATTAATTATATCAAAACTAAAGACATATTAATTATAGATATATATAGTATAATATAGATATTTAAATAGTAGGTTTGGTAAGTATTATATATATCAATCAAAATTACGTAAAAATGACATGTGGTAACGAAGAGATGGGAAAGTGACATGTAAGATTAAGCACTTTGGATTTAATATATTATATCGATGTTGTATATCTGAACTGAAGTATAGAACCATGCAGAATGACATTGCTTTTGGGTCCTCCGAGTTCCGGAAAGACGACGTTCTTGTTGGCCTTAGCGGGAAAACTCGAAAAAGAACTCAAGGTAGATAAGTTTTCGTTATAGTTTATAGTTATGTAGCACGGAAACTCCAAATGGTTGATTTTTCGGTTTATGCTAAAACTATTACAACTGGTTTTAGAATGAAAATATTGGATTTATGTGTTGAATTTTTCGGTTTTAAAGTTTGGTTCTTTTTGTGTGTGATTAGTGTAGTGGCAAGGTGACCTATAATGGTCATGAAATGACTGAATTTGTGCCTCAAAGAACAGCAGCATACATCAGCCAACATGATCTTCACATGGGAGAAATGACTGTGAGGGAAACCTTGGCTTATTCAGCTAGATTTCAAGGGGTTGGATATCGATTTGGTAAATCCGGTTTCGGTTTTTTCTCTCTATATTAATCTTTTGGCGGAATTATATACGGGTTTTTTTTAATCATATGGGTTTTGTTGCAACATACAGAGATGTTAGCTGAATTGGCTAGAAGGGAAAAGGAAGCTAACATTAAGCCTGATGCTGATATTGATCTTTTTATGAAGGTAAGTCTTGATCCGAATTTGAACCTGAACCGATCCGTAGATAATAGGGGTCGTTTGAGATTGATTATATTGAATCGTGAATGAGATCTCAACCGGGTTTATGTCATTCTTTATTCTGATCCGATTCTTGAAACTCCTATAGCTCTAAGGTTTTCTATATCTTGACTTGTGTCATTTCCTGATTTTTAGGCTTCTGCAGTAGAAGGCCAAAAGGAAAATGTGAATACAGATTACATTCTAAAGGTAAATTTTAAGCTGATTTCTTGATTGATTTTTTTAGCATTACAAAGTTTCTTACACTTTCTACAATCTTGACACTACTTGTAGGTCTTGGGACTAGAAGTATGCGCGGATACCATTGTGGGAGACGAGATGGTTCGAGGAATCTCCGGAGGGCAAAGGAAGCGTGTCACAACCGGTTAAAAACATAGAACAAGATTTTATAACAAGTTTTCTCTAAGATAAAATTTTGTGTTGATTGTTTGAAATGATTGTTTGTTTGTTACAGGTGAAATGCTTGTAGGTCCTTCTAGGGCTTTATTCATGGATGAGATCTCAACTGGTTTAGATAGTTCAACGACATACCAAATTATAAACGCGCTTCGACAAACTGTCCATATCTTAGATGCGACCGCGGTTATCTCCCTCTTATTGCCTGCACCCGAAACATATGATCTCTTTGACGATATCATTCTCTTATCGGATGGTGTCATCGTGTATCAAGGTCCTCGTGAACATGTTCTCGAGTTCTTTGAGCTCATGGGGTTCAAATGTCCGGAAAGAAAAGGAGTCGCGGATTTCTTGCAAGAAGTATACATACCCTTTGTTTAATTATGTCATTTTTTGTTGTTGCTTGTTTTTGAAGAGATTAACATGTAATTTTTTGTAGGTGACTTCAAGGAAGGATCAACAACAATATTGGTTTCGTCGCGATGAGCCTTACAACTTCATAACTTCTAAGGAGTTTGCTGAGGCTTTCAAATCTTTTCATGTTGGAAGGAGATTAGAGCAAGAGCTTGCAGTTCCATATGACAAGAAGAAGAGTCATCCTGCTGCCTTAACAACAAAGAAATATGGTATTACAAAGAAGGAGATCTTCAAAGCTACTCTTTCAAGAGAGTGGTTGCTTATGAAGAGAAATTCATTCTTGTATATCTTTAAACTCAGCCAAGTAAGTTATTTCCCTAGTATTAAACTTACATATCATCTTAGGGTTTGTTTGGATTAATAATACGAATTTTATACTACATTTATTTCTTATAGTTAAACCAGACGAAATTTGAGCCGAACCAAAAATCAACCTATAATTTATTAGGTGTTCTCATGATTTATAGATTCCGAAATTCGTAAGAACCCGTAAGGTTTAGAGTCGAGTCGACCCATTAGGACCCAACATGAAAGAACACATAAGTTTTTACTCTAGTATTTACAATTGTGTTTTAGAATCTTTATTAGGATTAAATGTCAATAAAGGAGTTTACACTTTTGAAAAAGATTAATTTTCTAAAATATAAATCTAGTTACTTTAGTATTTAGGTTAAATGATAGCATGCATTTTTCTCTTCTCTATTATTTTTATTTGAGCAATCTTTTTTTTCTAAGACCATCTAAAATGCTTTAGTATTTTATACTTTTATTAATTTATATATAATATTTAGTTTTTTTATTAACTATACAATTTTTAGTTTTAATATAAAATAATAATGATTGGTATAAACAAACACTTTAAAATATCTAAAAACAAACTTTATTTGAATAAAATAATGAATTTAATCTTATATTTCAATTATATTAGTTATTAATACAGAATTATTATTACCCTTTTCGGCTTTGGAACCCGCAAAATACGAATTCGAGTTAGTATAATTAACCCGCTGAAAACGTTACAATACATGACATAGAAACAAACCCTTAAAACGACTTATTGACACTTGGTTTGTTCCGTTCAGATCGTATTCGTGGCGTTAGTTGCGATGACCGTGTTCTTGAGAACCGAGTTCCGGAAGAACCCAGAAAATGGCCATGTTTACTTGGGAGCTCTTTTCTTTACAACAATCATGATCTTCTTCATTGGATCATCTGAAATGTCAATGGTAATAGTAAAACTCCCGGTCTTCTACAAACAAAGAGATCTTCTCTTCTTCCCAGCCTGGGCCTATGCCCTCCCAACTTGGTTCTTCAGAATTCCGATCGCCATGGTAGAAACCGCGGTCTGGGTCTTCTTGAGCTACTATGTCATCGGATTCGATCCAAATGTTGGCAGATTTTTCAAGCAAATTCTTGCTCTTTCACTTGCTAGTCAAGTTTCTTCTGGTCTTTTTCGACTCATTGGAGCTGTAGGGAGAAATGTGATTATTGTCAATATCTTGGGTTCTTTCACAATGCTCTTGATTTTCACTTTGGGAGGATTCATTCTTTCAAAAGGTGACCAGATTTCAATATTATCTTTAGAAAAAATTTGGAGGGTGACTCGTGGTTTGGGGTTTTTTGAATTTTTTCAAGAGATTTTTTTTAGTTCGGATGGTGCCCTTGTATTTTGGTGTTTTCCGAAAAATGTCCAATTCCCTTTAAATTGTAAGGGGATGTCAACTTAAAATAATTTTTTTTAAAAAGACCTATGTACAAAATGTTTAGTCACATTTATCATTCTTTTTGAATAAAATTTTCTCATTTAAAATTTTTTATTTTAGTTGACATCCTTTACAATTTAAACAGAATTGGGTATTTTTTGAAAAATACTAAAACATAAGGCACCATCCAAACTAAAAAAAATTATGGGCAAAATCCGAAAAACCCCAAACCACACCGTATCATCCAGAATTTCCTTTTTTTATTTATTATATTTATTTAAATATATTTTTATTTGTTTTCCTGGTTTTATTTACAGATAGAATGCAGCCATGGCTTCTGTGGGGCTACTGGACGTCACCTTTGACGTATGCACAAAATGCTTTGTGTGTTAATGAGTTCCTTGGTCACAGTTGGAGCAAGGTATGTTTCCTACACCTCCAATAAATATTCAAATATTTTAAATAAAGACAAATAAATTTCAATTTTTATAAAATTAATGTTTATGATAATTTTTTATAATCCGGGTATTTTAAGTTTATTTTTAATACCGGTTTGATAATGATTTTAATAATAATATTCTAACATTTGTTCACAATAATTATTATTTATACAATTTTTTTATAAAAATTCTAGATGGTGTCTCTGAATTTATACCCATATAAATATTTGCTAATATTTGATGTAGTAAATAAAGAAGCTATACATCTAATTAAGATGTTATCTAGACATTTAAATTAATGTTATAATAACTAATAAATAATAATAATTTGTTTTCTTGTTAACATACAGATGGTAGGAGGATATATTTTAAAATTTTAAAAATTTAGGGACCCGTCTAAAAAGTGAAAAATTTTTGGATATAATCTGGAAAGGTCTAAAGTAATTGACACAATCAAAAAATTTCTAAACTTTGTTGTATAAATATATTTTTGTAATGATATATTTGTATTATTCTCTATAATAATCATTTTTATTATTACTAATATATAATATTTATGAAGAAAAAAAGATGAAGGGCTTATTTTGTTGTTTACATAGATCAATTTCTTTGTATAATTGATGTGTACCCTACAGATTCCTGAGGGAAGCAATGAAAGTATAGGAGTACAAACCCTAAGAACTCGCGGATTCTTCACAGATGCCTCTTGGTATTGGATCTCTGTCGGGGCATTAATCGGATTCATTTTTGTTTTCAACACTCTCTTCACTTTTGCTCTTGCTTACCTTAATCGTAAGTACATTTCTTCATCTTATCTTATGTGCAAAATCTCTATCGATAGTAAACTGAACTTCTGTGTTTGGTTCAGCATTAGGAAAACGTCAAGCTGTAGTACCAACAGAAGGCACTGAGAAAAAGGATAATTCTGAACAAAGAAGAAATGTTAACCCTTCACAGACAATAAAAAAAGGAATGGTTCTTCCTTTTGTGCAACATTGTCTCACGTTTGATGATATCAAATACGCTGTTGACATGCCACCAGTAAGTACATATGCTGAATGATTTGTGTGTTTTGTTTATGTCATATCCACATAAATGAAATAATTGGGTTAAATAAGTTTTTTTATAGGATGTTTTTGTCTTATATATAATTCCTCCTTATATGAAAGAATTGGATTAAATAGGGATATATTTACTAAATGAGTTATTTTACCCTACAGAAATTAAACCAACGGTTTTGTCTGTGGTAGGAAATGTTGTCACAAGGTGTTACCGACGATAAACTAGAGCTTCTCAAGGGGATTAATGGAGCATTCAGACCTGGTGTTCTTACTGCTCTTATGGGTGTGAGCGGAGCAGGAAAGACGACTCTAATGGATGTCTTGGCTGGAAGGAAAACCGGAGGATACATAACCGGAAGCATAACTGTTTCCGGTTACCCGAAGAAACAAGAGACTTTTGCTAGGGTTTCTGGTTATTGTGAGCAAGTTGATATCCACTCTCCATATGTTACTGTCTATGAAGCCTTGCTATACTCAGCCTGGTTAAGGCTATCTTCTGAAGTTGACGTGAAAACTCGAAAGGTTAACTAGTTTTACATGCTATTCTTGTGCAAAATCACAATAAAGCTTCTTTGGGTAAAATGGGTTTGTGGGATGTTATTTTTTTTACCTTCAATTTTAATTAATAAAAATAATGGGCCTAGTCAATGATATAAAAAAGATTTTAGTAACCCATTATTCTCATCTTCTTTCACTTCAACTGAATATAGTTTCTTGTGTTGTTGTAGATGTTTGTGGAAGAAGTTATGGAGCTTGTTGAGTTGAATGTACTAAGAGGTGCTTTAGTCGGGTTACCGGGTGTTAATGGTCTATCTATAGAGCAAAGAAAGAGGCTTACTATTGCCGTCGAGTTAGTTGCTAACCCATCAATCATATTCATGGACGAGCCTACTTCTGGTTTGGATGCTAGGGCTGCTGCTATAGTTATGAGGGCTGTAAGGAACACTGTGGATGGAGGAAGAACTGTTGTTTGCACCATCCATCAACCGAGTATCGACATTTTTGAAGCCTTCGATGAGGTATTTATACTATCCGTAAAATTAACCTATATGTGTAGTATTGGAGTAAAATGACAATGATTTTCTCTTGGCAATGGCTCAGTTGTTCTTGATGAAGAGAGGAGGAAAAGAGATATATGTCGGTCCGGTTGGACACCATTCTTGCGATCTCATTAAATACTTCGAGGTGAATTCTTGAATACATGTTTCGTTATTACTTTATAATCAATGTGGTACAGTTAAAAACTCGAAAGAGAATAACATAAAGCTTATTCGTTAACCCATGCATTATTTTTTTATCTTAATTAGAGTATTCCCGGAGTGCCTAAGATCAATGACAGTTACAATCCCGCTACTTGGATGCTCGAGGTCACGACTCCCGCTCAAGAGCTCGCTTTAGACATCGATTTTAGTAATCTATACAAACAATCCGACTTATATAGGTAAGAATAGTATATATTCTTTCTTGATATGATACATCTACCATCTTAATTGTATACTCATGTTTTGCATTCTTTTCGTAGGAGAAACAAATCTCTTATTCAAGAGCTTGCCACACCGAGTCCGGGTTCCCAAGACCTCTATTTTCCGACCAAGTATGCTGAGCCATTTTCGGTTCAACTAAAAGCAATCCTATGGAAACAATATTGGTCATATTGGAGAAACCCGGCCTACACCTTTATGAGGTTCTTATTCACCACAATCGCGGGATTAATTTTTGGTGTCATCTTTTGGGATCTTGGCCAAAAATAGTAAGCGTTTATTTGAATGTCATGCATTATAAAGCGATTATGCTTTACTTCATCCATGCAAACCCTAATTTCAATCTATGATGCTCTTTTAACCCAAAATTTACAGTGATAACTATGTAGATTTGTTCAACTCAATGGGATGTATCTATGATGCTCTTTTGTTTCTCGGAGGTCAATACGCAAACACCGTGCAACCTATAGTATCAGTCGAAAGAATCGTGTTCTATAGAGAAAGAGCAGCCGGGATGTATTCAGCAATGCCTTATGCAATTGCACAAGTTAGTACAAAACATAACTTTCGTTGATACACAACACTATTATTTGTATCGTAACATGTTTTTTTTATCACAAATTTTCAGATTATGATCGAGATACCGTATATCTTCGTACAAGCAATCGTGTATAACACCATAGTATACACGATGATTGGATACGAACGGTCGGTTGTGAAGTTCTTTTGGTTTTTGTTTTTCGTGGTGTTCACACTCTTGTACTACACTTTCTACGGAATGATGATTGTAGCCATTACACCAAATCTACACATTGCTTCCGTCATGGTTGGTGCTCTCTCGAGTGTCTGGAACCTCTTCTCCGGGTTTGTCATTCCGAGAAATGTAAGATCTGCTCACGTTACTTCTTTTTTTTCCTTCTTAAAATTATCACATATATTATAAAGTGATAAAGAGCCATGAGATTTTCTGAATGTTACAGAGAATCCCTATATGGTGGAGATGGTATTACTGGTTTTGCCCGATTGCATGGACCTTAAACGGGTTACTTACGTCGCAATTCGGTGACGTGCAAACAAAGCTTAAAGGCACAGACATGACGGTGGCCGGATTCATTAGAGACTTCTTCGATTTCAAGTACGAGATGTTGGGTACCGTCGCGGTCGTCGTACTAGGTTTTGCGCTTCTCTTCGGCTTCATGTTTGCCTTCTCCATCAAGGTTTTCAACTTCCAAAAGCGTTAGAATCAAGTATTTGAAGAACTTAAATTGTGTTATTTTTTTGTGTTTGTATACATTTTTTTGCGGCTTATTTGAGTTTGAATGTATACTATGTTAATTAATACAACTTTGTACTAGTGTTGTAGTTTAAGCATGCATAATTTTCATGGGATATATTAAAAAAAAAAAGGTATGAGAAACAACATATCCAAATTTTACTTAATTTTATAATCTATGCTTTTTAATTTTTATTTATATGATAATGTCATGATTCATAAGTCATATAACACTCATGATTGATAATCAAGATTCCTCTAATAAATTATTGGTTAATTTTTCTAATGGATTCACATTTTTTAATGTTTTAAAAAAGTTTTGATTCTTGGTATTTAGGGTTCAACTCATAAGATTTTGAATTTTTAAATTCCTTTTTGTGCATAAAACTTGAATATATTAGAAATGTATAAATTGTTGCTATTTGATAACAAATTGAATCGACGTGTTAAATCGCAAAATTTACTATATCAATCGGTGGAACATGTTAAGTTTGATTAACATTGTACTTATGGTGAATTTGTTATGTCGCATTATGTTACTAATATTATTTAGAATGTATATCTTCATCGTTGAATAATTAAGTATATACCATTTTTTTTTTGATAAATAGATTAATGTATCCTTATTTTAATATGTTAAATTTTTATAAGATTTTGTATTTACAGTAAAAATAAATCGTAAAAACTTGTTCAGTCTGTGTTAGGGTGTTGATGGACTTCCATAGATTCTCTAGTCGGTAGTTAGACCTGTTCAAATACGGGCCGCCCGTCCGCCCGAAAAAACGGACGGATATGAATATGGGAATAAGTCTCGCCGAGCCTAAAAGCCCGGCCCGCCAAGCCCGCCACAAGGCATATCCATATCCTTCAAATTTCATTTCAAACCATTCTGCTTGTCAAAATTCAGTTCTTTGCAAGACGTTTGGTATTCCCAATTTGAAGCATAAAACACCAATCTACGAAAAGTTTTATCAAACCAAAACTAGAGAGTTTGTTTACCCTCTTCTCTGTTACTACTTCCCCTGCAACGTCTGTATCTGCAATGGCTAGTCCCATCCCTAATCTTCCAAATATGAGGAAAAGGAGAAAAAGGAAAAGAAAACGAAAACGAAAACCCACCAAGCTTGTCACACAATTTGATGCTTATAAGCAGGTAAAACCTCTCCTTGTTCATTGGATATGCCTGATCGGTAAATTGCTTTTTAATTAGGCATGTGAAAGTGTTTTTGTTTATAATTTAGGGTTTTATAAAGGGTTTACGAATAGAGAATCAGTCAAAACTAAGTAGATGTATGGGTATGAAATTGGGATTTGAGAGAATTGTCATGTGAAATTGAGTTAGCCTTATTCCCTAAACGGGCCAAACCCGTATATCAAAATCTATTATCACTGATGGTTTTGGGGGTTAGTATGAACTAAATTACACAATTTCATTCGTGCTAAATGTGACACTTAACATTTTCTTTCCCTTTGCTGACTTTGATAGACAATTAATTGAAGAAGGGTTATTACCATTACTTATGTCAAATCTTGTGAGAATTTGGCTGATCCTTTTACAAAGGCACTCTCGAGAGAAGTGGTAAGGAAAACCTCTACTGCAATGGGATTGAGATTAAACTAAGTTACCACAACAGGAACCCAACTTCTTTCTAGAGTTCTAGTTACGAAGTTTAAAGGGTAATAACAAGTTGATGATTAGTGACTTGATTACTGCATTTCTAAGAGCTTAGATGCAAATGCAGAGAAGGAGGTTGAGTGTTGATACTCTTAATAAGGTTCTAAAAGTTTACAAGACTTTAATGGTGTTAGTGAATCTTACCTATGTAGATAACATAAGAGCGGAGTTGCTCTTAAACAAAACAGTTGTTTTGTAAGTTTTCTATGAATCTGGGGTGAACTCAAGGCTTAATAGCAAGTTTTACAATAAGTGAAGAAGCTGGAAAATGTTATATGTATGCTCTATCCGGTGTTAATAAAAGAAAGATGGTTTAAGGACTTGACCACCATTGAATCTGTTGGCACTTTGATAGAGTTGTACTAATTGAAAGTTTAAGTTGAAAAACACTTTCATTATGTATGACATTAAAAACAAAAGTCTGATTTATAGACTTAGTGGGGATTGTTGTTGGTAAAAGTCTATTAATAAGACTTGTTTAATTAAGTAAATATATATATATTTTATTATTGAAAAGGGAGTAAACAGATTAACTGTCGATGACAGATAACTTCCCTAACTATATCCTAACTGTAACTTCTGAATTAACTGTGGCTGACAGTTCAGAAACTTCTCTATATATAGAGAATAATCTTCACAAAGAAAAGATAAGAAAGAAATCAGATTTGCTGTCAGATTTCTTAGAGGGCTTTGTTGTATCCTAGGAGGTGAATTTGTTTGAAACCCTACAGCAATTATAAAGGGGACAAATATCACTTTATAAAGATAGTGATCTTTCACGCCTCAAAGCAATTTCTAGACCCTAATATACCAACAATTTTAAAGTGATATTCTGTCATGGAGGCTGGATCACAAGCAGCAGCCCTAACGTTAATGAATCAAGATTTCTTTAAACTTGATCGATTTGATGGAACCAACTACAACCGCTGGAAGGACCAGATGATGTTCTTACTAACAGCCCTGAAGATTTCCTATGTGTTGGAAGATGCACCGGAGGTCTACGACGTTCCAACAGAAGAGGAAGGCCAAGAAATCAAGGAACAGAAAAAGAAAAAAGAAGAAGATGAAGTCTTGTGCAGAGGCCACATCCTGAACCGACTCTCAGATAGACTATACAATCTATTCACTGCCATCAAATCTCCTAAGGAGATATGGGCGACGCTTGAAACCATATACAACAATGAGAAACAAGGAGCAGATAAGTTTCTTATTATGAAGTATTTTGAATTTTCCATGAAAACTGATACACCTGTGATGGATCAAGTTAATGATCTGCAAAGTATAGTCAACAGACTTAAGGAATTGAAAATAGATATTTCTGAACCATTACAAGTGGGAGCCATAATTGCAAAACTTCCTGCCTCTTGGAATAATTACAGGAAGAAACTTTTGCATACCACTGAGGCACTCTCTTTAGAGCAACTTCAAAAGCATTTAAGGATAGAGGAAGAAACTAGAAAACAATACAATAAACAAGTGGAATCTGACTCAAAGGTTAATAATGTTGTTGGTGAGTGTTCTGACAAGAATGCAGGAAATAAAAGGAGAAAACCTTATGAAGGGAACAACCACAACAACAAGAGATCAAAGAAGGAAGGCAACAATAACAGACCCAAATGCCACTTCTGTCATAAACCAGGTCACTTTAAAAGGGAGTGCAAAATCTGGAAGAAAAAACAGCAGGAAAGCGGAAACAAACAAGCTAACATGATGGACAAAGAAGTTCATGAAATTGTTGCAATGGTTTCTAACTTACATATTGGCATGGTAACTGAATTGAACATGGCTGCAGCAGTGATCACCAAGGACTGGTGGTATGATTCTGGTGCTACAGTCCATGTCTGTAATGATCTCTCTCAATTTACAGATTACAAGGCTTCCGAGAAGGATGATGGTGTTCTAATGGGCAACAATAATGTGTCTAAAGTTATGGGAATGGGAGATATTCACATTCAATTCAGTTCTGGAAAAAGAGTGAAATTATCAAATGTTTTACATGTTCCTGAAATTAGGAAAAATCTGATTTCAGCATCTTTCCTATGTAAGGCCGGTATAAAGGCTGTTTTAGAATCAGATAAACTGATTTTAACTAAGGGTGGGATGTTCATAGGCAAAAGATACTCTTGTAATGGAATGTTTAAACTCAGTATTATTAATAAAACTGATAATTCTGTTTATTCTGTTGTGTCTTCTGATTTGTGGCATTTAAGATGTGCTCATGTTAATTTTAGAACACTTAAATTTATGTCCAAAAATAGTATGATTAATGGAGATTTTAATTCTAAAAATAAGGATTGTGAAATTTGTGTTCAAGCAAAAATGTCAAAAAGACCTTTTCCTGCAGTAGAGAAGTCAAATGAAATATTAGACCTTGTTCATTCTGATATTTGTGAATTAAATGGTGTATTGACTAGAGGAGGAAATAGATATTTTATTACTTTTACTGATGACAAGTCTAGATACACTCATGTGTATTTAATGAAGAAAAAAGACGAGGCATTTGAGAAGTTTAAAATATATAAAGCTGCAGTAGAAAATCAGAAGGAGAAGAGGATTAAGATTCTAAGAAGTGACAGGGGTGGTGAATACTTCTCATCTGAATTCAATGAATTCTGTGAAATCAATGGCATTATTCATCAAAGAACCGCCCCTTACACGCCACAACAAAATGGTTTGGCTGAAAGAAAAAATAGAACACTTTGTGATATGATTAATGCAATGATGTTGAATGCAAAAGTTCCCTCAAACCTATGGGGAGAAGCTTTACTGACAGCATGTCATTTACACAACAGAATACCTTCAAGGAGAACTAAGGTGTCACCATACGAAACCTGGAATGGTAGACAACCAAACTTAAGTTATCTGAAAGTATGGGGTTGTATAGCCTACTACAGAATTCCAGATCCTAAGAGGACTAAGTTGGGTCCTAAGGCATTGAAAAGTATTTTTCTAGGTTATGCAGAAAATTCTAAGGCTTATAGATTTCTGGATGTAGAATCAAACTTGATAATTGAATCTAGGGATGCTGAATTTTTTGAGACAAAATTCAGTGGGGATTCAACTTGTGACATTGCTGAAAATACTACAAGTATGGATCCATCAACCTCTTTTTCAAGAAAGAGACAAGTTAATGAACCAATAGAGCAGAGAAGAAGTCAAAGAGTCAGAATTCAGCAACAATTTGGTTCTGATTTTTCATTACCAAATGATGTATTGCTCCTAGTTGAAGGTTCTAGAACTGAATTGTTGAATGAAATACCTATAGTCTTTCAAGTTGACCAAGTAGATGGAGATCCTAAGACATTTAAAGAAGCTATGTCTTCAAGAGATGTAGCATTTTGGAAAGAAGCTGTAAATGATGAAATGGATTCAATTATATCCAATAACACTTGGATTCTTGTGGACTTGCCTAAGGGATCAAAACCAATATCCAGCAAATGGATATTTAGAAAAAATACAGCACGGATGGAACAATACAGACCTTCAAGGCCAGATTAGTTGCCAAGGGGTATAGGCAAAAGGAAGGAATTGATTACTTCGATACATATGCACCAGTAGCAAGAATAACATCAATTAGAGTGCTTTTAGCACTTGCTTCGTTGTATAAATTAGAGGTGCATCAAATGGATGTTAAAACGGCATTTCTGAATGGAGATTTGGATGAAGAGTTGTACATGGAGCAACCAGAAGGATTTGTAATTCCTGGTAAAGAAAAGAAAGTATGTAAACTAGTAAAATCCTTGTATGGATTAAAACAGGCTCCAAAACAATGGCATGAGAAATTTGATTCAGCCATCTTGTCTTATGGTTTTAAACACAATGGGGCAGATAAATGTGTTTACACCAAGTTTGCTGAAAATTACAGTGCTATAATCTGTCTTTATGTCGATGACATGTTAATATTAAGCAATAATATGAATGGAGTAAATGAGACTAAAGATTACTTGAAGTCAAAATTCAAAATGAAAGATTTGGGAGAAGTAGACACTATTCTAGGTATTAAAATACTCAGAAATAGTGGGGAGTATACCCTTACTCAGTCTCATTACATTCATAAGATGTTAGAAAAGTTTAAGCATCTTATAATTAAAGAAGCAAACACTCCATATGATCTCTCATGTAAGTTATTTAAAAATGAAAGCAGATCAAATTCCCAAACAGATTATGCAAGTGCAATTGGGAGTTTAATGTATGCAATGCATTGTACAAGACCAGACATTGCATTTGCAGTCTGCAAGCTGTCTAGATATACTAGTAATCCTGGAATTGAACATTGGAAGGGAATTACTCGAGTTCTAGGATATTTAAAGAGGACAGTGGATCTGAAATTATCCTACAGTGGCTTTCCAGCAGTTTTGGAAGGTTTTACAGATGCGAGTTGGATATCTAGTACAGATGAAAATAAGTCGACTAGTGGATGGGTTTTTACACTAGCAGGAGGGGCTATTTCATGGGCTTCAAAGAAGCAAACATGCATAACTCATTCAACAATGGAATCTGAGTTTGTAGCCCTTGGTGCAGCAGGAAAAGAAGCAGAATGGCTGAAAAATTTTCTATTGGATATAAAGTTGTGGCCACAACCGATGCCAGCCATTTCTGTGTTTTGTGATAGTGCTGCTACAATGTCTAGAGCATACAATAAAATTTACAACGGAAAATCTAGACATATAAGCTTGAGGCATGCTTATGTTAGACAATTAATTGAAGAAGGGGTTATTACCATTACTTATGTCAAATCTTGTGAGAATTTGGCTGATCCTTTTACAAAGGCACTCTCGAGAGAAGTGGTAAGGAAAACCTCTACTGCAATGGGATTGAGATTAAACTAAGTTACCACAACAGGAACCCAACTTCTTTCTAGAGTTCTAGTTACGAAGTTTAAAGGGTAATAACAAGTTGATGATTAGTGACTTGATTACTGCATTTCTAAGAGCTTAGATGCAAATGCAGAGAAGGAGGTTGAGTGTTGATACTCTTAATAAGGTTCTAAAAGTTTACAAGACTTTAATGGTGTTAGTGAATCTTACCTATGTAGATAACATAAGAGCGGAGTTGCTCTTAAACAAAACAGTTGTTTTGTAAGTTTTCTATGAATCTGGGGTGAACTCAAGGCTTAATAGCAAGTTTTACAATAAGTGAAGAAGCTGGAAAATGTTATATGTATGCTCTATCCGGTGTTAATAAAAGAAAGATGGTTTAAGGACTTGACCACCATTGAATCTGTTGGCACTTTGATAGAGTTGTACTAATTGAAAGTTTAAGTTGAAAAACACTTTCATTATGTATGACATTAAAAACAAAAGTCTGATTTATAGACTTAGTGGGGATTGTTGGTAAAAGTCTATTAATAAGACTTGTTTAATTAAGTAAATATATATATATTTTATTATTGAAAAGGGAGTAAACAGATTAACTGTCGATGACAGATAACTTCCCTAACTGTATCCTAACTGTAACTTCTGAATTAACTGTGGCTGACAGTTCAGAAACTTCTCTATATATAGAGAATAATCTTCACAAAGAAAAGATAAGAAAGAAATCAGATTTGCTGTCAGATTTCTTAGAGGGCTTTGTTGTATCCTAGGAGGTGAATTTGTTTGAAACCCTACAGCAATTATAAAGGGGACAAATATCACTTTATAAAGATAGTGATCTTTCACGCCTCAAAGCAATTTCTAGACCCTAATATACCAACAGCTGCAAACATCAAAGTAGCTCTAGGAGTTTGTTTCACCTTCTTCTCTGCTAGACTGCTACTCCTCCTCGCATAGTAGAAGCTTCCGAGCAGGTAAAACCTCTCCTTGGGTATGTCAGAGTGCCTTTTGATTATAATGTGGGTTTCATAGTGGATTCAAGAATCTGTATGTAATAACCTAACTTTTACCTCAGTTTTTTGTCTGCTTAGTTTAGAAATTATTAGTCAGCCAAAAGCAAGTATATATGATATGATTTGGGCATTTAAGGAATGAATTTCAGAGAAACTGTTAGGCGAAAATAAACACTGATATTAAGTTAACCTACCCAAACTCATCAATCAAAAACTATTATCTACTGATGATTTGGGGTTTAGTATGACCTACTTGCACAATTTCGTTTTACAAAAATGTGACACTTCTGTTTGCTTTCCCTCTTTTTTGCTGACTTTGATGGAACCCTTTTGTTT
Source organism: Fagopyrum homotropicum (assembly GCA_033239125.1). Classification (NCBI taxonomy): domain Eukaryota; kingdom Viridiplantae; phylum Streptophyta; class Magnoliopsida; order Caryophyllales; family Polygonaceae; genus Fagopyrum; species Fagopyrum homotropicum. The sequence goes on from BSWB01000001.1 coordinate 167,105,836, forward strand.
TAGACATGGTGATAGGCCTCAATGAGTTGCGTTCTAGGCTTAATTACAGGCAAACGTTGGCAAGTTTATCTTTAACCGCTAATTTACAATACAATGAATCATGATTTGAATAATCAAATTGTTAGCATTATTAGTCAAAATACTGACGAAGATTGTGCCGAAAAGTTTTGTACTGGCCCAATTGTTAGGTATAAGATTGTGCCAGTAAGAGTTTGTATGGTCTTATAGTTTCTTCCATATCTTAAACTTTTGGCAAAATTCTATCCTTAAGTACTCTTTACCAGTTCATATGTCATGTCTCTTGTCGTCTTTTGATTACCAAACTTGGATAATATGGTGAATCCAAGTGCTGTTCACATCCCCGTTTCATGTTTGGCTGTTACGGAAGAGATGGGGCAGTATGGAGAACATAGAAAATAATGAAAAGTGGTATTCTGGAAAGAGGTGGCGAAAGTTGTTTATTTTGTGAAAAGTAGTGTTGGCAAAGATCACAATTGAGTTCTTTGGTCACAGGTTCTCTGTTGTCATGTCAATCATCGATCCTAATTAGGTTTTTAGCTGAATACCTTACTTTTTTTTATATGTTCACTCATGCCGTTCTATATAACAAATGATGACTTAAAACTGGAAGGCTCTCTTAAGTATCAAGTACATATTTGTATGCGGAAGTATTTCATCTTCTGGAATTTCAATGGAGAGAAATAGTTCCTATCAAGGAAGTGGAAGGAGAAGGAGTTCTTCTGTACAAAGGAACAACTCTTCTCAAGGGCCTTTTGGGTCCACAAGGTCGAGAGAAAAAGACGATGACGAAGAGTCTCTTATTTGGGCTGCACTTGAGAGGCTTCCCACCTACGATCGTCTTAGAAAGGGCATGATGGTGAACACTTCAGATGGTTTAGGCCACCAAATTGATCTTCAGGAACTTGGTTTGCAAGAGAGAAAGCAGTTGGTTAATAAATTGGTGAATGTTAACGATATACATAATCAGACCTTCTTGATGAATCTCAAAAGCCGCATTGATAGGTAAACAAGAGTTGTGTCTGAGATGCTCAGCTCTTCAAACTCCAATTTTTCGCTCAACTTTCGAAACTCCATTTTCTTGCACTCTATAGTTAATATTCTTAGTTTCAGATGATCATGCAACCATATATCTGTCAATAAAGGCATAAAAAAGGCTAGAAGCCCATAACAAAAAATATGTACTTTGTAGATATGTATTTATCCAACAATAGTTCAGGGGTCAAAATTTATATGTTTCCATATTCAGTTCATATATATGTATCTTTGTGCGGCCTTTTTCCTGTACACTGCTTAAATAAGAAGCTTGAAAAAGTATAAGGGAATAAGCTCAAACCTTCTCTATATTATTTCGGTGCTAATTCTTCTGTATAATATGATGTGCTCATATCAATGTTAGTGGTTACGTGTTCATGCAATTTGTGATAGGTTATCTTCTACTAAGTTGTTCCAATAGGTGCAAGAATTTATTCGTTGAGTGAATATTTTCTAAAAATTCGTATAGGGGAGTTTTCCTTTGATTGATTTCGCACAGAAAATATTTCCTTGTAAGGTGTTCTGTAAGAATCTTTCAGCATCCAGTTTCTATGTATTACCTATGTTTGTGTGTGTGAATATCTATGCAAGTGATGCTGCCATTTTAATGGCATTTCTCGGTCTTTTCCGTTCTTTTTCTCTCCATTTTATCTTTCGTTTTTTCTGATTCTTGGATTTATCAGGGTTGGGATTGATAGTCCCACTGTTGAAGTACGATTTGAGCATCTAAAAGTCGAGGCTGAAGCACATTTTGGAAGAAAAACTGTGCCTACACTATCTAACTTCACTACCAATGCAATAAAGGTAATAAATCGTTGTACATATTGCTCGTCTGAGTGCTCTATCTTTCCTCAATTATCTTATTTTGCTTCGCCTGTCTGATCACGCTTCTTTTTCTGAAAGGGTCTCTTGAAATTTTTGCACATAATCCCAAGTCATAAAAAATGTATACCCATTCTACAAGATGTTAGTGGAGTTGTTGTGCCTAAAAGGTTCGTAATTCAAAGAAATTATGTCACTTATTTGATTTTTTTTTCAAGATCTACTTGTTTATGTTTCTCTGTCTACTGTGCTTCTCAATTTATGTAGGATGACATTGATTCTGGGGCCTCCTAGTTCAGGAAAGACCACATTGTTATTGGCATTAGCAGGGAAACTTGACAAAGATCTTAAGGTAAAAAAAATATGGGGTTTTACCAGCATATAGTTTCATGCATAGTCTCCTCCATATTTTTATTTGTGTAAAGTGACAGGTTTCTGGAAAAGTGACCTATAATGGCCACCAACTTCACGAGTTTGTCCCACAAAGAACTTCAGCATATGTTAGCCAAAATGACATTCATTTTGGTGAAATGACTGTAAGGGAAACCTTAGAGTACTCTGCTAGATTCCAAGGGGTTGGACACCGATATGGTTGGTTTCTTTTTTCTCCCTAACTGTGATCTTGAATAGAATCATTGGGTATCATCATTGATATTTGACTACATGTCCATAGAAATGTTGGCCGAGTTGAGTAGAAGAGAGAAAGCAGCCCATATCAGACCTGATCCTGACATAGATTTATTTATGAAGGTAAAAATTTTAAAGGCTTACTCTCCACCAGGAAATGTTTCAATTTTGGAATCATGAAGCTGTTTAATGGCTTCTAGGCAACTGCAGTCGGAGACCAAAAGGAGAGCGTTCTGACAGATTACGTTATAAAGATTTTAGGACTAGAAGGCTGTGCAGACACAATTGTTGGTAATGAAATGATAAGAGGTATATCTGGAGGGCAGAAAAGGCGAGTCACGATAGGTATAAAGAGTTTCTGACATTTGTCAAGCTGATGATCTAAATTTGACCTTTTTTGCTTCTCTGACATGATATTTTTGCTACTAATTATAGGAGAGATTCTTGTTGGACCAGCAACAGTGCTTCTTATGGATGAAATATCAACAGGTTTGGACAGCTCAACAACATATCAGATAATGAAAAGTCTGCAACAGTTTGTCCATATTCTTCATGGAACTGCAATGATTTCTCTCCTTCAGCCAACACCTGAGACTTACAATCTTTTTGACGACATCATGCTCCTTTCAGACTGTGAAATCCTCTATCAGGGTCCACGTGAGCATGTACTCGAGTTTTTTGACTTGATGGGCTTTCAGTGTCCTAAACAAAAAGGAGTGGCAGAATTCTTGCAAGAAGTATAAACTACCTTGTTCCATTTTGATACATTTGTAGTATCGGGTTGATGTTCGTGTAGCTAAATTTCCTAGACCTATTATTTTGTGCCATACATAACTTTGACAAAATGATTTCATGCAGGTTGTTTCATCGAATGGCCAACAACAATATTGGGTGTCCACAGACATGCCTTATCGCTTCATTCCTCCTAAAGAATTTGCAAAGGCATTCCTATCATTTCATGTTGGAGAGGAACTTCGACATAAACTTTCAAGTCAGTTTGACGAGAGCAAGAACCACCCTGCAGCTTTAACAACAAGAAAATATGGTACCGGTGTTAAAAATATTTTCAAAGCCTGCTTTGCAAGAGAAGTGCTACTTCTCAAAAGGGATTCATTTCTCTACATATTTAAGCTAATCCAAGTAGGTTGTTTTGTTAAACTTGTTTAGAGTATGTTCATTATCTTTCATGTTAAAACTGTCATCTGAAGTCACTGCTTTTTCTGTATTCCCTCTCTTCTTCTAGCTTATTTTGATGGCATTCATTGCCATGACCGTCTTCATAAGGAGCAAATTTCACAAAGAAGTTGTAACACCTGATGGTGGTATCTACTTGGGCGCTTTATACCTTTCTGCGTCGATAATCTTCTTCACTGCATCAACTGAGATACCGATTACTGCTGCTAATCTTCCGGTATTCTACAAACAAAGAGATCTACAATTCTTCCCGCCATGGGCCTACTCACTTTCCAGTTGGATTCTTAAGATCCCAATCACTTTTTTTGAAGTTGGTGTTTGGGTCTTTATCACATATTATGTCATTGGTTTTGATTCAAATGCTCAAAGGTATGTAACATGTATCATACGTTGTACAACATATTTAACGAATTGCTAACGGATTTTGAGGTAGAGTACTAGGGTGATCTATTGGTAATGGAAGCCATTATATAGGCAATTTTTGCTATTTATTATTGAAGGGGTGATTTTGTTGATGCGATGCCACAGATTTTTCAGACAGTATTTAGTGCTTGGAGCTCTTCACCAGACAGCTACCGGTTCGTATCGGTTGGTTGGGGCAGTGAGTAGGAATATTACAGTGGCAAGTACATTATCTCCATTTGTTTCAGTTGTATATTTCTCATTGGGAGGTTTTGTACTATCATATGGTATGAGTTTCACTCTTGTCATTGAATATTAAACCAATATGACACATGATTGCTACTTGCTCATACAATCCTCCAAAATGCAACAGATCATGTAAAGAAATGGTGGATATGGGGTTATTGGTGCTCTCCTATGATGTATGCACAAAATGCTTTAGTTGTCAACGAGTTCCTTGGGCATAGTTGGCGCCATGTAGGCTCTCAACGCCATTCTTGTCTCTATACGGATTACGTGTTGAAGATAACTCAAGTTTAAGCTTTGATTCTTCCGTTCTTTTTTGTCTCAGACTCTGCCAGATGCATCTGAACCACTAGGTGTGATAGTTATGAAGTCTCGAGGAATATTTTCTGATGCCTATTGGTATTGGATTGGAGTTGGGGCCTTATTTGGGTTTACAATCTTATACAACGTTCTCTATTGTGCAGCGTTAGCTTTCCTCAATCGTGAGACTCTGCATAATGTTTGTCAATATGTTCTTGTCATCTATTATGTTGCAATTCTGAGCATATCTTACAAATATGGGTGCAGCTTTTGTGAGCCGTCAACATGCGGTTCCTGAGGGCACGGAAGATAATAGATCAGACGACAGTGGTAATTTCTCGTGACCTAAATATGTGGTTGTGTTAATGCATATTTAGCCTTCATTGTTCGTGAATCTATTTCAATGTTTAAAATTAAGGAAGTGTCTCCTCCCCCCAAGTAACTCCTACTTTCATGGTGATTAAACAAGTTCAACTTTATGGGAAGTGTTTCAAAACCTCTTATCTCAAACTTAACCATTTTCCATTTTAACATCTAAAACGATGGAAACTGGTTGCTTGGTGTTTTCACTGTTTCACATTTTAATTCATGAGTATATCTATATTTTATTCATATCAGTTCAAGGATTTTATGTGAACACTCTTTTTGCACTAACCTACTACATTCTCATTATTGTTGCGAAAACTTTTTCAGGGGGACAAATTCAAAAGAACCAAACTGATGACTCATTTGCGGAAGCATCTCCTGGCCGGAAGGGTGGAATGGTTCTTCCATTTGAGCCCCACTCCATCATCTTTGATGAAGTTTGGTACTCTATTGACATGCCGCAAGTAAGCACTTTAGTAATTCAGCGATTCCGAAAATTTAATTTGGACTTTTACTAGCATGTAAAACTTCTTGGATGCGAACTGACTTAACACCACAGGAGATGAAAAACCAAGGAGTGACAGGAGAACGGTTGAATCTTTTGAAGGGTGTTAGTGGATGTTTTAGGCCGGGTGTTCTTACTGCTCTAATGGGTGTAAGCGGTGCGGGTAAAACCACTTTGATGGATGTCCTAGCTGGTAGGAAAACTGGAGGATACATTGGGGGAGATATCAGAATATCTGGATACCCGAAAAAGCAGGAATCTTTTGCCCGAATTTCAGGATACTGTGAGCAAAATGATATCCACTCTCCACATGTTACAGTCTATGAGTCTTTGCTCTACTCAGCTTGGCTTCGTCTATCTCCTGAAGTTAATTCTCAAACTAAAAAGGTTAGTATATTCTAAAACAAGCATCAATACTCTTTAGTCTGATGCATGATTTGTCGTAGAATGGCACTACTCGTTTGGTAGCACTATGATCTTTCATCAAGTATTTTTAATTTATATAGTCATCTTAAATTAAAAAATTGGCAACTCAAAATCAAATACCACAAAAAGATCCACACACACAATGATGTTCATATCAGTGATAGATAATATATGCTTGTGCTTCACCATTGTTATCATTTAGGTCCTTAACTTTGGATTTTTGTAATTCGTAGATGTTTGTTCGTGAGATTATGGATCTTGTTGAACTGACCCCACTAAGTGGGGCCATGGTTGGCCTTCCTGGAGTTGATGGTCTTTCACTAGAGCAACGGAAAAGGCTTACAATTGCAGTCGAATTAGTGGCAAACCCTTCTATCATATTCATGGACGAGCCAACTTCTGGGTTGGATGCGAGGACAGCTTCTATAGTGATGAGAACAGTGAGGAACACTGTAGACACCGGAAGAACAGTTGTTTGCACAATCCACCAACCAAGCATTGATATATTTGAATCGTTTGACGAGGTATACTCTTAATTAAAATTTCACTACAGAAATTTCCCTTGTGCTGAAATTTCCCTTGTGCTATTGTAGCTTCTTCTAATGAGGCAAGGAGGTCAAGAGATGTATATGGGGCCATTAGGACGCCATTCTGGCCATCTAATCAGTTACTTTGAGGTGATGGTCTTTTGTCAATAATAGATCTTATATCACGTAGCTTTTAATTTGGGTACATGGTATAAGATAAGTCTCCTTTCGTTATTTCTTAGAGCATTGAAGGAGTAAAAAAATTGCAAAAAGATTACAATCCCGCAACCTGGATCTTTGAAGTTACTTCTCCTGCACAGGAGCTTTCTTTGGGACTAGATCTAGCTGAAACTTACAAAAGATCAGTGTTATACAGGTTTGTTATATGCTCGTGCAATGACCCCCGTGAACTTATAATTCCTTTCCAGATATCTCTAGATGGTTCTTGTTTTACAGGAGAAACAAGGATTTAATCCAAGAGCTAGGCAGTCCAAATCCCGGGTCAAAAGACCTCTGCTTCCCGACACCATACGCACAACGTATATCAGCTCAGCTCACCGCTTGCATTTGGAAGCAACACCAGTCATACTGGCGTAATCCTCTTTACAATGTAGTGAGGCTTTTCTTCACAATCATCACTGCTTTGTTGATAGGAACCATGTTTTGGGACCTCGGTAAAAAAATGTAAGTTAAAACAGCACTCATACAAATTGTAACTGCCATTGACCTCTGGAAATGACGAGCAAAAGTATTTTGATTTGTCAGGGAAACACGGCAAGATTTGCGAAATGCTATGGGATCTGCACAAGCTGCTCTTCTGTTTGTTGGTGCCCAAAATGTCTTGTCTGTACAACCTGTTGTGGCTATTGAAAGAGTAGTATTCTATAGAGAAAGAGATGGCAGGATGTACTCGGTTTTCTCATATGCTTTGGCACAGGTACAAATTATCGCCTTTCCCTGCTTTGATTAGTTCCATTGATTTATCAATTGTTAAAAAGAAGACAATCTTGTAGAGTAATATAATGGCATCATCAATTGAGTTGCAATGCAAAGTTGTTCCTTTAGATATTCAAGCCAGAGCTACATTTAGAGCTGTTTTTCGCTATAAATTGCCAATGCTTTTTTAATTCATTTGTTATGACATTTTTCCACATTTCCCAAATGCATTTCTTTTTCTCTTGGCAGATCATCATTGAGATACCGTATGTTTTCTTGCAATCTGCAACCTATTCTATCCTGGTGTATGTAATGGTAGGATTCGAATGGACTGTAGCAAAGTTCTTTTGGTATACTTTCTTCATGTTCTTCGGCTTCTTGTTCTACACCTACTTCGGAATGGTGACCATTGTTGCAACACCAAACAATAGCATCTCTGACATCGTTACTTTCGGATTTATTATGATATGGAACCTCTTTTCAGGATTCATCATTTCTAAAAATGTAAGTTTTTCAATCATTGATCTCTTTTTTAGTTATTTATATAAAGGAATAAAATTATATACAAGTGTATTTTTGTCCTTGTTGTCTGGAGTATTGAAGAAAATCTCAGAATTTCTTTAGTTCTAGCTTGAAACTAATGGTTTGGCTCAAGACATTTCTATATCTCATTTCAAGATTTAGCCTACCATGAGTATGAACTCCAACCGTGGTTTTTTTACTCCACACTCGTACCCGAACAAAGACTAAACTCGATACATGACTAATGAAATCGACAGTCCATATAGCTTGCCATTAGAAACAACAAACTTGATATTCTTGTGTGCATCGTAATTTCAATGTGGTCTATTTGCAGATGATGCCAATATGGTGGAGGTGGTTCTACTGCCTATGCCCGAGTGCTTGGGCTCTGTACGGGTTGATTGCGTCGCAATATGGAGACCTGGAAAATGTGCTCGACTCTGGTGAGACGGTTAAAGACTTCTTGGATAACCACTTTGGTTTCAAGCATGAGTTCTTGGGTCAAGCAGCAGGTGCTGCGGTTGGATTTGCTGTGGTTGCTGCTTTCGCTTTCGCCTTCTCGATCAAGTGTTTTAATTTCCAAATTCGTTAAAAATATGAAGCAAAATTGATTACTCAGACGAGTTTGAGCCTCTACATTGTATATGATGTAGCTCAGGCTTTGAACCAAAGACCTCTCATGTCTTTATTAAGAAAGAATTGGCCATATAGGGCCCCAAATTGTTGCTCTTTGTGTTTTGAGATGAGAATCACAATGTCAACTATTGGAATGTTCATACCGGAAACAGAATATCCATATATATATTTGATCCAGAGTACTTGGCTATCCGAGTGGCCTGGATTGCTTCGGTTATCCGTATAATGTGGATATTTCTAGTAAACCGTTTTCTCATTTGACCTTATACAATAGTTCATCACTTTGGGTCATGTATAGATCACCTACTGTTGATCTCAAATGTGTTAAACATGTCAACAGGCATTATTCTGTATAGGGTTAGGAATGCAACCAAGCAAGCAAAGTTGGCTGCAAAAAAAAAGTAAAATCACTTCTTGTGATCAACATAGGCTAGAAGGGTCCAGTCCCAGCCTTCTGGCTTGGTTACTGAACCATACCATACTGAACCAGCTCCTCAAGCCCTTTCTTAAGCCTCTCGGCTGCCAAGAGATTGTCCATCTCGGTCAGCCCTCCAAAAGATATCCTAATGTGGCCGGGAGAGCCACAGGCTGACCCTGGTATCATTACAACTCGGTGTCTGTGTGCTAGCCAATAGACAACTTTATAGTCATCTTGATACTCGTTAGGTAGTTTGGCCCATAGATAAATTGCACCTTCCCCTCCCTTTACCGCGTCTTTCCCAAGTGGAGAGAGTGCGTCTACAAGTACATCTCGGTTCATCACAAGGTCCTTGACTTGCTCGGTAACCCACTCGGGACCTACCTCCAAGGAGTAGAGAGCTAGATGTTGGGAAAATATTGAAGCACAAATGGGTATGTTGTCTTGGACCTTTAGCAGTGAAGTGCTAAAGCCTTCAACTTCAGATGGGTAAGCAATCTTCAAAGCCAAAAAAAGGTAAAAATTTTAGTGCTTAGAATCAATCAAATGAAGCTCTTGACAAAAACTTATGTTCTCTTTGAGACGAATCGAATTAACTTACGTATCCAACACGCCACCCCATCATTCCATACGCCTTTGAGAAGGAAAAAATATTTACAATGTGGTCTCCTTCAATAGAAGAGTGCTTCAGTCCATCATACATGAAGTATCTGTAACCAAAAATGGTATGAGACTCACAAACCTTGAAATCCTCTGTTGTTTAATTTCTCGGTTTCATCTACTTCATAAACTAGAGTAGCCGTAGATAATAGTAAGAATTTAAGAAAACAAACTTACTCATATGTATTATCAACAATAAGCCAAGACCCCGCCTCTCTACAAATGTCCGAAATTCTCTGTCGGACACAAATAGATTCATGAAAAATTCATGCAAACAAACATATCATTATAATACTCCATGCAAGATAATCACCTTGAGTAGAGGTTGCGGGATGTATGTCCCCGATGGATTGCCCGGATTTACCACCGTGACAACCTTTGGTGTTGGCTTTGCTTCTTTCAATGTTTTCTCCAACCAATCTAAGTAAGAGAATTGTAACACTCCATGTAATTGTTTTCTTTCAATGGTATCCTTAAGGATTCATATTTTGTAATTGTCAAGATTCAGTAAAAGGATAGCTTGTAAATGCTAGTGTATCATAAGAGTTTGTCTTATGTAGGAAATCAAGGATATCTTAAGCATGATGAAATAGATACCCTGAGAGAGTTCCTAATGTGATCACAAGTCAAGATTACTCAAATTGCGGCCTTTTGTGCACTTTCAGTACAACAGAGATATGTAAAGTTTTACTCTTGACTTATAATTACATAAGTTCTCACCTGCATCAGGGTATAGAGTAGATGGGTCGCCCGGGCCAACAAGGATATTAGTTACTCCAGTCATTTGAAAGGACATGTACGCGTTAAAATAGTATGGTGCAAACATAACAACCGAATCCCCAGGGTCACATAATACAAGGACTAGATTTGTAAAAGCCTGCCAACAAGAAGGATCAAGTCAAAATGAGCCAATAACTAATATATCTTGAATCCGCTCCCATTACCTGATTTGCTCCTGCAGTAACCATGACTGATGATTTGTACAACTTGTTTTTTCGTTGCAACTGTACAAGTAATACAACATAGTATACTGTCAATTTAAGAAATAAACCAGAAAATCCTCATAACTAATCATATTATGCATTTCAAGGCTTACCTTATTAGTCAGAGCCTCCCTGAGCTCTGGAATACCTTCATCAGCACCGTATCGGCTAATTTGAGGCTCCCATACAAGTTTTTCCACTCTGTTCAATGCCTGCTTTGGAGGTTGCCAATAAACCACTCCCTATATATGACGAAAGCCGGGAAAAAAAAGTTGTGAATCCAGAATCACCACAATAGACAGAAAACATAAAATGTGAAAGTTCTTTTTCGAAGAAATTACTCCATTACAGAATCATGTTAGACTATTATCCTAGATAACCATATAACATCTTGCAGTTACTAGAGCTTAGATAGTGGTTATAAGTGATATCATAATAACAGAAACCTCATAAGAATTACAAACAGCAAATCTTGGCTTATAGTGCTGAAAACCAATTCTACCTTTAACTTTTTCTTCAACTATTTGGCAAAACTGAGATTTTTCCAGTTCCTATTAAGAAATGAAATACTATTCAGTCCGTACACCATGCTCATAGTGATCAAACTTCAAGTTGACTTGACATTTAAGAGATGATTATGCTCCTAACCATCGTTTTCATATAGGAACTAAGGAATCTGATATTTGAAAATTTTTGGAAGCATGTAGATGTGGGTAAACAACAATTTGAGGGCTCGTTCGGCATACAAATTTTAAAATCATCAATTCCAGATCACAGTACAAAGCAAAGGGGAACAAACCTGGGCAAGAGACATGGAATCTTTTACACTCCTTACCAACTGTTGAATCTGGGAAAACAAACATGAAGCAGATTACTTCACAATTAACATAACATTTAAAAACACAACTCAAATCGAAGCAGCAAAGTAACAGCTAACATGCAAACTTAGCAAAATTATGCAGAAATTCGGGGCAGAGAAGGAAAACCCGGAAATTACCTGAACCATGACTGGTGATTCAGTCTCCAAGGCTCTCCTTGCAAGTTTGGGTAACGCAGTAGTTAACATCTTGTCTACTTTGATCATATTCAAAACCCTAGTTTGCTGTAATAGAAGAACTAGACTGGTTAACTGGGTTGCTGGGCAAGAACTATTGACCTCAAATTGGCAATTGAAGGTAAAAGGTCTCTCCAAATGAAGACACCCTTTTGTTAAACGTTGAAATTGGTAGAGAAGGTTAGGTGAAAAAATAAATTAAGGATGAATAAGTAGAAATTCCTACTCTCTCAAGTCTCCTCTTTCAAATATTCATTTTAAAAGACTCCTTGTAATTTTGTTAAAAAAAATAAGCGTTCGATGCACTAGACGACATATTGTTTAATAGATCGAAAGGTCAAACAAACCGGCATATAGACTAAGCGCATGAGATAACTGGAGAATACAAACACAAAATAGGTAACAAAAAATATACAACAAAAGATAATTTGTAACGCAACGAGCCGATCGAGGAGGAACGCCAAAGGAAGCATCGGGCAAAGCTTCCACTTTGAAAGATTCCCCCTCGTCACCCACTAGGGTTGTGCAAAATCGGACCGGAATTTACAGTCCGGCCTACGTTCCAGTTTTTTTTTTGAAAATCCGGGTTACGGTCCGGTCCGATTTTTGGACCATATAAAACCGTAACCCGGGTTGGACCGTAAACTACGAATTTTCGGTCCGGTCCAGTTCGGTCCGATCCGGTTTTGGACCGAAAAACCTCACCGAAATTGCACAATTTAGGTACAAACCGGTCCGGACCGTTACGGTCCGGTCCGGTCTACGGTCCAAGGTTTTATCAATTTACGGTCCACCGGTCCGGACCGTATGCACAGCCCTATCGCCCACCCCTCTAAAATCGTGACTTTACAACCGACCTAGTCCTATTTTGTTGTCGATGGCGCATGTGATTGCAACATCGGGCACACAATACTCAATCCCCCCTTCTCCTTGATGTGCGGAAGTTTGTCATGTGCGGGGTGGATTTTTTTTCATCCACCTGCGATGGATGCTTACTCCACCGACAATTGCAATTTTCTCTCTTTTTGTTTCCCTTTCCTCCGCACCACTCTTAACTCTACAAAGCTTATTGTTCTAACAAAATCACCTTCAATGTACAACTATGGAGATATACTAACTAACCTTGTTTGGGTTACCCAAAAATTCTATTTGTTTGAATTTTATAGATGTCTTGATATCGCGCTCTTTTACCCATTAACAAGATTTGGGTATGTCTTTAGGCATTTTGTCTCCCTTTTCAACATGTGTTGATTTGGACTTCTATGCTATTGTGATTTTGTTGTTTGTAGTCAAGAATCCGTAACTATTGATCGAATAAGCTCAAATGAGCTGACCTGTTATTGTTGTTGCTTGTCAACAATGTCTTTATTGAGGGTACACCCTTTCACTAGAAATGTCTTCTCTTCTCTAGGTTCACAACCTTCTAGACTATGAAGTTCGACTTCAAAAATACACGAGTTAAAACTTTAACAATCACGATGATAGTATGTTGTTCTTCGACCGAGAATCCGAAAATTGTATTTTGTTGACAGTTCTAGTGTCCAAATTTAAGCTCACGTCTAACTTCATCTTTGATATTGCATCGAAGAATGAAAGTTTGTTATTTTAATTATTTTAACAAAATCAAGTTAATAAAAGCTCACTTTTAACTTCATATTTGTTGTTCACGACATGGTCTCTATGAATAACAATTTTTATAACCTATTGTAATATGTGGTGTAACCCGACAAGCTATTTTTTTTGGATAAAGGTAAATTCATAAAAGGAGGGAAATAGCATAACTAGATACGATGACCTAGTTATACTAATGTAACAAAGTTTATGTACAACCTACGACCTGGGGTCTACGGCCAAAATCAATCATACACATGGTATTTCAGATCGACATTCAATCCTCTTGAACATACCAACATTCTGAAACAAAAAATCATGAGAATACATAAACCTGGCACAACTCGTGAGGCTCATTCACCTTCGGCAAAGCCATTAGCAAACACAAACACTCACAAGCCGAACAAGTGCCCAAACCTCAGGTCAATGGTCAGTCCACCTTCGGCAAAGCCATTAACAACCTAGATCCATGTCCGGTACACATAGTTAAAAACATCATAGGATGAAGCATAATGTAGATTCATGCCCGACAAGCTATCTGATTTAACATAGTGGTTTATTGTTGTAATCTGGCTAGACTTGACTCCCTCCACTTGAGAACAACTCTTGGCTCACCACAACATGTTATCTCTAAATGAACTAAATTCAAGATAATAAATTTTATCAGACAACAAATTGAACATTAATAGAAATTATATGTTTCACATTAAGTGGTCTGATGGTTTAGGGTACGTCTTGATGTTGTGAGTTATTGGGAAGATGAGTTGAATTTTTTCGTGAGAAGGACTTTAGGACAGATGATCGAAACCTGAAGGCTAAAAGAAGAGACCAAATCTGAGGTTTCCACCGTGGTCCCTAGGAGTTCTACTCTAAACTGCTTCTACAAACATGTTCTCGCTGTTTTTTCCTCGTTTTGCTTGTTAGGCGCTTCCCTTGGTGTTCCTTCTCGATCGGCTTGTTGTGATCGAAGTTTTCTTTTAATGCGATTTTTTCTCTTTTATTGTTGGTTCTCTCATGACAATTAGTTCGTGTGCTGGTTGTTTCGGCTTTTTGATCCATTAGACGGTGTGTCGTCTGGTGCATCGAAACGTTTTTCTTTATAAAAAGATATTTGTGTTTGTTTGCATCGCTTTGTATTAATTGAAATTCAATTTGACATTTGTTTGTAATGTTGGGGTGAAATGGGTTATAGGGCTACTACTTCTTATAGAAGCATCAACTATGCCTCTTTATTTATTATGTAACAAAATAGGCCCCTCTAATTTTTCAAAAAATAAATAAATTAGATCACATCTACAAAGATCGTGACTAACAATCAACTCTCTCTCTCTCCCCCCCCCCCCCCCCTCCTCTATATGTGTTTTTTGTACATTCCGGTTCCCTGCAATTTCGAAAACAATAATTGAGTTTCAATTGTGTCTAAAGGCTTGTGTATTCATTTTCTTCAAGATAATCAAAGAACTGCAAAATTCGATACAAGTATCATTCATGGGTATCTTGTGTACGTATAGTTGCTTGTGTAATTGATTTATGTTATTACTTCAAAATTGCTTGAGTAATTGTTTGGGTAAATGATAAGACGTTCTTCCTATGTAAATTTGTACTATTTCAAAATTGTTTGCGTACTTGCTATGTGTGTTTTTTCAAAACTTCTTGTGTAATTACTATTTTGAAATTGCTTGTGTAATTGCTTTGATAAATGATAACACATTCTTCTTATAGGTTCTTTCAAAAATGCTTGCGTAATTATCATTTCGATACTACTTGTGTAAGTGTTTTATGGGTTTTCGAAATTCTCGTGTAAGATCTGTTTCATGTTTATTTGTACGTCCAATCAAAAACTAGATCCAACTTCACGATCACAGTGGAAGATCATTTTAATTGAAGAAAATATAATTGTGGAAAGAGATTGGGATAATTGAGAAGATAATTTATTTATTTTTATAAATAGGTTAGTGGAATGAGGGACCTAGTTTGTTTTGAATAAACAAAAAAATGTCTTATTTCCCAAATTATCTCGAGAATATTCTATGAATTAGTACATTTAGATTCATGTTGATTTAATATGAATTTATTATATACTTTTAAAATTCTAAAAAAGAAAGATATACTACACACCCGATTATTTTTTTCGAACCACCGAACACCCGGTGGATGACGTGTGATTGTGTAGATGAGTGGCAAGTTAAATGTTAGACTGGTAGGCGGGGCGGTGAGAGTTTAAATAAGCTAAACGATTGACGAAAATGACAAGTTCAACCATCAACCAACTTATTTTCATTCCTAGTTTGCATCTTTATTTTGTTAGACTTTAACAATATATTTCTCAAACTTAAACTATATTACGTGTTCAAACTTAAGGGAAAATGTCTAAAATAGTATGGTCTTGTTAGATGTTATGTTAATTTTTTTTCTTAGAAAATAACACAATTTTTGATATTTTTTTTTGATATTTCATATATATATGTGTTATTTAAATTTAGAGTAGACGATGAAATATAATTTGTTGGGTTTTTTGTAGGGATCGGATGACAATCTCCCCTAACTGATGGTTATTCGAAAACTCGAACCAATCGGATGGTCAAAAATCCAATAAAACGTGGTTGAAATGCAGCTGATGGTTGATCGGTTGATGGTCCGGTTACAGTTTAGCGTGAGAGTATTAAAACCCATCACCCGGGCTACCACCCGACCCGATTGTCACCTGATGTTCACCAGAACTATAATTAAAATAAAATATATTTTTAAGTTTTGTAATTTACAAACCCTATACATTAAGTCTAACACTCTAACACATATTCTTTTAACAAAAACATTCTAACGTAGGTTAAACAATAACATTAAAGTTTCACGTTTCCACGCTCGAGTCGCAACCAAAGGGGAATCCCTAAGTCTAACACAGGTTACGCAACAACGCTCCAGTTGCTCCTTTCGACCCCACTCCAAGTTCAATTCTATATTCTCCGCTGGTCCGCTCTCCGATTATTCCACGTCCAACCGCAGGTAAGTTTAACCACCGGTAACTCCAAGCTTAATTTACCGGTTGCTTCCGAAAAATCCGACTCACCCAATCAACTGCGATTATGGTATATAGTAGAGAGCTTGGGAGAATGATGGTCCGGTGAATGGTTTGTAGTATAAGCCGGTTGATGAAAGTGATACAACCACGCATCATCCGACATATTGACATTTCTAGTTTTTTAATCGTATAAAAATTATAATATCCTATTTAACTATTTTACCTACACGTTTTTTTTTTTTTGGAGGGACGAGATATTTCTAGAGATCCTTCTTTGTCTATTTCGATCGATGATTAGAAATGGCCATAAAATGCCAAAGAGAAAAAAAGAAGTGGCCAAAAATACAATTATGTGAATTGTGATGATTATTAATGCCTCTTTAAAACACTGGGCAGTGTGAAAATGACGCCATGAATAATTGACGGACCAGAATGCAAAACATAAAGTTACACGAAAATGACCCCAAGTTTTATAATTTAGTCAAAATGGCCCCGGCACAACAATAACCGTTCATTTTACCATGTGTGGCTCTGTAGCCGAATACTAGTGTACGTGAAGAGCATCTCAATATGTACATCAGTGTAATAAATATGGTAGCGATCGATATATATATTAATAAGGTATGTGGACGAGCCGTGTTCATATGCACACGACCTTCCGTTTTACAGTCCGTCTAGATCAGACTTCACGAATCTGCTCCACGGTCAGTCTATATCGGACTTTGACAAGTTTAATGGACTTTTTTTTTGTTAGATGATTTTCGGATGTAGTTTCAATGGATTTATTTGATGAGTTTGTGGCTGACGTGCGACAATTTATGTGATGAGTTTGTGGTCGTCGTGCGCATAAATATGTGTGACCCCACGTTATCTTGAGCCACCCAATTATATAACGGTTACTACACTTATGACAGAGCGTGAACCGAACTTTTATTTTAGTCGAGTCAAGCTCGAGTTGCTTAGCTTATATAATAGTCATGTTGTTATTCGAGTCGAACGAGCCGAGTTTTAACATGCTTATATTCATTTCAATTATAAATAAAGTGAGCTAGTATGAGTGAAACTACATATTTCTTCCGTTGAAAAGGTGAACAAGCTCAATCCAATCGAGTTCAAACAACTCGACTTATTTAATGGCCGCCCCAAGTCTCAACCCTTAGATAAATTGCACACGTACTCGTATTATTCCAGTGTATATATAAAATAGGCATGTGTAGATGTTACAATCATATCACTAGTCCCTTACTATACAAGTCATCTAAACACGTTTTTATCGATAAAAAAAATAACACATAAATCTTATGATGTTTGATCCATCTTTAGTCAAATTCCACATAATTATCATTGTTTAGGTCAAAAATCAATGTATTAAGTCCTAAAAGCCTCACAAATCAGTACCCGAGATCAAACAACTCTCATACCATAAGAAACTTAACACATGTACAATAATGTCCGGCGTTAACATTACTTAACAATAGAAAGAGTAACTAACTCATTGATATTTTTTCATTTGTCCAAATGAAATTTAGTGTTCTACGTACATCTAAACACGCTTTTATTGATTAAAAAAACACTCCGATTTGAGGTTGTTTTTTCCTTTTGGCATACATCATCACTTGAGTCAATCACTTACACAAAAAGGCACATAAGTATAAGAAAACACTTACAAAGATTGATGAAACATTGAACATGAAACCAAACCACAATACAAACTCATAAACAAACATGAAATGAACCAAATTCCAAACTTGATATTCAAAAAAACAAACTAAATCAACTCATCTCTACCACAATCAACTCCAATAGCCTTCATCTCATCACCATTCTCCTTCTCCTTCTCATACTCCTCCAACTCCTTCAACCACAACTCCCCAAACTCACAATCCTTCCAAGCCTCAAACCATGGCCCTCCAAGAGTATAATGAACCGCTTTCGGGTAACTCGTCGAATCCCCATCGAAAACCCGGTTATGCCCTACAAGAAAGTTCCAAACAAAAGGCACTGAACCAATCTCACAATCCTCAAGCCATTGAAACCTATGCAAATAAGCTCCACTTTGAGTATTCACAACTTGAGGTGTCAACACTTTGTTTTTCTCATGCCCACAATTGTAAAGCACCATTGATGACCAATTCTTTCTAGGGTAAGAAACCTGAACTGCACCATCCATTTTCGTCGTCTCCTTTGGCGTGTAATCGTGATGAACACACATTATAGCGTAGTTCTCGTCGATTAGATCTACGAGTTCTTTGATGTCGGATAAGTAGAGGAAATCGCAATCGATGAACATTACCCATCCTGTGAAATTGGCTAAGTATGGAGTTAGGAATCGAGTGAAGGAGAATTCTGTGCTTTCTGTGTTGCCCTTTTCTCTCCAGTAAAGCCCTTGTGATTTGAGCTCGTTGAGCTTGATTGGGTGGATTTCTATGGGGATTGAAGCTAGCTTCAAGAGAGAATGCTTACAAACCTCGTAGGCAATGTCTTCTCTTGAATCGTAGCCAATGTAGATTTTGAAAGGCTTTGGCTTCAACTGTTGGAAAATACCGAATGGTTAGTTAGGACAATAGCATAATCAATATGGGCATATAGGGCTGCACAGGTTTGGACCGGACCGGAAAATGAGACCGGACTATAATTGTAAAAATTCGATCACGTCCGGTCCATTATATTACGGTCTGGTTTAGTCTTGGACCGTAATGTTCCTGTCCAGTCCTGTATGGACCGTTAATTTACATTTTAATTATTTTTAAACAAGAAGAGTATCTGGTTCGGTCTGGTCCGATCCAAACCCCAACCGGACCGGATTTAATTCATACAAAAAAGTATATTGTTTTAATTTTTTTTTATTAAAAAAAGGTCGGTCCGGTCCGGACCGTTGTGAACCAGACCGATTCCCACTAGCAGTGAAACAGTCCGGTCCAGTCCGATCTGAGAGTTTACGGTCTGGTCTGGTCCGGTCCGGTCCGGACCGTTTAAACAACCTTATCGGTATTGATATATGAGTATCAAAATATGAGTGTAAGATTGATATCGACTAGAATAATAGTTCAAAAGCGTTGATGTAGAATGTCACATATCGACAATATGATAAGTCGATATGATACTATGTGAACGTGAAGTCTTAGTATTGCCAATTAGTTTTTAAGATGTAACCCAAAGTCTTGTGTAGTTTCATGTCGATACTCGTATCTCGCCTTACAAATTTAGAAGAACATATATACACACTAAAGATTGGCTTGATTATGTGAGTAAATTGCTAAATTGGGTCGTGGGTTGCTGGTGTTTACCTCGGTGGTGTTCGGGGAGGCGGCGGCTACCGACATGGTTTCTTGAGCTTGAAGGAATCCTAGATTGGAAGCAAGAAAATGAAAGGCAAAGACAAGAAGTCTTACATGAATGAGAAGAAGGGAAAATTTTGAAGCTTTGATGAGAATAGCAATGGAAGAGATGCGAATATAATGGAAGGAGGCTAGAGGAAGAAGACAATCCAGTAGAAAAAGCCAAGAGTGAGCGTGGGACCTACATAATAATTTGGTTTTTTTTTTTTGTAAAATAAGGTTATGACTTATGATTATGTATGTGGATCTTAATAATTTGTTATCTGACATTATTTCATGGAAAATAAAAATATGACAAAAGTGCAGTACCGGTGGAGAGTATCATTTTTCGTATCATTATAAATAATTTTTTAAAATATTTTTGATATTCCTAACATGTTGGTTAGAAAGTAATTGTCTATATTTGTTTTGTGTAACAAACTTGATGATGTTTTTATTATATTTAAAGCATTTTAATACAACTGCTAAATCGTTATATTTAGGGGCGTGTTATATACACGGATCTTGATTTACTAATGTTAAAATACTCGCTATCTGACAGCATCTAACGGGCGTCGACACCAACAGCCGGCGGTGCCTTTTTTTTAATTTTAAATTTATAATGTTGAAGAAAAAAAACGGTAGGCGCCGATTTTAGACCTAATTTTCATTGTCGTTGTTGAAATCAAATGGGGAATGGAAGCGAAACACCGTAAACGATGAGACTTGATAAACGGCGGAGAAAGGGGCCGGAAAAAGTCGAAGGACCGAGATGGAGACGGAAGTGCTGACGGAGAAGAAGGCGAAGGAGTGACAATGACCACGCTTCAGTTTCACATGAGACAGGAAGGGTTACGTGATAAGGTGTTACGGTCCTTACAGATGGTTGTCCACATGATTTGAGACTTTGAAATTGATACCCAAAAATTTATTCTACAGAGGTTATAAATTGAAGAAGTTGAGAATCATACAAATTGGCAGAAGTGTAAGATAGAGGAAGGTGTGAGGGAGAAAGAGTTGTGGTCGTGGGGAAGAAGTGGAAATTGAAACGGTAAAGGGGGTGTCAAATTTTTTTTGAGGATTTTTCTAACATAACAATTTTCAAAACAAAAAAAATAAAATCTGAGCGCATCTCGTCGCGCTAGCGTCCTGTGGACGCCTTCGAATCGCGATTATATTTGACGATAGTAAAAATTAACCTCGTGTAAATAGCTTTTTCATATATTTATTTTATTTCAAATTCAAAAAAAAATTACAAGGCAAGTATTCAACTTTAGTATGTAGGGTACATATTTATTTTAGTATTACTTGGATTTATATATAAAAGGAGACCAACCAAATTTTAGTTAGAAGGTAGATTTTACAAAATTAAATTCATGGAGTCAAGGTGGTTGAGTTTATCTATAAAGTTATAAGATAGTTAAATTGTAAAAATTGTATTTTTCAAAAGTATAAAAATATTTTGTTGTTATCTTATTGTTTTAATAATTAATGTATAGTAAATTAAAGTAAAATAGTTCTAACAAACTAACATAATATACTCTAGTTATGATATTTGCTTGATAAAATTATAGAGTATGTAATATACCTTTATAAGTCTAGAAAAATTCATGTAGTTTATTTTATAATTATAAAAAAAATCAAACATTCATTTTGTAAGCTCGACCGTATCGAGATTAAGTTAAACCTAACTTTTAAGTTTTTAACCATATTCAATTCGTTTTAGAAAGTGAACGAGTTTAGTATATTAAAAAAACACGCATTATAATTTAGATATAATTATTAAATTCCAAAAAAAAACATAAGGCACATAAATGATGAAAAAACACAAACTTAGGGGTATATTCAATTAAGATTCTACAGGAATTTTTTCGAGTTTAAAAGTCTATGCGTATTTAATATAGATTTTTAAAGGTCCATATTAATCTTTTGGTATTCAATTAGAATTTAAATTTTTTTATAAAATTCTTATGATATTTAAAAGTTTGTTAATTTAAAAAAAATCTACTATTTCATTGATTTGTAGGATTCTATTACTTATATAAATGCATAAATTCTATAGAAGTCTTTCCTAACACATAAGATTTTCACATAATCTGTATTGACTATATGATTATTTAGAATAAGTCAAATTTTTAGTAGTCTGAATTGAATATACCTCTAAATTGGGCAAAACCACAAATAAAATAACAAACGCTTCATAAATAACGACGTATAAAAAATAATATTGCAAAAAAAAAACCTATATTATATTTTCTCCCTTCTATAATTCTACCTAAAGTAAAACTGCATAAAATATTAAAATCTAAACTTGACCTTGCTGCTGTTTTTTCCTATACATTTTCCAAGCAAAGAGCAAAGCAAACAACACCACAAAAGCTACAATTATTCCAACAATCCATGCCCAAGAAGACGCAATATTCTGCAACGGCGTCGGCGAGTCTTCTAACACTCGTCCATGCCCCAACGACGTCGTTTTAAGCACCGTTGAAGGCTGCAGCGATGAGCCGCCGGTGAGCGCTGCCAGGAAGAGTATCACGTTGCCGGCGAGGAGCAATGTTGTCGCGAGCTTCATTGTTGTGCTACAAAATAATATCAATAGATTGGTTAAAGATTGATTATGAAACCCTAATTGATTAAACTATGATATATATAGTGATCATAAATATATGTAATTTCCAAATAATGTCGTAAAATATATTTTCTAAATTTATAATTAACGAAAATTATATTTGGATGGTTTTTATTGTCATTGTTTATTCGAAAGCAAAGTATAAATTGGAAGGATTTTTGGATGTGAAATTAATTTTGAAAGGAAAACTTACCAAAAATCAATAGTCTATATATTATAAAATATATTTCTGGTAGTTCGTGGTATATTAAAGTTATTTTATATTGAAATTTATGAAAATTATTAAGGGTTGATACATTAAGGTATTAGATATAATAAAGTATAAAATATACAAATAAAGTTAATTACGGTAAATAAAGTATATATGTGACAAAAATAATAGTATATATATGGGAAGGGTTTTCGGATGTGAAGTTGATTTTGAAAGGAAAATTTACCAAAAAACTATAGTATCAATATTAATATACTAAAGTAGAGTTCTGACCTGCTGACGTGGCGTTCTCAGAATTCAGAAATTTAAAATTCAGCTCCCTATTTAAAGTTATAAAAAACTTTTTTCTTTGAATTATTATTTTATTAAATTAAATATAAAAACATCAATAAATCTATAAATCCTAACTAAAAACTAAATATACAATTTTATTTTTTTCCTATACACACAAAATCTCGATTCTCACAAATCAAAGTCTACAATTTTTTTTTTTCTGTACACACCAAATCTCGATTCCAATAACTCAAAATCTTCATGATAAGATTTGTATGCTGAGATTTGTTTATCATCTATCTATATATACATACCTATTTCGTCTCTTCCTTCTCCCTAATAAACTGCAGGTATCTTCGTCTCTTCATTCTCCGGCTATTAGGTTGGAATGCTTCTCCTGTTCATGATCCGTAATATATACACATATATTACTTTGCTCCTTCTAATGCGTATGATGTTCATCCTTATCAGCTTAACTGAAGCGATACATTCCTGCAAGAATTGAAGCAATTCAATATCTTCCGTGTTCAGCCACAACTTTCAATCGCAGCTTGTATGTCCAGGTTCCTATATTATGTAATATTGTTGTTTAGATTTGAATGCTTCTACTGTTTATATTCAGATTATTTAGATGGACTCCAACAATCCTTCTCTTTCCTCCAACTTTCATCGTCCACTTTGGTTGAGTTGCTGATTTATGTATTGTTTTTTTATGTACTGTGTTTTTTTAACCTACTGCTGATTTCTGTTTCCATTTTTCATGAGTTTTAGTTATTTAAATCTTATTTTCTGTTTTAATCAAAACAAAGTTTTTGGTTCATCATACAACAAAGTTTTGTAGAAATTATTTTGGAAATAAAAATCCGATTTTCTGATTTTGAAAGCTACTGGTTTGAAAATAAATACACTATTTTTTAAAGCTGTTTTGATTTAAAATTTAAAATTATGATTTGGATCAATCTTTTGCTGATTTCCATAACTTACTGTTTGATTTCTAATGTTTGAAAAAATAATAAAAGAGGATTTATGTTTTTATTTATAATTCCCAATTTGTATTTTTTTTTAAAAATTTCGAGCTGCTTGAAAATCTTTTTGTTTTGATTTTGAAATTCCATTTTTTTTTTTCTGATCTGCTTGAAAATCTGGATGTCTGGTTTGATTTGTTTTATAATTCAAGTTTGAATAAAATCAGATTTTCTATTTTAGATTTGAATATTATTAATAAGAAATTACTGTTTGATTTCTAATGTTTGAAAAAATAATAAAAGAGGATTTATGTTTTTATTTATAATTCCCAATTTGTATTTTTTTAAAAAATTTCGAGCTGCTTGAAAATCTTTTTGTTTTGATTTTGAAATTCCTTTTTTTTTTCTGATCTGCTTGAAAATCTGGATGTCTGGTTTGATTTGTTTTATAATTCAAGTTTGAATAAAATCAGATTTTCTGTTTTAGATTTGAATATTATTAATAAGAAATTAATGTTTGATTTCTAATGTTTGAAAAAATAATAAAAGAGGATTTATGTTTTTATTTATAATTCCCAATTTGTATTTTTTTAAAAAATTTCGAGCTGCTTGAAAATCTTTTTGTTTTGATTTTGAAATTCCTTTTTTTTCCTGATCTGCTTGAAAATCTGGATGTCTGGTTTGATTTGTTTTATAATTCAAGTTTGAATAAAATCAGATTTTCTGTTTTGATATTGCATTTTTTAATAAGAAATTAATGTTTATTAATGTTTAAACAAAAAAATAAAAGAGAATTTATGTTTTTATCTATAATTGCCAATTTATATTTTTTAATATTTATTTGAGCTTCTTGAAAGTCTTTCTGTTTTGCTTGAAAATCTGAATGTTTTTTTTTTTTTTTTGTAAACTCAAGGTTCTGTATACAAATCATAATATCCATTTTCATTTATTGTTTCTAAAACTTTTTCAATCATACAGAAGGTTTCAAAATCCGATTTGTATTTTATATTTTTTCAAGAGCTGCTTGAAAATTATAAATTTTGTTTTAAATTATTTCAAATTTTACTATTTTGAATACAAATTAGATTTTCCTGTTTTGATTATGATTTTTTTTAAAAATAAATTACTGTTTGATTTCTTTTTTTTTTTAAAGAAACTAAAGTGAATTTATGTTTTAATATTGATTCCCTATCTTTTTTTTACATCTTTCGAGTTCCTTGAAAAAAAAAATTCGATATCAATAATATTCAGATTTGAACTGAATACGAAAAGTTATTGTTTTGAATAAAAAACAAAATTTCTGTTTTATTTCTTTTTTTTTAAAAAAACTAAAGTGAAATTTTGTTTTTTTTAAGCATTTTTGTTTTCTTATTTTAAATATTTATCCATTAAATAAAAGTATTGTGGTCGAATCAAGGAATAAAATTTTAAAATAAAATTTTACTAAATGTTGCACGTATTTAATAAAAATCTTCATTCTTAATAAATTTTCATTTGATTAATTTATTAACCATTTTTTAAAAACCGTTCAAAGAAGATTTTGATATTATATTCATTTTTTTAAATCAATATATTGATCATATTCTAATTATTATATGATTTTTTTACTTATAGTTATTTCGTTTTATATTATGTAAAATAAAATGTACCAATTATAATTATTTCATTTAATATTTTCCTTCTTAGAAATTAACTTTTCAGTTTGTATGTAGAATATCTATTTTTACATTTTTTTTCCGATCAAATTAACTTTCAATTTGTATGTAGAATTATGTTTATCAAATTAAAAATCAGATTTTTTAAATTTTTTCAACAAACAGAAGGTTTTAAAAGTTCTTTTTTCGATTACAAATCAGATTTTCGGATTTTCGGATTTAATAACAAATTATAAATTTTTTTTAAAAAAATCATTCTGTTGCAAATCCTATTCGGAGAAAATTTTTGAATTTTTTTTTCAATTCTGTTTGATTCGGAATCTAATTTTTAGGTTTAAATAAATAGATTTACAGATTCTTTTTTAAAACTTTTAGGTTCAGATTTCGTTGGGTTACAAAACAAAGTTTTTAGTTTCCAATTAATTTTTTCCGTTTAAAAATTTTGATTTATATTTATATTTTACCTTTTTAAAATAAAATTTTACTAAATGTTGCACGTATTTAATAAAAATCTTCATTCTTAATAAATTTTTATTTGATTAATTTATTAACCATTTTTTTAAAACCGTTCAAAGAAGATTTTGATATTATATTCATTTTTTTACTTATAGTTATTTCGTTTTATATTATGTAAAATAAAATGTACCAGTTATAGTTATTTCATTTAATATTTTCCTTCTTAGAAATTAACTTTCAGTTTGTATGTAGAATATCTATTTTTACATTTTTTTCGATCAAATTAACTTTCCATTTGTATGTAGAATTATGTTTATCAAATAAATAATCAGATTTTTTAAATTTTTTCAACAAACAGAAGGTTTTAAAAGTTCTTTTTTCGATTACAAATCAGATTTTCGGATTTAATAACAAATTATAAATTTTTTAAATTTTTTCGAAAATAATACAAAAAAGTCAAGGGCAATCGCTTGCACACGTTGGATTATATTTGCCTAGACCGGACAATTTTATGTGGCTGTTTCAAGGGTTACAAGTAGGGACGGATTGAGGATTATGATATGTGACGATACAGGCAAATTGGAGCAAACTACAAATAATGTGGTCTATAACGAAGTGTTCCGTAACATTGATTGAGGTACTTATTTTATAGCTATTTTTACATATTAAATCGAATAATTTCAATTTATCTGTATATTGGATATAGTTATATATGTATGGTTAAAGTTATAAAAAATAGCATTAAATATTTGAGGTTGATTATAATTTTTTTTTTCAAAGCAGGTGATTCAAGAATGCTCACGGCCTACATTTGTTTGATCTGTTGCGAAATACTCATTGCATTGTATATGCATTATTATTATGATTATGATTATTTACTTTTTTTTGGGATATTTTCATATTTTTGAGTTATTTTGAATATGTAGTTTGACTTATAAAAACTATAACAATAATAAATTGAAAACTCCTCGGTCAACAATTAAGTGAGTTTTTTATTTGCTTTAATTACAAGTCGGCATTACATGAAACATTGTATTCATATATTATTAACAAATAAAATAATCTTATACAAAACAATGTCCACGTATAAACATATATATTTTTTTCAAAACCCGTGCAAGGCACGGGTCCTAAACTAGTATATATTAAAAATAAACATCCTGGGATGCATGGTATTTTAAAATATTTTACAGTAAAAAGTATGAAAATATTAAGGGGAAATATAGAAGGGAGAAAATATAATTAGGTTTTTTTTATGCATTTTTACTTTAGGTAGAATTATAGAACAGAGAAAATATAATATAGGTTTTTTTTTGCAATATTATTTTTTATATGTAGTTATTTATGAAGTGTTTGTTATTTTATTTGTGGTTTTTTCCCAATTTAAGCCTGTGTTTTTTAATCATTCTTGTGCCTTATGTTTTTATTTTTTCGAATTTAATATTATATCCAAATTATATGCATTCGGTAAGACTTGAATTATAGGATTATTTGAAGTTAAACTTGAAATTACATATCTTTTTGGAATTTAATAATTATATTTAAAATCCGTTCTGTCCCATTTCATGCCCAACCTTATTTCCTATGGGTGAAAATAATTCAACTTTACTGATCAAAAAAATAATAAATCAAATTTTAAATATGTTTAGTGACACATTTTACAACACGAATCGGGTGATGACTCAAGGCTCGTTTGGTTGAACTTGACTTGATGGTACCCTTATAATTAAGGGCTCATTTGCTAGCATTAAGAATCATTTCCGGTAACAGAATGATTCTAATCTATCAAAAGTTATGTTTGTTTAGAGGTATTCATCTCCATTTCTTTTCCTTACACTCATCTGATTCCATTTTGTTTTCATTTCACCGCTGCAACCAAACGGGTACTAAGTGCCGTGAAAGAAAGTTGAAAATAGGATGAAAGTAAAAGAGTAACATTCTAGAAGAAGGAAATGTAAAGAGTAGAATCACACAACACACAATACAAATACTGGTAGTCTGGTGTACTAATCACACAACAAACGCAGGAAGCAGTGAAGCAGAATACAAACAAGAAAATTTAAAGACAAGTGAGCTACAAAAAAACACCCAGTTAAAGAGTAGATTGGTATTTCAATCTGTCGACACTGAGATGGGCTTTTTGGCCCACTTTATTTCGGCCCAATTTTGCTGCCATTACATATGCATATATGCCATTGCCTAGTGTATCTTTCACTATACACCGGCCTCTTTCTCTTCGTGTCTTTCAAATCCAGAGATGCTCCAACACATAGCTTCTATTTTTCTCATTTTGATGGTGTCCTTGGCACTACGTGCATACAAAAATGACATTATTAGCAAGATCATGATACAGATAGGATATACTTACGGGTATCCAAGAAAAATAGAGCCAAAGAATCGAAAAATCTATTGAATTTTTTGGTTAATCGAATTGAGAATACTTTGGGGTTTACGGAACAGTTAAGAGCATCTTTATTCCAGATACTCTGGGTATCTTTACTCATATAAGAAACAAATTAATAATTGAGATGTCAGATTTGGGGAGAAAATCGAGGTGATGAATAGAGAGAAATTTATCTGTAGAGAAACTAAATGTGACACATATTTTGGATTTTAACAAAAAAGTAAAAAAAAAAATCAATAAAGAAACCAAAATTGGATTTCTAGTGGGATGCAGATGCTCTAAGGTTCACACTGTTGGGTGAATGACTAAAAAAAACTCTTATGTATGCCTATATGTTCTGGTTAACCAAACTTCTAACTAAACAATACTTAAAACTGATTTTTAAGGTTATTGAAGAGTAAGGGTCAGTTTGATATTCATATCTAATATTCTCAACCTTTTTCATTCATCTTCTCCAAAACTCTGTTCTCAAAGAAAACTCTTCATAAAATTTCTCCACAGTGACATTCAAATACTACATAGGTTAAATGACATTTTGGATGACTACGTAGGTTTTTATATTTGAAAGACTAAAAATTAAACTGAAATCATATTCCACTAAACCAACCCTTATATTATATAGTTCATATAAAGTATACACAAACCCAAAATGACGGAACTTGATAGAAGCCAAGACACAACCAATATGATTAGCTCCACCAAATAGGCTATGACTTATGATAGAATATTATAATAAAAACATTGTACTGTTTATTTGTGAGAGGAAGTGTATATAAAAATGCACATTAAAGACAACAAAATCATAAAGTATCATAAATGTTTTACTTTATAGAGAAAAAAATGGAGTCTAGAAAATTACCAAATCCAGTAGCCTCGGAGCTTTTCATTAGCCTAAGGCGCTTGCATGATTCGACAAACATTCTGTCCACAATCAAGAAATATAGCATAAGTTAAACCACTAAAAATATTTTTTGGATCTTTTAAAGAGGGAATAGTACAAATTAATCATTCTGCTTCCAATATTGCAAAAATTTTTTTAAATACTTACTTCCAAGGAACATCTCCAACCATCATCCAATCTCCATCCTTATCTTCATAAGTTGGTACATATTCAGATCCATTTACTGGATCCATTAGCTTGCCATCATTGAAATAGTTACCTAAAAACACAAATGCACAAAAACTTTACCAACCTTGACATCATTCATAGTTTCATACCAAACCAAATTACAATCTGAAACTAAAATAAGAATTGAGACTTGAAAGGAGTCATACGAATGGTAAAAGAAGAGAACAAGTCCTCTAAAGCCTTGAGGAGTTGTTGGTAGCTGTTGTACATTTCAAGATCTACTTTCCTTAAGTATGGAGCTCCATCCACTGCTACCTTCACATACTTGCATTCTCCCATGGATTTCATTGTGTTTTTCCTTGACGCCCTAACAGGCGGCCACCCCACTAATTGCGCCCTTTAAGAACAATCCAGTATTCCAGTCAGTCTCCGGTCCGGTAATATTCATTATTCATCAAAATGAATTACGACTTTACACTTTAGTCTAATGACTTAACTACAATCAATCTCTTCATTAAAAGTAATCCAGCAGAACTCGAACAAATCTAGGAGTAATTGAATGCTTGTGAGCTAACATATTTCATTCCTAACTAACATAGTATCTGGCTCAATTTTAATCCATCAATGTTATCGACAAAATCCTATCACATCCAAAAAATTCCTGATGTTGTAATTGGATGCTTTTGAGGTTCAAAACTAATTTCTATCGCAGAAATTTGTAGTTAACCAACAGAAGCTGAAGAAATCTAGGTACAGCTGAACAATTGGACGCTCACAATAGCTAATTTCGGATATTAAAAAGGAACTTAAAGAAGGCGATTGAATCAGTTTCATACGTACTTGGCATTCGGCGGCTTAGAAGCAGAGGAAGCTTCTTCCTCATCCTCCAAACCAGCAACCCTCCGGCGACCAGAGAGGTTCAAATCAAGACCATCAGAGAGTCCGCGCTTCAGTCCTCCTGCAGATCCAGCCACACGACTACGAACAGAATCGCCAGGTAAACCGAGAGTGAGCTCCGTCTCCTTCAAGTCGACGGCAGAAGAGCCTTCCGATTCCGGTGAATCATCGGCCATATTTTCCGGCAAAGAGAATTCAGGAGGAAAATTATGGTTTCCAGATTTCTCTAGAGATTTTATCTCTACCTTCAATGGCGATTGGACTTTGTTTGTAAGGTATAGAACGAGAAAAGGGGTTTTTTTTTGTTTTTGATTCTGCACTAAACTGTTTTTATATAAGAGTTCGAAGAGAGGGGGTGGGCGTGGGGTGAACGACCAATCAAAGTTCGACATGTGGCGAGAGATGAACGGCGAGGATTGTTCCCTGGAAGAGTGTCTGTGACCGTGGGGGACAGTTGCTTTTGTGATTTCTATGGAGGTCAGTTGTATGTATCTGACTCAAATTTGCCCACTGTGCCTTGAAGTTTGTTTCTCCTTTTTTCAATTAAATTTCTTTTTTTCCCGTTTTATTCTTTTAAAATAGAATTAATTAAATATTTACTAAAATATTTTTAATAATAATAATAAAGTGTTTTTATACATCTTAAATTTATAAAAATAACATTAGTTTATTTTTTTAGTATTGGTTTGTAAATGACTATATGGAACTCGTAAATATCGACCTTTGATTTACCGATGTCGTGAAATCTTAGCGTATTGTAATATATAAATTAGGGATGTAATATGAGACAAGTTATTCGAGTTCGGCTTACCAAAAGTTCGGCTTGAGCTCGTTCACTTTCCAAACGAGCCAAGCTTGAACACATTTTAAAACTCGTATAAATTTTAGGTTCGACTCGATTATAAACGAGCCGAGCTTGGACATGTCAATGTGGGCTCGTTAGGATAAAGCTCGTCTTGTTTGCTAAAATAACACTATATGAGCATTATTTTAGCCGAGCTACTCGGGCTCGACTCGTCAAAAGCTCGAGCTCGTTTACTTTCTAAACGAGTCAAGCTTGATCACATTTTAAAGCTCGTATAAATTTTAGACTCGGCTCGCTTCACTTGTAAACGAACCAAGCTTGAACATGCAGATGTTCAGTCTGTTCGGCTAGTATTACACCCCTTATAGAAACCCATACTTTTAAAACAGTGTAAATAAAACCTAAAATGGATAGAGTTTGCAAATTTAACTATTTACCAAATACCAATCAACAGCCAAATACTGATGGGGGACACCACTGTCGGCCTAGATAGGGTACAATTCAACTTTTATACACCACTTCTTAAGGTCCCGTTTGGTTGATATTTGAGAATCTTTTTTAAAACAACCCATAAATAGAATTTATTATATAAAATTAGAAAAAAAATTATGAATGGTATTTTTTTTTTCTGAATTATATAGAAGGATTTTTCGAAGGGTGTGCTGAATTTATAATTTTTAGGAATCTACCGTCAATTATCGATGATTTATGTTTTTGTTAACATTTTGAGGGAAAAAAACTATTCATCTAGAAAAGCATTTATGGTCCGTTCGGTTATCCGGTTGAAGGGGTTTATTTCGACTTAAATGTGTTTCACCCGTAAAATGGTGCTCGGCGTTGAAAAAGAAACGACTGAAATAGATGAATGAAGTAAATATTTCAACGGGGTAGCAGATTGAACGGGTTGAAATCCTCCCCACTTCCCCTAAATCTCATTTCTATTCTCTAACTTATCCTCCCTTTTTCTCTCATCTATAATCCCTCGATTTTTATATCCCCACATTGTGACACATTCACCTCCATTTCACATACCCACTCTTTGCAAGCTTAGATCTTTAATGACGGAAAATGTTAAAAGTCATTACAGGGAAAATGAAAAGTCCACCTCCAATTCAAGTGAAGAGTGAAGAAGAACGTACCCACATCTTGCAAGCTTAGGTCTTCAATTTTCGTCGTTGATTCGAAGAAGAGTTAACCGTTTCCCTCGCAAAGTACATCGCTGCTTTGTCTCAGAATTTCACTATTGGTCCCTAATTTCAGAGAACCACATGTTGCAAAATTCAAGTGAAGAATGAGAAGAGTGAATACAAATTTGATTGTTTGTGTTATTGAAGAAAGAAGAATCAGGTCTCTGGTTTTGAAGTGGGGAAGGATGAAGAATCGGTTGATGTTATAATTAGGTTAAAGATTTAACTGCATTAATAACTTTAAATATAAATATAATTACAAAAAAATCTTACTATAGTGTTTTTTAATGATGCTCCTTTTTAATGTCATCACTTATTAATTTTGTTTGATACAAAAAAATATTTTTGTACTGTAACAGTCAAAAATTGAAGATGACCTAATCGAGAATTTTAAGGAATTAAATCCGTTTTAACACGAGATACCTCTCGAGGTAACCTGCTCCTAGATGATATTACACCCCGGTGTTATTTGGAGCATTTGGGAGCTTCAATTAATAAAAATGCAGTTGAGAGAAATGATCAGGACATCGGACATGTCCTAGATATGAAAAAACATGAAAAGGCAAAACGGCTAAAAGAGTCGCTATTTCGTTTCTTAGCGGCTAAGAAAGACGGCTTAGGAATACGCGTTTTTCGAAACAATTGCGGAATAATTATCCATACAATATTCCAGATTTATTATTCCAATTTCGAGAAGTTTGGAGAAGGGGGCCTCAAAGGTCGCTACCTGATCTACAGGGGGCCTCAAGATAAGAAAACAGCCAGGGGTCGCTACCTGATCTACAGGGGGCCTCAAGATAAGAAAAATAGTCCAAGATCGCAACCTGATCTATAGGGGGTCTTAGGACAAGATGGCCGAGGTTGCTACCTGATCTACAGGGGGCCTATGACGCTATCGGGTTGGCCAACCGAAAAGAAGAAAAAAAAAGAAAGAAAGAAAAGAAATACGAAAGCAATGAGAAAATATATCGTACGATCAGTTGGAGCTAGTTAGTTAATTATCACCTATGCATCGATGCGATCGAGTCTAGCATGTTATATGTTATGTTATGATTATTTATATGTGATGAGATGATATGAGATGTTTATATGAGATGATATGTTTATATGTGATGTGTGATAACATGCTTGAATGTTTATGTGATGAGATGATATGAGATGTTTATATGAGATGATATGTTTATATGTGATGTGTGATAACATGCTTGAATGTTTATGTGAAATGTGATGTGAATGGTTGTGGAATTATATGTGAATGTGGATATGTATGCATTGATCGACTCTGGAATGTGAGGAAGGGTATAGAGTGTCCTTTGGGGACGGGATATTAGATACTTATATATATTGGGAGAGTGCGATTTGTATACCCTTACTGAGCGTGTGGCTCATTGTTGTTATATCCACATATTTTTCAGCTACTCAGACTCGGCCTGATCAAGGCAAGGACGTTGGATCCAACACCTGGATTTGAGATCATATCAGGTGGGCTGTTATGGGATGCTACCGCCTAGGATGTTTTGTATGGTTTTAAAACAGTTGTGTTTTTGTTAAACAGGGTTTTATGACGTATGTTAGTATGTATATATGTTATGATGACTGCAAGATAAAGTTTTAAAAATTTACGTTTTCCGCTTATTGTTTTAAACAGGGTTAATTAATTGGTAATCAACTAGAAATGAAATAGGAGGTGTCACATTTGGTTGGTATCAGAG
Organism: Fagopyrum homotropicum; assembly: GCA_033239125.1. Classification (NCBI taxonomy): domain Eukaryota; kingdom Viridiplantae; phylum Streptophyta; class Magnoliopsida; order Caryophyllales; family Polygonaceae; genus Fagopyrum; species Fagopyrum homotropicum. Next base: position 167,139,726 of record BSWB01000001.1, read on the forward strand.
CAGGGATATGATTCCTTGGCTTGGGTTGTGGGAAGTTTTCTGAAAAGCTTTTGAAAGTTTCTTTTTCTTTTAGATGGCGGAGCACAACCAAAGGGTCGACTGGGTGTGTACATGCTCAGGGTAGAAATGATCAGGAGCATCCTAAGGTGCCAGTTTATCCAATATCACAACCACCATTGGATATGGATGGTATATTTGATTTAGTGATATATTTGAGAGAAGTTATACCACCATAGACACAATAGTGTCTCAAGCGGGTATTATTCTAGTAAAGATGGGCAAGAATTTTGCGAAGATTTGCCGCCAAGGGGCAAAGTCGTTTGAGGGGACTACTGATCCATTAGTAATGGATGAGTGATTGAGGAACACTGAGTCGATTCTAGATGGAGTTATCTGCGCTACTGAGTGATGGGTACAATATGACATATCCTTGCTTGAGGAAGCAACTAGAAATTGACCGGGCATGGTCCCTAATGGCCGTAGTATACCACTAGTGCTGACATGGGATGATTTTTTTTGAGAGAGTTTGATGTGATTTTAGTAATGGATTGGTCATCCACTCATATAGCCTTGCTTAATTGCTATACGAAGGAAGTCACCATGGAGATAGATGGGTTAAGAGAGGTGATTTTCACCGGTGAGAGGAATGTTATTCCTACTTGCCTCATATCTGTAGTAACACCTTTTAGATTACTTCGGGAAGGATGTCAGGATTATCTGGCTAGTGTGTCAGGTTCTGCTATTGTTAGCCCCGAAGTATCTGAGGTGGATGTTGTCAGAGAATTTTCTGAAGTTTTCCTTGATGGTTTACCTGGTTTACCTCCGAGTAGAGAGGTAGACTTCGAGATTGAAGCATTACCAGGTGCAGCACCAATATTAATTGCTCCTTACAGGATGACTCCGCTAGAACTAAAGGAATTAAAGTAACAACTAGAGGAGTTACTCGATAAGGGTTTTGTACGCCCGAGTATTTCTCTTTGGGGTGCACCAGTGCTTTTTGTGAAGAAGAAAGACGGTAGTTTACGATTGTGCATAGACTACCGTCAGCTGAACAAAACCACAATCAAGAACAAGTATCCCTTACCAAGGATAGAGGACTTGCTTGATTAGTTAAGGGGTGCTACGGTGTTTTCAAAAATTGACCTTCGATCAGGATACTGGCAGTTGAGGAGAGCAGAGAATTCTATACCGAAGACAAGTTTTCCGAGATGCAAGTACTCATAAAGAACATCTGAGACGTATCTTAGGGATTCTAAGGGAAAGACAATTGTACGCGAAGTTCAGCAAGTGCGAGTTTTGGACGGATTAGATTGCCTTTCTAGGGCATGTGATATCACGAGATGGTATACAACCTGATCCATCCAAGATCAAGGCTATTACAGAATGGGAAATTCCGAAGAGCATTACAGAGATTCGCAGCTTCTTAGGACTTGCGGGTTATTACAGGAGGTTTGTAAAGAACTTCTCGATTATCGCACGCACATTGACTAATTTGCTAAAGAAGAATCAACAGTTTATATGGAATAACAGTTGTCAAGAGAGCTTTGAAGAACTTAAGAAAAGATTGACTACGTTCCCTATTCTGGTTGTACCCTCACATAAGGGTAACTTTGTGGTTTACACCGACGCATCTGGGAGTGGCTTAGGAGGAGTTCTAATGCAGGAAGGGAAGGTAATAGCATATACATCTAGACAGTTGAGACCTCATGAGCAGAACTACCCTACACACGACCTAGAGCTTGCTGCTATAGTTCATGCTCTTAAGACCTGGAGGCACTATCTTTATGGTGATACATTTCAGGTGTTTACCGACCATAAAAGCCTGAAGTATATTCCCACTCAGAGGGATCTGAATCTGAGGTAGAGAAGATGGATGGAGTTACTCAAGGATTATGATTGCACTATAGAGTACCATCCAGGAAAGGCGAATGTGGTAGCTGACGTTCTTAGCAGAAAGAGCAGTGACCAAGGCAGTAAGGTCAACTACAAAGTTGAGCATCTATTAGCTCTCAGAGTTATGAGAGTAGAGATGGATGTAGGAGGATCCGAGTTGATAGCGAACATTCAGGTTAGACCGTTGATTTTCGATGAGATTTAAACTAGACAAGATGAGGATGCTACACTGAAGAAGTTGAAAGCTAAAGTGGGAGATGCTACCACTACACACTTCCAGTTGTGTGATCAGGGAGTGTTATATAGAGGTACACGGATATGCGTACCCAACATTGAGGAGTTAAAGAAGTTGCTACTCGAAGAGGCACATTCCTCGAGGTATTCCATGCATCCTGGGAGTACGAAGATGTTTAATGACCTGAGGAAGATCTATTGGTGGCCCAGGATGAGACGAGAGGTAGCTGATTTTGTAGCTCGATGTCTAGTGTGTCAGCAAGTGAAGGCTGAACACCAAGCACCAGCAGGAAAATTACAATCTTTATCAATTCCTGAGTGGAAGTGGGAGCAAATTACAATGGATTTTGTGGTTGGACTTCCTAGGACTTTCAGAAAGAATGACACGGTATGGGTAATTGTAGACAGATTGACGAAATCTGCCCACTTCTTACCGATGAGACAAGATAACTCCTTGGATGAGCTGGCAGAGTTGTATGTGAGAGAGATTGTTCGACAGCACGGAGTCCCTGTATCGATTGTATCCGATAGAGATCCAAGGTTTACCTCGCATTTCTGGGGAAGTCTGCAAACTGCCTTAGGTACAAGATTGCATTTCAGTACGGCATTTCATCCTCAGACAGACGGACAATCAGATAGAACGATTCAGACCTTGGAGGAGATGTTGAGATCTTGTGTTTTGGCCGGAGCTTAAAGTTAACTGGGATTCTAATCTGCCATTGCTCGAATTTGCGTATAATAACAGTTTCCATTCAAGTATTGGTATGGCCCCTTACGAGGCCTTGTATGGAAGGAAGTGTCGCACACCTGTATGTTGGGATTTTGAGGGCATGCGACAAATAGAGGGTCCTGAACTTGTACAACAGACAATAGAGAAAGTACAAGTAGTAAAGCACTGCTTGAAGGCAGCACAAGATCGTCAGAAGAGCTATTTTGATTGCCATAGACGAGAAATGACATATGAGATAGGCGAGAGAGTGTTTTTGAAGGTATCTCCTTGGAGGGGAGTTATGAGATTTGGTAGGCATGGGAAGTTAGCACCGAGATACACTGGTCCATATGAGATCTTAGAGAAGATCGGACCACTTGCGTATAGATTGGCGTTACCACCTGAGTTATCAAGATTACATGACGTTTTTCACGTATCGGTGCTACGGAGGTATAGGTCAGATCCTAGTCATATCATTCCTGAACCTGAGATAGAAGTATCTGAGAACTTGTCCTACCCAGAAGAACCAGTTGAGGTTTTAGGCAGGCAGGTTCGAAGATTGAGAAACAAGGAGATTCCAATGGTGAAGGTCAGATGGGGACATCATTCAGCTCGAGAGGCTACATGGGAGACCGAGCGAGATATGAGAGCGAAATACCCCTATCTTTTTGAGTAAGAACCTCGAGAAATTGTGATCCGGTTGTGCGTCCTTTTGATATATCTACGAGTTTGGTTCTACGTCCTTTCTTAAATTTCGGGACGAAATTTCTTAAAGTGGGAGATATTTGTAACAGTCAAAAATTGAAGATGACCTAATCGAGAATTTTAAGGAATTAAATCCGTTTTAACACGAGATACCTCTCGAGGTAACCTGCTCCTAGATGATATTACACCCTGGTGTTATTTGGAGCATTTGGGAGCTTCAATTAATAAAAATGCAGTTGAGAGAAATGATCAGGACATCGGACATGTCCTAGATATGAAAAAACATGAAAAGGCAAAACGGCTAAAAGAGTCGCTATTTCGTTTCTTAGCGGCTAAGAAAGATGGCTTAGGAATACGCGTTTTTCGAAACAATTGCGGAATAATTATCCATACAATATTCCAGATTTATTATTCCAATTTCGAGAAGTTTGAAGAAGGGGGCCTCAGAGGTCGCTACCTGATCTACAGGGGGCCTCAAGATAAGAAAACAGCCAGGGGTCGCTACCTGATCTACAGGGGGCCTCAAGATAAGAAAAATAGTCCAAGATCGCAACCTGATCTACAGGGGGTCTTAGGACAAGATGGCCGAGGTCGCTACCTGATCTACAGGGGGCCTATGACGCTATCGGGTTGGCCAACCGAAAAGAAAAAAAAAAGAAAGAAAGAAAAGAAATACGAAAGCAATGAGAAAATATATCGTACGATCAGTTGGAGCTAGTTAGTTAATTATCACCTATGCATCGATGCGATCGAGTCTAGCATGTTATATGTTATGTTATGATTATTTATATGTGATGAGATGATATGAGATGTTTATATGAGATGATATGTTTATATGTGATGTGTGATAACATGCTTGAATGTTTATGTGATGAGATGATATGAGATGTTTATATGAGATGATATGTTTATATGTGATGTGTGATAACATGCTTGAATGTTTATGTGAAATGTGATGTGAATGGTTGTGGAATTATATGTGAATGTGGATATGTATGCATTGATCGACTCTGGAATGTGAGGAAGGGTATAGAGTGTCCTTTGGGGACGGGATATTAGATACTTATATATATTGGGAGAGTGCGATTTGTATACCCTTACTGAGCGTGTGGCTCATTGTTGTTATATCCACATATTTTTCAGCTACTCAGACTCGGCCTGATCAAGGCAAGGACGTTGGATCCAACACCTGGATTTGAGATCATATCAGGTGGGCTGTTATGGGATGCTACCGCCTAGGATGTTTTGTATGGTTTTAAAACAGTTGTGTTTTTGTTAAACAGAGTTTTGTGACATATGTTAGTATGTATATATGTTATGATGACTGCAAGATAAAGTTTTAAAAATTTACGTTTTCCGCTTTTCCGCTTATTGTTTTAAACAGGGTTAATTAATTGGTAATCAACTAGAAATGAAATAGGAGGTGTCACATGTACCTTTTTCGTGATTTCACGCATTTCATACCCTTAATAATTATCTTTTCAACGAACACCAAATCAAATAATTTATTTCACCCCTTCAACTTCGTTCTCATTTTTCGTCTTCATCTTCAACCCCAATAATTTTTGATCTACCGAACGAACCCTGTATATTTTAAAATTACTATTAATAACTAGTAAATGTAAAATATATACTATTTTTTTTTCTCAAAATATTAATTTATATATTGTTAAAGGGTATATTTCTAAAACCTATGAAGTTGGTGGCGCTATTCGAAACTAAAAAATCCTGAACATAAGCCAAGAAAACATTGAAATAAGCGGATTTCGTCCGAAATTTTCCATAAAATTTTTAGTTTTTACTCGTTTTTATCATTTTTTTATTCGTCGAATATGCTCTATTTTAAAGACAGTTTTCGTTATCGGTCTTCTTTGTTTTTTTATAAATCTTTTGCCCATAGAAAAAAAAATACTTGTATAGAAATGTGTCAAAAAAAACATGTCTTATTCAATAGTCTTTTTTAAAATGTGATATATTTTAAAGGTGATTATCACATCATGAAAACTTAAAGTGTACTTTGTATATAATTTTTTTTTAAATAATTTTTGATGCCATTTTATAAAAAAAAATACTACTTATAAGTATTGATGCTCCATGTATATATTATTTTGATTACAAATTTTACCCAAAACATTCATAAACACTTTGTTAATATTTAATTTTTGAATTTAAAATCTTTACCCAAATCTTAAAACCTTCATTTTTCATTCACATATATTTTTATCAAATATTTAAAATTTTAAATATTTCTTTTAAAAGAAAAAAAGGTAACAATTTTTCTTCTTTTCTTTCCCTTTTTTATATTCTTCATTCATTTTATTTTCAACTATTGCTTTCTTTAAAAGACCGAACAAATTAAAGAAAAAGAAAATTTCTTTTACATTTTTTTCAAACTGGGCCATGTGATTATGTTTCTTTGTCTAGTTTTTGTCCCCTTGAGACTTTAATGTATTAAACCGGTTTAGGTTAAACCGGGTTTTTGTGAAGGACCCATGGCTTTGGGCGTTGGTCTTATAAATGACCATCGAACAAGGACTTTTCAAAAGGTTATTTATTTTAATATTATTCGTGTCTAAATGCCCTTAACAACAGTGTTGTTGTTGGCATGGTGTTCGTCGATATAGGACCGGATCGGTTCCGAGCTGGATTGAAAATTTATTGTTGAATCGGAGCCTGATTTTTTAGGTTCGGTTCAAGTCCTGATCGGTTGAGTTAAAAGTTTTATAATCGTTTTTTTGTTCTTTTGGGCTTAAAATTTGACCATTTATAAAATCGACGAACCTGTAATGACTTGAATATTCAATTTAGGTTCGGTTCAAAAATAAATTTTCGATTCAGGTCCGATTTGAACTAATTCATGTCCGACCCAAAATTCTAGACCGGAATTTAAACAGCCCTAATAGTAATGTAAAAGGTTTGCTTGTCACGATATTAGAAGAGTAAGAATTATCAAAAAAATATTTTTTATAATAAACGTCTTTATGGAAGGAACGATTCCGTAATTTTTCATTTGTTGATTTCAATTTTATTTCATATATTTCTCGTACAAAGTTTCGATTATTCTTTTTTTATATATAACTTTTTATTTAGTTTAAGGATTTGATAAGATATTTAGACTTAATAAATGTATTATTTCAACCCACAACATATTTATTTTAACTCATATTTCAAAATTCAATTTAAGACCTTTCTCATATATTCTAATTCTTGATTCTAATCGATTTTCGTACGTGTATTAAACGAACTCACATACCAGATCTTGGAAATAACTTTACAAGGACTATAGATGTATTTTACCGTACATGGACGAATACCCGATCCTCCAATCATTAATTCGTCGAACATTAATACTCACGGAATATCACATCATGAACACAACGTAAGGTCTGTAGGAGATCCTCCTCATACAGTGATACAAGTAGCATCGTTCCTATGTTCGGAATGGGATTTCGTTACTCTAAATACTTTATCTTTAACTCTGCCTTTGAATCAACTATTTACATGTAATTCGAAACTCCTCGATAATCTTTGAGCCAAATACTTTGAGTATCTAAGTGCTTTGTCCGGTCAAATCACATTCATAATCTTTGAAAAACATACACATATACCATATGAAAGTGTAGGAGACATGAACTTATTAAACATAGTGCAAAGTTTCCAATTAGGCATGAATGATATAGTACTAAAGTTTTGATTGATGTTTCAAGTAATTGCAACAAATACTTTTTGGTTCCCATGCTTGACCAACATTATTAGCTTAGTTGTACCTCAATATTCTACACATTTTCTAATTTTATACAATATAATAAGATTTCATTTTAATTTTCTCTATATGTTTACCTTAAACTAGCCAAACATCTAAAGAAACAAGCAACCAATTTGTCTTGTGTAATTGTGGTTTAGTGGTCATACATGCACTAATTGTGTTAACATAAATTTGGTCATGTTCACCATAAAGTCAATCTTGATTTGAGAAAATTTCTAACCTATGTTAAACATACGGAAGTCATATTCGCACGGTTCAAGATTTTGTTATCACACCACGCATACGGATCCCGTAACCATCATAAGGTCACGGTTACTGGATCCGTAACCGTGACCAAAAGTTCACAATTACGGATGACCAAAAGGTCACGGTTACGGAACCCGTTGTAATAGCTAGGATTTCCGAATTCTAATTAATGTTGATTAACTTAATCGTTGATAGTAATTGACATATAACTCGCGAAGATTTCACAAGTGATGAGTATGAGTCCCACCGTTATGTTCCTCGCGTAATTTTGGACGTTTGGGGAAATTTTTACTTTTTCCCCCGGGTAATTATTCTTACCCTCCGGTTTTATTTGGAGCATTTGGGAGCTCCAATTAATAAAAATGCAGTTGAGAGAAATGATCAGGACATCGGATATGTCTTAGATATGAAATAACATGGAGAGGCAAAACGGCCAAAAGAGTCGCTATTTCGTTTCTTAATGGCTAAGAAAGACGGCTTAGGAATACACGTTTTCCGAGACAGTTGTGTAATAATTATCCCTACAATATTCCAGATTTAATGTTCCAATCTCGAGAAGTTTGGAGAAAGAGGTTCGACCCGCCTTTGGATCGGTTAAAGGATAATTATCGACTTTACTAAAGGATAATTATCGTCTTCACTATAAATAGCGGAAAATCCTTTATTAATTCATTTCTTTTCACGTTTTCTCGTAAAAGCTCTGATTTCTCTCAACCTTCAAACTCAGATCTACTCTCCGTTTCTAATCCGATTTCAATTCCGTTTGAGTTTCTGGATTCCTCTCTTCATTCTCTTCATAACGGTACCGAGTTTCTGCATTTCCGGGTATATGGAGGGCTGGTCGAGCATATATGTCACTAGGACGGTTCCGTCGCTCAGATTCCGATGAATTTGATGCTGTCCATGCGTAGCCTGCATCGTTGTGATTCCGAATCTTCTTTCAGATCGTCAATCGGGTTAGTAACGAATAAGTTATGAATTTATTCGTTTTCCGTACTGCGATTTGGCCTAAATTGACTTTAGGCTTGTCAAATAGGACAATTAGAAATTCTATTATGGTCGTTATATTATTCTGGTAATTATGGGTTCTTGTTTGATGAAATTTGATGACAGGGGGTTTAGAAATTGCCTGCGGGCAAAACGTTATTCTGGCGAAATCTAATTAATTAATTAAAGGTTAATTAATTAAATTAGGATTAAAATTGAGATTGAGGAATGTTGATTAAATACTACCTTGAGATTTGAGGAATTGTGAGCTATGTTGAGATATTGAGGTTTAGTTGGTTGTGAGGCTCATAGATTGAGTATGATCCTTATGGATCCCTTTGGGTCTAGGTGTGACCCCTTTGATGAATAGAGGTTGATATATCTCTTTATGCCTTTTTATAGGCCGTGTTGTCCCTCCAGTGTAGAGGTGATCGTGGTTGAGGTTGTACGAGGTTGAGGTAAGTCTGTAGGACTTACTTAGCTACCATCCCTATATTGGGTGTTTGCATGAGTGGTGTATGCTCTATATGTTTGCTATGATAGCATGAGTTGTCGTTTTTATCGACCTATGTTCTATTGACTGCCCCACTGCGTGGCTGTGATAACCTTTCCCTTTCATCCCGCCGTGGAGTCTGGGAGGTTCTCTGATGTCGGGCCAGACTGGTTTACAGGAAGGGCGCAATCCACTCCCATAGGGTACACGGATTGTGTGACCGATACTCGTACAGCTGGACATTGTACTCAGAGGCGGGGATGTATCGGTCCTCGTGTCACATACTTTCATCTATCTATATATATATATACGGTTTTTGAGTGAATGGTTATTATATAAAGATAATAAATGGGTAAATGTGTGATAGCATGCTGATGTGTTTATCTTTCATGATTGTGCTTGTGCTTATGCATTACCTCATATATGTATGGTTAGCTAACGGTTTCATACCGTGTTGTAGATGTTTACAGGTTAGGCGCTACTGGGTGATCTGGCAGGGTGACAGGCCGAGGACTCTCGTACATTAGGTGGTTGGTTTTGGGGTTGTTTATGTTTTCCCTCCTACGTGAGGATGATGTCTTATTTTCCCTCCAATGTGAGGATGTCGTTTCATACTCGGCTATGTTGTCTTTACCTTTATGTTATACTGTTTATACTGTTTTATGTATTTGTTTTATATCTGTCAGTGCCATGTTGTAAGGTCCAGTGAACTTGTTGTCAGGCTAGGGTCAGGATCCATTGTGAGATCCTACCCCAATGTGACATCCCAAGTCCCGCGGATTCGGGGTGTTACAGAGTTGGTATCAGAGCCCAGGTTGACAACAATGGCACTTGCTACCTGCAATGAGGTTTGATAGGTAAAATAAACAGAGCCCACATGGGATCTGACGTTTTCAAAGGTTTTGGTTTTAAGTGTGGTTTTGGGATAGAATGTACGAGAAGTCGTCACCTCTGCCATGGATCTCTGCAGCGTAGATATGTATATATATATATGTGTGTACTATGGATTATGTGGATGTATTATATACATATCGATACATATGGCATATATATAGCCTTATAAGATTAGGTGCGTATATCCTACAGATGACTCAGACTAGAGTAGTGTCTGTAGTGGGATGAGGTAGGGGTACACCCCCCTATTCCTCCAGTGGTGATAAGTTAGGGACCAGTTTCCGCTGTTGTTTCGCCTATGGCAGAGAACGAGTTTGAAGAGGCTGATCGTGTATCCATGAGTAGATCCGAGTTTCAAGAATATATGTAGCAAGTATATGAAGCGGTGACAGCGGGTAGATTCACACCGGATTTACCAACAATTGTGAGATCAACTGAAGCTTCTGGATCCGGAAAGAAGCAATGGACTGAATCAGTTACGGGAGAAGCAAAGATAATGAATGGGGAACCAAGTCCGATATCAGGACAATCTAGTGATCCTTTGGCCATGAAGATGACTGGCAAGGAACTACAGTGTTTTAATTGAGTGGAAGTTGGGACACTGGGGAGCTGTGTGCCCCAAAGGCGCCCATCATATGCTTTACGTGTGGTAAAGCAGGGTATAGAGCGAAGTTTTGTCAACAGGGCAAGGCGTTGCCTTTACAAGTTCCCTCTCGGAATAAGATCATTCAAGGTAGACGACGAAGATTGAGTTACCCTTCAGTTGCACAGGTTGCAAGAATGAGACAATTATGTTACAATTGTGGCTATCCAGATCATTTGCGTTCTGTGTGCCCTTTGGCACTGATAGCTTGTTTCACTTGTGGTGAGTTAGGTCATCTGGCCCTTTCTGTCAGCACGGTGGTGTTTCTTCCCAGCAAGACCTTCCTCTTTCCGGTGTAGAAAGAGTGGAAGTGGAGGCTATAGTAATGACCTCAGTGATACCTAAGGAGCATGTATCTGACATTGAGTGATGATATGTAGTGGAGCTACGAGTGTTAGCTGTTATAGGTACCATTCTTGTTAATGGTTTACCTGGTGGAGTTTTGCTTGTTGTGAGTGCTATGCACTTCATGTCTTTCGATGCATGCGTTGATGGTTGACTTTTTGTATATAGTAGAAGGTGGATTTTCCTTTACAAGATTACCTTTTTGGGTCTGAGATACCCATGAGATGCGTGTTTGTTCCTTTATTTCAAGGACCCGTGTATGGTTGCAGACTTCTTTGTCATGTCGTAGGTGCATGTGGAAGTCATTATGTGTATGGTTTGGATGAATAGATATCATGTGATGTTAGCTTTTTAATAGTAAAGCTATTATAGTCTTTACTGAGATGGTAAATAGAGGTCTTCTAAGGTTAAGACCTTTGAAGAGACGGGTTTGTCATCAGGACTGTACGAGCATCGAGCTGATAGCACAGGGATGTGACGCCTTCTAGTGTTATACAATGAAGGAGCTTGATAGTCCAACATTGGAAGCTATTCTAGCTGTTTATGAGTTTATAGACGTGATACTGAACCGTCTAGCTGTCACCTCAGCGGAGTGTGGACATTGTTATCGAGTTGAAGTATGATACAAGATTGAATGGGAAAGCCACACTATATGGTGCTTGTTGAGATATTGTACTGATAACTTGAAAAGTTGATTGAAACGGGTTTACCCTAGTGGGTTCCATGTTCCGTATTGACGACCTGATGAGTTAGCTTCAAGAAGCAATTGTGTTTTCAGGATTTCTTTGTGCTCAAGATATCCCTAGTCATGGATGAGAGAGCAGCATGTGTATGAGATAGCATCACATACCCGTTATGGACACTACGAGTTTGTAGTGATGTCATTTGGGTTGACAGATGTTTTAGTAGTTTTTATGGAGTTGATGAACAGTATCTTCATCGACTTCCTTGATTAGTTGGTGGTGGACTTCATTGATGAACATTAAGGAATACGTAGTTTTCTCGGCTCATCAGATTGCTACCAATGCTTTGAGGAAGGATTTTATATGATTACGTATTCATTTGCGAGTCTTTTGAGAATACCACCATAACTACGTGATGAAAGCAGTGTGTCTAAGTTCTGAAGAGTTGAGGAGGCATTTGACCTCTGCTTCCATTCTGTTTTAGTGAGAAGATTTTTGGTATCCCGTGATTTACGGTGATATATCCCAGCTAAGTTTGAGATGTGTTTTACTACAAAGGAGTAGGGTTATTGATATGTGTGTTTATAGCTAAGAACGTATGATGAGAACTACCCAACTCATGATTTAGAGTTAGTAGTGGTAGTTTAGGCCTTTAAGTTTTGAAGACCTTACTAGTGTGATCTTTATGTCAAATTTCTATAGATCATAGAAATCTGAAGTATATTTTATGCAACAGGGGTTAAATAACCGCCAGTGTTAAGAGCTTAAGTTGATCAAGACTTTGACTTGAAGATTCCATATCATTCAGAGAAGTTGAACGTTGTCGCCGATAACTTGAATGGAAAGACGCTCCAAGAGAAGATGATTGTGAGACTGATAGTTCAGCCTCAGCTTCAGAGAGATCTAGCTTGGCTAGAGTTGGACAATCAGTTCCTTGATGAGGATACCCAGTTATACCTCATAGGTTCTAACTGGTCTGTTGGATGAGGTCCAACAGAAGCAGGAGACTTGCCCGGCCTTGACAAGGTTTAGAGCAAGGATGTCTAGTATTGAGGCACCATAGTTCTCCATGGGAGTAGATGGATTGATGAAGAGTCATGACTGCTTTTGTGTACCTGCTGATGCAGATGGAGACAGAGAATATTACGGTATACCCACTGTATGCCTTATTCAGTACATTCAGGTACGAGTACGATGTACCATGAGATGAAACGATTATATTGTATGAAGCCGATATAACTAGATTTGTGATACAGTGTGTGACCTGTCAGCAGGTCCAGATAGAGTATTTCCGATCTAGAGATAGGCCCCACCCACTACCAATGTAGTAGTAGAATTTGGGAGGACATCTCTATGGATTTTGTTATGAGATGGTGACCCAGTAGAAGATTGATATTATTTGGGTTGTTGGTAACAGATTAATGAAACCGGCACGTTTCATTTCTATCAGAAGGATGTGGCTAGTGAATGAATTAGCTGAGGAGTACACTAGACAGATAGTGAGACTCCATGGTATACCGAACGATCATTTCTGATCGAGATGGATGTTTTTACTTTGAGATTTTGGGTAGAAGATTCAGACTACTTTGGGGACGAGTATGTACCTCATGACTACACTTCACCCCCTGACAGTTGCTCAGTTAGAGAGGATCATCTAGATCTTAAAGATCTATTATAAGTTGTAAGTTGAATGGGAAACGTGGATGGTTATATTACCTTTCATTACTGATTTTATTATATAACAATGAAGGATGTGCATCTTTTTGGGATGACCCTATGAGGCAATATATAGACATAGATGTCGTATATCTTTATGCTAGAAGTGATCTAGTAGTAGTAGTGGAATAACACCTGACCAGATTCAGGATTTTATAGTTCAAGTAACGTTGATTGAAGGAAGAATGCTGGTTGTACAAAGTCGCCAGATATTATATGTAGACAAGAAGCGTTAACATCTAAAGTTCAAGCGAGAGTTCATGTCCGGCTGGAGGTATCTCAGTTGTGAGACGTTAGTTGTGTTATTATGGAAAGGGGAACTGAGTTTCCAATATGTCGGTTACTTGAGATCTTGATCAGTTTTGTGAAGGCAACATGATGTTTAGCTTTCACTCTGAAGTTGGTGGATGTTCCACCAGGGTTCATGTGTCTCAACTAAGGAAGTATATACCAGGTTGGAAACACTTTGTGAGTTATAATGATCTAGTGGTTAAGTTGAACCACATCGTTGTTGAGCATCTGATTACATTCTTGGAATAAGATATGAAACGCTTGCATTTGAAAGACATTCCCGTATTGAGGATATTATGGTCGAGATGAAGACCTGAAGAGGCTATGTGAGAGACTGAGGATAGTGTCCTGAGGAACTATCCAAAGTATATGTTGGGACATACCCATTTGTGGGAGCACGAGTAGATCTTAGTGCTATCTTGATGAATGTTGTGCTTATGTGCTTATATGCCTTGATGTGTTATTCCATGCTAGTTGTGATGTGATTTATGATCTTAGTAGATCTTGATGTGCTAGTGTGATGTATGCTATAGCTGGAGATGATTACTTCCTCCACGCTACCCGAGTATGATCATATTTATAGCTGGAGATGGTTCTTTCCTCCATGCTATTTGAGTGGGATTAGGATTCAGTTGGAGATGGTTCTTTCCTCCATGCTACCTTGATGGACATAGTTCAGTGGAGATGTGATTCCTCCACGCGATATATATGTTTATGGGTTGGCTAGAGACGTATTTCCTCTATACATGTGATATGTTTTGGCTAGAGATGTGCTTCCTCTATGCCTTGTGATGTGGTATGGCGAGAGACGTGATTCCTCTACGCCTTTGGGTAGCGTTATGGCCCTGTTTCCTGGAGTGATGATTCCTCCATGTTTATACTTGAGGTTATAGATTGTTATAGGTTGTGATCTTTTGAACGGAGATGTGATACCTCCGATAGAAAGAGTGAGAGTATTACCTCGGCGTATGGGTCCGAGAGGATTTGGGAATTGTTCAAGTTTCGGGACGAAACTTTTTTTTAGGGGTGTGTGATGTAATAGCTAGGATTTCCGAATTCTAATTAATGTTGATTAACTTAATCGTTGATAGTAATTGACATATAACTCGCGAAGATTTCACAAGTGATGAGTATGAGTCCCACCGTTATGTTCCTCGCGTAATTTTGGACGTTTGGGGAAATTTTTACTTTTTCCCCCGGGTAATTATTCTTACCCTCCGGTTTTATTTGGAGCATTTGGGAGCTCCAATTAATAAAAATGCAGTTGAGAGAAATGATCAGGACATCGGATATGTCTTAGATATGAAATAACATGGAGAGGCAAAATGGCCAAAAGAGTCGCTATTTCGTTTCTTAATGGCTAAGAAAGACGGCTTAGGAATACACGTTTTCCGAGACAGTTGTGTAATAATTATCCCTACAATATTCCAGATTTAATGTTCCAATCTCGAGAAGTTTGGAGAAAGAGGTTCGACCCGCCTTTGGATCGGTTAAAGGATAATTATCGACTTTACTAAAGGATAATTATCGTCTTCACTATAAATAGCGGAAAATCCTTTATTAATTCATTTCTTTTCACGTTTTCTCGTAAAAGCTCTGATTTCTCTCAACCTTCAAACTCAGATCTACTCTCCGTTTCTAATCCGATTTCAATTCCGTTTGAGTTTCTGGATTCCTCTCTTCATTCTCTTCATAACGGTACCGAGTTTCTGCATTTCCGGGTATATGGAGGGCTGGTCGAGCATATATGTCACTAGGACGGTTCCGTCGCTCAGATTCCGATGAATTTGATGCTGTCCATGCGTAGCCTGCATCGTTGTGATTCCGAATCTTCTTTCAGATCGTCAATCGGGTTAGTAACGAATAAGTTATGAATTTATTCGTTTTCCGTACTGCGATTTGGCCTAAATTGACTTTAGGCTTGTCAAATAGGACAATTAGAAATTCTATTATGGTCGTTATATTATTCTGGTAATTATGGGTTCTTGTTTGATGAAATTTGATGACAGGGGGTTTAGAAATTGCCTGCGGGCAAAACGTTATTCTGGCGAAATCTAATTAATTAATTAAAGGTTAATTAATTAAATTAGGATTAAAATTGAGATTGAGGAATGTTGATTAAATACTACCTTGAGATTTGAGGAATTGTGAGCTATGTTGAGATATTGAGGTTTAGTTGGTTGTGAGGCTCATAGATTGAGTATGATCCTTATGGATCCCTTTGGGTCTAGGTGTGACCCCTTTGATGAATAGAGGTTGATATATCTCTTTATGCCTTTTTATAGGCCGTGTTGTCCCTCCAGTGTAGAGGTGATCGTGGTTGAGGTTGTACGAGGTTGAGGTAAGTCTGTAGGACTTACTTAGCTACCATCCCTATATTGGGTGTTTGCATGAGTGGTGTATGCTCTATATGTTTGCTATGATAGCATGAGTTGTCGTTTTTATCGACCTATGTTCTATTGACTGCCCCACTGCGTGGCTGTGATAACCTTTCCCTTTCATCCCGCCGTGGAGTCTGGGAGGTTCTCTGATGTCGGGCCAGACTGGTTTACAGGAAGGGCGCAATCCACTCCCATAGGGTACACGGATTGTGTGACCGATACTCGTACAGCTGGACATTGTACTCAGAGGCGGGGATGTATCGGTCCTCGTGTCACATACTTTCATCTATCTATATATATATATACGGTTTTTGAGTGAATGGTTATTATATAAAGATAATAAATGGGTAAATGTGTGATAGCATGCTGATGTGTTTATCTTTCATGATTGTGCTTGTGCTTATGCATTACCTCATATATGTATGGTTAGCTAACGGTTTCATACCGTGTTGTAGATGTTTACAGGTTAGGCGCTACTGGGTGATCTGGCAGGGTGACAGGCCGAGGACTCTCGTACATTAGGTGGTTGGTTTTGGGTTGTTTATGTTTTCCCTCCTACGTGAGGATGATGTCTTATTTTCCCTCCAATGTGAGGATGTCGTTTCATACTCGGCTATGTTGTCTTTACCTTTATGTTATACTGTTTATACTGTTTTATGTATTTGTTTTATATCTGTCAGTGCCATGTTGTAAGGTCCAGTGAACTTGTTGTCAGGCTAGGGTCAGGATCCATTGTGAGATCCTAGCCCAATGTGACATCCCGAGTCCCGCGGATTCGGGGTGTTACACCCGTAACCGTCATGGTTACGGGTTCCGGATCCGTGATAATTTTCTACATGAATTCTAACCCGAAAAAAAAAATCTAACACCAATACGGTTACGGAACCGATGTCATATATATATATATTACGGTCACGCATTGCGTATGAGTGGTGCGTTAACGAAATTTTGAACCGTGCTAATAATACCCCTCTAAACATATAGTAAAGCTTTAATATGATAATTTTTCACCTTGTTTTGGTACATTATATTAATTTTAAGTTAACAAATTACATTATTGTAAATAGTTTAGGTTATTTTTAATTTTATGCTAGTTTTTTATATTATTGTAACATTTGACGTCTAAGTATAACTATATTTTGGTAATTTTAAAACAATATTTAATAATAATAACATAATAATATCATAATAAATAAAAATAAAATCATTGTTATATATATGGATTATTTATATACTTATTTTTCACGTATATTTTATATTCCGTAATTAAATTTATTTTTATATATTATAACTTATTATATAGATCTAAAAACTTAATATATCACTCCTTAATATTTTCATACATTTATTTTAATATAAAAATATTTTTGAAATATCATGAAGTTCCAGAAAGTTTAGTTCTATATATATTTGGTTAATTTTCCTTTCAAAATCAACTTCACACCAAAATCCTTCCATATATATTATTGATTTTTTGTCATATTATTTTGTTTACCGTAATTAATTTTATATTTAATTAGATCTAATACCTTAATAAATCGCCCATTAATATTTTCTTACTTTTTAATATAAAATATTTTAAAATACCATGCATCCCAGGAAGTTTATTTTTAATATATATACTATATATTTTTGGTAAATTTTCCTTTAAAAATAAACTTCACATCCGAAAATCCTTCCCATATATATATACTATTATTTTTGTCACATAAATACTTTATTTACCGTGATTAACTTTATTTGTATATTTTATGCTTTATTATATCTAATACCTTAATACACCAGCCCCTAATAATTTTCATATATTTCAATTTAAAATAACTATAATATACCACGAACTACCAGAAATATTATATATATATATATATATATATACTATTTTTGGTTAATTATAAATTTAGAAAATATATTTTACGGCATTGTTTGGAAATTACATATATTTATTATCTCTATATATATCGTAGTTTAATCAATTATTGTTTCATAATCAATCTTTAACAAATCTATTGATATTATTTTGTAGAGCAACAATGAAGCTCGCGACAACATTGCTCCTCGCCGGCAACGTGATACTCTTCCTGGCGGCGCTCACCGGCGGCTCATCGCTGCAGCCTTCAACGGTGCTTAAAACGACGTCGTTGGGGCATGGACGAGTGTTAGAAGACTCGCCGACGCCGTTGCAGAATATTGCGTCTTCTTGGGCATGGATTGTTGGAATAATTGTAGCTTTTGTGGTGTTGTTTGCTTTGCTCTTTGCTTGGAAAATGTATGGGAAAAAACAGCAGCAAGGTCAAGTTTAGATTTTTATATTTTATGCATTTTTAATTTATGTAGAATTATAGAAGGGAGAACATATAATATAGGTTTTTTTTTTTGTAATATTATTTTTTATACGTCGTTATTTATGAAGTGTTTGTTATTTTATTTGTGGTTTTGCCCAATTTACGTTTGTGTTTTTTCATCATTCTTATGCGTTATGTTTTTTTTTTTTGAATTTAATAATTATATCTAAATTATAATGCATTCGGTAAGACTTGAATTATAAGGTTATTTTGAATATTAAACTTGGAATTATTTTATTCATTTATTTTATCATTTGATTATAATCATCAAATGATCTTGTGTTTATAAAAAAACTCAATATAAAACTTTTTTTTTTATCTAAATTATAATAGAGGATTCTAGTTTTTTTTTTTTAAACAATTTGGTTTATTAAGCTTTTTCTAGTTTTGTGTTTAGTAAATGTACCCCTTAATACAAAAGGTTGGGGTATATTTACTTAATTGAAATTAAAAAGTCTAGTTACTACTATAGTTTTTCAAAAAGGCCTAGTTACCAAAATTGTCCTTTTTTCTAGGTCGAAAAAGGGGAATACACTACTCCACGAAATTAATTAATTAATAAATGAGTCATTCGAGGAGTGTTAACTCCTTGATAGCCATTGGAAAGAATAGAAAGCAAACAAGAAGGGGAGTCATTAAGAAATGAACCCCGACTTCACAAGTGAAACCAAAATTAGCGAACTCATTCGTCGCTCTATTCCCTTCCCTAAACACATGACCGAGAAGACGAATAAGAATTTGATTGCGATGACATGATTTGATAATATTGTATTAATCGTTAGAAAATGTGAAACTGAATATCATTGAAGATAACTACTCCTTGTGTGATGGAGTTCATTCAATTTATGTATTAAGTTTGGACATGTACGTTCGTATAGTTATTGTATGTACATGATTCTTGTTACGACTTTGTATATTAGGTCGGTCAACTACTCCTCTTATTATCAATTTGACCCGTTAGGATCTCACATATCTTCGATTATAAAACATTCCTTAATACAATTTTTTCCATATATATATATATATATATATATATATATATATATAGGTCGGTCAACTACTTCTCCTATTATCAATTTGACCCGTTAGGATCTCACATATCTTCGATTATAAAACATTCCTTAATACAATTTTTTCCATATATATATATATATATATATATATATATATATATATATATATATATAGAGTATAGATCATATGAGAACACCCCTAATGTGAGAACATGAGAACAGATTCGTAATTATTATTAGTTTTGTTACGAATGTGTTATATCGTTTAATGTATTATTCGTAGTTATTGTTGGTTGAGTGAATTATTCGTAGTTATTGTTGGATTCCTAATTATTATTATTCGTAGTTATTATTATTTTTGATATCTACTCTAAATCTCAACCCTTAATACTCACATCCAACGGTGTACGATTGTTCTCATGTTCTCACGTTAGAGGTTGTTCTCATGGGAACCACACCCTATATATATATATATATATATATATATATATATATATAGGGTCAGGATCCGGTAAGAACGTGTGTTACGGTAAGAAATAAGAACAACTAAGGGGCGTTGGATCAAAGCACGAATGGCCCGGATTTAACAGCTAAATAAGGCATCATTTTTATGTGAGTTAATACACTTTCGTCAATATGGTAATAGTAATATACAACATTCGTTTATATGGAAATAATATTGTTCTACTCTAATTAATTGGTGCACGAATTACATCCTTCAGACGGAGGATTATATATTTGTGCATTTGTAATTAATGATATATATCAACGAACAATTTGTTATTAATGATATTTCTATGCACGATTTTGTGCAAAGGATAATTAATCGTGCATTTTTATATTTATACCTTGCACGTAGCATTGTATAAATTATATAATTAAAATTTTTAGCTATACTCGTGCATGATACTCATTTTGATTTCCCATCCAATATATAAATGTGCTTTGAAAACGTAATATTATATAAATTATATAATAAAAAAATGATTATTGTATTATAATATAATTAAAAAGCTATAGTCATGCTCTATCATCAATTTGATTTCACATCATTTACATGCACGAGTAATATTGTATAAACTATACTCATGCATTATAATACATAATATTATACATGCACGAGTGATTGCCCATGGGACATTCTTATCATGCACGAGTGAATCGTTGACAACGTTGGAACGGAAAATAAACGAGTCTTGTGAAGTTATTATGGTAGTAACCTATTGATTTTAAATGGTAATAGTATATAATTAGCCTAAAATACAAAGTATCAAATTAGTATACAAATATAATTTTGAATCATGACCGTTAATTTAGTTTAATCAAGTGGTCACGGGTTGTTCTTATTTCTTACCGTAAGTTGTGTTCTTACTTGATCCTATCCCTATATATATATATAGAGAGAGAGAGAGGTTCCTTGTGGAGGAGAGGAGATGAAGAGAAAATTTTGTTCGTTATTTAAGCTACATAGTTAAATGTTTTGTACTATTGAGTTTTTTTATATAATTTTTTTTGTTTATAATCCGAAAAAAATGAATAGCGATACCAAAATAAAATGAACTCATAGTTGAAAAAAAGAGCTAATAGCATACAAAAAATAACAAAATTTTATCCAAACCTCTCTATAAGGAGCCTCTTCACCCAAGGGTGTTATACGAGCCGAATTACCCGAGCGTTAGCATACTCAACCTCGGCTCGTCTATAAACGATCCGAGCTTTTGACGAGCTAAGCCCGAATAACTCGTCTAAAATAATGATCATATAGTGTTATTTTAGCCGAACGAGACGAACTTTATCCGAACGAGCCGAACATTGACATGCTCAAGCTCGACTCATTTACAAACTAGCCAAACACGAGCCGAGCCCACATAACTTATCTCATGTATCAACCCTAATACCCTATCCTCACCTGAACCAAAGCCTCTCTCTATCAGGGGCGGCCCCAAGGGGGGGCGGGGAGGGGCGGCCGCCCCCCCCCCTCCGAGAAAAAAAATCGTTTTAAAATGGGTTTTGCTTCTCTCGTTTATAAAAAATTTTTCTATAATTTATTTTTTTTAAATATCACTATTCTTGTGTTATATTTAAATGTTTTTTTTGGATCTTTCGTCGAAGTGAACGAAACTTTAAGTATTTCCCGTTTTAGACTCTAGAGTGAAATAATTCACCAAAATGCACGAGATTTGTTGTTTGGATTAGAAGCGCGGTCTTAGACCACACTCTTATTTGTAAAAAGCGTTGTCGAGGACAACGTTTTAATATCTGAAATAAAGATAACAAAAACACAAATGGAGGTGTGGTCCTAGACCGCGGCTATAGTGTAACGTTTTTGAAAAAAAAAACTAAAGAGGCGCGGTTATATACCGCGCCTATAGGCGCGTCTATAACCGCGCATCTTTAGTTTTTTTTTTCTTTAAAAAACGTTACACTATAGCCGCAGTCTAGGACCGCACCTCTATTTGTGTTTTTATTATCTTTGTCCTAGACAACGGTGTAATGTTTTTTTTTTTATTTATTTTTGTTTATTGTAAGTAGATGACATATTAACTTTGTTTTTATCGCTACTTTATTTTCATAGATATATTTATCGAAAAAAAAATTTCGCC
This sequence comes from Fagopyrum homotropicum, assembly GCA_033239125.1. Classification (NCBI taxonomy): domain Eukaryota; kingdom Viridiplantae; phylum Streptophyta; class Magnoliopsida; order Caryophyllales; family Polygonaceae; genus Fagopyrum; species Fagopyrum homotropicum. The sequence continues at coordinate 167,161,670 of BSWB01000001.1, forward strand.
CCCCTCTAAAAATCCTGCGGCCGCCACTGCTCTCTATATATAATCTCCATTAAAAAATGTAGGAAAAGACAATATAAATGATGGAGCATATCCTTTATACAATAAATGTTTGAGTTGAGAAAAGCTACAGTAACGGACTTATAGCGCTATAGAGGGCCCTTTGGGCTGTTTACCTGCTTTAATTATCACGCCTAAGCTGCTCAAATAGGCCCAATTGCATTTGAAGTTGTAGTGATTAGTCAGGCCCAAATACATTGAAGGTCACCGCTGATATGGGAGGACAAATTGGACCGCCACTCGTACTCCTTGGCCTGATCTTATCCCTCTTTTTCTCCTCCCGATCTCTTTATCTTCCACACGTCGTCTCCTCGTCAAAGAACTCTGCTCATAACTGCTTCTGTGGCCACGTGTTGTCTCGGTGTATTGTTTTGTGGCGGCCACCGCTGGACAATAATCATTTCTACTCCTCCTTTTCAAGAATCGGCTTTAAATGCCTCGAAACATCCTTTCAACCGATATACAGGTTCCTTTGGGAGTTTACAAACGCTTTGAATTCTGGTAGGTTGATATTAATGTATTTACTTGATGCTCTTTTTCGTTTGAACACCTTCAGCAGCCCTTCTTTTTGGTTGCTGCTTATTTAAAATTTGCTCTTTTCCTTCTCTGTTAGATGCGGAAATGGCGGTGAGCCTTGCTCGATTTGATGTTGGATTTTGCTTAAATTGTTTAAGCCACTGAATTCGGTGGAAGAATATATATTTTGCTTCTGTTGAGATTAGCAGCAATTCTAAACAGGTAATTTGATTTTCTTCATTTTAGGGATCAATTGATGTTGAATTTGTTGTTACGATGCTTTGTTGGGTTTGCTTAGGGTTCGGGTCAAGCGTGGGATTAACCTTGCGATTCGAGATTTCAAGAGCAGTGACCCTTTTGTTATCACCCGCCTCGGCAAATAGGTAATTTACCAAACAAAGCCTTATTTTGTATCCTACAAGCTTTTGGCTATGGCTAACTACACTATCTTTTGATTCCATATATTGAGGACTCGCTTAAAGTTGCTATCATAGAATCATAAATTTTAAAATCTTTGTTTATTATCTTTAGCTCACAAAATCGTCAACTCGGATTTGTAATTAAGGAAACGTGTTTCCATACCTAAAATTGAACAAAACAATCCCAAATTATTTACAGATTTGTTTTGGTGGTATCATATAACAGAAGTTGAAGACTCGAGTTGTGAAGTAATGTGTAAATCACGAGTGGAACGGAAACTTGACGCTATGCATTACAGATCCAAATCAGCCTGTCAAACTTGTAAGTCTGTACGCAACTCCAACACACACTATCACGTTTTTTAGGATCGTCGATTTTGCTTTTGTAAATCCTCGCTCTCATTTTCTATTGCCTTATAGATGGTCTATGATAGGTACACTTTCTTATTCGACGACAAGATGGTGGGCGCGGAGTTTGATATCAGACGTTTCTAAAAGCCGTGAAGATGAACTTGAAGGGCGTTCCGGGTGGAACGATCATAACTCGGATGAAATCCGGCAAAAATCCTTTATACAAGGTTGAGGAGAGCGACGTTGTTTGGGTGGTTGGTGAGGTTGTGCTGAACATGTCTCTCCGCCTGAGAAATGTCGAGCGCGGCCCAGTCGAGCTTGAGCTTTGGACTGATGTTCTTGGTTGCCTGGGCTTGTAGAAGATAATGGTATCGGATAGAGAGTTTATTTTGTGATTAGGGTGTTTAAGATGTTTCATTTTTTGTGTCAATTGGTATCATGAAGTGTTTTCTTTGTTTCCCCTTGTTTGAAGCACTGCGATCCCTATTGATGTAGGTTTTGTATCAGAGTTTCATGACTTTGTAAGGCTGGATCCTGATATCTCAAACTATACAGTGTGTTAAATGTTCATATGGAGTTGTAGAGTTGGCTCAGCAATCAACATATGAAAGTTAAATTTACTTGAAACTTGAGTTTTGTTATGTTGACCAAGTCTAACATGTAGGTGGAACACAATGAAACTAAGAGTGCCTACAAAAATTGATTTCATACATATGATTATGTGGAAAAGTGATGAGGACCTCAAGACTACTTTAGGTGTCAAGCAGCACAACAATGGTGCAGAAAGGTCAGGCTAACATCTTCATTAGAAGAAGGGAAAGTAAGTAGAATGAGGATGCGATCTTATCTCCCCGTGCCTTCAAATCTCAATATAACAATTGAAATGAAACCATTCAAGCATTCAATATAACAATCGAAATGGAACCATTCAAGCATTCAATATTAGTCTCAAATCTCAATATAACAATCGAAATGAAACCATTCAAGCATTCAATATAACAATCGAAATTCAATATTAGTCTCATGAATGGGTAAATTAGGTTATCTTGAATCTTGTATTATTATTAAAATGAATGAGTTATTATAAGTATATAATAAAATTTTGAAAAAAAAAACGTTAACGATTCTCCGACATTATTTACATTATAAATTACCGACATTATTTACATTATGAATGAGTTATTGTAAGTAGAATGAGGATGCGACCTTATTATAAATGTTTCCACTCACTAACTTATTATTATCATTACTAACTTATTATTATCATTACCGTACAAATGATCGTCCTCCAGAAAAAAAATTATTATAAATGTTTTCACTTACTAACTTATTATTATCATCACTGTACAAATTGTCCCGCGGGAAAAAAAAATATATGTCACGCGCGCGCGTTGCGCGCGCCGGCGCGCCTAGTAAGTTAGAAGAACGTAGACAAACACCATACAATAATATATTATATTTATATGTTGGTTCGGATGAACTTATAAGTAGCTAGGGAACATCTTAATTCGTGTCGGTTGGTCAATACATATTAAAACGAATCAAAATTCATCTCCCTTGACGGTTTTTGGTAGTTGTGATGTGATTCCATATTACACTTGAAATTTAATATAACACGTGAAGTTCGAGATATATGTTGTAACATTTTGGGCACGTACTTAGAATTCACCAATTCATTACATACTCTATAGTTTATGCATGCATGCATGCATCCTAGCCGTAAGTATATATACTTATATATTAGGGATAAATTTAGAAAAGAATTTGGTTAAATAGATCCTTTTTTATTTTTATCAGGTTTGTGTAGCCCTTTAATTTTTATCACTGTTATTAAATTGAGGTTGGAGGGTAAGATGTTTAATTAGAGGTACGTACATTTACTAAATATATTTATATTATGAGCCTAGTTACTAAAGAAAAATCTCAAAAAGACTTACTTAGCTAATTTAACCGTAAATTTATGAGAATTATTTTATGTAACAACAATCTTTACATAAAAGTATTGTACTGATTTTTTTGTAGTATAATATTTGGTAATCTCATAAATTGTAATTACAAATGGTGTTGTGAAATTTCGATCCGACGCACATGTGTATTGGGTATGAGCTTAACACATAAATTCGGTGAGATCTGATGCTAAAAACAATTGACAATAGGAGAATGAACTCATTTAGGGCCCGTTTGGTTCCAACTCCGGAAACGGAAACAAAATGGATACAAATTTAGTCGATATGTATATCCTTATTCATGAAATTTCATGGAATTATTTTTTGTGTGTTCATGAAGATGCATGCTTCCCCACAATTTTGTTTCCCTATATGGTATCAAAATTAATCAAATTATACTCCAATTAATTCAAAACAAAAGGAATAATTTCAAAAACTTTCATGAACAAGGGTATACGTACAAACTAGATTCGTTTCAATTTCGTTTCCGATTCCGGAGTTCAAACCAAACGGGCCCTTAATTCCTCCACGAGTGTTAGTTTATTAAATATTGTTTTTGTTTATTAGGGTAATTTTTTATTTAGTAACTATTATTGTTATTTTTTGTTTAAAATGATGGATTATTTTAGTTATTTTTCTGTTAAGTTACGAAAATTTATTTGAAACCGACCTCTAAAAAATGTCTTATTATCTACCAAATTACAAAATATTGACAAACTAATCAAAATGACAATATCAAAGTTAAACCTTAAGCAAACTAATGGTTATCTACAACTCTGATCTTAGTTCTTTCCCTCCTCGCCGCAGCTCCACCACCGCCATCCACGTCGCCACCACCTCCAAACATAACCGAAATTCTTCAAAAAGCCGATGAACAACAATGCTTTCTCTAATCTCAAATCCGGGATGATAACCTCCCTTAGCTACAACCAAATCACGAAACTCGTCCTCTTCCATTGCCGGTTTTCCCTATGATGATGACGGAGTTGCTCCGGTGGTGATGGATCGAGGTCCGCGAGGAGTTATGCTAGTGGAAGTGAGAGTGTTATTATGTTGTATTATAATGATGCTATTGATCTTATATCTATGTGCAAGAAATTTAAAGATCAAGACCCTAATTTCAAGTATGACTACAATAGGTTGGATCACATCGCATGTTCATATGCTTCATGTGTGGCAGCAGTACACCTCTTAGGGTTGATCAACGGTTTAAAACTGCAACCGTAACCGCAAACCCAAAAAATGGGAACCGCAAATGAACCGCATTTTGCGGCTTGTTTGCGTTTTTTTTCCCCCCTTTTCTGCGGCTTGATTGCAGTTTTGCGGTTCGACAACGAAAAATATGTTGAACCGCAAACCGAACCGATTAGTTGCAGTTCGGTGAACCGAACCACAATTTGCTCAGCCCTAACCCCTCTTATGGAGATGCTGTGGTCTTTGACACCGCCTGGCTCTTTGGAAATCCCATCAAATAACAATTCAGAAACTGTTATAAATGGATACCTTAAAGAAAGTCAAGCCTCTTCTCTTTGCTGACAACTGTAGCTGAAAAAGACAAAAACAGAACTTGTGCATTTTACATGAAATGTATTTGTAATAGCAAAATTGCTAAATTTTTTGATGATTCACGAGCAACAATAATACCAAATCTATGTCAAATAGTTAGACAATACAAGCAGAAGTAAAAAGACACGAGCTGATCCTTCAACCATGATCACTTGAATAGATCTTGAAAAATCTATACCTTTAAGATGTGCAAATAGCACAGCAGCAATCGAAAATTTTGTAACTAGCCTCCATAAAGTACCAAGAGTTGATTTTTATTCATACCCAAAATTGCCTATAGAAGAACAAAGCTTTACGGATCATTCAAAAAATTGCAGGTTTGGTATGAAGCCTTGAAATTAGTACAAACCGCTCAAAGAAAGGGTCATCATATGCTAACATGATTATTGTAATAATCTTATATGAATTGACTAATCAATGGAAAAGCATTCACTTCTTCGAGTGTTCTTATACTCATCCCGATAAGCACAGCATCATGGGTTTTAACAAATCATGTGCAAAAAGCTACACAACTAGAATACGAAAAATCAGACTTCAACTTCTAGTACAAAAATTCAACTGAATAGGCAAAGACAGAATGAAAAGTGATCATGTTCATGTCAAAACAAACACTAACATCGTTCTATGTCAGTCGTTGCTGATCAGTCAAGGCTAAATTTCACAAGAAATTATCTTTTTCAGGATGCAAGTATGTTTACCAATCTTCTATGATGTCTACTTCTCCCAGATTTTTATTTCATTTCAATATGCACGAATATGGATTATGGAATAAGGAAACTGATGAATGAAATAATTAAATCAGTCCCATTAGTTGAATCCTAAAACTCAAGACTCTAAAACTCAACTAACATATGCAAATGCACTTATTTTGATTTAATTGGCAAAGATGGAAACTAAGGGCTCGTTTGGTTCCAACTCCAGAAACGGAAACGGATATAGTCCATATGTATATCATTATTCATGAAATTTTATGGAATCATTCATTGTGGTTTAAAGTAATTGTAGTAGAATTTGATTTAGTTTTGATACCCTATAGGGAAACAAACTGTGGGAAAACAAATACATTTTACATGCAACCAGAAGAAATGATTCCAAAAAATATTCATGAATAAGGTAAACATGTGGGCTATATTATTTCCATTCTATTTCCGTTTCCGGAGTTATAACCAAACGGGGGCTAAGTGATAATGTCAACAAAGCACACCAATATTGTCCTACACTCCTACGTCAGTCATCAGTAATTAGTCAACTAAAGGCTAAAGTTCACATGAAATTTTCTCTTTGAGCATGCAGCCACGCAGAAAACCTTATCACCTGATGTATATGAAAATCTTATCTCAGTCCAATGGTTGAGCTAAACATTCTAAAGTCCCATGGTTAGATCCTAATAAGTCAAGATCCTCAACAAGAAAGGAAATCATCCAAACACCAAAACTTAAGCAGAAAACTTTTTCCACTTTCTGCAATCTAAATCTATATCATAATTTAATAATAGGATGGAAACTGAATCAGAAAGAAAGCTTCTGGAAGATATATTACATAAGTTGTTGTAGCTGACATAGTTATTGGAACTACGTGCTGCACATTTGTAAGAATCTTCACAAAATATTTCAAGAAACATCTCCTGCAGCAACAGAAAGCACAAAAATTCACTCATACATTCACTTTGACCCTGACAAAAATGTAATAACAGTAGCCATATTGCATCTGTTGTCAAACAACATTTTAAACATGGGACTATCTTCAATAATGTGGAGAACATCTCAAAGTCTGACTCTCTTAAAATTGCAAAAACCAGCAGATAAAGATGACAGAAACAACATTTTTAACATGGGACTATCTTCAATAACCTGAGGATACATCAACAAATACGAGCCTTCCTTCAATGATGAGGAGACATCAAATTATCTAACTCGCCTAGATGAAAAATGCGGAGTTATCCATGTGGTTACAATCCAAAATGACCCTTCCTTCCAATTCTCAATCTCAAATAGTCAAATACATTGATCGTAGCTAGAGTCATGATAAAAGTTTTCATAGTGATGAATTTTGACAGAGAAATCACCTATATAAATACCACCATAACTTAACATTTAAACCATTTATGTGTAAGAGAAACCTTGACAACATATTGTTTCAATTTCATGCTTTATAACATTACCATGTAGATCTAATAGCATAAAACACCACTATGATAATATGTATTACAGGCCTAAATACTTGCTTTATAAACACACATAGTATTGAAAGTGCTATGAAAGATCAAACACATTGTACAACCTGAAAGTTCCCATCTTTTCAGTTTGATTTTTTGATTAATCTAAACATGCCAGGCGAAGCTTTTGTCCCTACGCTTCAGTGCCTGCAAGGCTGCATAACCAAACCTCGTATCCTCATTTCTTTCAATAGTTGAGTCAATGAAACAACTTGGTATTGACATTCATACTTGAGCCATAACCATCAAACCTTCAACTACAATCCCGGAGTCATTCAAATCATCTGATAAAGAGTTCAAATCTGCTTTAAGACTCTAAGCATCATTCATCAACAATAACAAGGAATAAAGTGTATAGAAGCATTCCAACAACAACAATGAAAAATAATAGCTAATAAAGATTGGCATCTCATCCAACAACAAAAAAACCCTAGGAGAGAGGGGAGATGAGAGAGTAGAGTGATTACAGTGGCTTTGTTGATGAGGAAAACAGCCTCGTGAGTATACTTCAACCTATCTCATTTCTGGTTTCCAATTTGGCCTTTGTTTTTCTGTTCTTTCTTCTCTTTCTCCTTCCTCTCCACCTTGTCAGTAGGAATTGACTCCATGGCTTTCACATGATCCTCAAATTCACTGCTTTCTACCCCGGACTCATCCTTCGAGTCCTTCTTCCTCTCTCTAGTTCCCACCCTGCGACGACTCTTTACTGATTCCATGGCCTTCAAATACTCATCGAATCAGGTCTTGAACTGGGTATCGGATTCTTGGGTGTCAAGGGTGGAGCTGTAAAAAGACGCATTGAGAGGTGAAACTAAATGGGTTGTTATTCTTCTGATGTTAAGTGCACCGAATTTGAAAACAATGGTGTTGTGAGTCTCCTTCTTTCTCTGTGTGACAGTGTGGGAAGAGAAAGCTGTGTGATTAGAGACGACAATGGTGGGAAATTGGTCGCATTGGGTACAAAAGCAAGACCGAGCGTCAATCTGATAGTAGTAATGGATTGCCTTTTTTCTTCTGGGGATAATTGTACAGAAGAGAATTGCCCTACACAAAAACTAACGAAAAAGTGTGGTGGGCCAACGAAACTTCCCCAACCCCAACAAAGAGAATTGGGAATCTAGAGACCTAACTTCTCCTTCTCCATTCGTCAATCAGCGCGCGAGGGACACTCTGCATTCTCTCATGGTTCTTCATCTTCCACTTCCCAGTGCGCCGTGGGAACCACTAATCAAAGCAAAAGCATGGCGCTACGCTGGGTTTCCTTTATGCCCACCACACTTTCCCCCCATAATTTGCCTACTTTCGTCTTCCCTACCTTCCAATCCCCCTTCCAACTCTTCTATCTCTTTCCCCCTACTTTTCTATATATCTGTCTGTATATCTTATCTGTTCGAATTCAACATTTGTGGCTTCTGGAATCATGGAAATTGGAGACCGGCTTGCTTCTGAGCACCAGATTGCTACTGGTACTGCTGATCATGAAGAGGTGAGTTTCTTTTTCCTTTTAGCTTAAATTCTTGTTAGTAATTGTCTGTAGGTTACTATGTTTTCTTGCTTGTCAAATTTCGTGTTACGATGATCATCTTTCTTTGATTTCGTTACCCTTGAATGAGATTCATCATTCATTCGGAGGTTCCACATAATTATGACATGCTATTTACAATGCTTTCATCGATTTTGATTAAGGGTATGATATAGAACTAATAGAAGTGTATTGTTTTTGGACTGAGGCTCTCCAAATGAATATTTTTGGCAAATATTTTCAGGTAGAAAATTCTAGTAGATTGAATGCAGATACGACGCGGCCTGTGCATCAATGGAAAAGAAAAAACCTGTTCCTAGAGATACCCTCAAGAAGCCTTGATATCTCTCAGGATTCAGTTAAAATTAAGATAGCAGCAACTCCAACACCGACACCTAAGAGAGTAAACTTCATGTTGAATCCGAGCCCTCGTGATTTAAGAACAACCGGATCTCCAGGTCCATCAGTTCGAGGAAGATCATCATCTCTGAAAAATGGCATACCAAAGCCGAGCACCAAGAGTCGAAATGCTTTAGATAGTGAGAAGTCTGCTGATTTAGCTGGCAGAATGACACCTCGGGAGTGGCCTTTGTTCTCAATAGCTAAGATATTTACTCCAAGGGCGAAGAAAGCAGTATCCCTACCTGTTACTCCTAATTTCCATTCAAATCCTGAATCTGTTCACAGTGGAAGCATCAGTGCACCACTTCAATTACATGTAAGCTATGTTCTAGATTTGGAGAAATTCATCTCTACTTGCTTTTTACAGTGAGTTTGCTATTGTAATCTAGTTTTGGATCTGAAAATTTACTGGTTTACAGACTAAAGAAGTTCAACTGCATATATCTCGGTCACTCTCGGTCCCTGTCAACACAGAACAACGACCAAGGAGAATGGATAAATTTATCCGTGTTGTACCCTCACCTCGTGTAATCGAAAATGATATCACCGCCTCTAATATGTCTACTACACCTGTGAAAGCGGGTACACATACTCAACTTTCATCTTTCATCTTTCAAATGCAGTGAAAGTAATTGTTTTCATTATATTTACATTATTTTCTTCTGTATGTCTTTGTGCAGAAAACAATGAAACAGAAGGTGAAGATATACCCGAAGAAGAAGCTGTTTGTAGGATTTGCTTGGTCGAGCTGTGTGAGGGCGGAGAAACCTTCAAGATGGAATGCAGTTGCAAAGGTGAACTTGCTCTAGCACACAAAGATTGTGCCTTAAAATGGTTTGGTATCAAAGGAAATAAGACTTGTGATGTATGTAAGAATGAGGTTCGCAATCTACCTGTCACTCTCTTACGTATCCAAAGTTGTCGCCGTCTAACCAGAGTGCATAGTGCCTCACAACTGATTGAAATAGGCAGTTACAGGCAAGTTCCTTGCACTTTCCTTTTTTCTCAACAGGCTATAAGGAATGCCTCTATGACTTGAGCAATGACTAATTTTACATTGATAAAATGGCTAGCTAGGTCTTTTACCACTATTGGTCTATTAAGAGTACTCATAACGTAAACTCATTAAGTAAATATACCCTTAATAGAGTAATAGTGATAACTCAATTAGAGTGGTAAAAATTAGAGGGTTCACCCAATTCTTTCATTTTTTTTACATTATATTGTGTTTGTTTTCAGGGTTTGGGAGGAGGTGCCTGTTCTTGTCATAGTTAGCATGCTTGCCCATTTTTGCTTTCTAGAGCAGCTCCTGGTGAGACGAAGTTGTCAAATCTTGATAGCTTGAGTTCTGGTATTACACTAATCATTCTCACTCGATCTTCCTTTCTTGTTAAGGTTGCAAAAATGGGTTCCACTGCAATTGCTGTATCTCTTCCCTTTTCCTGTGTGCTGGGTTTGCTTTCATCTATGACCTCGTCTATGATGGGTAAGCTCACTATAATATTCTTGCTAGTGTTCCAAGTTTCAAGCAGCTACAAGATTAATGATTGTTTCCTTTGTTACCACACTCTTCTAAATATTCCAGTGAAGAAGGAATTCGTCTGGATTTATGCAACCATACAGTTCGCACTGTTGGTTATCTTTGCACACATTTTCTACACCTGGGTAAGCCATTTTTACACAACCCGACACATATTCAGCAATTTTAGTGTGTAAGGATGTGATCTTAGGGTGGCATTTTGCAGGTGCATTTGCAAGCAATCTTGTCTATCCTCCTGTCGAGTTTTGCTGGGTTTGGATTTGCAATGTGCGGTAGCTCCGTTGTTGTTGAGTTCCTCAGATGGAGAAGGAGACGCGGTTTTCAGTCTAGGGAGCATGATCTGATGGAATATCCCAGACTAAGACCTAACAACCCCAGTAATCTTGCTTGGCTTGGCTTCCCTGTTCGACGTCCAACTGATGTAGAGAATCCTGAGACGTTTAGTAATAGCTGATACAGTGAAACGACGTCGTACTGTCAAAATGTTATTTTTTGTTCATTAGTGGTGTTATTAGCAATCAAGATGTGATTTTTGTCCGTGTACATTTATTTACAATCATAGCGTTTATCAATTGCCAGTTTGCCATTCACAGTGTTGCATGTTGCTGCTATTTTTGTGGTTTTATGATGAAAATGTTTCAAAGATATGGAAAACATACTGAAGTATGGGCTTGGTTATCCGCAAATGAGTTTCTTCTTCCGATTTATCATAGAAACTAAATTATAACTTTTCTGACAATAATCATTCGTGACATAATCCAATGTTAATAATAGGTAAATAAATGATCATAAGATTTATATAAATTGCTACTAATTATAAGGGTGTGAATAATGAGATTTTCTGAATATTCATCAAGATTCCAATTGAAAGTGCTGATCAAACTCAGTTGAATATCATGTGCTGATATCCCCACATTTGAGCATCAGTCAATATCAAACTTCAGCATATTGATGTCATAATGAAAAGAAAAATTCTTAACAGTAAACTGGTTTGAAAAATCTTCTGTAAACTAAAAAATGAGTTCAGGAAGAAATGTGAATCATTCTCTATTTCTTATTGCTTTACAAAAACAGTACTGATTATTAAATGCCAGCACAGAATCTAGATCTATCTATCCATCTATCCCACTTGAATCATCTGCCTAGTAGTAGTAAGCTGCCTTTTCTGCATTGTTCTTTGGATCTCCTCTCTTATATGCTTTAAACTGCCAAGAACTTCTCTCACATTCTCACTGCTTATCTTCACTTCAGGCTGTTCTTCACAAATGCTTAAAGGAATCAATGCCATGGAGTTATCTACTTCTCCATTGACATCCTCCATTTCAAGCTTCGATCTTCAACGAATTAAAACAAAAATCAGATTAAGACCCATTTCATAAAATGAAAAACCCTTTCGAATTATGACAGCAAATTTTTTACCTTGGGGAATCTGTGTTTGAATCTTCAGCAGAATCTTTCCCATTTGATATTTCTAAGCTCTGAAATTCATCTGAAGAGCTTTGATCATGGTGAGATGGGATTCTCAAAGATTGAAGCTTTTTATTCAGAAAACTAAGCTTCGATCTTCAACGAATTAAAAAAAAATCAGATTAAGACCCATTTCATAAAATGAAAAACCCATTTGAATTATGACAGCAAATTTTTTACCTAGGGGAATCTGTGCTTGAATCTTCAGCAGAATCTTTCCCATTTGATATTTCTAACCTCTGAAATTCATCTGAAAAGCTTTGATCATGGTGAGATGGGATTCTCAAATATTGAAGCTTTTTATTCAGAAAACTAAGCTTCTTCTCAAACTTCTTCCTAGCTTTGGTCTCTTTTTCCAATTGGGCTTCTAACTCCTTCAACTACATTATAAATGTAAAAAAGTAAATTAAAAAAATCCTTGAATTGAACCAAGATTAATAATTTACCTTAGAATCCATGAGTTGTTCATCTTCTTTAGCAGCTTTGGAAGCATCTCTTTCAGCAACCAATCTTCCTCTCAAGCACTCTATAATCTTCAACTCAGCTTCATCTTCCTCCATCTTCTTGTTTTCACTACTGACACACAAATTAAACCCTAAAAATCACAACCCAGATGCCCATTTCACAAAAAAAGAAAGACAGAAAAAGATAGAACAGAGGACCTCAATTTTGAAATTTCATTTCTGCTACACTGTTTTTCTTTATTTTTGAATCAGACCTGTGAGTGTCTCTCAATTATTTATTGCTGCAGAGCGACTGGGACAGCAACAAATGTCCTTTTGTGTCCAATTGTATTGTACTGTATCTATGATGGATTCATGGGTATAGCGACATTGCCAAATCAAGTCCCAAGGAATTCGTGACCAAGTTTAAATCTGGAGGTTGTTGGTTGGTATGTTTATAAGGATAATTATTAAACCTATTTGTCTTAGATTACATGTAATTTGAATAGTATAAATTACATTTGGCTGTCAAATTATATAATGTTCTCATTTTACGAAATAAGGCGTGGGTTCCACGTGTCAAACAATTATTTAAAAATATAAATAAATTTTTTATGCTATTTGTCAAAATATTTATACGTGTTGAAAGTTTTATAATATTAAGTTATATAGTTTTACGAAAAAATCTGAAACCATTACATTTTTATTTCAGTTTTTTTAGTTATTCATTCAAGTATTTTTGTACAATTTTTTCGTACATTTTTGTGCTAATTGTTTAGTTATGATTTTTTTTTACAAGATTTTTAAGTGTATATTTATACGAATGAAATACAATTTTAAATTAATAGTATAAAATTTCAACAAATATAATATTTGTACTTTTTAGCGAAATATGACAAGTAAATAATATAATAAATATATAAAATAATAATATAGATATTTAAAAATTTTAAAACATGTTAGTAATCATGATGTTATTTGACGCCAAATTTGGTCAATTGACAATTGAAATGCAAAAATCCGAAAATTTACTGTCAAATTGCACAAAATCCAAAAAATTTAGTACGTTGAACATTAAACACATCGAGTTTGGTTCATATCGTGAATCATTTTGTAACAACACTTTCCCATTGAGAATCGATGTGTGAATAAAGTTTTCACATCCGAAGCCAATGTTAATAAACTATTTTTTACATTGGGATTCAATGTAAACTTTCAATTTGTGCACCGACTCATAATGTGATTATTTCGGTTTTACATTAACCATTCATGCAAATCCTTTTTTTTTAATTTACGAAAAATTATAGGCTAACATCGTTTTTAATTGGACTATGCTTTTATATCATGAAAACCTAATTTGAAAATTCTTAAAAAAAATATCCGTGTAAAAATATTTAAATTAATTTAAAATTTTTGAATTGATAATATAAAATTTAAACAAAAATAACAACTATGGGTTTTTGTCGTAAAAAGAAATTCTCTTACAATAACAATGTCAAAATATAAATGTTAAAACTTTAAATGTATAGTTCATATTTTATGGTTCTGTCCCAATATTAAGCGGGTTTTGAACCGGTTTCGATTTTTTTATCATCCTATAGTTCATAAGACGAACTCCAAGACAAGTTAATCTTGAACTCCATGCATTCAACTTCATCTCCTGACGATTACCATATAACATTAGCATGAACATACAAGTTCCAAGTTATCAGAGTGAACAACCTGCAGCTGTTCAATACAGTTCGTTTGAGCCACATTCGTATCGTTCCTAACAATTTCCTTACACGACTCTAGAAGATTCGAGAGAACAAGACTCGTTGACTCACCACTCGAGAGGTAACTCTCAAGATCCCGTAGCAGATGCTGAATGAGTTCAGTGCCAATACGGGGCACGCAACGCTGAAGAAGCTTCAACCAGGCCTGCTTGGAAAATGACCGTGGGTCTGTACAAGGGTGGCTAGTGACAGTGGATAAAGCGGCCATTAGATCTCTGTTTTCGAGTTTCAGACGGAACCTCTCCTTGACAAGTGCAGGTGGCGGAACGCGATCTTCTTGCATTAAGTGGTTCCATGTCATCTCAATTGGCCCCGTCTGAAAAATTTGTGAATCCATTTAGAAAACATGGAAGCATTAAATCAGAACTTGTTATGGCCTTGGATTTTCTAAATAGAAGCATCATGTGAACTAGAAACTCAAGTTCTTAAAGATGTTCCTAAATAAGCACATAAATATAGACAAAACAGTAAGAGCAACTGCAGTTGTTGAATATTCATTTACAGGCAGTGGAGCAGCAGAGCAGTTATTGAATATTCATTTACAGACAGCAAGAGCAACTGCAGTTGCCACTAGAATTGCACACAAATCCAAAAAGATCTTAGAGTTCATTTGGTATGATCCCATAAATAAACTAGATGCAACCCTGATACCTCATTTCATACCTCATTTGAAATGAGGTATCAGTTTGGGATGAATCGGAATGAGTGATTCTTCATATTTGTTGTTTGGTCAGCTTTGAATCAGATTAGGAGTGGAAATAAGTAGTAAAGGTTGGAATGAGAGCAACCTTGGTTCTAGTTGGAATCATTATTTAAAATGATTCACTCCAGGAATAGAAATGATTCTCATTCCAATTCATACCAAGCATAAAGATTTAATCAACCATACCTCATTCTCAATCCTGATTCCACAAACAGCCCTAAGATCTTCAGTATGGGTGTCTAGATGGAAAAATTCAATTGAATTTATGACCAAGATACCAAATAGAGGGTCTGGAAATTACTAATAAAGCAGGCTGCTTTAAAACTTTACTACTGTCTCCAATTATAAAAATGAAACCTCGGAGTACTGAGATGAAGCTTTTAAAATATTTAAAATTACCTTTCCAGCACAGGATGCTTTCATTACCATCCACAGATGGCGCTTCGTAATGAAATGGTATCCATGATGCAGCATCTTCTTGTATGCATCCTCAAAATCATCCCATTTCTTATGTTCAACAAGAGCTTCCATCATTGTGTTGAATGTGTAGATATCTGATGTAACCGCATCCTTCCCTTGGATGCGACCTCGGATTTTACCTCTTTCCAATGTCTTCTGGAAGAGCTCAGTTGCCTCATTCAACATTCCATGTTTGAGAAAAGCATTCAGCATTATGTTACAAGTAACAAGATTAGGGGAACAATATTTGTGCATATGGTTGAAGATGAATCTGCCATCTTCAACCCTACCAGCATCTAAACATGCCTGAATCAGACCAGTGTAAGTTACAACCAGAGGTTTACTAGCAACCTTACATATCTTGTCAACCTGCAAATTGTGAATTTATAACGTCACAAAATTATTCCAATCAAGACAATTGGGTGTGATCATAATGTTTTTTGAAGTACAAATCACACTCAGCACATACAATTGTTGAACATTTTGTATCATGATAGTCCATTCTATGCATCCTCCTGATAAATGTAATTGGAAAACATGGAATGGCAATCAAGAACGCTACAAATATATAATGTTCACATTTAACTTTACCGTTAGCATTACAATGAGCATCCCCAATAGCTTCTCCATTTTAGAATATTTGGAGAATTTTAAAGATTTTTTGGTCCAACAGATTCTCCATTTCATTCTCCAAAATAGAGAATAATGGGAAAAAGTGGGGACTATTCCCAAAATTTAAAGACATTCTCCAAATAAATGGAGAATTCTCCAAGATAGAGAATCTGTTGGATTTGATAAAAATATAAAGGGTAGATTTTTACTTTTGATAAAAGTTTAGGGAAGCTATTGGGAATGCTCTATGATGTACAGTAGTAGGCAAGTAACAGGACAGACCAAGACGGTGTCAGTATCTTGACCAGGAAATATGGCTGTCAAAATGTGATATAGCCTGAGAACCTAAACCGGCCTGGAAAATACGGTTCATGTTCGGTTCACCTTTTGGATCAACTATTAAAAGTTACAAAGGAACCTCATGACGAAAATAATTTTTATCTCGGCAGATGAATATGTTGGAGTGAAGAGGTCCGATTTTAACTCACTTAACCATTAGTTCGTAAGACAGTAATGCAATGAACTTCAGTAGTCATGAAAAGAAAACTAAAAAAGAAAAATTAACTACAAAAATGTGAAGACGGGTTTTGTATAATTTCAGTATAGCAGGAGATTAAAGTGCTAAAATGGACCATTTAGCGGTGGTTGTGTAATGTATCCTAATAACAATATAAGCAAGTATAAAAATAATGAATGCAGAAGTACCTGTTCCAATGCTTCCTTACACCTGCCCACACTACATAAACAACGAGCAAGGTCATAATAGAGACTCGCTGAACCCACAATACCCCGTCTTTCCATGTCCTGAACAATACCAATTGCCTCGTCTGTTCTACCTTCTTGCCAAAGAGTATTTAGAACAACTGTTCATCAGGGACAACAATAAAGAGTTACTGAAAGTCCCTTTCTCTTGTAGGAAAAATATTTTAGGAGGATAGATAATAAATCCAGACAAGAAATACCTCTATATGTTAGAGCAGTTGGAATAGACGACTTCTGCACTTTCTTGAAAAATTCGTGTACTAAGTTGTACTTTTCACATGCCAACATCACCTGCATATCGGAACAAGTCCATTTGAAAGATTTCAATAAATAAATAATAAAACAGAAAAGTGACTATATGTGCTTTTCATTTTCATCAAGAAGTTCATCTAAGTCAAATTGTCCATGATACATAAGTGTCAGATTCCGATTAAAGCAAGTAGTGAAAATCAAAGAAAGGGGACATCGGACAAGCTGTAGCTATCCTAGTTGGGATCCTTGTAGCTTAACCAGTACAATGCCAACACTAGAGAGATAAACTGATTTGGAGTGCATAGTACTAAAGATTCTGCTTGTGACAATAACTAGTTTGGAGTTTCCCTCGGCCATCAGACTTGGGACAGGTAAACTGGAATTTTCATAGCCAAATCATAACTGTATTTGGAATACTGTCCATCTATAAGAGAAAGGAAAGATTCTGCTTAGTACATGTTTTTAAAATAAAGAATTGACTATGACTATTTACTATTTACTAATGTAATGTAGGGTCATGAATGACATTTCAACATTAAACAATGACAAATGCCAAGGTTATGAACCACCAAAATCTGAAAATGAGCTGAGGCATTCAGCAATAGGAAGGATCTTTTGGATAGGAGCAAGGGAAAGATACTGATTCATTAATATCCTTTAGAGGGCTCCTGTAATGGTAAAGCTATAGAAAAAACTTCACATAGAATTGCATAAATCTTAATTCTTAACCATTAGTTTATAATTTTATAGTTGGATTAAGTTTATTCTCTCCAAATCTTTTCTTTTTTTTTTCTTTTTCCGTGTTCACATTTTTATTTAGGGTTTTCTTAGGGCCTGTTTGGTATCCATCTCTGGATATGAGATATGAATGTCAACATAAAAAAAAAACTCATATCTAGTGTTTGGTATATCAGTATATGGATATAGATTGATATCTTGATATACTCCTGATATACTTTTTCTCCTCTTTTATTGTACTAAAAAACTAGAGGTATCACATATCATATATTTTTCCTTCCTCTTTCATATACTAAAAACTACCAAACAAATATATCGGATATCAATCTCATATCTTGATACCGATATCTAATATACTTATATACCGATATGGATACCAAACATGCCCTAACTTCTCCTAGATTAACTCTAGGGGAACAAGACCACCTTTAGAGTAGCGTCTACATTCAATAAACTAACAGCAATATTTTGTCCAATCACAAGGGTAGGAAGAATGGAAGGAAAATGGGTGCCCAAACAATATATCTTTTTTTCTGGCAAAACCCCGTTTACTCTGCAGAATCTTGAATATGTGTTTCTTTTTTTATATTCCGTTCTTCTTTCTTTCTGTGACCAATGCATATCTTGCATCTCCTTCCCATTCAAAGTGGTCAATACGTCTTCATAAGATTTGTAGATGATTCATCTATCTGTTTAGCCCATTACAATATGTGGATAACAAAGGCTAAAAAATTTCATGGATCATTCTGTTCTTTCTGAAGCCGACTCCTAAGTAGGCAAGTAGCACAAAAAAGACACAGGATACAAATATAAGAGGACGCAAGGAAGCAACAAATTGAAACCATATGATACAAACACAGCAAGGAAATGGACACGAACAGTGACAAAAGGAATGCAGCAACCCTTAACAGATAAGGTGAATATCATATTAAAGAATAGCAATTAGTTTGAGTCGTTTGACATCTTTATTAAGATGCTGAACAAGAAACCTTACCTCCATAACAAGTCCATATGTCGTGCTTGTAGGCTTTAGACCAGCTTGCTTTAATTGTTGCAGCACCCAGAATGCTCCCTCCCACTGTTTCCGCCTAACACTTGCATTCAAAACCTACAGGAAAATAAAATCAGATGATCATGTGAAAAGATAGTAATTTATGTATATATATATATATATATATAGGGTGTGGTTCCCATGAGAACACCCTTAACGTGTATACATGAGAACAATCATACACCATTGGATGGTGAGTATTAAGGGTTGAGATTTAGAGTAGATATCATATTTAATAATAACTACGAATAATAATAATTAGGAATCCAACAATAACTACGAATAATCCACTCAACCAACAATAACTACGAATATTACATTAAACGATATGGCACCTTCGTAACAAAACTAATAATAATTACGAATTTGTTCTCATGTATACACGTTAGGGGTGTTCTCATATGATCTATCTATATATATATATATATATATATATATATATATATATATATATATATATATATATTTGCACACTATAGCCTTCAGCAAGAAATAAGTGTTTTATAGTGGGATTAGGATAGATGTTATTGTCAGCCTCCTGAAAACATCAGTCAAGACACCACAAGGATATGGAAGAAAAAGGCACAACTATCTGTCCATTTCCACTATAAAAACAGTTAAATATTTCTAATTTCTAACAATTAGTAAAGAGGGTATGGATTTGGCTGTGTAATGCTAAATAAGTATATATTAAACAAACTACTAACAGGGGCCACAAATGAATCGCCCAAGGTACAAACTTAAAGAGATATACTATCTGATGAATGGGCTGATCAATTCAACAAGTATTAAAGCACTGGTTCCAACATACACTATGAGAGAATCAAAATAGAAGGCTCATAAGTGGGAGAGGAAGAACTTATACAGCAACTAGTTTTAATTCTCAAGGCTCATAAACGAGGAGAACTTTCATGTCTCACCTGTGCAAAAAATATGAATTTATACAAGATTCACCATGAGAAGCAAAACGGAATATCAATGTTGGAAGGAAGCAAAAATAAATTTAGATATCAGTATTGCAGACTTCCATTACCAGAGTGGTTATATAATACTGAGGGGGGACTGGGGAGAAACATTATATACAACTGATTTTAATTTTCAAGGCTCGTAACGAGGATAAACTTCACTGTTTCACGTGTGACACATGATTCGGAATTTTTAGATTTTAGTATCATGATGCTAAGAAATGGAGACGAGGAAAACAATCATATGAGAACAAGTTAAGAGTACAACTTACAGCATTATATACAACAATGTCTGGTTCTAGCCGTGGATCCATTTTCTCAAGAGCTGAAATCTTGAAGTTGTTTGGAACAGACCTCATGCTATCCATCACATCAAACAGTTCCTTCATGTGTCCGACTTGTCCGAGAGTAACAGCAATACAATGATAAGCTACAATGTCTGGGTATGTACATTTTTGTTTCTGACAGACAAATATAAAGCCATAGTGAGTGATGTTGGAGCTATTATGGATGAACCCGTAAAAAATCAACTTCCTAGAAAATATTAAAAAGGATTTGTCAGCAGAGAGCAGCACCTGCATTGTACGGAATACATTTAATGCTTCCACTGGTCGTTTTGCCTTTCCAAGGGTATCGAGTGCAGCCGTGTACACGTATCTATTATCATGGATGTTGGTTAGGTGAAAATGGGGCAATAATGGGTTGATAATAGAAATACATACTTTGAAACCCGTAAGGTATTCAATAAAACTATCACATTGAAACCTAGCAAGCAAAAGGCTACCTGAGTTTATGGGATTTAAATCGTTCGCGCATTTGAAGCCACTCGATGACTTGAAGCACCCGTCTCCAATTTCCTAGTTTACCCAGGATTTGTATTACCCTCACAATGGAATGATCACAAAACCTGATCTGTGCACTTCTCATCATCTTGGAGAACATCCACTCTGGCATATCGATGTCAGCGCCATTTAAACTATTAATGTGAACCATCACTTTAGAATACACTGAAACAAGTAACTTTTCTGTGAATATATGCCAGATAAACAGAAATTTTGATAATTTTGGGGGTAAGCATATCTATTTCATTCAATAATATTGCAAGGTGAGATAATGAGAAACCCTAATCTATGAGCACCTCAAGTAAAGCGTTTAGGGTGCAAAACCTTTCAAGGCCATGAAGTGTATTTTAAAAGAGGCACTACTTCTGCAAATACATGCATCTAGCTAATCACATAACCTTCAAGTGTATAGTGCAACAACAATGTGGTCAAATAACACCATACACGCATTCCAGCATTAAGCATTGTAACATGGTCTATCAATGACAAGCAAGAATTGTGAATAATTAATTCATACCTTCTAGCAAGCTTTTGGATCCTCTCCTCCATTTCCGTTCTCGAAATTCGCTTGCCTCCCTGTACACCATCCTCAACTAATTCATCTGAATCAAACCTATCAGGAAATGTTTTGATCAACTTACTCTCATCACCAGAGCCCAAATCCTCTCTCTGATGCTTGTCAACCTTAATCCTCCTGAACCCAGACCCTTTGTCCATTTCACTCCCCTTTTTCTCCTCCAATCCCTCAAATTTCTTCAAATTATACTTCAACCCGTCTCCTTTATGGCTTCCAATTTGACCTTTGTTCTTCTGTTCTTTCGTCTCTCTTGCCTTCCCCAAATCCCCTCCCTGAAACTTGTCAACTTTAATCCTCCTGAACCCAGACCCCGTGTCCATGTCACTCCCCCTCTTCTCCTCCAATTCCTCAAATTTCTTCAAAGTATACTTCAACCCATCTCCTTTATGACTTCCAATTTGGCCTTTGTTTTTCTGCTCTTTCTTCTCTTTCTCCTTCCTCTCCACCTTGTCAATACGAATTGACTCCATGGCTTTCACATGATCATCAAATTCACTGCTTTCTACCCCGGACTCAGCCTTCGAATCCTTCTTCCTCTCTCTAGTCCCCTCCCTGCGACGACTCTTTACTGATTCCATGGCCTTCAAATACTCATCGAATGAGGACTTGAACTGGGTATCGGATTCTTGGGTGTCAAGGGTGGAGCTGGCAAACGACGCATTGAGAGGTGAAACAAAATGGGTTGTTGTTCTTCTGAAGTTTAGTGCGCCGAATTTGAAAACAATGTTGTTGTGAGCCTCCTTCTTTCTATGTGTGACAGTGTGGGAAGAGAAAGCTGTGTGATTAGAGACGACAATGGTGGGAAATTGGTATGTGGAAACCCGTGTTGGGTACAAAAGCTCCATGGAGAAAACCCCCGCGAAGAGAGAAGGGGAGAGAAGAACAAGACCGAGCAGACGATGCTTTCAATAGTAGAGAAGAGATAAATTATATATATATATATATATATATATATATATGGATAAATAGTAAGACATAAAAAAAATATTTTTTACCCGATTTTTAGAAGGGAAAAAAGGTGACAGAAATGGGTTCATCTGGTCTATGTACCATCCCAATTTAATTGCTGAAGCTATCTCGTTGCTCCAAAGCTCAGCTTCATTGACTGAGGATCCTGGTATCACCTGTAGTGGAAGAATGAAATGCGTTTCTGCAGATTCTTGTACAATGACTATTGTATGTTCACTAATGAACTCACTTGCTCACCAATCCAAATTGATTAAGTTTTACTTCCTTGTATGCATTTCAATTTAGAAATGTCAACTAAATACAAGTCACCTAATCTATCTGACAGAACAAGATTCACATGTGGTTGATTTAGACTTTCCTTGTGTGGTTTGCCCTGCCAATTTTGTAATATTTGAACTCACTTGCTCAACAATCCAAATTGATTAAGTTTTGATCTTACCACTACAGGAAACATTTTTTTTCAGAGTTTCATGTTATGTGTATCAGAAGGAGGTATATGTAGCTGCATGGGCACAGTCCCACAACTAGAGCGCGTGATTCCGGATGATGAGGATGTCCTTGAAGAGAAAAACCATGTTGCTGCAGGTGAAGCTGGTCTGAATGTCGCGGTTCAGATACATACAGGTGAAGCTGGTCTGAATGTCGCGGTTCAGATACGTGGCATGGTGAAGATCTATCCTGGGGCAAGATCTTGTTGCTGTAGCTGTATGTAGCAGGAACCTCCCTTCCATGCTCTCAAGGTATGACTGACTTGTCTGCTGGGACCTAATGGAGCTGGTAAAACTACTGCACTCAACTGCTTAACCGGAATCAACCAAGTGACAACCAGAGATGGTAATCCTTTATATTTTTATGTTTGTGATAAGTGTCATTTGTTTCTGCACTTGTACTGTTTTAGATGATCATATATTTTCTAATTATAATAGCATTGAGGTAATGCCTAGTAATTCCTCATTCATTCCCAGAATTGATCTTTTTAGCACGTAAAAGAAGAAATGAGTTCATCTAAAGTTAGATTATTTTGGACGAGCCGGTAGGAGATGAAACTGTATTTGATCTTCACTATGAATCAGACAACAGGAATGGATCCTATAAGCCAGAGACATGTTTGGGACATGATAAAACGAGCAAAGAGAGGCCGAGCAATCATCCTAACGACACGCGCTCAATGGAAGAAGCTGATGTCCTAAGTGATCCCATAGGTATCATGGCCAAAGGGAGGCTCCGTTGCATCGGAACCTCTATCAGATTGAAATCTCGGTTTGGCTCTGGTTTGACAGTGAGGCAATTTCTGGACTGTCAAACCAAATATGCTAATATAAGAAAATGGTACAGAATCAGAAGTTTAGAAAATTAACAATATAGAAGACAAATGAGTGCACGATTTGACTATGCTTTGACCATGAACAGATCTCCACAAAATGCGCAACAAGAAATTCTTGATTTATTTGCCGTCTTGACTATGCTCAATCAATGAATCAAACCAATCATCAATCATCTAGTAGAAAGTATATCAACATTCATATCACACTAAGCAGTAAATACGTAAAACAAAAGGAAAGCAGAATATTGTAAATCAATATGAATCAATGGAGTTTCTAACCATATGAATATGAATATATGATGATGATATCCGTGTATCAGTAGTAAATGATCCATTATGATGAAGTCCGAAATAAGCAATCGAAATCTCTCACCAACCGATCCGTTCTTGATTCTTCTAGATCAATCCGCTTCGTGTTGCATACCCGTACTGTGATCTCTGGATGTTATCTTTCCGTTTCTTGTAGATAATTCCAGCGACAACCACCGCAAAAACACCAATCAGCACTCCGAACGCAATTCCGGCTTTCTTCGCAGCATTCATCCCGCCGGAGGACTTCTTCTCCGTCCCCTCAGTGTCAACGGAATCCGCTGCACGAACGTTCGCCGATGGAGCCGGAGAAGGAGAATCATCACCGGAATCTGCGGGAGAAGACGGCGAAGGAGATGGCGATTTATGAGGCAGTGAATTTTCCGGTGCCGGAGATGGAGAATGAGAGCTTGGTGCGTTCGTCGAAGGAGGAGGAGCAGGAGGCGAACTATTCTGCGGAGACGATGCTGGCGCTTTCACCGTGGATTTTGAATCAGCGGGAGGGACTTCTGGTGCTGGAGCCGGTGAAGAATTCGTCGGATCTGCGGAGAAAGCGAAGTTTAGAGTGAGGAAGAAGACCGCGAAAGTTGCAAACAGCCTCCATTGTGCCGCCATTGCTACTTCTTGATGTTGAATCCCAGTAAACACCACCACCACAAGCTACTGCTCCGGGAACACCTGTATATGAACCGATCCAATATAAAGACAACCAATTAAAAGACAAATGTATGATTCGGAACCAGATCTAGGGTTTTTACACAGCCAGAAACACGAAAATTCTATTGAAAAGCAAAATATACAGGTAGCAACACGTAAACGCGTATAAAGAGCGGAGATCTACCGGTTGAAAGAGCGACTGGAAAACGAATGCCTGTGGACAAAAATGCTGGAAATTTGGAGAGAGAGCAAGAAAGCAGAGATGGAAGTGATTAGTGATTACAACGGCCAGCCCGAAGCATGAAATGAATTGGACATGGAATAGATTCTCTCAATATATCCATTTCTTTTTTTTTCCCAAAAATAAATAAGGGCAATTGGAAAACGCGCACAAGCTTTTCTAGATCCCCTGTGTGAATGAACTTTTAATTTTATTTAGGGTAATACAATTATTTAGATTTTACACTGATTGCGTTCAGTTTATAAGCACTAATTACTAATTAGCGTACCACATGTATTTTCGAATATTTCATATTATCTTGACAGCCATAAACTATTATTATAACTAGTGTACTACCCGTGCCATGCACGGGATTTTTGTAAATTATTTTTATATAAAATTTATATTTAGTTATAAAAGTATTAAAGTTAAGACAATTACATATAGAAAACATTATTAAGTATCATTATAAACCTATATATTTTGTTATATCTAAGAAAAATTATAATGTCAAATTACTTAATTATAAATTCAGTGTCACATAAATACCAGTTCGGATTCGCATAACATTGTTAATCTCCTTCTTCATATATGTTATTATACTCTTTTTTTGGTTAAACATATCAAGAAAAAAACTATAATTTGATTATGATGGGATCTATTATGGGAGATGTACTGAAAAATATATGTCAACCGTAATGATAAGCTTTGCCTTTTTTTAGAAAAATATGTATTTAAATAGGTGAATATACTCTAGGATTTAAATAAACAAAAAACTAATTAATCCGATCCACCATTTTTGTTGACTTACAAAATGAAATAAATCCATTAAAAAAAAGGATAAATAGTTAGATGCAGCAGGAAGATTTTGAGATGATAGGATGAGATTTACTTAAAATCATGTATAAATACGCATATATTTGAAAACAAACTGATTTATTCTGAAATTTTGTTAATTAATATATTAATTCCAAAAATGTATGTATATCTAAATTTTAAATATGTTTTCTAAGCGATAAATTTAGTTTGTTAAAATATCAAATGTAATAATTTTTTAAAATATTATGGGTTATTTTCAATGTGACAGTGATTTTATGCATAAAAAATGCAAGTTTAAATAGACATGAAATAAGATAACATGTAATATTACAATCCAAGCAAATAGAATTTTAGTAATTAATTTATAGCAACTCTTGAAATAAAGTGTGATATTAACTCAAGTGAAAAAAATAACTCAAACCTTACTAATTTATTTATAATGACTCCTCAAAATATTTACTAAAAATGATACTTATTAACTATAGAATAAAGCTAATCGAGATAACTAAGGAGAAAACCATTGTAACTAATTTATCTCTAATAATTTAGAAATAATTTAATGATACTTAATCAAACAAAATGTTGTAGTTTAATTTAGTTCAAAAATATTTTTGTAAAACAGTAAAGAAATAAGGTATATAAATTTATTTGCTTTTTTTGCCTAATCATGTAGATGTTATTATTTAAACAAATAAATGAAAAAGTAACTAACTTGTATTTACGTAGGTACTAATATATAGAAGATCATATTAGTTATTAGTTCACTAAGGTACAATTGTATTATTTATATCATAAATCATTTATATAACTAATTGGATATATTTATTTATGTAAATGCTTTAGATTACATGTGTAATGCTTTAGATTACATGTGTAATCATTTATATAATTAATTGTTCAATTACAAAATGATTAATAAAAATAATTAAATAAATATTTTACAATTTAATAACAATGGCAATTTAGTAAATATTTTACAAAAGAAATTTAGAGATTAATTAAACTTTTTAATATAAATTCTGGTGGTTAGGATCTATTATAAAAATTATAATCAAAATAATTAATAATAATAATTTACTAATTACTTTAGAGATTAATTAAAATGGCAATTAGTTAGTTAAAAATTATAAAATTATTAATTAGCAGCTAGTTGGTTATCATATATTTTTTTATTTGAAAATTTACTTAGAATTTACGAAAAATATTTTAAAAGTATTTTTAAATTTATTAATTTAGCTAGTTAGTTAACAAAATCTTTTTATTTTAATTAATAAGATGAATAACACAAAATTTAAATAGAATGGCATTTTAGTAAATATTTTAGAAAAAATCCTATGTGGCATACCTAGTTGATTGACATGTGGACTTAGTGTCATTTGTTTTAGTAAGTAATATAGATTTGTCATATTTATTTTTTTGGATTTTATTGTTCAATCCAATTACACAATGCAGGTTAATTGCGTAAAAAAATCAACACTAGTATTAAACTCGATGTTTGAAATAACGGGTTTGTTCCGAACCTTATTGATTTCTGGCCTGTTTGGTAGATGAAAATTTTAAGGGGTTAAGATTATAGGAATTAAGATGGGGAATAAATATCTTAATCTGGTTTGTTATGTGAATAAAGGAGATTAAAGGACTTATATTATTGAGATTAAGGGAATTAGAGTATGAAAATTTTAAGGAAGAGGTTGAAGTCGAGTTAATTGAGAATAAACAAACTATGTAAGGAGAGCGTAAAAACCTTTGTGGGAAGTAATGATGACTAATGTTGGAAGCGAAAAATTAGGATCATCCAAGCGTCATAAATCGGGTTCTATGTTCGATATAGAACACGGGAATGACACCTTAGCAAACCCAATTGGGACCCTAACAGAGAGAAAAGAATTAGTAGTGGTTACTCCACCTCTACTACACCTGTTATCAACAATGGTGAATGTATGATCTCACGGGGTGTTTTTTGGAAGATCGTATATATGATCAATCTACTTAGTGGGAAGAGAGAGGTAAACAACAAGATTATTAATGTCTCGTTGGTGGAGGAGCACAAGACAGTGTCGAACGAAACCAATTATGAGCAAACGAATATAGATGTGATGACCAGGAATACCGGAAAGGAAATTGATACAAAGACAAAAGCAGATCAAAACGAAAATCGGAGACTGGAAATTAAGAGAAGGAAGCTTACCAAAGAAGACCTAATCGAAGACGATAAAACTCCTAGAAATACATCCCTTAAAAGCTTGAAATATCATAGATCAAATCAATAACCAAAAATAGTTTGCCGATTAGAAAGAGTCGGGAACAAATGAGAGTAGAATCAAGAAGAGGGTTAACATGAGATCTTCCTAGTAGAAATCCCACAATGCTTGTTGTACAGCACAAATTGAAATAATTAGAGAAAGAGGACCCAAAAATTTGCATTTTGTGAAATTGGCCTCTATTAAGCTAACTAGATAAAAATAGGTCTGTAAAATATAAAGTAGGACACTGTTTGAAAGAATTGAAATAATGATGCTGCAGGCTTTTTTCAGATGATTTGATGTTCACTTTTTTAGATTACCCAAAAATTTAAACAAACACTGCTTACCCACAAATACTGCTTCCCACAAATAGAACAGTAAATGTAAACAAACACATTACCCAGGAATACATTACTCAGAAATACATTACCCAAGAAGTTTGAGATTACCCAGAAATAGAAACAAACACTGCTTACCCACAAGTAGAATAGGAAAATGTAAATAAACACTGCTTACCCACAAATAGAACAGGAAGTTTGAGTGTTTTAGATTCACAAAAACAAGAGATGAGAAGTCTCAGATTACCCAAAAATACATTACCCATAAAGTTTGAGATTACCCATGGATGGAAACAAACACTGCTTACCCACAAATAGAACAAGGAAATAGAAACACAACTCTTACCGTTGCTTACCCATAAATAGATTACCCATGAAGTTTGACATTACCCAAAAATACATTACCCACAAATAGAACAAGGAAATTTGAGATTATCCATGGATGGAAACAAACACTACTTACCCACAAATAGAACAGAAAGTTTTAGTGTTTTAGATTCACAAAAACAAGAGATGAAAAGTTTCAGATTACCCACAAATACATTACCCAAGAACTTTGAGATTACCCAAAACTAGGACCAAACACAGCTTACCCAGAAACAGAACAGGGATATGTAAGCAGTCCAGATTCCGGTGAAGAAGAAGCTCAACAAGAGTGGACCTGCGTTTGAAGGGAAGAAGAAGGGACCTGCATATGGATACCCATAAATACATTTACGTTTGAAGGGAGGGAAGAAGAAGGGATAAGGGAGGGAAGAAGATGGGCTGAATTGATTGGGTTGTTTATTCTATTCAACATGTCACCCATCAAATCAGATGCATACATATGTCCCTTACTTTTTTGATTTTTTTCTATAATAGGAGTCCATTTTCTAAATGAATAATTGGGAGTCTCAAAATCCAAACTCTACATTGTAAAAGGCCTACATTTCAAATTTAGCCACACGAATTCAAAACACGGTCCATAAAGCGGCAAAGAAGAAGAGAGGCAACACATATAAAATAATCGAAATACGCTTAATAAGAGAAAATTTAAGAAATCAATAATGAAACAGTTTTAACTAATATCTAATATTACCATAGAAACTCTCCATTGTTGGGAATCCGAAGAACTGAAAATGAACCGGAAAGAAACAACAAGATAAACGAGTATCAATTCAATCCACCGAATAAAAGATGACGATCATGAAAGCGGGAAATAAGAAGAGTAAATTGGAGATACGGAGCGACAAACACGTGAAAACGGCAAAGAAAAGCAGAAGATGACACATGACCCCTTGCATAAGATGACAACACTTTTAAAGCAAATGTCAAGGGAAGTGGAATACGGTTGTGTTTAATAACCTTGCGGTGGCATCAATGGAACGGAACAAGACAACCCGTGGTGAAGCATGAGGATGGTTGTAGATTGTCGAAGCGGTAAGAAGGTGTGTGGAAGACGAAAATGCGGAAGCAATAGACTTAGGGATAAGGTTGGCTGCAACGGCAATAAATCTTGCCCAAAATTAAGAAAGGAAACGTGCTGAACAAGTAGCGTTAAAAATGGAACACCCAAATCAAGAATAGAAGCAGGTGAAAAAGTCCAGTGAGCAGTCTAGGAAGCTTTAAGTGTTTACAAAATTACAATCTAGGGTTCAGTGCAGGTTTAAATTCTCATAAATAAAATGCATTAAAATTGTCATTATTTATGTTAAAATGTATTAAAATTTCAAACAAATTGAAACTCACGAAATAAAACATTATAACTATATATCAAACATTACAATCTAGGGTTCAATGCACGTTTAAATTGAATATGATGTATATGAATTATGAAATGTAATGATGGTCTAATTTTGTGACCAAAAACATACATGTAATGAATATAATACGAAATCAGCAATAAACAAATTAAATATTTAGGCAATAATTATAATGTAATTATATATCGGAATTGTAATATCCTTTGTGCTTCTTTGACTGCAGCCCAATCCCCTTTGCTTCTGATTTCTTCATGATCCTAAGCCTCTTGCATGATTCTACAAACATCCTGCAAAAATAAAATTGTAAAAAAATATGTATTAGAATAAAATTTACTTTTTTAATTATAGATAACATATGTGATTTTATTTTTGAATTTTATATTATATTTCAATCTTTATAATTGTTTAAATTAAAACTAAGACTTTAATTTCAAGTTTAATCCTCAAAAAGTATTATAAAAAATAAATACTTATTAACTTTTTTTACTTATAGATAACACATGGTTAATTTTTCTTCAAATACAATAAATAATTACTTAGAACATATACATATAAGAGAGAAAATATAATATAATATATTAAATATATTTAACCAAATATTATATAAAATTCGTTTACAATAAGGGTATTGCATGATTTTTTATAAAATTATAATTTTCTTACGATAATAATTTATAAATTTAAAATCAAAATTTTAAGGTGATATTTATAGTGTGGGTGGGCTTTAATCAATGAACGATTAATATTATTAAGCCCAAACCTTGTTAAGACGCAAGCCCATAGATAATTGGGCCTTGGCTATATACATAATTGTTTCCAGAACTTTGGTAATTATTTCGTTTGTTTTCCTTCAAAAGAAAAACCTAAAAATAGGACTGAGCATTTTCCGGTTCCGGACCGGACCGAAAATAAAAGGTCTGGTCTTCGGTCCAACCAATTCGGTCCATAATCGGTCCGGTTCATAATCGGTCCGGTCCAGTCCGGACCACAATCGGTCCGGCCGATTCAAACCTTTTTTTATAATTTTTTTTTAATAAAATAGACCGAAAATATTTTGTTTAGATATTGTTCTGGTCCAGGTCCGTACCTATAATTTTGTAAATATCACAAGTTTTTCGGTCCTGGACCTGGACCGGTCCATTTCCGATCCGCATTGTTCCGGTCCGGTCCAAATGTGGACTTATGAACTCCTACCTAAATTTATTTATTTTTTTTAATGGAAAATATATAGGCAATAAATTTAACCTTAAAAATTTATTTCATAATCAAACTTAGAAGATTTTAATAAAACTAGAACAAACTTTGTTTCAATTTTTCCAATCAGAAAAATGGACTTTCAACCTATTTTTAGGAGACATATGATAAAATTAAATTTCACTTTTAATCAAAAAAAATATATAGAAAAACTTTGAATAATAAAATCAAAAAAAAAAATTATAAATCAAACCGACAAAATCTTTTGCCACCATCCCGACCGGGCGGTCCAGTGAGTTAATAATTACCCTGCCAACCCGACTCGGTTGACCGGAAAATACTAAAAAAACAAAAGCAAAATTATAATATGATAAATTTGGTAACATAATTTTTAATACATTAAAAAAAATATTTTATGAAAATAACATAATTTTTCTGTAATTTTTTATTTTGTTTCAAAACAAAAATGATCACGGAAATTTAAAATTTATATATACAATTTAAGTTATATAAGCAATTGGAAAATACACCACAAAATTAATAATTATTTCATTTTCTTATGGCATGAATTGATTTAGAAAATAAATAAGCCAAAAGAATTACTCACTTCCATGGGACATCTCCAAGAAGCATCCAATCTCCATCTTCGTCTTCGTAAATAGGCACGTATTCAGTATTATCATATCCTTTATTTGCGTCCCCTATTAAATATTAAATATAAAATATATAATTAATAATATATACATAAATTAAGTTGATTATTTATTTGAACTTATACTACATGCCATAGCTAAGCAACGTACCAACACCAATGTATCCAAAGAGTTTCTCAAGAGCTGCAACAAGATCCGTGTAGCCTTGGTGGTTGACAACATCGACTTTTCGAAGAAACGGAACACCGTCCATGCTGATCTTGACGAACGCCTTGGGTTCTTCCTTACGAGAATTCGAGTCCTTTTCTCCGATACCAATTCTTTGTCTAAACGAGCAAACCGGAGGCCATCCGACAACCGGAGCCTTGCTCTTGTTTTCGGTTTTGTTGCCATTGATATCAATCTCGGAGAATGCCCTTTTCTTTTCGGGTTTTCCGGAATCACCGGGCAACCCGAGTCTTAGCTCGGTGATCTCGAGGCCGGCATCCATGGTAGAAGCCATGAAAAGTGGTTGAAGCTTGAAGGTTTTGTTGTGTGTATGAGTTTTAGGGTTTATAATGAGGTTATTGATGTAAGAAGGAAGAGTTGGTTTTATATGTGTATAGTTGTGAAGGTGAACATTGGTTGGTGGGTGACATCAAAGGCAAATGTGGGTCCATGTGGGCCCTATGGGAGCAAGTAAAGGCCCGACATTTGGGCCCGTGAGAATGGGAGTGTGGAAATAGAAAGATCCTACGGTGGGGATTTGTTTGATTATCTTGGTGAGATTTGATATTGGCCGTTGGATTATTTGATAATCGTAGGGAACACGGCATGTGATCTTCTTTCCATGTTATGTGAAATGAGAAGACATGGATGGCATATAATGATTAATGATGAAGACCCCATCAAACCCCATGTGAAGAAACATGCATATGCATATGTATTATGTATAATCTTTCTATAAAGCTTTGAAATGTCATCCCATCGGGTTTACTTAGATTTGTCGACCTTAAGACATTTACCGTGCATGCATTAGGTTTTATGTGCTAAGATTGGGTCTACATAGCACAGTCGTGTGCATACGTGCATGCATTAGACCCGAAAGTTATTGTATGGTAGGATAGACGAGACGATTAGAGGTTAACTGCTCTGATATTTGTTAGAGATAATAAGTTCACACACCGGAAGTTGAGGATATTTCAAGCTTAGTATATAGCGTATGTGAGTTCCTCCTCCTATTGTCAATTGGTTTTAGGATGAAACTTCATTAGGTTTATGTGCTAAGATTGGGTCTAACACGTATGCACATGCACCCGTATATACACGACCCCACTTTATAGAAAGGTTTGAAATATCATCTCATCGGGTTTACTTAGATTTAATCAGACTGGATGATCTTAAGATGTGGTGTCAAATATCAATCGATTTCCATTGTCGATTACATACTGAAAAGCTGTTAAAGTTCATGTGACTGCATATCACGGTTTTGTGCATAGGCGAATGCATTATGCCCAAAAGTTAATGGTAAGATAGATAAGACAATTAGAGGTTAACCGTTCTGATATTTGTTATAGATAATAAGTTCACACATCGAAAGTTAAAGTGTTTAATATATAAGATCGGTGAGTTACTCTTTCTTATTACCAATTGATTTTAGCATGAAACTTCATTAAGTTTATGTGTTAAACCTGAATTTAATCTTACTGTACGGTCCATCTATATTGAAATTTAATAAAACATTCCCAACTTTGGACATGAAAAGTTACAATCCCTCTTTACTTGATCCACCAACAATTGCATAAACTATTAATAATATAGTTATACAAGATTTGTTAGTTACTTATAAGAATGTATCCGATTTTGATGCTAATTTGTCAATCAATATCATGGAATGATAAATATATTGTTTAAAAAAAAAATGACACTAAAAGTGTGATGCTTTATTATATTCATGTGCAATTATACATAGTATAGTGGTATAGATGCTTCCATTATTCCCACATAATTATTGAACACTATTTTTTTGGGTTTGGCTAAAAGAATATTACATTATAATATGCTAATGTTTTTTTATAAAGTATAATACTAGTCTATTTATATTTTAATGTCAACTAAGATACTATAATCAATGAAAAAGTAGCATATTTTTCTAAAAAAAAAATTCAACCAAAATTATCTAAAATAGAAAAATGTGTAGTATATATAGAGGGGTGTTATTTGCACGGTCACGCATTGTGTAATCGTAAAAAAAAAAAAAAAAAATTCCTGACATCACGGTTACGGAACCCATAACCGTGAAGGTCTCATATTTATTTTTTCGGGTTAGAATTCATGTAGAAAATTATCACGGATCCGGAACCCGTAAAGTTCACGGTTACGGGATCCGTAAACATGACCAAAAGTTCACGGTTACGATCCCGTAACCGTGACATTATGACGGTTACGGGATCCGTATGCGTGGTGCAATGACGAAATCTTGAACCGTGCAAATACGACTTCCGTACATATATTATATCTAAATTTACTCTTTTTTTTTAAAGAAAAAACACACCAAAAATAAAAAGAAAACCGAGACATGAAAGTGTGGAAATGGGCCTTAAGTTGGTCCATAAAAGAGGACTTGTATCCCGTGTTATATGGTTGTCATCCTCGAGGACTTTTTGTCAAAATGCATTAAAGTCTAAAAAATTTTCAAATCCAAATATTCAAAATAAAGAGAGATGTACTTTCAAAATAAATAACTAAAAAAAATAATGAGATATGTACGTAATGTATCCTT
Source organism: Fagopyrum homotropicum (assembly GCA_033239125.1). NCBI lineage: Eukaryota > Viridiplantae > Streptophyta > Magnoliopsida > Caryophyllales > Polygonaceae > Fagopyrum > Fagopyrum homotropicum. The sequence goes on from BSWB01000001.1 coordinate 167,196,079, forward strand.
AACAAGGGGATAGGTTATTTCTAGACCCGTTAAAAAGGACGAGGTGATCTTTAAGGAAAAACAGACGGATTCGGATAAGAGGTGAAATATTGTCGAATTGAAAATCTTATTAGTTAAACTCTACTTTTTAAAATAAAATATTAAAAATGATTATTACCATAATTATTTTTTTTAAAAAAAGACTATCCATCCGAGCTATTAGATGGGTTTGTACAAAGTACAAGCTCGCTACGACGTTATTCAAATTTATTTCGGATCCTATCACAGTAAACAGTTTAGTCAAACTCTCCGATTTCAGCTTATTGAGAGTTATTATGAAATATAATCTATCAAATAATCTAAAAAAATGAATTAAATGTCTCAAACTGAAAGGTACATAATTAAAGTGGAATCTAAAAAACATTAAATATTTTCAAAAAAATATTTAATGTTCACCTATAATTTATAAATTAATAATCTTAATGTTAACAAATCTATATGAAATTATTTTGGGCCGGAGTAATTATATCCAATTATAAAAGTCTCTTATTGATCGAAAAGTATTTTTATATCAATATATATAAATAAATCCTAAGAACACCATATCTAACTATTTTAATCTTGTTTAATTTGTGTCTAAACTAAATATACATTATATATATTAACGTGAAATTGTTTATTTAATTATAAAAGTCTATTAATCATTTTTATTTGTTTGGATGATCTAATGATCATTAATTATTATTCATGGTATAATTACTATACAATTACGAGACAATTGAGAATCATTTTATTTGTTGATGAAGACGAAGATAATCAATCAAAATCAAATGTGTTCATATGCTTGTAATTATAGTCGCTACACCTCACATTAGTTTAATACTTAGATTCTCAAATCATTTTTTTCAGTTAAGTTTGTTAAACCGAAAAAAAATCATATATATATATATATATATATATATATATATATATATATATATATATATATATATATATATATATATATATATATATATAATATTTGAACAATAAACTTAACTTTTTCGTAACGGATAAAAATACACGTTTTTCTCCTCTTTAAAATTATGGCTTTATTTAGAAACGTATCATTCTATATATATTTTGAGTTGTGTTTTTCCATATCAAATATAAATTTGGCCTTAGTATATAAGGTTGAATTGAAGGGACCGTACATGTGTGCTTATATACACATGAATTCCGGTTCGTAGTCAAGTTGGGCTTTAACAACACGTGTATGTGGTTAACTACAATCCTACTTCTAGGTTTAACTTTGATAGATTTTGGTGAAGAAGACCACACAACTGTTGAAGGTAGAATCACACGTTTATTGATAATATAATGATCCTCTCTCTCTCTCTCTATATATATATATAGAGAGTTTGGCTCCCATGTAAACAGCCCTTATAGTGTTCAATGAGAACGAATTATATTCGTTGGATCAATATAATGGACGGCTGAGATTAAGCATTATTTTAATTAAAAAAAATAAAATAGTTACATAAACCTCAATTTTATGGAAGGTGTAGGCGCGTGTTAAACCACACTCTCCATAACTTCCACCAATTTTAATATTCTCCTTAAATAAGACCACTAAATATTCTTACGGTTATTTTCGTATCCCGCTTCTTCCTCCAAAGCACAATCCTCTATTTTTGAACTGAAGCATCTCCTTTGTGCCGATAACTTCTTCCGGCATTCGACGGCGTCTTTGGAGCAGGAGCTTTCTTCCCCATCCATTGTACACTAGCAACTGTGTTCGCCTTTCAACGTCTTCACTCGAGGTAACTAACATTCTTCAATAACATTCTTTTTTCGATTCTTCAATTTAGGGTTTTTTGGGGGTTAAAACTAACGAAATCCCTAATTTCGTTGTGGATATCTTCGTCCTCTACTTCTTCATCCAGTTTTCGGCGTCATTGCAGTCGTCAGCGTAGTGTTCGTGGGTCGATTCCGTATTTGTTTTTGTGTTCGACGATATTCGGAGTTCTACAACCTAATATCCTATTCGGTGGCTGTATTCGGTTCTATAAGTGATTGTATTTGGCGTTCTGCGTTCTCACTCGAGGTAATGAACATTCTTGGATTACATTCTTTTTTCGATTCTTCAATTTAGGGTTTTTTTGGGGTTAAAACTAACGAAATCCCTAATTTCGTTGTGGATATCTCCATCCTCTACTTCTTCAATTTAGGGTTCTTTGTGGTCGACTGTATTCGGAGTTCTACAACCTAATATCCTGTTCGGTGGCCGTATTCGGTTATATAAGTGATTGTATTCGGCGTTGTGCATTGAAACATTTTGTTCTTCATCGATTCTTACACACATTAGGGTTTTCTTCGACTATCCGCGACTAATCCGTCTCAAGAGGTACTTTTATTGTTGTATTTCGCTTGTCTGTCCATATTTGAGTTGTGTCATTGAGTATTGGTTTATATAATCGGTTGTCCATCGTTGTTGAATGTTCCAAAACTGAATGTCTATTGATTTTTGTTGTTGATATTGAAATATTTTTGTCGAGTTTGGGTTACGATGCTATTGTTGTTGAATGTTGTCGATGTCTTGTCGAATGCGAGTTACGCTTGAGCCATTTTACGCATGCCTGTTCATATGCGATTGGTGTGAGTGACTTTCGGTTTTAATATCCTGATAAGTCCATTATTCATGAATGTTTACACATGCCTGTTCATATGTGATTTGGTTATTTTTTGGTACATATTAGCATTGAATTTTGTTCTTCATGTGATATTCTATAATATGATTTGTAAGTCGTTTCTTTAAGAGTTGATATCTGATGATTTTTACTACACATATCCGATGATTTTTACTACACATATTCGATAGCATACTACTTTTTTATTCGCTAACAGCTATTTTATTTCTGTGTGGAAGATAACGTTAAAAATTGTTGCAAACTTGTACGCAGTTACTTTCAATTGGTGCCGAAGGGGGCGTTGAGTTCGAAGAAATGTACAACATTTTCAACTACGAACTGAACAAGTGCTTAATATCAACAGATCACATGAAAGATTTTGGAATTCTTGACATGGTAAAACATAGTGTTGCAAGAAATACCGCGTATAGTTGCTAGAGGGGAGTTGGAGATTAACAATGCTATGGATGATGAGTAATAGACGATCCAAGTTGTTATTTTGATATGTTGTTCCGGACAACTGTTTTGCTACACTATGTCAAAACTATATGCTACAATTTCTTTCTCTTTTTGGATATTTGAATCACTTATGTAGGAATTAATGTGTTTGACACTTATGTCTTTATTAATGTCAAAACTTTATGCTACAATGTCAAAACTCTTTTGATATGTTGTTTTGGACAACTCTTTTGCTACAGTGAGTATAACACAACAAACATTGGAAGCCAACTTTTATCTTGTATGCAAACACCGTTTACCATGCATAATATGATGGATTAGTAAGTGTACTCATTACTGAATATGAACGATATAATTTCAGAATATATTTAATATAGTTAATGGATGCTTCATATATTAGGTGTTGTATGTTAAAGAGCACAACCTTTACACTTGAAGAAACATAGGAAGATGATCATTATTCTATATGCAAACACCCTTTATCATAGATAATATGACGGATTAGAAAATATACTTTTTACCGAATATGAACGATATATTTTTCAGAATATACAAGATATATTTACCGGATATAGAATATTTTAGTGTGTCATATGTTAATGAGCGCAACATGTACACTTGGGTAATGGAGTTTACACTTTCTTATTTGGTGTTTCAATACTATAAAATGTAATCGTATTACAAACAAGATTACCGGAAATAATATTTCTATATTAACAAATATAGTTATAAATATTTCTATATTACCGGAAATAATATTTCTATCAATGGTTTGGAAATAATTTGTCTTCACAAAAACAGTGAGAATAACACATCCAACATAGGAAGACGAACATTATCTTGTATGCAAACACCGATAACCATACAAAAATATGATAGATTAGTAAGTGTTCTTCTTATCGAATATAAACGATATAAATATGGAATATAAAGGATATAGTTGCCGAATATATTCGATGTAAGTTCTAGATATTATACTGTTCGTGTACCGAATTCAGATAAATGAATTAAGTGCGTATGATCGAGTAAATATAACAAGTAACACCACAGTTGGTTATAGAGTTCATTATAGTAGTTCACCGATTACGAAATATCACATTCATCTAAGACAAGTTTCACAACGTACATAATATAAAGAGTGAAACTCTTTGACACTTTCCGGTAGTGGGTACACTTTCCGGTAGTGGGTACATTTCCTTGAGTCTTGAACGACTACACATACGATGCAATAGAGTCCCGTCTTTTGTGCATACACGAGAAGATGACAAACGAACATCAAAACCGACCTCCTTAACATACGCCTTATAAAAATCGATACCTTCTTCCGGTGTCTTGAAACACATTCCAATACATGGATGTATGAATTCATCGTACTGTAGAGTCCAATATTTTGTTTCCCCCGATGATTGCGTCATGTCTATTGCATCGTTGAGCTCTTCATTTGCCGCTGCTTCATAAAAATCATCCATAATCTCCATGTTAGCATCAATGCCGAATCCATTAACATGCCAATCCCTTTCATTTCCGGAATCTGTAAAAAATTTACTACAGATTTATAATCTGATAATTGAAATATAATTAATGATTACGAGTATGTTTAATGTTTGATGAGTGGGTAAACCATAACCGATGCCATATCTGTTTTTGTACCAATTTATAGAACGTATTCGGCGGTATAGTAACATATATTCGTTAATATGAAACCAAATATCTATTGATATATTAATGTCATCGTAAAAACTCAATTCACATTCAATGACGTGTTTACCTTCTTCCATTGATGTCGAAATGTTGTTTTGGCCTACACAAATCAGCCGATAGATGTGGACCTATAATGATAAAAAAAACGTGAGTCTAAAATTATAATATCCAACAATGACACGAAGACTTTCGATATGTAACCCAATCATCAAACGATAACACATGTAACACATCGACCAAGAGACACCATTAAGATGAAGGCACAAGACGAAAAAAACGGTAGACAAAACGTGTGGTTGATGATGGTTAGAATGTAAAATGAAAAGGAATCACTTACTTTGAATTATTCCGGCGAAGATATGGTTGATTTTCCGGCGACACAGGAGACAAAACAGTAGCAGCAAAACGTTGAAGACAAAACGGTAGCAGATACGTAGATACGTGTGGTTGATGATGTTGAGTAATTTGATATGGGTAGTGCAATTTTGAAGATATTATTTATTACCCTATCAATTAATTGGAAGATTCTATGAATTGTAACTACCTAAAATAGTGGAAGAAGATATTATTTAGAATTTAAAAAAATAAAGAAATTACCTTAACTGGGAGAGTGTATTACACACTACAATTAGGAGAGTGGTTTGGCTTTTTAAGAGAATATTTGTGTAAAATTTCAGCCATTGGATTAATCAGATCAAGGGCTATTATTTGTTCTCATTGAACACTATAAGGGCTGTTTAGATATGAGTCAGTATCTATATATATATATATATATATATATATATATATATATATAGAATCATACTCCCATGTAAACAACCCTTATAGTGTACAATGAGAACAAATCTAATCCGTAAGATTAGAGTAATAGACGGTCAAGATTAACCATAATAAATAGGGAAAAAAAATAAAAATAAAACAATTTAGAATGAGAGTGGGGAATTGGCTGCACGTGAAAATCAATTTTCACTTAATTTGCTCCATTATTATATATAAAAAGATTTGTTACCTTATATTGCCCTAGAATCTCTCATTCAAATCTTCCATCTTCCATCATCGTTCAATAACCGATTATTTGTGAAACGAGTCCAATGGCGAGCAAGGGCGATTCAACGATGATTAGGATTGCTGTCGTTCGTCCAATGAAGGCATCACCGTCGTCTCCATACCAGATTTGGCCGGCCGATTTTCTTCGCAGATCCGGACTTGAACTCGCCATGGCTCTCCCTCGAATGCCTCAGGTACCCTTCCAACATTCCTTCAGTCTCGTGCATCGCGACTCAACCGTCTATGAGACCAATTTCGTCTCGCTCACCATCAATTTCGCTCGAGGCTATTCAAAACCACGTTTTCCTTCATCCTCGTAGTCTCGTGTCGATATTACATCGTTACCATCAACAATCTTCTTGTACGACTCCAAATTTGTCATCATTGCAAACCAACCGGAATCCATGGTTGCCCTCATCCTCAACAGTACAAGAGAAGCATGTGCTATTGAATTTGTATTCACTGTTTATTGAGATTTTATTCGTTAATGTTTGTTAATGTATTTAGCAAAATGAGAAGTACGTTGATTTTGCTTAGATTAAGATTCAATATGTTTTTGTGGTGCTTGAAACCTTCTTTGATCTGATAAACAAAATTTGTTATTTCATTGTCATATACATGAATTATTGTACTTTAGTCTTTATTCGACACTAAATGTTGTAAATATTCGGTGGTTATATGTCTTTTATCCGGCGATTTGTGGTGGTTTGTCCGTGTATGTGCGACAACTTATTGGAAACAATTGAATAACTAAATTTTGCAACGAATATATTATATCATATGTACGAATATATTTAGTAACACTAACGAATATTTAATAGTACACTAACGAATATTTTCAGTAATATGGTCGAATATCTTCGTATACGTATATGTTCACGAATTGTCCGAAGATTGAAACATTGGTCTCTTCAAATTATGAGCGTATATTTTTCACTATATAAATAAATAATTTATGTACCACTAACTATTAATTTCAATTATCAATAATCGACTAAAATTTGTTGGACATGAACGATTAATATTGGTATGAATGAATTCTTAATAGTATATTGACGAATATTTTCATGAACACAGACGAATACTTTTGTACAATATTAACTAGAAGAATGGAGATGATAATTGAATTGATTTAGAAATGTTGTTGATATCAACAATGGTGAATGATGAATTGAGAAATGAAGAAAGTGCAATATGAATTCACGTTGAAAACTAGATTTGGATTTAAATGTGGAGATTAGGATAATAACAATTAGAGAGAGAATCTCTAACTACCATATTTGATTATAATTATTATGGAGAGTGTAATGCACCCTCTTTAATTGGAGAGTGGAGTAAAATATTTCCTAAAATTTGGTTTAATTAAGACCATTAGATCAAATCAATCTTATGGTTAACGCGTTTTCTCATTGAACACTATAAGGGCTGTTTACATGTGAGCCAAACTCTATATATATATATATATATAGGATTACAAGAGAATTAAAGGAAACTAATAATGATTACTGAAATAAAATCAAACTCAAATTAACCTAATATATAAAGATAATTTATCTAAATAGAATATATGTTATCCTTCAATAAACTTATGAAATGTAACCATGCATCCAAATAAAATCTCATGCAGATGTAGGACGGTGTAAAATTGACACGGACCCAAAACCTGGACCGTTTTATTTTTAGATTTAATTTTATATTAAAAAAAACATATATCTTTGTACATATTTTACAAAATATATTTTTTTCACTTTTTTAGTTTTATAAAAATATTCATATTTATATTTTATTCCAGTCCGAATCCGGTCTGTACGGGATGCACAACATAGTGCTTTAAAGAGAAACAAAATCTTCTTAATATACTTTTATTACAAGCTAATGTTCAATGCACAAGATCATTAAAAAAAACTAATCTTTCGATATCTAATTACTTCATATTTGTGCTAATGTGCAATGCACTAAGAAATTATGTAAATACACGTTTATATAAGTTACCAAAGCTCAATTACATGGAAACATATTGACATTGATAGCTAGACCTAGCTTGAATTGTCAAATCCAAACTTTTACAATAAGTACACATACATTATCTCTTAGATGTGTAAATAACAATATAACAAAAGCTCTCTACTGTTCACAGCAGAAATTAACCCTAGCCGCCGGAAGTTCTTCCTATCCAGCCTTCTTCACCAGCCCTACCCACCCGGAAGAAATCCTTCCCCTAATCTGAACCCGCCAACCGCCCTTTGTATATCACCTCCGATGGCTTCCTCCACCCCAATAGCCACTGCAATATACCCCAACACATCATTCCCGCTGATGCCCCAAATCAGTTTTGTTTTGAAAAATCAAACCCTTGACCAGATCCGCCATCAAACGAGTAGATCCAAAGATCCAAAGGCTTGGCCCTTTCTAAGCTGCGTAAAAGTCGGCGCTTCGTTTCTTGTTTTGGATTTAGACGAAGAAGAAGCAAGCCAAATGTTTGGTGGTTTCTCCATCCTGAAGATCTATGGTGGATGTCGATGAAGATATGGAATAATAAAGAAAAGAGCAATGGACAAGAGATTGGAGAAGAAAGAAGGCTCATTCCCGTCTTTTTCTCATCTCTTCAAACTAGAAGAAGCCCGATCAGCCGGCAAATGAAAATGGGGGGAAAAAGAAGGAAGAAAAGGAAAAAACATTTTTGTCTTCTCGGCAACAGCGTAGTTCACGACGTCCGCGACTGGGTACCTTCTTTGCTGCAAGTCATCCCTTTCTGGTGTGCAGTTTTCACAAGATACCTTTCTACACAAAACAACCACTCGAAACCATTTTGGTTCTTTCAAAATACTTACAGGTGTTCTCTATTCTTGGGTTTTACCCATTTCATTTGTTATCCTGATCACTGGATTAAGATCTTCATCTTACTAAGCGATTGGAAACGTTTTATGACTTTGTTCCTTATGGCTGTTAAAAGTTTCATCTGGTTCTTAATGACCAAATGTGAAAATGAATGTAGTAACCCTACATATTATAAATGGGAGCTATGGTTTCCTTTTCTTTGGAGATTATTGTTCCAACTGAATGTAAACTTAGTTTCTTATAGAAAACCTTTGACCCTGCATTGGATTATGTTTCGATTGTGGTTGTATTGCTGTTACAAGCGGTTTGCCCTGAGAAGTCAGTGTTCACCCAATTTGGGCTTGTTTGTTCCTACCGCTAAGACAACTTCTGAACACCATTTTGCTACAAGCTTTTGGATCCATCAAGCTTGTTTACTATCTAAGGGAAGCTACCTGTGTATGCGTCTTTCTAGCTGGCGTTTGCAATCCCCTTTTTTGTTTCAATTGATTATTGTTCCTCTTGTGCAGGAACAAACCAAACTCAACAGCTATTCTGAACAAGGTATCCAGAAACTGGTGCACCATACAAATGCTATTATCAGCCTTATCGGGCACCTTGGCCTAAAACAGCTGAATATCATCCAATTATGCTTACGCTTGTCTCGATGCGGGTTTGGTTGTGGATGTCTATCAAATGGTTACCCTTTCTTTACCCTTGGGCTTAACCCCAACTTCACCAACACACTAACAATGGACTTGTTGATGATCCAACTTGACTTGTTGTTCTCCCGGGCTTTTGTCTTGGTGGAAGCTCTTTGTTTTGGCGAAACAAGTAGCTCTCACAAATTAACTACGATTCGGTTGTGTCCTTACCGATTGCTACTCGTACCGTTGTTTATTTACCAACATTTCGATCTCAGCACTTCAAGAACATATGTCTTTATGAAATTTACCACCCTATCAATGATTGAATGCATTGTCTACAACCATTGGAGGCTAAAATCTCTCGCCTACAAGCCTTCGGTTTCTCTGTTTAGACATAGAGCTATCCAAAATCAGTATGACGCTTTTTCGGTCATTTACTATCCTCAAAATTTATATTACAACAAATCAACAAAGATAAATAACCCGAAAAACACTATGGGTATGTTGTCCGATTACACAAAAATGGACCATAGGAACCCTATCCTTAAGCCCTGCAACGTCATGAACTACGATTATTTATACAAATATAGACTAAAGTGGAGGTTAAAAAAGCTATGTGGGTTTACCACCTTCCAAAGAAGAATTAAAATATGTTTTATATGATAATTAGTTTTTGGAATATTAGAGGAATGGGCCGGAGTAACCTCTGGACAAACCTCGAAGCGGTATGTAAAATCCACAAGATTAACATTATTGCCCTAGCAGAAACAAAATCGGAAAAACCACCCGATGACAAACTTTGGAAGTCTGCTGGTTTTGATAATATGATATATTGTCCGGCTAGCGGCAAGGCCGGAGGCTTATGTCTCCTATGGAAAGAATTCCAACTCAGAAATCTAACCATTTCTTTTAAATTCAAAAATGACCGATTCATCTGCATCGAATTTTCTTGTAAAATAACGGATCATAAAATGAATATCATTTTTGCGTATGCTCCCCCACAAGAAGCCTCAAAAAACCAATTTTGGGATTCTTTATCCAAGTTCATCCTTGACTCTGATCTTCCTTGTCTCCTTCTCGGAGACCTTAATGAAATTCAACAACATTCGGAAAAACTAGGCGGTGCCACTATTAATACAAATAGATTTGATAGACTTTTGAACTTCAAAAACATTTGCAATCTCGAGGACGTGCCGACCTCTGGTAATTCTTTTACGTGGAGGAAAAACTGTAGCGGGTCTAATAACATTCTTGAAAAGCTTGACCGTGTTCTAGTACACAACCAAATCCTTCAGTGGTATCCACTTTTAAAAACAAAGAACCATGCATTCACCCTATCAGATCACTGTCAAATTTCTCTTGATATATCTAACTCAAAAACTTTCACACCCCAACCTTTTAAGTTTGAAATGATGTGGACTAAACGTAAATCTTTTGAAAATTTAGTTAAACAAATCTGGCGTTCCCATTTCAGTGGTAATGAAATGTACAATCTCACCAAGAAAACCCACCTCATGAAAACAAAAGCTAAAGAGTGGAGTAAAACAAACTTTGGTAACATATTTAAACAACTTAAGGAGATTGAAGTAAAACTCGAAGAAGTTCAGAGCACGAATCAAGCCACCCTAAACCAAAGAGATGACATTCTACAAAGGAATCTAATAACTAAACAAAACCGCTTACTTGCTTTTCACCAGAGATATTGGAGACAAAGAACAAAAAATAATCATTTGAAAAATATTGATTCAAACTCAAAGTACTTCCACCGCATTGCCACGGGAAGAAGAAACCGCAAAAGCTTAAAAGAGCTCACAACTACAGATGGGATTGTGATCTCGTCTAAAAGTGAAATCCGATCTGAAGTTAGAAAGGAGTTTATCGACAAATATTCTAAAACACAAATTAATAATTCTTTATTAGAAGAAAAACTTCTACTGATTAAAAACAAGGTTAATAATGAAGACAATGTAAAACTTACAAAAGCCCCTAATAATATCGAAATTAAAAATGCCATTTTCGACATTGGCTGTGACAAATCTCCGGGTCCTGATGGGATGCCCGCTGGCTTTTACCAAAAATACTAGCACATTGTGGGAAACGATGTCACTAAAGCTATAAGGAACTTCTTTAGGAGTGGCAAAATGCTCAAACAAATAAACCACACATTTATAACCCTTATCCCAAAGACAGATAACCCAACAACTATTAATCATTTCAGACCTATTAGTTTGTGCTCAACGGTATACAAAATTATAGCAAAAATCATAACAAATAGAATGGAATCAATTATGCCTAAACTCATCCACCCACTTCAAGGTGCCTTTGTAGCAAATCGATCAATCCACGACAACATTCTCATTGCCCATGAGATCTTCCACTCTTTCAGATCCAAAAAAGACAAGGAAGGATGGGTGGCTATCAAACTCGATATGGAAAAAGTTTATGACCAAGTTGATTGGAATTTTATTCTTAGAATGTTGGAAAAACTCGGATTTAACAACAAATTTGTGGGATGGATCAAGGAATGCATCTCCACTGTATCCTATTCTGTCCTAGTTAACAAGGGTCCCACAGATCAATTCTTTCCTGGAAAAGGTCTTAGACAAGGTGACCCTCTTTCTCCATATCTCTTCATCCTTGGAGCGGAAATTCTAACTCAAATGCTACAGGATGACTGCAACAACTATGTTAACCATATTGGTTTCTCTGTTTGCAGACAAGGAACCCCAATCCCTTTCTTATCTTTTGCCGATGACATGATTATTTTTGTTAAGGCAAACTCTGACTCTTGTAAGAGAGCAAAACAAATTCTGGATATGTACTGCTCCATCTCTGGACAAAAAATCAACTACCAAAAATCTGCTTTCCAAACAACCAAAAATACCAATGATAACAAAATTACCCAAATAAAAAATATTTTAACAATGAATCATACCAAATCTCTCGATAAATACCTGGGTTGTCCTATCATTAACGGAAGAGTGACAAAAGATACTTTCGGGGATATAAACCTTAAGACAAAACAACAACTTATGAAATGGAAAGCAAACTCTTTATCGCAAGAAGGTAGAAATACACTCATCAAGCATAATTTAGCGTCTAAACCAACTTTCACTATGCAAAGCTTTATGCTACCAACCTATAATCTTAACGAACTCGACAAAACATATAAAAAATTCTTTTGGAACAAAGGAGACAAGCATAGGGCTATCATCAGCTGGGATGTGATCTGCAATTCTAAGAAAAACGGGGGGCTTGGACTAAGGAAAGCCCAAACTACAAACAAAGCATTACAAATGAAACTTTTATGGAAAATTCTAGCAGAACCTTATAACATCTGGGTAAAGATTATTAATGAAAAGTACTTAAAGAATATTAATATCTTGAATTACCAAAAGAAAGGATCAACATCTTGGCAATGGAATAATCTAATGAAATTAAAAACCGAATTCAAAGAGGCCGGGTCTTATTTGGCAAGTTGGCAATGGTAAGACTATCAATTTCTGGCATGACAACTGGCTAACAACTTTTCCGCTAATAAAAATGGCACAAAATACCAACCTTATTGACACAAACATCAAAGTAAGTTACTTCATTAACAATTTAGGACAATGGGATATCACCAAAATTGAAAATGAGCTACAACACTTTATTAACCAAGATATCAGGAGAAAAATCAAGGAAACAATCATACCAAATAATGAAATTCAGGATAGACTTTACTGGAGATGTAGCAATAACGGATGGTTTTCTACTAAATCTGCTTCTGAAATGATTGAAGCACGGACGAACTTTACCCACAATTACGCATGTGAATGGATTTGGAAATTGGATACACAACCAAAAATCAAAAATTTTCTTTGGAAAATCTCACAAAACGGAATTCCAACAAAAGCCAAGCTCGACGAAAGGCGGATTGCAGTGACTAGAAACTGCGAACTTTGCAACCATCACCTAGAGGACCTGATTCACTTGTTTTTTGAATGCCCTTTTAGTAAACAAGTTATTAACAAAATTGACGGAACATTATTAACCGAAATGAACACAATTAACCAAAGTAATAAAATACATGATATCCTAATTGATTTATATCATAAATTAGGACCTAAAAAGATGGCATGTCTTGCAACCATTTGGTGGAGCATATGGTTCTTTAGAAATAAAATTATCTTCAGTAATGAACCTATTGGTACAACTAAGAAGGTTACAAGCTTTATTAAAGAACAAATCCATAATTGGAATCTCGTAACGTTTGATGAGGACGATTTTAATTTTAAACAACCACACAAAGAATTAAACCATATTAAAAGAAAGAAACATGACATCAAATGGGAAAAACCAAAAGTTGGTTTTCATAAACTTAATTTTGATGGTTCGAAACTTGATTCGGGAGTAACTTCTATTGGTTACGTAATCCGGGACCATAACGGAAAGGTTGTGAGCCTCGATGCTAAAAAGAATAACTTTAACTCAGTTATTAAAGCGGAAGCCTTTGCCTTGAGATTAGGCCTCCAGGAGGCTAAAAGACTCCATATTAAAAAGATTGAAATCGAAGGTGATAATCTTTGTGTTATTAAGGCACTCCAAGGTTTGTGGAGTTGTCCTTGGGAGATCGAGATGCTTATTTCCGACTCCAGTTTGGACCTTCGTTCTTTCGACGAAGTCCAGATTAGACATATTTTCAGAGAGATAAACTGTGTTGCTGACCGGTTAACCCACCCGGGTGTATCGACCCCCAACACCAATTTTTCTGATGATCCCGAACTTCTTGTTTTCATCCGTAAGGATGCTTTAGGGTGGACTACCTCTAGGAGGTAGACCAACCTAGTCGCTTTCCGTTAAAAAAAATATATATATATATATATATATATATATATATATAACATATAGATAACTTGTTGTCACTTCCCAACCTAGCATTGCTTTTGTTTATGTTGGTTGGACAGGGCTCTAAGAAGGGATATATTTGCACATTTGTCACATACACCTCAAATTCGAGAAATTATGTCGATAAGGTTGGGCTAACTTAATATACATGAGAAACCGTTACAAAGACAAAAAACGTACGTAGAGATTGAGATGCTATGTCGAACTTTTGTAAAAACACAAAAGTTTTAATAGTTGTCGATTAGTATGTACTCTTAGACAGGTGGGTCACGTTATACTTTGGGTTGGATTCGAGTTAGGGGGGTGTATTCAATCTAGATTTTATAGGATTTTGACAGATTTTTAATAATCCATAGAATTTGCTGATTCTGTGGAATATTTTAATTCTATACAGAGTTTACACAGATTCTGTCAGATTCTGTCATATTCTGCCAGATTTATTAATGGCCAAAATTTTCATTTTAATTTCTAGCACATAAATTCCAACGATCAATCAATATGTAAATTAATACACGGCAACAATTTTCAATTCAAATTCAAGAAAAACAAGGAACGATTGTCAGGGACGACAAAATTTAGAATAAATGACAAATTAATATAATCGGATAGTAATCCATTTTATTATGATCAATAACCTCTTAACTCTCAACCTCCATGTGTTCTTCATGATCCTCATCGCCTTGGTCGTCATTATTATCTTCTTCATTTTCACCATCATCATTTCCAGGCCTATCATTCCACATAGCATTGACAATAGTAGTTCTCCAAGCATTTGCATCCGCTCTTTGTTGTCTTTGGGTTTGAGAAAGGAATTCAACACTTTCATCTTCCATGTGAAGATTTGATGAAGATTGACCACCTTCTTGTTGACCACCGACTTGTTGAACATCTTCTTCCTCAATCGGAAACTCATCTGAACGACACTCTTTTCTAAGAAAATTGTGTATTCCGGCACAAGCTAAAACCAACTCCGCTTGTGTCACAAATTGGAATGGAGGTGCGGTCTTGAAAATTGTAAACCGCGATTTAAAGATACCAAATAGTCTCTCAATCACATTCCTCATTGATGCATGACGGAGATTGAATAGCTCACTAGCATTTCTCGGATGACGACCTTGACCACCAAAATCTTTTAAATGATATCGTACACCGCGTAATGGAGCTAAAAATTGACGTCGATTTGGAAATACACAATCCACGAGAAAATATTTTCCTACAAGTATAATATTTTATTATTACCATGACGAACACAATGAAAATATTTATTTGAAAATTATATATATTATATAATTACCTTGAGGGACTTCAAGTGCATTTCTTCTTGATAATGCATCAGCTAGCAATTTTGAATCGTGTGCTGAGCCTTCCCATCCGCTAAGTACATACATGAATTCCAAATCGAAGTTGCAAGCTGCCAAAATATTTTGAGATTGAGTACCATGGCGGTTACGGTAGCTACTTACATCTCGACCCTTTACCATGGCGGGAATATGGGTTCCATCAATAGCACCAATACAATCCTAAGAGAATAAAATATAAACAACTTGAGTAAGGTATATGGAAAAGAAAAAGCAATCTCCTAATTTAACTTTTAAACACAAATCATACCTTGAAATAAGGGTAGAATCTTGTACTTTCCCTAATTTTAGAGGGCACACCTCCGGACTTGACCATCATTTGTGGTGCTATCGTGTTTAAAGCCTTCAAGGTTTTGTGGAAGTTGATACTAGTAGCAAAGTGCGAACGGCCAAATCTTTGACGAACATTACAATAGCGATCATTGTGGCCTACAATAATCAAGAATGTAGCCACCATTTCTTCAACACAAATATATCTTGTATCTTCCAAAGGAGTACTCTGTCTAATGATGTCGCACAACTTTAGAAACACATCAGGGTACATTCTATGTAAATCTCGAAAAATGTGTGGATCTCCCTTCAGCATATCTTGTATAAAATAATATCCTAGTCGGTTTACCGATCTTCGCTTAAGAGATGATTCAATACGTTGATGCACCGTAATCTTGCTATCTTTTAATAGGATGATGACGGCTTGAATACCAAAAGATTTATATGGACTTTTAAAAATCTTTGTTGAATACTTATAGACTTTTAAACTCCAAAAAAATCCTATAAAATCTTAATTGAATACACCCCCCTTAGTATTTTTGTATCTCCGCACACGATTAAAGTTAAGAAGCCATTCATACCAAATTTTAGGAATTGATTATAATCGATAAAGAACAGAACACGAGAATTAGCAATCCAGTTTATCACAAATTCATAATTACGATTGAGGACATGCAATATCAAGCTGGACTTCACAAAAACAACATTGATCGGTATTACTTTAACAAGGTCACCTACGAGCCAACCAACGAAATGCTTAGTCGGGACCGTGATGGTCAAGCCACCCGAGTCACGACGAAGAGTTCCAAGCCCGACGGACCCACTCGTGGTATATATGTCCCATTTATTTGTACATTTCCAAATTTTAATATATTGAGAGATTTCACTATAACGTGAACGTACCACCTGCGGATTACATGCATGAGCAAGTACCACGAATCGGATATCCTTGTCTACTTGTTTTATGTGACCTAGATCCTAATGTTCCCTTCATGTGATTGCCATTGGAAAAAATAAAAATAATATATATATATATATATATATTAGCAAGATTGGTTAATGCCATATGTATGATATTGTCCGGCTTATTCCGAATAAAATATATATTATCTGCTAATTATTAATGATTATCGAATCGTATAATCATATGATAAGAAGAGTATTTTTTGGAAAATGACCTTTTAATTAAAAAATCATAAATTTTATAAAAAATAATAGGAAAAATAACCCAAAATAATACCAACTATCAACATTGAACCGAAAATAATACGAACTTTGAAAATTACTAGGAGCGATACAAACTATCAATGTATTTACCAAAAATAATACGTCATATATTTTCCGGCAAAAACCTAGCTCCGACGATGACGTGGCAACCGGAATGTTACATGTCATCAAATGAATGGGTTAAATGGGTGATGTGGATTTTATTTTTAAAAAAAAACAATTTAATAATATTTAAAATATAAAAAAATAAAAATTATTATTTTTAAAATTTTAAATAATAACTTTTTAAAATAAAATTTGAAACTTTTTTTAAATAGATTTGTAAAAAATGTAATAATATTTATTTTTCCAAAAAATATAAAAATAAAAAATTTTTTAATCAAATTTATTGTCAGATTTTTTGTATAAAATAAAAATTTTAATTCTAAAAAAAATAGTTTTTAAAAAAAACATTCGAATTTAACTTTTTTTTTCACTCTTCTTGTAACCTAATCCCTAAAGAAATTTTTCCCCAAATTTTCTGTAAAATTTTTTTTTTCCTAAAAAAAATAATTTAAAAAAAAAAATTCGAATTATTTTTTAACAATTTTTTTTATAAAAAAAAAATTATTTTTACATTTTTTTACAAACATTTATTTAAAAAAATGTTCAGACTTTATTTTTAAAAAAAATTTTACAAAAAATATTTTTGAAAAAAAATTTGTACAATTTTTTTTTTTAAATTATTATTTAAAATTTTAAAATTATTAAAATTTTATTTTTTTTTTAATATTTTTAATATTTTTAAATTAATTTTTTGAAAAATAAAATCCACATCACACATTTAATCTATTTATTTGATGACATGTAACATTCCGGCTGCCACGTCATCACCGGAGCTAGAGTTTTTGCCGAAAAAGTATGACGTATTATTATTGGTAAATACATGGATAGTTTGTATTGCTCCTAATAATTTTCAAAGTTCGTATTATTTTCGGTTCAATGTTGATAGTTGGTATTATTTTGAGTTATTTTTCCAAAATAATAAAATGTTAATCGATGAATAATTAAAAAAATAGGATTATTTTGAAATCGAAATATTTAACGGATGCTCTTAAATTTTTTAATTAAAACCGAATAATTATGTATGAAAATGGACGGTTTGGAAATAAGTATAGTTACTTTTAGATTTATATTCACTTATGTAATTATAATTTTTTTTCTTCGTATTATATATGCTTTTATAGGTTTTGTAAATGGTGGAATCAATCCAATCATCGACCCTTCACATGAATTTTTTTGTTAAAATTATATTTTAAAATTTGTCATTTTCTTGATAAAAAAATATTTCCAAGTAAAAAAGCATAGATATGTCTTGTTTGCGATTTCTAGAGCATTTTGTGCGTTACTCAAACCGACCTGACCCTAGAAAATGTCGTCTATTTTCGAGCTCAAATCATAGATCTAAACGGTCTCAAACTCGAATGGGAGCTCGAGCTTGAAGATGCTAAGTTCAAACCCCACAAGAAGACATCTATATCAAGGCCCCATTGCCACCTGATCAAAGTTGGCGAGTTCATGCAAGGACAAGCATGTAGGCTCTACCTTTTGTACGTAATAGTATTCCACAAAAATAGTCATCACACGTTCACGACAGCCTTGCATGAGGTTAGATAGCAAATCCACGTCTTATTTTACGCCAACTCGGACTTAATGCAGTCTGAGCCCGCGTTGCACGTGAAGTGCACGTGATACCATTCGACGACACCACTCGGCTAGCATGCTAAAATATACATATATGGATAATATCCGATAAGTTAGGCCTTTTGGCTTGAATTGACTCCTCAACTACTTCTACCGCATTTATATTAATGTTTGCTTTGATCCTTTTACTGTATTCTTTCTTTGTTTGATACTGTTCTGCACCAATTGAGATTGTTTTGTTTTGTAACACTAGTGAGTAATCATATTGGAATTATAAATCGGAATAAATGAGGAATGACATAATCCTATTTTTAAAAGAAACAATTTGGTTTACTAGCCTTTTTATAGTTTTGTGTTTAGTAAATGTACCCCATGAGAGAAGAGTGTGTAGAGTTTGAGAATAAATACAAAAGGTTGGGGTATATTTACTTAATTGAAACATTAAAAAAATCTAGTTACTACTGTAGTTTTTCAAAAAGGCCTAGTTACCAAAATTGCCCTTTTTAAAATAGGATGTTTGGTTAAGATTATAAATAAATAAAATACATTAATTTCATGAAATAATGATTGACGCTTTAATATAATTGTCCATGTATAATAAACCAATGATCTAAAACAATGTACTAGAAAAGATAAGTTGGGACGACTTATACCCGTGGATGAATTCAGAAAATGCAAAATACCGGAATCACTCATTTTCTAGAACCACTCATTCCGATACCTTTTTCTACCGAACACTGGAATCAGTTTGAGTAATTTCGAAATTGATTTCGTGGGAATCATACCAAACGGATACTAATAATTGTATAATCAAACAAGGTACATAATTCAAAATACATAAAAATAACAAATATGGAAAATCATTAGTATTTGGAAATTTTGGACGGTGTTCCTATACTTTTGACTTTTTTAGATTATGTCCAAGGGTTTTTAAGTTTTTGGAATGTGCCCTTAAGTTTTAGACTTTTTTTGGATTGTTCCCTCATATCAGTAATAAGTTAACATTTTAAGGGAAAAAGAGGTAATTATTATTTGTTAGTTATTGTTAAGAATAATGATATTTGACGCGGTCGAAAAACGCCATTAACACAAAGCATGCGAACTGTACATGTGTCCGGATGGGGCGCATGCGCCCCATATCCTAATATAAGTGCGCCACAACCTCTTCTTTCTTCTTTCCGTCTTCTTTTTAACATTTTTTTTATGCCGGTTCGGAGTCCGGATGTGCCCCAACTGTGCGCCTCAGGGGGGACTGGGGAGCATGCGGGTTCCGTATGCGCCCCAGATCACGCGCATACAGACTCCCCATGCACGTGGTATGGGTGCATGCGGGTTTCGCATTGGTGACCCTATATCCGCGCAAATAGTAAGCTTGTATTGTTAATAGGCATTTCAAATGTATATATAAATTTTTGAATGAATAAGTTATATTTTAGTAAGCCTTAAAATGTTAATTTATAAATGATAGAGGGTATAAATCGTAAAAGTCAAATCTAGGGACACGATTCAAAAAAGTGAAAAGTCCTTATACACAATCCCCGAAAAGGTCAAAAGTATAGGAATACTATCCGGAATTTCACTTACTATTTTTATAAATTAATTGAAAAATCTCCCAAGATCAACACATAAATTATTTGGGCCCTAGGCCCATTAAGCTGTATGGAAAGGATGTATGGGCTCGACAGAAACAGGCCGGCCCAGTACCTTTCATGGAAAAGAAAAAGGGTCCTGGTTTGCAAATACGTGAATGAACAGGCCCTTAAAATAAAATCCTCTCATCTTTTCTGCCTAAAGTCGTCATATTCATCGGTCATGACATTGGCTATGTGAACTTTTGAAATTGATTCATTTGCAAATCTCAGAAAAGGTCAAACCCTAAGCACTTTGAATCTTAGATTCATCATTGATGGTGAATCATTGGCTTTGCTGATCTTTGTTTGATCGTCTGATAACAACTGAGGAATTGAAGAAGCATTCCGATCTTCGTCCTAATGGCCGGAGCTGTCATCTATCACGTACTGAGCTTCGTCGGACTTCTATTTCTTGGTGTCTACCACCTCTCCGCCGCCGCGTACTCCTTCCTGAAATCCCCGCGGGAATACTCCGCCAAGCCCTTCCACCCTCTCCCCCTCCCTTCTCCTCGGCTCCGTCTCCTCCCACTATACATCGCCGCCGCCTTCCTCTTCATTTCCTTCTTCCTCCATCTCATCTACGCCGCCCTCCCCGATCCACTCGTCGCCGGACATTCCCCCGTCCACCTCTTCACCACTCTCCAATCATCTTCCGTCATCTTCTTGTTCTTCCTCCTCTCTCTCTTCATCATCTTCTCCTCCGATTCCCCCTCTGACCTCATCTTCGCCGTTGCTTCCGCCTCCTTCTTCCTCCTCTCATCCGCTTCTTCTTCCCACTCATCCTCCCTCTCCTCCACCTCCACTCTCGAATCAAAACTCGACTCCATCTCGTCTAGGATCTCAGCTCTGTCTTCTCTTCTCTCTCTTCTCCTCGCCTTCTTCCCTCGCCTCTTTGTTGCTGACCTCGCATTCTCGGCCTCTCTTTGCTTACAAGCCTTCTGGATCCTCCAATCAACTCTCGTCCTCCACGTTGACTCCTTCATCCCCGATGGTTGCCACCGTCTCCTCGATGTTGTTGCTGGTGTTGAAGGATCCACTACCTGCGAGCTCGATGAGGCAAAATTTAGGGCTGTTGCACTTCTGGATCTCATGTTTGCTGTTTACGTTGTGATTGTCGTCCTCATCGTCTTCGCTGTCTATGTGATTGTTTCCAGGGCCGTTGGAGCTCCTACAACCTCCACTGGTCGGAGATTTGGCTCCTACGAAGCTTTGCCTACTACCACTGTCCCCGCTAGTGGTGCTATTGATAACAATCATGTTCAGTTAAAGACCATTAGCGGCACTCAAGAGTGATGAGGGAATGCAGTTCGTTTTGATCTGCTAAAAAATTGGGACATATAGTTGTATGATCTTGTGTTGCAATCGGAACTATAGTATCAAGTTTTCGAGTTAAGCAGATTTTTGATGTTACTGCTTGATCTTTGTCAACGTTGTTAGAATTGAATGTTTAGTAACATGAAACATGGTTATTGTACTTCATCCGATAATTGATATGTCTTGCTTCTTCACTTGTATGATTCAGATTAATTGTTTTGTAGTCATTAGGTGCAATTTTGAGTTGTTTCATGATTTATGTTTTTTGTTTGCATTTCGTTCTTCCTTCCTATTTATTTGCATTTGTGCCTTCCGTGGTTTCCTTGAGGATGCATTAAAAGCTGGACCAATGTGGTGTACATCAAGTCCCTGAATTCATTATATGCACTTATGTTGAAATCAGAATTTTAATTCCGGATATTCGAGTTTTTTTTAATCAGTGGTTCCAGATTTCTGAAGGACTTTCGTTCTTCCTATCTGTTCATTTGCGACGTGCTTCAGTGTTTATTCCATTGAGATTCAACTTGTATTATTTGAAGGTGATCATTAGTTGCAGATTTCTGATGTACTTTTGCATTTCGGTCTTCCTTTCTGTTCATTTGCATTGTGCTTCAGTGTTTGTTCAGTTGAGTTTCAACTGGTATAAGTTGCAGTTTTTGAGATGTATGAAAATGCCACCCCTGGGATTGAAAAATCAGGCAAGTATTACAATTCTTAGTTCAATAATGATGCTATTAACATTCTCTAAACATTCTGAAAATTTTACCTGCAGGAAAGTTCAATTATGTTGCATATGTCTTAAAGAAGATTCCAAGAAAACCTATCTATTGAAGATGTTTTCCTTGGTGAGGTATTAACAACACATATTCTCAAACCTTACCTAGCTGTGTTATAATCATTTTAATAGCTTTTATAAATCCATAGTAATTTCCAGAATGCTATAGTCAAATATAATTAGTCAGAACAGTGAGTCTGTTTGAAATGCTGAAAATACAACAATCTCTTGTGTGCTTGAAAAGGCTAAGCCAAAGTGCAAAAGAACTTACTCAGAAGCTTGAAATTGTTAATGAGTATCAGTTAAGAGCACATCAGCTGCAAAAATGCCCTTAAAAGCGACATGAAGAATCAAAAGCATTGGACCCAGAAAGTAGATGAAATGATGAATAGACTATTGAAAATTGTTTTTCTAAACCTGAATTTCTGTCATAGTTGCAATTGAAGTGTTAATAGTGTTATTATTCAACCACTTCTATAAGCATTTTCAGAATGCTAGATGATCATATTTAATTATTAGGAATGGTGAGTCTGCTTGAAATGCACCTGATCTGATCTTCATTCTTTAAGTTATGCTAATACTTCACAATGTACACAAAATCGTCTGTTGTGATCTTGCTTTGTAAATCTTTAGCAATTTCCTAAATATAATTAGCCGGAACGGTCGTTCAATTTGAACTTTGAAATGCTGCAAATACGAAAGCTGACGCACTTGTAGATCTTGAAAAGGCTAGCCCAAGTGTAAAGAATTTTCTCTAGCTCGAAACCTTTAGCTTAAAGCGAGATCATCACTGTTTTATTCATTGGTCCACACCCGCAAAAATAGCCGGGTGGGCCAGTAACCGTTTGTGTCCATGAACTCGTTTTATTCATCAGGGACCAAATAACGCGGAGGGCGCACGTCTAGCGAACCACACATACAAGCACACGGGTTTCCATCCTAAAACCAATTGGCAATAGGAGGAGTAGCCCTAGTACTTGTACTTATATGTTAGGTTCACACACTACCGTATTGTCGATGTGGGACTTTTCCTACACCTCAACAAACCGTTTCTTGTACTGTTCTCATTCGCCTTTTCTCGGCCTGTCTTTTGTAGCTTCAGGTCGAAATTGACGTGCTTGGGAGTCTTGACGATCAGGTAAGTACATCGAAATTCGTGTGCTTGGGAGTCTTATTGATCAGGTAAATGGAAGAGCTAGTTGAGCTTTGGGTAATTGATCCAAGCTTCCATTAAGGCTTTGGTCACAGTAACCTGTTGTTCTTTCTGGCTAAAGGATGATGAACCCGGCTGTGGGATTGGTCTTGTGTCCAACTGTGCAACAGTTTGACCCAGACGGCCTGGTCCAAACTCACATTATGCAACTTGCAAAAAATAACGGAACGTGGACCGGGCTGTATATGGTCTGGTTCACGGTCCAATCCGTTACTAATTTTTATGAAGCTTACTCCGGTTTAAACACTGGACATATAACACAATTGAAATAGTTTGATGTTTAAAATATATATAAACAAAAAGAAAAGCTGGTTCAAACCTCTAATATTAGGACCCGTTTGGTTTTAACTCCGAAATCGGAAACGGAATGGAAACGAATCTAGTCCATATGTATACCATTGTTCATGAAAGTTTGTGGAATCATTTCTTGTGGTTTGAAGGAATTAGAGTAGAGTTTGATTACTTTTGATACCCTATAGGGTAACAAAATGTGGGGAAGCAAGTGCATTTTGCATTAATCCACAAGGAATGATTCCACAAAATTTCACGAATAAGGATATACATATGAACTAAATTCGTTTCCATTTCGTTTCCGTTTCCGAAGTTGGAACCAAACTGGCCCTTAAGGTATTGAACTTGCCTGATACGCAATATTACAGTTTAGGACTAAAATGTTATATAAAGGTGGTTATGTGATGTGCATAGGCCCAAATCAACACAAAGTCTAGTGGGTTTCTTCATAGGTATCTTAATTATATTCTTTTATTATGGAGAGCAACAAGAAAGTTACCTAATCATAAAATCTTGTTGTTCACGACGAATGTGCTTTGACATGTCATTATCTTGCGGATTCAAAGACGAATCATCGCAATGCAATTTATAGAACTCTAATAGTTTTGTCTAAAAAACTATTTCCATAAGGAATAAAAATGATACACCCTAAATCTTGATTGAAAGAATACTAAACAATTCATTTAATATTTATTTATTTTCAAAACACGTTAGTTGTGTCCCTGGAAAACCGTTTTCAGAAAGAAAAGAAAGTGTTTTTCATGTTTCTTTAAGTGTTGAATTTGTCGTTTGGTTGGGTGCAAGTTCAAACTTCAACGGAGTTGTTAAGTTTAATAATGTAACTGATGTATGATATCATCATACTATCATAGACATTTTCCTGAGAATGTGGCCTACATTGTGACCAATTAAGAAGTTTTAGGGAGACAACGATGGCGATTGTCCACTGTGATAACTCCATTTCCATTCTTAACTTGGACGCCTTCACAAAATGACCAGAAACAGAGTCTCTCCGAAGAGTAAAACCCAGAAACTCGAAGACGGAAATTCACTTAAGATGTCCCGTGCTATCTCACATGTACCCTGTTCAAACCCGGAACAAGACAAACCTTGATTAAGGGTGAGTTTAAGTTTAACGTAAATTTTAAACATGGTAAACATATTAATCGGTAAACGGGATTGAACATGTCCCGTCCTGATCCCAACCGGAATAGAATCCGGTGTGATTCAATCTAAAAACACTCAAAGCCCATTTTGATCCCATCTCATGTAAAATAATCAGGACCAAGAGTGAGATGACCTCTCTCCCGTCTTGTACTCACCCCTAAGTCTATATATAATGGTAAAAGTTTTACTAAATATAAATACATTTTACAATAATTCACATTATTTTAAAATAAAATAACTTAAATTACATAATTTACGAAAAATATTAATAATACTTTACATGATCAAGCATTACAATCTATTATTCTATTTAAAAATTAAAAAATCGACCGTATAAAGTACGGGACACTAAACTAGATTCCAAATAAGATCTATAGTCGGGTCTATTTTAACATGATAGTCTACGCCCTATAATAGTTCAAGTTTTCAAATATTCACATCACTTAATTTGGGACTTTATGTAACGTATTGAATGGATGGCTTCACCTTTCGATAAGTTGAAAGACTAAAGTGCATGAGGTCGTTTTGAATCTTATCCATTATCCTATCAGGAAGGATAACAATTAGAGAAAATTACATAAAACCACCCTTAATAATTACTCTTTTGCAATTAACCACCCTTTATAAAAATTTTAACGTAAAACCACCCTTAATGTTCAACTATTTACACTAAACCACCCCTTATAACTTTTTTGGCATAAAACCACCCTTAATTTCTAAATATTTACAATCAACCACCCCATACTAATTCAAAATACTTCAAAAATTTTAAAATTGAATCATTGACAAAGGTAAATTTTCATTATGAATATCACAATTAATTTATATAGTTTGGGGTTAAGTGTTACAATTTATATTAGAAAAATAATCAAAAAATTATACAAATTTTATTACCATGTACAAAAAATTAAAAAAAATTATGCAAATTTTATTTTTGGTAATTTATATTCTATTTCATTTTTACAAGCCTATATTTAAATTTTTTTTAATAAGCTATAGCTTTAAAAAGACAGCGTTAATTTTGTGCATAACAAGCAAGTATTTTGGATTATTTAGGTAATAATTTTTTAAAATTTTAATTTTCTAGTATAAATTGTAATATTTAACCAAACTATAATAATTAATCAAACTATTGAAATCATCTATAATATTAATAATGAAACTTTATTTTATTTATGCTTAAATTTTCAATTATTTGAAGTAATTTTAATTAGTATGGGGTGGTTAATTGAAAACATTTAAAAATTAAGGGTGGTTTTATGTCAAAAAAATAGTAAGGGGTGGTTTAATGTAAATAGTTGAACATTAAGGGTGGTTTTATGCTAAAATTATTATAAAGGGTGGTTTATTGCAAAAGAGTAAAAATTAAGGGTGGTTTTATGTAGTTTTCTCTAACAATTAATCATTCAATTTTGGCTACAAAAGTCTTTTCTGATTCTATTTTTTTTAAATATATATTTTAATGATTGAGATGTAATAATCCAACTTTCGGTTTTGTGTGTAATTATCCCATTACGGAAGTGTAGATTTGATCCGGACCGAAAATCCGGGTGGGATAGTACCGGAAAAATCAGGTCCGGTTTAGGATAGGGTTGAAACGGATTGGAAAATTCTGTTCCAAAGCCGGATTAATTTCCGGATAAGACCGGCCAAATCAGGCCCGGTTCAGGATCGGGTCGAATCGGATTGGAAATTTCTGGTCTACTTAAACGATTTGGATTTATAACCTATTTAAAAATTTTGTTTTATAACTAAGATATTTATCCACAAATATATGAATGAATCCAATCATGATATAAAAGTGTCGATCCAAATTCATTGACAATGTTGTACCAAGTAGTTATCCTAGTTGTTTCCAGTGATGTGCCATAGTAAATGTTTACTTTTCCACGTCATAGGTTATCCACATTTTGTTTTGGCTGATAGTTATCCACATTTATCATTTATGTCACATTTATCGGTCCATAGTTATCCTAGTTGTTTATAGTGTTCACCTCTTTCTATTATTACATTGGGTATTACAGCGGTTAATCACGAGACTAGTTACAAAGAGAATGAGATGACAAATGCGTTTGTTAAGTGTTAAAACTATTATTTCTATTACTGATTGATTTTACGATATAACTTCACTTAACTTATATGTTGAATTTGAACCTAACGTGCATCTGCGTTCGTGCACGCATTAGTAAACATGTCTTTTTTATTAGAAGTTGACTCTAAACTGGTGATTGAATTTCTCGAGGAGGGAGTTGATGCATCACATCCGTTATCTAGCCTGGTAACTCGTTGTCAAGGCTTCTTTAACCGAGATTGGCTTGTCAATCTCGACCACACGTTTAGGGAAGGTAATAGAGCAGCGGATTCGCTTGCTAATTATGCTTTCTCATGTGCGTTAGGATTCCATTTGTTGGAGGAGCCTCCTTTGGGAGTTATTGACATTTTGTTAGATGATATTCGGGGGTTAGCCTATCCCGTATGACTCGTTTGTAATTTTCGCTTGAAGTTTTATTCATGGAGTAGAGTACTCCCTTTTTACCACAAAAAAAAATGTCTTTTTTATTGGTTTACTTTCGAGTAGATGAATCCGATGGATATGAATACAAGGCATAAATAACCACACTACTTACTATGTACCAAAATAAGATAACCACACTAGATAATATTCAAAATACATATGTGGGTGATATTTTTAATTTCATATTTTTACAAAAAAAAGTAGCCTTTGAAACTTGCAATTTCAAATCATAAACAAGCCTTATCTGATATTTTATATTTAAAGATTGGGTCCAATAATGAACCAACAAGTACCGGAATATAGGTAAGGTATGCACGTGGTAATCCAAGACAAAAATTATAATTTTCATTTTGCTATTTTAAAATCCAATTTTAGGTGATTGATTACTCATCTTGAAAATAACATCCATTTCATTACTTTAAAAAAGTCTAGAAATTACGGACGGTTAACTTATTAATAAAATAAAATTTCAAATAAAAGTTAAGAAAGAGAATATTTTTCAAATTAAAGATGATTTGTTGTTATAACATAAGTTTATAGTATTATAAAAAAACATTGGGCTATTTGATTAAAGAAATTTTTTTTCAAACAATACCTATTTTTTATCATGACTAAACTTTAGTCTCCATAGTTTAAACTATCAGAATGATATATCAGTTATTGAGCTCGACCAAACATTAGTATCTAATGAATAAGTATGTTACGTAAGCCTCATTGCAACCGTTTTAACCTTTTACTTAACGTGTGAACAGTAACTTAACCAATTGTTGATCGGACTTAATAGGTAATGTACTGTTCTAGTAGTTTAAACGACGGGATACTAAAGTTTAATCAATCTAAAATATGGGTACTGCACAATTTTATCTTGATTAAATATATAGAATTTAGGGTAAGATATAAAAATTTCTAGAAGGTTGGATGGATACTTTGAGTAAACCCTATATAAAATTCGAATAGAAGCCACGGATTTCAGGCTGTACTTATCTGCCGCCGCTGTATAAAGTATAAACCCAAGCTTTCCTAAAACCCATATTCATCTTCAATCTCCTTCCTCTGTTTCAGTCACAATTTTCTCCTCTTTTCTAATTCAAGTTTGTCTGTACAACTATGGAGCTTATACCGGGCCTAAATGACGATATCGGGCTTGGATGCTTGACCCGGGTTCCATTCGAATCCTTTCCCTCTGTTTCCTCAGTTTGCAAAGCTTGGAATCTCCAAATCCGCCGCCCACACTTCCACCGGATCCGCAAACTTTCGGGTTTGACCCGGCCCGTTTTCATCCTCTCGCAGGCCCGACCAGGTCCGGTTCATATATCGGGCTCGGGGAGTGCTGGGAAGTGTCATGCCAATCCGGTGTACTGGCTTACGGTATTCGACCCGGAATCTGGGTCATGGGCTCGGTTACCAACTGAACCGGGTTT
Organism: Fagopyrum homotropicum; assembly: GCA_033239125.1. Classification (NCBI taxonomy): domain Eukaryota; kingdom Viridiplantae; phylum Streptophyta; class Magnoliopsida; order Caryophyllales; family Polygonaceae; genus Fagopyrum; species Fagopyrum homotropicum. Next base: position 167,225,150 of record BSWB01000001.1, read on the forward strand.
GTCAGGTGGTTTGCCGATGTTTTGTGGAGTCGTAGGAGTGGGGTCGGTTGTTATTGTAATGGGAGGGTGGGACCCACTGACTTGGCGGGTCTCGAAGGCTGTTTATATTTTTGACTTTTTGACCGGTCAATGGAGGCGTGGGGCCGACATACCAGGACAGGCCCGATCACTATTCGGGCTCGCACGTGACCCGGTTAGCGGAACGGTGTTGGTTGCCGGCGGCCATGACGAGGAGAAGACCGCGCTGAGGTCAGCAGTGTTGTATGACGTGGCAAAGGACACATGGGTCCATCTCCCTGACATGGGAAACGAGAGGGACGAGTGTAGCGTCTTGTTCCACGGTGGCATGTTCCACGTCATCAGTGGGTATGATACTGAGAATCAAGGCTGTTTCGGGAACAATACAGAGACCCTAGATCCTGACACATGGCAATGGGGTCCGACTAACGAGTCCTTGACGGATCCGAGGTGTTGGGTAGTCAATGACGTGGATGAAGATTTGTACGCGTGTCAAAATGGGTATGTGTCAGTGAAAAAAGGTGATAAATGGCAGACAATAGTAGAAATGCCATGTCAACCGGAGAACTCACAGAAAGTGATGATGTCGCAAAACAAGATGGTTGTGATTGGATGCTCAAGGTATGATGAGCACAATAATGCTTATGCTTACGTTTTGGATTTGAAGAGTCGTCTATGGAGTAAAGTTGAAATGCCCGGGGAGTTTTCGGGTCATGTCCAATCGGGTTGTGCATTGGAGTTGTAAGAAAATGATCAGCTTCGGTTATACGTGAGAGGTGATCAGTAGTGAGAGAAATAGAGTTTTAAGTGGTCGAAGAATGCTAGTTTTTATAGTTATTTTTGTTCATCTTTTGAGTGAAAAATCTTGAGTTTTGTAGACTATTTAGGGTTGGGTTTCCCAAGAATGTATAATGAAAATGCATGTACTTCTTATATTTTTACATTTTGAGCTTGTTAAGTATTAGTTTTTAACAATCGAATGAAAGAGAGACATCTTTGTTATGACAAGGAATATGACTCGATTCATCACGCTCACGAGATTGAAAAATCGCTCATAGAAGACTATATTAAAGTCCATTTACTCTAGTATATAGTCACATATTCGGTGGGTTTAAGATGTGTCTTAAGACGTGGAGGTCTAAGACGTAGAGTCGTCTACAGGTAAATACACAAGCCTTCGTGTTCTATCTAAAATTAATTGACAATATGAGTAACACTATCGACACAATACGGAACCGAATCGGACCTTTCTTTGATACCATACTAATTTATCTATTTTATATCCGACGGGTTCTACGGCTTTCGGGTCCATCCTAAAACCAATTGACAATAACCCTATGACTTACGATCACGTAATAGACGTGAGACATTTCACTAGTCTCAACAGTCAGCTTTAACACTAATTCTCATTGATGGCACATAAACAAGCCAAATTAACAATAACAACCTTATATTCTATGTTGGGATTTGACAAACCATTAGCTATTAGTTGTATTCGGAAAACAGGGAGATGAAGACTTTCAGCTGGTAAAAGAAAACAGGGGAGAAGGAAAAAAATATATTATACAAAAAAGAAAGAAAAAGAAAGCGTGTCAGTGAGCGGCTGTGGTTTGTGTTACAGTCCGCTTGCGCGGCGCCACACACTCTCTCCCTATACTATGAGCGGCGAGCACTTGCTATGTGCTCCCCTCGACTTTATTGAAGTCCAATTATAAAAAAGCGCTTTCATAATGAGAATCAGTTCAAGTTTCAAAAGAAATGAGCAAAGTAAACTGCAGCCTATGCAGGGTCCTAAACATTGGCTTTAATCTTTTACTAATGTTTAGCACTTTTTTACAACAACAATTCAACAGTGTAATCAAATTAGGGAGACAAGAGGAAATCACCTATACTATGAGCGGCGAGCACTTGCTATGTGCTCCCCTCGACTTTATTAAAGTCCAATTATGCAGGGTCCTAAACCATAGATTTTGTTTCCTCTAAAAGCAACATCCTCAAAACAATTGCAAATCCAATCAAATGAAAGAATGAAAAATATGGTATCGATTTTCAGTCAAGAAAATAAGGGAGACAAGAGGAACTCACCTTATTTCCAAGCAATTGGAGAGGACTTGAGACAAAAGCTTGTACATATGCTTCTTCATATACAATCTTTTCACTTTCTCTCTTCCTTTCATGCCCATTTGCTTCCTGAGTGTTGGGTTGTTCAGTAAGAATTTAATGTTCTCAGCCAGCATTCTCCTTCCTGGTCTCCCCATTGGGTGGAGAAGCCCTGTGACATTTTGATCCACAATCTCCCTTGTGCCTCCAGCATTTGTACCCAACACCTAAATTTTTTAAGACATTTTTCATGATGAGATTACATTCTAGGACAAAATCTATGGTTTTGTTTTACAACATTTAGCAGACAGATTCTTTGAAAGTATCATGTAAATTCTATCGTTTTCCTGAGAAGGCACACTTTATCAAAGAGAGAGTATTAACATTGATATTTTTAAACTGTGATTCAAACATATGAAATTGCAGCAAAAAAACGAAGAAAAAGAAATCATACCGGTAAACCAAATGCCATAGCTTCAATTGTCACCCTTCCAAAAGTCTCTCCAATACCCTGTGCACAGATTGCTGGTAAGTAGCAGTTTCCAATTTAGTATAGAAAAGAGAAGCAACATTGATATAAATATATCATACCTGAGAATTTGTGACATAGACATCAGCAGCTGAGTAAAGAGAAGCAACATTGGTAGTAGCAGGAGTCCAAAGTACTGATTTGGACAAGTTTGGATTTTCAGATAAAAATCTGATAATTTCTTTGACATACAATACCTTATTGCTTTTAGATCCAACTGAACCAATGATAATCTTTAAATTCTGTCCGGATATCATCTCATCAGCTGTATTTGAGATTTCATGGTAATCAGATAACCTCCTTAAATTTCCATAACTTTTCAGTTTCTGAGGCAAACCTCTCAACCTTAACTTCTCTGTCAAACTGGATGTTTGAGATTGTTCAGCAATGATTAAATGTGCGGATTCAACAAGAAGAAGTTGACCCTTTGCGGCGTTTATGCTACTTAAGGCCATGACAAGCATATCATTTTCTTGCAAACCCATCTCTTCCCTGACAGCTTTTCTTAGCATTTGCCTTTTCTCTAACATCTTCTCCGGGCTAAATGTAGGAGTGTTTAGAGAACACGGAATTCCTGCTACAAAAGCTAATTCATCGTTTACTGATAGTGGGATCAAACCTATCTGAGTATTTAACTTGATATTTTCTTCTTCACACCAGGATAACCATTGCTTTGACTGTAATTCAGAAAGAAACATCAGCATTTTTACTCGGTGGAGGACAAGCTTTGACCGATCAAAGTACTCACGCCGGTTTTCCATTATCCACCACACTATCTGATTCGTCCCAGCAGGAAAATATACAAGATAGCTCTCTGAACAAAAACAATGAAATCACAAGTATACATCACTATGCATCTGCTAATGATATTGCAGGATTATTGAAAGGACTGAGGGTGGCGAAAATAGACACTATTGACAGATAATATAAACAAGCATGTACTGCAAAGATAGGTAGCAATCGAAGGAGCTTCAACCTAAAGCAAGAGATCAGTTGGGAATTTTCTTAGTCTAAGAACATAACTAAACAAGAATTTAACGCCTTCAACTCTTCAAGAATCTTAATAACACAGGATAAGAAGAGATTGATACCTATCCAAGATGCACAGACTGCTGAACTGGCAATGACGAGATCTACCTCCATTGCAGCTTTAAAACTATGCTCAGCTTTATCAGCAAGCAATTTAATATTCCTTTTTAAAAGCTCAGCCATCAAGCCACCCCTCCTACTAAGAGCAACAGCTTGAACACTCGCCCCACAGCTAATCAACTCCGTCGCCAACTCCAGCATAGACAAAGGAGCACCAGTCATTGAAAGTTCATGGAATATCAATACAAATCTCCTAGACCAGACAAGTTTTGCAAACAATTCATTACGGTCACAAGTTCCTCTTCGCTCCTCAGGACTCCAATCCAAAATTCTATCCTCTATAGAACCAAAAGGACCGAAAAGACGTCCATAAGTAGCATTTCTTTTCGGCATCTCTTCCTGCACACCATAATCTCTAGCCCTAGTCACTTCTAAAACCTTGTTTTGCCTTTGAGTCTTGCCTCGCATAGAGCGTTTCAATCTTCTTGACTTCCTAGAAGATAATGAACCATGCTGATTTAAACTGAAATTCCCCTTTCTTGCCAACGTGACATCCTTATCAAGTGTCAAATTCATCACCTGATTTTTCTTAATACTATGATTCTGATCAGACTCCACAACGCTATTAACCTTTTCTTGGCTAAAATTGATAAAACCGTCTTGTTTATCAGCATCAGCCCATCTTGACTGGATATAGAATCCACCGTAGGTCCAAAGAGTAATCAAAAGTAACCAATGCACCAAACGATTATTACTAAAACACTTGAACAAAAACGCACCTCTCTTTCCCTCCCTTCGAGGTGTTCGGCCGGAATTTGACCTCCCAAACGACGGCGAAGTCCTAGGACTCATAGTCGGAGTTGATCTCTCAGACAACGTTGTTTTCAGCGGTCTTAAGGAAGTAGACCGCAGTACATTCCCTTGCATATCCCCCTTACTACTGGTACTTTCCTCCATAGTCAACTTCAATTCAAGCTTCTTCAACTCTCAGTTACGCTTTATGGCACCGCAATTTTGCGAAACTCAGCATGATCACTCTCCCGATTAACATCAAACTCTGTAATTAAATAGCATAACGCAGAATTCAGCTAATCGAAACAACGCAATAAAGTAAAAACAAGAATATATGAGTATTTAGAAGCGAATATCTCATACTCTGTTGATGTTCTTCCGATCGAATTCAGTCGTCGATCACGATCAACAGAAAGATGAACACAACTCAACGATCTTGTTCATGCTCATGAAGTGCAAACACAAAGAGAAACTCAGACCGAAATTGCCTTGAAATGGATGTAAATCCTCGAGAGGAGAGCGGGACAGCGAAATTGAGAAGGGAAAGAAACCGCCATTGGCGCTTCTGGCAAGAAAATCACGTCATTGTCAACGGAGGGAGAATAGAAGAGAAGGAATATTTTTATATAAAATAATTATTTGAATATATTGTTTTTTGTATTTTTGTTCTAAAAGGGGATTTGTTTGGTAATATTATCACTAGCACGTTCGCGGGTTTAACTAATTTTGATTCTTCATTATATAAATAGTTCCTAACCCTCATAATATAATTATTATATATTAATCTGTCAATTATACTAACATTCATTAAGTTTCGGTGAATGAATACAATTATTTGTAAAATATTAGTCATAACTTAATTTTAAAATAATTATTTGTGAAACATTTTTGCTTGAAAGGTTAGTCAATATGTATATTAATAATATTAAAGTATAAAGAAAAATAATACCATTTATTGATCGAGTGTGACAAAATGTGAGATAGTTGGAGCTTAATGCTTCAACAATACAAAGCCATAACTATCTCAACTTAGTTAAACTACAATAATTATATTTTGGATCGGACACAAAATACTAATTTATCAGTCACAAAATACTAATTTATCAAAAAACAAATGAATGTATTATATAAAGGTGATGTGAACCAGTAAATTTTGGTACATAATTTTGGATCGGATATGAATCAAAATGCTCTTGTTGGATTGAACATGAGCTAGGTATTCGGGTCCATACCGATCGGTCAAAATTTTAAAGGGTCTAAATTTAGATCCAAAATAATAATAAAAAAAATTAATCCAACAGTTTGGGCCAAACGGGGACTTGTATCTGAATATTCCGATCTATGTCTGATCCAACAATAGATTTTCGGTCCGATCCACCGATGAAAAACTCTAACACAAACAATCCAAAATTTTCATTTAAAGCCTTACATTGTTAGATTTTTATCAAAAACTTATATCGTCTTCTAAATTCTTAGAATCTTTTGATTATAATCTTATCATGATATTTTTTTTGTTTCGGGGACAATAAAATTAAAGCTAATGATAGACTTAATATTGACATAAAAGTCGATAATCTTTTAATATAGGACGACAATGACTTGATTTATGAAAATTCTATTCTTTTTAAATCATGTTTTTCTAATAGTATGTTAGTAAATTATATTTTGTTATTTTTAACAAATAGGTTTGCTTATAAATAGTACATGCTTTGGAATCTCAAAACTTAGTACTGCCATGAAAAAAGCACATCAATAATGTTTAAGGCTAAAACCATGGCTAAAGATCATCAATGGACCTGCACATAAGATCAATGAGAGCTCATGCTCCACAAATTCTTCACTCACCCAAGATTCATCTCTGATTAGTTTGCGTGCAAAGTTATAGTCGGTCCGTTTGGGAACCACGAGCTGATCGTGGCTGAAGCTGAAGCTTATTGTACTAAGCTGAAATAAGTAGTTGATTTAAGTAGCTGATTTATTTTAATAAGCTTGTTTTGCGTTTGGAAAGTACGAGTTGGTCGAAACTGATCGAAACTGAAATAAGTAGATGATTTAAGTGGCTGCCCTGTATGTTTAACTGGCAACCTGAACTCATCTGTCAAAACTACAGGTTTGACAGAAAAAAAGAGAAGCAAAAAAAAAAAGTGAACTGTAAAAAAATGATCATAGCTAAATGCTGCAAACTTTGTACATGATTTCTCAGTAAAAATGTGGCAAAATTCCCAGCTTAATACTAGGCTTAAGCTCAGTGTAAGGGACTGTAATTGAACATAAATCATTCAGTGTTGTGGTTTGGACAAGGTTCACATGTATCAAATCCTCAGTGAAGCCTTATCTTTGATAGAATTGACAAAGCTGCCCATGCCACCCTTTTCTTCCTTGCCTTGATTGAAGTCAATGAAGCCGTTGGTCCAATCGATAGAAGTTCTGGTTGATGAAAATCCAATGCAAAATTTGCCTTTGAACAAAACATGGGCTTTTGACACAAATTTTGCATTTGAACAGCACATGGTTCATCAACACGTCTCGTTCTTTGAAGTTGGTGATGCTTCGTGAACAATTTGCACGATTCAACACTTCTTGTTCTCTTAAGATCATCTCCTGAATTTTTCAAGGCTAACACCACTGCAAAGTCTTCATTGCTGAAACACTAATTTTCCAGAGCAATGGACAACAATAGTTGTTGAGATCTTTCCGCTGATGTGCCATACATTCGTTGCCCTCATAACATTGCATTCGTTCTGATTGGCCCTAATGGTATTTCTCCATAGAGCAAGTTCAACAACCTGTCATAGCATGTAATGTCAAATGTGTAAAGATATCTAAGAAGCTGCATCATGAACTGGTGAACATCGGTATAAGAAAGTTTGCAAACAAAATTGGTTCAACTAACATCAAATTACCCTTCCATTTTCGAATTCCTCAAAGTCAACTAGGGCTGAGCAATGTAGCCAATACTACCAATATCAAAATTTCTGAATGATAATGTAGGCAATCAATGTGAGAGGCGAGGCAATAAATGTTTGTTATAAATTGAAATATATATATCTATAAATATGCAAAGCCCTATATCCATCCAGCCAAGATATTCATATTCATCACAAATGGATTTTCTTATTAAATGATAATCAGGGCAAACATCAACCTGATGTTGTCAAGCTGATCTCACTAAACATGGAAGTCTCGAAGATAAAATGAGACTTGCAAAGTTACATATGGCATAAATAGGTAATAATGATCATACTAACATTTTGTACAAAGGTTGACTTTATACATACCACCTTGGTGTCAATAGGTTGGTGGCTTAGGATCATCATCAACTACACCAACAGCATCGAGTATTGACGAGTATGTGATCAAATCGTATTTAAAGCCTTTTTGATTCATCTCTTTCATAAGTCTTACAGCCTCCTCAAACATACCAGCTCGGCTGAAACATCCAAGAAGAGTATTATAGGAAACAGCATCTGGTTTTAAATCAGAGCTTTTCATCTTTTCAAACATTTGAATCGCTTTTCTTGGACCTCCTATCCTTGCAACTCCATTCAAAATTATATTATGAGAATTTATGTCTGGTGGACAGCCAATTTCTTCCATAGTTCGGAGCAAAGTTTGAGCTTCATCTATCATGCTAGCTCGTACCATGCCAGACATCATTGCATTATAAGCATAAACATCAGGAGCGCATCCAAATCCTTTCATCTCATTAAAGAGATCCAGAGCCTCATGAAGTCGACCACATTTCCCATAATGCTTTATCATTACCGCATATACCCTAGCACTTGAGGCGCCACAACTTTCCTTCAACTCTTGAAACAATTCGTTTGCAGCTTCATATCGTTTTGCCTTTCCAAGAGCATTTATCAAGCTACAATAAGCAGCTGGACAAGGAGGAATACTCTTCTCATCCATTTCTTCAAGAAGCAGCAAAGCTTTCTCAACTTTATTACTCTTGCAAAAACCATCAATAAGAATTGAGTAAGTATAATCACTTGGAGTTATCCCACCTGCCTTCATTTTCTCTAGCAATGCAGATATTTCAAACGCGGGAGCTTTGGATCTGAACAATGTTTTTATTACAGTGTTATAGGTCACCACATTTGGGAAACACTGTAAAGAGTCCATCTCTTTGAATAACTTGACAGCATCATCAAAGCGACCAGCCTTTCCTAAAATATTTATCAGGTTATTTATCAGCACAACATCTGGCTTGCAACCCTCCTTTAGGAGAGTCAAAAATACTCCGTAAGCCTCATCAACCCTGCCAGCTGTTCCAAGGCCCCTAATTAACTCTGTGTATGTATAGACAGTTGGCGGACAACCATTATCTTTCATCTCTTTAAACAAACATAATGCTTTATCCTCCATACCCAATTTGAAATAAACAGCCAACAAAGTAGTATATATTTTCGCAGTAGGATACAATCCGTTCTCCTTCATCTCAACAAACAACCTAATAGCAGAGTCATGATGACCCAGTTTCTCAAAAGCCGATATGAGAGCACTGTACGTAACTGTATTAGGAAGACAATTACCTTCATTACACATTTCATTATAAAGCTCATGCAACTTTTCATAATGACCTTCTTGCATGAGCATCAAGATGAGAGAGTTGTACGTGGTTGATGTTGGCTTGCACTTGCGAGCTTTAATTTGGTAAAAGATAGACAGTGCCTTATTCACCATCTTAGCATTGCCTAAAAGCCTCACGATTTCAGATAGTTCAGTAGGACCGATAAGGCATGGACTTCTAACCATGTCTTGGATCATCTTCCACATTTCACCAACTAATCCAGCTTCATTCAAACAATGAATTAGAGACATATAAGTGCTGGAGTCATGCTCAAAGTTTCTTCTTTTTGCTGCCCACTTGAAGAATTGGACTTTCACGTTGACAGTAACATCAATCTTTAGAACTTCACGAACCAATCTATGATCTACCTTCAACTTAAGAACTTCCAAAGCCTTTTCCGCATCAGGACCCCACTTGAAAATTTTCAAAATCCTTATGAATCTCTCATCAAGTTTCCTCACAGAAGGGTCATTTCTTCTTGACATTTTATCCCTTTGAGAGATTACGGGTCCATCGGTTGATGTTGATGTTGGTGTTGGTATGAGAAACATTTTGACAATCTCATTCTCTGCACAATACCATAAAAGTGATTAATATGAAAAAATTACAACGCTATGCTAAAACAATATAATGCCATCAAAAAATACTATCAGTTTGCACCTCACCTGTTTGCTTAATTCTCTGACCTAACCTGGGTAGAGTTGAAATGGTTCGTCTTGAAGAATTCAATGTAGATTTCATCTTCAAAGCTAATTTAACTGTAAGGGGCCAAAAAAAAAAAAAAAAAAGGGAATTATTCCACCACTTCCTGTAATCCCCTTGTAGGAATGTGATACTTCCAAATGTTAATCAGTGGCATGCCATTCTTCACAAAACCAACAGATTCCTTTCAAATCACCACCCAATGAACTTCAAATCTAAATCAAACTCATTCAACCACAACCCTAATTCAAAATCAATCAACCACAACCCTGAATCAAACTGAATCGCCTAGGTGCTCTAAGATAAAATCCTAAGACAACCAAAAAACCTAATGAAATTCACAATTTCAAACCTTGCAAGCGCAGAACCACCGCCCGACACCAACCTCTAAGCCACCAGCAACCACCCTCGATCCGCCTTGACGGACGGACGTCGTTCTCCCTTTGCTCTCTTCCCTTGGTTCAGATGGAACGGTGTTCTTCCCTTCTCTCCTGGCTGCTGTTAAGTGATTTTAATTTTTCTATATTAAGTGATTTTATTTTATTTTTATTTTTTTTAGTTTAGCGCATACGGCATATGTTTTTGAAGTTTTTCCCCCAAAATCAAAGTATACTTTTTAACACGGTTCTAAGAAATACGGGTTCAAAAGTTAATCAAAATTGTTGGTATAAAAAGTGGTGGATCAAACAAGTGGTGATGTTTCTTGGTGAATCTCGTTGATTTTGTTATTCGGAATCATAATAGAGTTATTAATTTGGACGCCAAAAAAAACAACTTTCAAATCGAGATGATTATATCCGATTTCATACTGAATCTTCGCTTCTTTGAGGAAGTTCGGGTGAAATATGTGTTAGAGAAATTAACAGGGTTGCTGATCGATTGACCCATTTGAGAATATTGAACTCCAATACAATCTTTTCTAATGATTCCGAACTTTGTATCCTTGTCCATAAGAATGTTTTAGGGTGGAGAGGCTAGTTTGGAGGAGTTTCATTAGGATTGACGAAAGCGGAATTGATCGTGGTTTCCCATACAACTCGTAAAATTGATTATTTGTCCATTATATTATTAATGTCAAGCTCTCGTGTGCGAAAGAAACAACCTTAGATGATATGAGGGTCGAGTCGCCTTGATAGCCAACAATCACAATGAAACGGAATAGTAATTGGTTTTGTTCTCGGGTATTGTCTTGATCAAATTTTGCTTGCAAGACTGAAGATTATTAAACGCTATATATGCACAATAGTTTTAGTTGACAAAACCTAACAAGGTTGATGATACATATCAGACAATAAGATATGATTACTATGGTAAACTGATGTGGAACTAGATAATACCCTGCAGAAGAGGTTTACTTTAAACGTAGGAATTGCCGAGCCTGGTTGCATTGTTCATGCGAATACGCATGCATGAAACGTAATGGTACAACGATATTATCTAAATCCAAAGAGCTGTCATATTTCAGACTCATCAGTAGTGAGTAGTGACAATCTGAAGCAACGATGTGCTATCAACAAAAGAAAAACCTTACACAAAGGCATGTGGATGACGAAACACGCAGCAATATTATCCATTGAAGGATGTATTCTACTTGGCGAAACTGCCTGTATACAAGTAGGGTCACCTAACACGAGCAATCAAATCACGCCTGGCTACAAATGTAAATATGTGCGTTCTGAAGCTTTTCGAGAGTAATATAACAACTTCTCTCGCAGCAAAATTCTAATGAAAAAAATAAGTGTGAATGAGAAGCTAAGTGAACTAACCAGCTCTAGATGAAAACGCGAAATTCAGTACTAATGGATCATATAAGTTTCATCCAGGAGCTTCGCCCCAGCAACGGCAGCATCAAAATTCCATCAGGAGACCTTCTCTTGCCTGTTGAGTTTTTTTTTCTCGTCAGTCAAACGTCTGCAGAGAGAGTAATATGCTTGCATAAATCAGATCTTGGTGTTTAAACAAAATTAGGTTAATCTTAGTACATATGTCAATTACATGTTAAAGATTTATATCTATGGGTGTATTTTACATTTAAGCATAGTTAGTGTTTGGATAGCCTATTATATAACACACTAGTTCAAGTATTTTGTGAGTCAATACAATGTACAATTTACACTAGTTTTTACATCCAACGCTGCATAGCTTAATTTTGAAGTCTAATACTGAATAATCACGTTATAATGCATTACAAATAAACAGAACCTTTGTGGTACTATGACTGAAGAAATCTACACATTTCTATCTAAAAATTTGATGCTAACCCAGCTTGACACAAATTTGAGCTAAAATGAATGCCAAAAGAAGATAGTAATAACAGAAGACACGCCTGCATTTTGGATGCACAACAGAAGAAAAGCTGAAGTAACAGGGAAAGGGTAGACCACACTAAACCACTGGTAACTTGTGTGTCATTTTGCATAAAACCACCCACCATAGACGACATGGCATCTAACCACCTGTTTTCCATATCTGTTATCAATTCTACACCCATGTTCGTTTCGTGGTTTTAAAAAGAAAAGCCATAAATTTCCGGACTACTCATGAAATTATTAACCAACAAACAAACACAATATTTTTATGAGGGATATTTTTATTCTTTCTAGCCATTAGTAACCTTAAATGGGTCAAGCTGTCTAGGTTGTGGATTGGCAACAATGTATGGATAGCAGATGGTTAAATGCAGCTTGCTTTATAAAAAATGTTTTTTTATGAGAACTAGCCTGAATTACAGGTGTTTTGTGTAGTTTATCCAAACAAAAGCGGAGATTTGAGACCCAAAAATGGAAGAAAAAACGGAGCAAGTCCGAGAATTGCCAGTTTATGAGCACAGAAAAAGAAAAACCACATTACATGATTTGTATGCAGGTTTACTCTGTACCGCTTCACCTGTCCTTTTGAATTATGTGACTACCCAGGTAGTTCTAAGGAAAGAAGAGAGGTGATTATAAACTTGTATTCTTTGCATATTAAAACACTAAAGAATGAAAAACCATCCAACAACTAGCGTCCAATTCGAAAAGAATTATACCCATTGCAAAGAGTAGGTTTCTAATGACATCCGGTATAGAACCATATGCCAACCTATTAGTTATTACGGCATGACAAAAGTAAAAGATAGTTTGGAGACATCTGCAATTATGTTCTTTTCTAATTCAGCTCTCCAAGGTTTTTCATACGCACACAATCAGCTCTATAGGACTCAAATAAACCTCCAAATCAGGATACATCTTATTTTCAATTGGAAAACCCTGAACTCATGCTCAATCTTACAGGAACAAGTTTACAAAAACTATCAACAAGCTCAGACAGATTTTAGTGGAGTGAAACAAATTAAATAAATGATGAAATGTAGTTTGCTTATAAGTCTACGAGAGAAAATAACTTACTTGGCCGAAAACGAGATATAGGAATCTCACGAAGTTCACGTTTTATGCACAAGTATTCACCAAGCAATGCCATTATTGCAAGCCCCGCAACATTCACTATCCACCATGTAATGGAGGAAGGCCATCCACCATATATGTAACATATGATAAGATGTACAATATAGACAGTGGCAGAGAAATCAAGACATTTCTTTGCTCTCTCAACCACAAATAGCATATAACCAGCTCTGTCAAGCAACACAATTTATAAAATCAAAATTTCCGGAAGAGTATAAAACTTAACATAGCTATACATTAATGCAAACTATATCAGTACTACATTAAAAGCAAAGGAATATGCAAGTATGCAGCAGCTTAAAATGAAGGAGGGCTATGAAAACAAGAATACACAGAAGTGCCGTCCGACAGACAAAATTTTCCATCTTTTTAACTCCAAGGTTAGATGTATCAACTTTAGCTTAGATGTTGTACCTAAAAGCTATGAAAGAAATCCGAGCAAAAGAAAGAAAGATGTCACATAGTATATGCATTTGAAACTCAACATAATATATTGCTAGAATAGATAGAAGCCACTTAGACAAAATCAAGAGCCTCCTTTTCAAAGTTCGGGTCCATTTGAGTATATTCAGATACTCAGATTTCATAGAGTGAACACGAATTGAGCAGGAGACCAGAATAACATCATCTTCACAATAGGCCGATGTAAATGGCTGAAGATGTAGGGGAGTAACAGGCATCTAAGACTCTTAAGTAAGAATTTTCAATCTTAATGAGATCTAATATGTCTACTCGATGAACTAAAAGAGGCAAAATTGCATCGTTCTCGTTTAACCTTCACAACAAACGTAAGAGCAAAACTGAGTACCAAATCATGGAACATTTAACTTTTACCCATAACAACCAGCTAAGCAGTCAAATCATCGTGATCAATTAAGAAATTTACTCCCGCTAACACAAAATTAAAAAAATGTGATAGATAGGTCTCCTACATTACTTAGTGTTACAACTACGTCCAACTCATAAACACAACAATCTAACCCTAGAACTAGTTCTTTTGTGACTTATTATGGACAACTTTAATATGGATTTCTTCATCCTGCAAATGACTCCATGCTATTAGATCTAAACCACATACCTATAATCAAAATCTACATATGTAGTTTAAAACATTAGGGCATACTTTTGGTGGCATTTCACTCTCCATTATCAGAAAAACTCAAGAACCTCTTAGGAAAGATAACCCGGAACCAAAACTTCAGTTTAAAGTGTGTTGGGATCTCAGGAGATAATGCTATTCAATAATACAGGCGAATCAGGCCAATACATTCAACTCACGAACCACAAATTAACTCAACCGAGTCAACAAACATATGAACATAATTGACTTCAGTGGTATTAAAGTTCCTTGTTACATTCTGAGCCAACAAACCAAACTAATTTATGAAAGCATAGACAACTAGACAATGTTATCCTTGTGAATGGCGAAGTTTTTCAACAATGTAACCTGACAAGCCATAATGATGATAAACCTTTTGTATGATCTAGTATGGGTATAATTGCAAAAACAAATAAAGAACACATCACACCCAGCTTTAGAGGCATTTTCAAAACCATACTACAAAGCTAATCAAGTAAGGCATCATTTAAAAGCTTCAAGCAACTGCATTCAATACTATCCCTCTTCAAGGTATCATCCAGTTGAGCTGACAACACAATGCAATAAAGAAAATCCTAGCCTTAAATCAAAATTCACAATTACAGTGTGAAATACAATAAATATCCATATCAATTTCAAAATCAGTTCTTACCCGGCGACAGAAGCGATCAGGAAAGAAGCAACAACGCACCAACCAGTAACGGTGGAGACGGTGATTGCGGCAAAATCAAAGAAGTACACGAGACTCATCCTGGAAACGCGGGTTCCGACGAAGACGGTAAGGAAGATGCCAGCTGTAAGGTAGTAGAGGCACTGAAGGCACACGATCTGGGCGACGATGAGCCATGGATCCCATACCACCGCACCGTAGAACATGGCTTCTTCACCACCACCACCACCACCAACAAACAATTTAACCTAAATAAGCTCCTGCACTCCCAATTGCGTATCAATTGAGGAGTTTAGGGTTTGCAGCAACGATATATGATCTACAGTGTAGAAACTGAAGGCAGTACAGGCCGTAATCGGGCGATTGTTGCTGTGAAATCGGCGGATCTTGAGAGGAATCGAGAAGGAGGAGATCAGTGGAAGGAGATCGAGATTTAGAAAGAGAAATGTAATTACGAATTGAATTTAGACGAAAAAACAGAAAAACAAACTTCTTGTAATGTGCACGACAATGTATTAAGCATAGTTACCATTCATATTTTGTTTTAGAGAAGAACAGTACATAAAGACCGCATAGCGCAGTGGATTAGCGCGTCTGACTTCGGATCAGAAGGTCGTGGGTTCGACTCCCACTGTGGTCATTTTTATGTATGGATTCGGTCCGGATCTGAGGAGGCTTACTTGACTTTTGGACTAGGCCTTTATTTTCATACATATTTATATTTTTATTTATAAATTAAAAAAAGCTACGGACCGGACAAGCGGCCCGACCGGACTTTGTACCTTGTTTGGTAAGAGAGGGCTAGACTGTGGAGAGGAGGCTTTCCGTTCTATACCTGAGTTTTTTCGGAATCATAATTTTGGGTTTAGGAGCATGTTTGTATCTGTCGAGTTGCCCAATGTAATTTTTAATGTTTCAAGGTCCTCTGATAGAGTGTTGGAGATGAGGTAAAAGTGATTCACCAATGTATCGGTTTTTCTCTGAGGAGGGCTAGACTGTGGAGAGGAGGCTAACCTGAGTTTTTTCGGAACCATAATTTTGGGTTTAGGAGCATGTTTGTATCCGTCGGGTTGCCCAATGTAATTTTTAATGTTTCACCAATGATCGTTTTTATGTATGGATTCGGTCCGGATCTGAGGAGGCTTACTTGACTTTTGGACTAGGCCTACCTGAGTTTTTTTGGAACCATAATTTTGGGTTTAGGAGCATGTTTGTATCCATCGGGCTGCCCAATGTAATTTTTAATGTTTCAAGATCCTCTGATAGAGGGTTGGAGATGAGGTAAAAAATATTCACCGATCACGAGTTAGAGGGCTAGATTGTGGAGAGTTCGCGATTCAGAGAAGAGGAGGCTTCACGATTAAAAGAGTCAAAGGAGACTGAACCGGACTTTTGGAATAGGCCTTCATTTTCATACATTTTATATTTTTATTTATAAATTGAAAAAAAAAAGCTACGGACCGGACAAGCGGCCCGACCGGACTTTGTACCTTGTCCGGATCCGAACCATTTGTTCGTCCAGACCGGACTTTTCGATCTGATCGTACTTTTCACCTTGTTCATACCCGCCTGTTTTTTCGGACGGTCGGACCGGGCTGACCTGGATGTATCACCTATAGTTTTTATTCGCTTTTTGCTTTCAATCTAAGGACTCGAAAGAAGATATCGGCTTTTGAGCCAACTCGGCTTCATCCAAATGGGCCGACTAATTCAGCCCATGGAGAAATCGGCCCAATAAAGAACTCTAAGCTAGGCCCATTCTCCATCAATAAGTACCAGCAAATATAAATCTTCGATCGAGAACTCTCGCGCACATCAACTCGCCCTGTGTTAGTTGTGCTTCGCTTGGAGGAGGAAAACCACATCCAACTATTTTTTTACCTTTTGACTCGTCCGGCTCAATCGGTCAATGTTACTCTACGTTCAAATCGAATACTTTATGACTATTTGGGAATATTCGTGTGTGTTTATATCGGGAAAGCGGTTTTGGTATAGCCGATAATAGAATGATAAATAACTAAAAGAGTAAGAAACTCTATTAGTTATTCAGTAAAGTTTCAACTATCCAATTGCTTAGAATTAATTGGACGAGGACGTATACATTGAACCTCTCGTGTGGTATTGAGTCCGAATATTTAAGAGACATTCAATCCAAGGAAATCAACATTCTTAATTTCGCCATACATTCTACGAGTGATTCTTAGATGCACGATTGTGCATAGTATGTTTACATTTGTAGACATTGTGATATGATCCATATATAATCCTTTCCAAATAGTTCACCAACCTAACACAAGACTACAAATAAAAAAAAAACTCTAAGCTAGGCTCACTGAACACCAGTTTGTACCAACAAATTGACATGTTAAAGCTCGACTTATATATAGAGAGAGAATATAGATCCTATGAGAATACCTCTAACGTGAGAACAAGATAACAGATTCGTAATTATTATTAGTATTGTTACGAAGGTGTCATATCGTTTAATGTATTATTCGTAGTTATTGTTGGTTGAGTGGATTATTCGTAGTTATTGTTGGATTCCTAATTATTATTATTCGTAGTTATTATTAATTATGATATCTACTCTAAATCTCAACCCTTAATACTCACCATCTAACGGTGTACGATTGTTCTCATGTTCTCACGTTAGGGGTGTTCTCATGGAAACCATATATATATATATATATATTTTCGGTTCAATGAAATATATATCGAAAGGAATAATCATACGTGATCACGTGCATGGTAGGTAATCAAGCATGCATGACTTGCATGGAGCTAGCTGTGTATATACGTTCACGATTCATGTTTATGCACATGATTGATCTGTGTTTGGGCAAGAAAACTATGATAACGTCTTTAATCATAGTCTTATGTGCCTTACATTTGCTGACAAAGTTAACCTGATTCTCCTCCAAAACACAAATATCGTGACAATACGTGTATGATGTTAAGTTTTATTTAAAAATAGATATAAAAAAAAAATCAAATTTATTTAGAAGTGTCTAATTTTTATGATTTTAAAAAATATTTTTGATTACTAACAATTTCATATAAAAATAAATAAATCAATTAACATGTTCATAATTTATAACTATGTACTATTTATATAATTTCAAAAAATTAAGTATTTATATACACTATTTATTCATTTTGACAAAAAAGATAATTTCTTCAAAGTTAATTTTTACCAAGGAAAAAAATAATCATAATAAGTCTCGTGAAGATATATCACATTGTATTAGAACTTAGGATAAATTAAGAGTATTGATAGCAAAATTCTTTTATATATATAGAGAGAGAGAGGGGTTGACTCCATGTAAACAGCTCTTAACATGTACAATGAGAACAAATTGTATCCGTTAGATCGTTAAATAGATGGTTGAGATTAGGCGATATTAAAGGGGAAAAAATCGTGTTATTAATGGTGAAAATATTCGCCGGACCTGATTCTATATATTCGGCGGTATAGTCACATATATTCGGCGGTATAGTTACGTATATTCGTGTTTACACGTTTACACGATAAGAGTTGTTTACATATGAGTCATAAACTATATATATATATATATATATATATATATATATATATATATATATATATATATATTAATAGAAGATATAGATATATATTTGTACAACTAATTTGGTAAAGATATAAACGAACGGTCGTTCATCTATTAATCACCGCACGAATACATGACTAAATTAAAGCCTTAATTATTTTAAATTGAGCCTTTTTTAGAGATTATAACTCCTGACTGTAAAAATAAAATGTTTCGCTTAAATATAATCGTAATAACGGTCTAAAAATGACCGATTGGACGCGAAATCCGGGTTTTGGAATGTCCTATACCCATCTTCCTATTTAAACAGATTTCAATTTCAAATCAATGTTCAGTTACTCATATATTCTTCCATGATGTTAGTTTTTAAAGTATCATACCAATAAAAAAAAAATCTGTTTATTTCAGGGGCGGCCCCAAGGGGGGCGGGGAGGGGCGGCCGCCCCCCCCTCCGAGAAAAAAAAAAAGAAAGAAAAAAATTTTTTTTTTTTTTTTTTTTTTTGTGAAAAAAATCGTTTTAAAATGGGTTGTGCTTCTCTCTTTTATAAAAAAATTTTCTGCAATTTATTTTTTTTAAATATCACTATTCTTGTGTTATATTTAAATGTTTTTTTTGGATCTTTTGTCGAAGTGAACGAAACTTCATAAGTATTTTCCGTTTTAGACTCTAGAGTGAAATAATTCACCAAAATGCACGAGATTTGTTGTTTGGATTAGAAGCGCGGTCTTAGACCACACTCTTATTTGTAAAAAGCGTTGTCGAGGACAACGTTTTAATATCTGAAATAAAGATAACAAAAACACAAATAGAGGTGTGGTCCTAGACCGCGGCTATAGTGTAACATTTTTGGAAAAAAAAAAACTAAAGAGGCGCGGTTATATACTGCGCCTATAGGATAGCTTTTTTTTAAAAATATATAGGCGCGGTCTATGACCGCACCTTTTAAGTGTAATGTTTTTATAATTTTTTTTGTATTGTTGTTTATTGTAAGTAGATGACATATTGACTTTGTTTTTATCGCAATTTTATTTTCATAAATATTTTTATCGAAAATAAGATTTCGCCCCCCTTTTAAAATCCTGCGGCCGCCACTGGTCACAACATAAGAGAATGTGGCTGCGGCTCTCATCCTCTAGTTGATACCATCGAAAAATGGGATCCAGTTCAGAAAATACAATTTTTCTTTTTGTACAGAGTCAGTTTTTAACTAAACAGCTTTATCTGATTAATTGAAGCTTAAAAAATACTGGATTTATGCCTACTAACAGTCAAGCCTGAGATACTTTGAAACACATTCAGACAATGCAGTAGAATTGAAACAGATCCAACATCACCTCTGCAAAACAATATTACATCATCTACATAAGCTAAGTGCATGATTTTCAACTTTCCACATTTCTGATGATAATTAAAATCAGATTCTGTAGTAGCTTATTTGATTAATCTGTAAAACGCGTTGTCTAGGACAAAGATAATAAAAACACAAATAGAGGTGCGGTCCTAGACCGTGGCTATAGTGTAACGTTTTTGAAAGAAAAAAAAATTTCTTTTTTTTAAAAAATAATAGTTGCCCTATAGGCGCGTCTATAACCGCGCATCTTTAGTTTTTTTTTCTTTCAAAAACGTTACACTATAGCCGCGGTCTAGGACCGCACCTCTATTTGTGTTTTTATTATCTTTGTCCTAGACAACGCCTATAGGGCAACTATTTTTTAAAAAAAAAAAATTTTAGGCGCGGTCCACGACCGCGCCTTTAAGCGTAATGTTTTTTAATTTATTTTTGTTTATTGTAAGTAGATGACATATTAACTTTGTTTTTATCCCTACTTTATTTTCATAGATATATTTATCGAAAATAAAATTTCGCCCCCCCTCTAAAAATCCTGCGGCCGCCACTGGTTTATTTTGATATTCTTTGTTTTATTACCGATGCTAACCTTGTAATTAACATGTTTAGTATTTGGGCAGATATATAACCTAAACAGGAATATCGTGTATCCTATGGTAAAATCTGAAAATAACGGGCTCATATATAAATTAATTTCATTGCTTGTATCTTCTGACAACAACAAAAAGAAAGAATAAAAAAAGGAAAGGAAAACTAGGGTTTATGCCATATTACGTTGATTGTTCACATGAATTTGTGTGTCAATTCACATCTTCCACTCGTTTGAAACAAACCCAACAGTAAAAAAAAAATTATAAAAAAATTTACAGGATTATCCTTTTATTTTTAGCTTTTTATCTTGTATGGGAAATGACACTATTGCCCTTCTATTTCATACCAAAACTTGTATTTTAGAGTAATTATCTTTAACAATTTATTTTGTCATTTGAGCTTATATAATATTTTAAATATTTAGAGTTAATTTAATACATTAAGATCGAAGCGTCTAAAATTATAATTAAAATATTAACAAATCTTTAATTATATATATATATATAACTAAGAAGGATGTGATTGGCTGGATTACATTAATTGTAAGAAAAAAAAATTATTACAGGAATTGTAATCTTATATATTTATTAAGTATTAGTTATAAGTTTTAAAATACATATTTGAAATGGAGGGGGTGTGTTTATATTATATTAATTGATAAAAATAATTATTTCAAGATTTTTAATTTTATATATAGGTTAAAATTTAAAACAAATATTGATTTTAAGTACATAGCATATATATAGAAAGGGGATGCATTATAAAAATTTAATTGCGATAAAGTTTATTTAAAAAATCACTATGTGTAGGTTGGGTTTAAATATTATCAAATAACTTTTTCATCATAAATCTGTTGTTGTATAAATAGAAAATAACCGTTGAATTAATTGAAGACATGATAAGAGCCTTTTTATTACCGTTAAACTGGTCATATAACGATAATAGTTAGTAAATTTTAATAACGTTGTTAATTGAATACGTACTGTATTATAGGTAAACCTTAGAATATGTAATGTCATATACGACAAATAGATAACCGTTGAATTAGTTGGAGACATAATGAATGATAAGAGCCTTTTTAGTATCATTATAACGCTAATCTGATAGTCACACAACGACAACAATTATCAAGTTTAAATAAAACCGTTAGTTGTATGTACTCTTTTATCGCATACGACAAAATAGATAATCGATGAATTAGTTGGAGACATAATGAATAAATAAATTTCGGTAATTTGTTAGGATTGTTGCTCGTAATATATTATATTAGTAGGGACAAGATTGTCATAAAGAACATTCGAAAATCAGTTAATAATATATATTTTTTAAATAATACACGTGGAAATAAAAAAAATGAATAAAAAGTAAAAAGAAATTATATAATAGACGGAGGAGAAACGGCAGAAAATCTGAGCCGTGGGTCCCACCAAACAAATTTATGCTGACGGTGTGGTGTGTGTAATGTGTATGCTGGACTCGAACATCAACACGAAGAACCCAAGGCATTTCTTGTGGTGTTTTAATTGCGGAACGAAAACGAATCTACTTCATTCGTATACATTATTTACAAAATTTTTTTAAATTATATCTTGTGGTTTGAATTAATTGGAGTAGAGTTTGATTACTTTTGATACCCTATAGAGAAATAAAATGTGAAAAAGCAAGTGCATTTTGCATTAAACCAAAATGAATGATTCCATAAAATTTCATGAATAATGATATACATATGGACTAAATTTGTTTTCATTCCATTTCCGTTTTCAGAGTTGGAACCAAACGGGTTCTTAAAGTATTAATGGTAATGAAATATTAATAATTATTACTTATTGCATATACATTGTCAAGAAATAATTGTTAAAATAATAGATTTAAAATAGAAACAATTTGGTTTACTAGGCTTTTTTTAGTTTTTTTTTGGTAAAGGAGTACCCTACTCCGATCTAACTTGTATTATTAGCAGAACCATTATACAACCGAGATGAACGGGGGAAGCAAATCCCCCTGATATCATCAAGAATCAAAGAACGAACACAAGTTGGCGGATTTTCAAGACTAAATAGCTTTTTTTAGTTTTGTGTTTAGTAAATGTACCCCTTAAGAGAAGATTGTGTAGAGTTTGAAAATAAATACAAAAGGTTGGGGTACATTTACTTAATTGGAAAATTAAAAGGTCTAGTTACTACTCTAGTTTTTCAAAAAGGTCTAGTTACCAAAATTGCCCTTTAAAATATGCTTAATGTCCTATTAAAAAATTTACAGGGCAATTTTTATATATAGGCCTTTTTGAAAAACTATAATATTAACTAGGCTTTTTAATGTTTTAATTAAGTAAATATACCCAACCTTTTGTATTTATTCTAAAACTCTACACACCCTTCTCTTAAGGGGTACATTTACTAAACACAAAATTAGAAAAAGACTAGTAAACCAAATTGTTTCAAATATTAATTTACATACTTTAAAACTTCAATATTTTTATAAAAAAATAACTTAACAAGTAAAGAAATTTTTTAGTCTTTAATTAAAATTTATTAAATTTTATGCATAACTACTCTATTTGGACAATAATAAAACTATATAAACATAATAAAAAAAATTATACTCAAGGATATTTTAGTACAATCATAACTTAATTTCTTAATACATGTCTAAAACTCTAAAAAAAAAGAATTATCAAATAAAGAATATAATTCTAAATAAATTTCTCTCTTAATTAGACATTATTTTTCTTTTTTCATTAATTATTTTTATTTATTTTCTTAGTGATATAAATAGAGATGAGCCCTCACCCTCATTTTCACATTTTCCATTGTAATGAGTTAGGGTCTTTGCAGGTGGGTTTCTTCTTCTTCTTCTTCTTTATGTTGCAGCTGTTGCCAAAAATCACTAACTTCTTGCTTTCGATGCTTCCAGGAAACAACGCTCTCTCTTCAACCTCGATCATCTTCTTCGTCAACCGGGTTAGCAAATCTATATCCATTCTCTTCATTCTCGATCTGGATTGCTTGTTCTTATTTTCTGTTGAATCTGCAAGTCGTAATCTACGTACCCAGAAACGATTTGTTCATGGATTTAGGTTTAGATTGATCTTGTAAAACTATTTTTAATATTTTGAAAGTTGTTTTTTGTTTTGATTCTCAAAACAACTTAGGAACACAGTAAGCATTGTCATTCTATGGTGTCGCGATCTGTGACCCATTTTGTTCAGGACTCAAATTTCAGTTACAACTCATTTAGTGATGTGTGAACACTAGCTTTTTTTTTATTCTATAAAAGTCTGATTTATAGAATCCAGTTGTTTACTTATGTGAATACATTAATTAGTTGTTTTGATTGATTATGAAAATAAATTACATTAATTATGTAGATGATAAATGTTACATATTTATAAAATTTATGGTAAAAAAGTGTATTTTATAACTAAAAAATGGTCAATTAGGTACTTTCTTTGTTTACTTTTAATGTGTGGCTTTTTACATGAAATTTTTTGAGTTAATTTTCTATGGTTTGATTATGATATTGTAATTTTTAATTAAATGGTACATAAAAAATAACATTGAAGAAATATAATTTAGGAGGGCTTCTATGTTTAAGATAATTATAAAGTGGTATTTATTCTCTTCAATCTTCATTAATTGTTTCAATATAACTTTCTTGAATATTGCAATAATTATCTAATTTGCAGGCAATCAAGCTAAATTGTTCTTGTTGATTACAAACTTTGAGGTATGATGTACTCAAAGAAGGGTGGTCAAAACCCACAAATGGCTACATCCAAGCACTCTCCTGCAGAAGGTTCTAGAACTTTCCATGGATCCTCTCTCATGAATCCATTCCCACTAGCAAGATCAGCCCCTTCTATTCTTTCAAACAACTCTTCCAAAAGTATCTTCTTAATGGAGGAAACAAGAAGCAAGTCTCTTTACCCAACTCAAACCGAAAAATTCATCTCGGAGACCGATAGTCGTATCGGACTCCGAGCTGTGTTTGACCAACCTAGGGCATCCAATATCAACAAGAACTTGCACTTAAGACCTCTTGTGACTACCCACTTGCCTATTCTTAGCCACCAAACCCCACCGGTTCAACTACCTGCACCGGACCTTAACCTGAGTCACCCGGTTGGGGGCCACTCTAGTGCCATGTACTCCAAGGTTGAAACCCCAACTAGGGTTCCAAACATGCTACTCCAATCACAAGAAAAAAGTGCTCAAAATGGTCGGAATGTAGCCCTTACCGGATCAAAGAGATCGGAGAAAGCCTCTTGTGATGATGAAAGAGATCCGAAAAAAGCGAAAAGATCAACGGATCAAAATTCCGACAAAAAAAGAGTGGTATTTCGTCTTACAAGTAGTGATGCTATCCGAACAAGGTCCGTGCATCCAACAAGCGACTTCATGATATACTGCTCGGGCTGCAAGAAAAAGTTGAACCATACTAAGGATATCTATATTTATAGGTTCGGTTATTAATCTCGAACCTCAAACATTGAAGTACATTGTGAAAAAATTATTATTTGTTACACTCATTACAACATTCTTTGTGTCTTTTTTAAGGGGTGAGATGGCATTTTGCACTATCCCATGCCGCGATAAGCAAGTGCGTTTTGATGAGATGATGGAAAAGAGGGCTGATGAGATCCGAGCTCTGCGTTTAAGATGATCACCGGGAAGTCGACACTCGAAAATCTCCGCGAGGCGGCATGTTAAGGGCCCAACGCAAGTGTCTTCTATTTGTTGCAATTTAGGAGCTTTGGAAGTACTTTCTCAAATTTGGATGATGTTTGAAGTTTGAACTATGTTTTGCTTAATACTCTCATTCATGTATTTTGTTGAATTCTAAGTTATCAATTGCAAGGGCAAGCTTTGTGTCTCATTTTTATTGTGAAATAAATTGTGTTTTCATTTGCAAAAAAAAAATCTAAACATATATTTATAATAGAAGAATCAAATATTTATATTATTACAAATAGATGAACGATAAGTTGATTAATATCATGCTAAACAACTAAACACAAATTTCACTTACACTATATTCTCCAAAACATATATACATAAATGAAACTGGTTGAGTAGCTGAAAATACTTGATTTAGTTTGTCGTCTAACTAGCTCGTTTATTTATGTTTAAGCTAAATTGAGTAAACTCAATTATTTGATTCGAGTTTTTTAATTAGTTAATGGCGTAACGGTTGATAAATGTTTATCTTTTTTCCTTATAACATTGAGTTAAATAAAGCCGCATATTTCCGCAATATCAAACAACCTAGTCGTTAAATAAGTTGCATTTAAGGTGTAACGATTAATAAAGTTTTCTCTTTTACCGTTATGACCGCCGAGTTTTATAAAGACGCATATGATAATTATAGCGGCAATAATTGGTAAGTTTTGTATGTATCCGGTTAATACGGATTTGTAATTTACAACGTTGTAAAATGGATACCCTTTAGCACGTAAGGGCAACGTCATATAGTAATACAAAAAACGTGTTATTTTTATGACCATATTAATGTAAATTCGATTTTGATCAATTACAACATCCCTAGTAAGGCTTATGACAAACTATAGCGACAATATATGACGATAAAGTTATTAATATATTATTTTGGTACCAATCATAACTCGATTTTGACCAATTGATATCATTCGTAACTTGATTGACAAATTTCGGTAAAAACCCGTCTCAATAACTCATTAATTATAATTGTTTTTGTCATTATGAATTCACCCCGTCGTAAAAACATATTAAAAATTCTATCTATATCGTTTTTTAACGAGCGATTCCGGCGTAGGTCATCGGGGTTCAAAATGGGAGAGTTGTCGTCGGAGCTATCATCTCCATTGTTATACACATACCTCAAAATTATTCGAATTTTTTTTTGTTAGAAAAGTATTAATTCGAATAATGCAAATCTATTTACATTATTAAAAAAATAATAAAAAAAATGCGTTGAGAGCGAAGAACAGGAGAAAAGCTGCGATGGGTCCCACCAAACTACTTCTGCTGACGAACTGCAACTGAATATCAACACGAAGAACCCAAGGCATTTTTTAAACGGCTATTTATATTATTATGAAATAAAGTTATTTAATCACAATTTACTCCCACCATACAAAAATAATCATTATTTTTTTAATTTTTATTTTATTTTTTTTTAAAAACTGAAAGCGGTTAGGAAGGACTATCTTCTAGAGATAATCCACCCTAAAACATGCGGATGAGAACACGAAGTTCGGTGTTTGGTTTCGAAATTTTCAAATCGGTCAATCAGTCAACAACTCAATTGATTTCTCTGAACACATGTTTGACCTGAACTTCTTCAAAGAAATGAAGATCCAGTCGGGAGTCGGATATGATCATCTCGACATCCCATGAACAACTCCAAAGTTCTTGAAGTGTCTTGATAACACATAAGTCATCATCCTCAATTTCGATTTTTTAAATAAGCTAAAAATTCATTGATTTTTATTGGCTAAAAATAATGTCTTAAAATTTTTAAAAAAATTCATTGATTTTTATTCATAAAAAAAGCTGACAGAAATTGATGCACAAAATACTATAAAAAAAAGGGACATATTAACCCAATTCTTTCAACATATTATTACTATTTAATTTCTTATATTATTTATGTTGTTGTTTTATATTTGTAAAGTTTTTATACATTTAGGAAACTAACTTGGTGTAACCGATATATTATAACATTTTAATCTATATATTTTTTTATGATTTATTTACTTCTGTATACTAAACTATAATAGAGATTTATTTAATGTGAACTTTGATTTTATTTTTATTTTCAATGTGTAATTTATTTTTATTCATGAAGAAACCTTTAAAACTATATATACACTCTCTCTTCTTCTTTTTTTACATTTTTTAATTTAATAAATGTAAATATTTTTAAATTTATTTATATTATTATTTTCCCTAGTGCTATAAGTGGAGAACACCTTTGTCTAACCTCATTTTCACATTTTCCATGGCATTGAGTTTTGTTCTTTGAAGGTGGGTTTCATACTTTCATTTCATTTCATTTTCCTATTCTCCTCCTTCATTTCTCTCTGTAATTAATATGCTTTGGGTGTTGCCAGAAAACACTCACTTCTTGCTTTTGATGCTTTCAGGAAACAATTTACTTGCAGCTCTGTCTTTCTCTCTTCTGTAAGCTAAGAGTTCGATCTTCTTCAAGTGGGTAATCAGCAAAATATCTCTTCTCTCTTTTCTCTTTCTAAATTTTGATTTTTGATAGTTAATTTTGTGAAGAGTTCTTAGAATTCTATAGTGAATTTGTCTCGAGTTTCTCTTATAATCATCAAAAATCAGACTTTGATTGTTTAAAGAATTTCAGATTTCTTTCTTCTTTTTCTTACAATGACTTGAGAAAACTTATTTGTGGTTTTGAAATTCTAGGGTTTGTTTTTAATCAAGTTTGAGAGTACGAATCAGCTGAATCGACCTCACAAGGTGAGCTTATCAAAACACTGTAAGTAAATTTTTATTTAGATAAAACAATTACCAATTTGATAATAATGCTGGTAAATTTAAATTTTTATTATATTATTTATTTATATATTTTGAAAAATAAGCTAAAAATTCTAAATGATTTTCATTCATTGCATGCACTTCTGGTTCAGAAACTCCATCAATGGCAACTTTGAAGGACTCTCCTGCAGAAGCTTCTGGAACCTTCTATGGAACCTCTCTCATTATTCCATTTTCACTAGCAAGATCAGCTCCTTCCATTCTCCCTTCCAACTTCCTCAAAAGAAACTTCCTCTTTGGGAAAACAAGAAGCAACTCTGTCAACCCAAACCGACCTGAAAATTCCTGCTCGGAGTCCAACACCGGACTCCGAGCAATATTAGACTTTAACAGGTCAACAAATACCAACAAGAACTTGTTTCTTAGACCTCTTGTGATTACCCACATGCCCATAATTACTCACCGTGCATCACCGGTTCGAGTTTTTCAACCTAAACCGAAGAACCACTCGGTAATTAGGGTTCAGCTGGATGGTTTGTACTCCAAAATTGAGACATTCTTGTTAAGTTTTGGTACTAGGGTTTCAAATGTGGTAATAAAACCCAACTCGGAAAATGTTGTGGTTACCCGGATGTTGAATGATCAAGTCCTTACCAAAAAATGCCTTCGAAAAAAGGCGAAAAGGTCAAATGACCATCGTGCCCCTAGACGATCTTCACTGATGATATGTGACGACGATCTCAATCTTGGCCCTATATACCCAACAAGTTCATTCTTGATCAATTGTTACGACTGCAAAAGGAAGTTGAAGTATACCAAGGACATCTATATCTATAAGTTTCGTCGTCTCCCTCTCATTTTCGATACGATTAACTTATATATTCATGCATTAGCTAAATGAAGAGTGTAACAAGAAGTGTAATATAATATTTGATTTAGTCTAAATAATTTCTATTCAATTTTGTAGGGGTGAGATGTCATTTTGTAGTATCCCATGCCGCGAAAGGGAGATGTTCTATGATGAAATGAGGGAAAGAAGGGCCAAAGCTTCATGCTCGACGTCTAGGATGGCCACCGGAAACCCTAGTCTCCGTAACCTTCGTAGCAGAGGACCTTAACGCGGTGGCATACCCTCCGAGAGTCGCTCCTTTAGGCTTTTAATAGCTCATGAATAAATGCGAAAAAAATGCAATTATGGAGCTTTTGAAGTACTACAATTTGGTTGGTGTTTGAACAAAGTTTTGTATGATATATATATTCTTCCTCTTCTTTGTGTTTTACTTTGATTATGTTTCTATAACGGTTTTCTAACACATGATCCTCGATTAGGAAGCATTTGTATGGCGGATAAATCATTTCGGGTTATTAAAAAAACGGGTCATTTAATTCATTCATAAGTGCAAAAATGAAAATTTAACCTAAACCTAAATTGTGCATATGCATGAATGTTCTTCTTTGAGTTTTCTCGAATACAATCTTTTACATGAAGAACCTCATTCCGCGTTCTCTAGATTAAACCAAAGAGTTAAACACACCCACCCGATCAAGTGCAAGCAATAAGCAACTCGGCTCTTGTTGGGAGTCGCTTCTAGGTGATGCAATTTGATGTTGTTGAGACGATGAATAAAATTATCTCACGTGAATTACACCAAGAAAACACGTCTTCAAGGTGTTTTTAATGGTGTGTTCTTAGAAAATATGGTTGTCTCTATCATATATAATGGCAATAAGATTTGTACATCCTAGTATTGTGTTATCATGTCAAAGTCCAATACAGACGGACCGGAGAGCGGGGGTCGTGTACATACGAGCGCACATGTGCATTAGTCCCAAGCCCAACACGTAAACCCGGTGATATTTCATCTTAAAATCAATTGGCAATAGGAGGAGTAGTCCAACCACCTTATATACTAGGCTCGGAGTGTCCCATATCGAAACTGATAGAATATGTAAATATTTGTAAATAAGGGTCTGCCTTTTGTAATTATGTATAATGTTTATCTATATATACAATCCATTTGACGATGGAAACCCTAACACGCCCCCGCAAGTGCAACTAGAGGATATAGACCGAGTTGCATTTGTCCGCAGGTTAGGATCGCGAGCCGAATTGAGTCTAACAGCTCTGATACCATGTCAAAGTCCGATATAGATGGACCGGAGAGCGGGGGTTGTGTGCATACGAGCGCACATGCGCATTAGGTCCAAACCCAACACATAAACCCGGTGAGGTTCCATCCTAAAATCAATTGACAATAGGAGGAGTATCTCACCGACCTTATATACTAGGATCGGAGTGTCCCATATCGAAACTATCTCCAACATATCACTAACAAAAAGAACAAAAACTAATCTCAAAGATTTACCAAATGGGAATGAAACTAGTTTAGCCCAAAACTTCAATACTTATAAAACAACCTGAAATATGTAGATGCTGATAAACTAACATGTCAAATGCACCGGCCCAAAGACATGGAAACAAGAAGAGAATCAAGTATGAGTGATTGTGCTTCATTGTTCTTCGTCTTAGCCAAAACAAGCGAGCTTGATTTGAAGCTAAAACCCATAGGGTTTATGAAATTGGAGGAGTTGGACGAGAAAAGTGCATTTGGAGCTGCAAAAGCCTGCAAATCTGCCATTGTTGTAAAATGTCGAAGGAAAAGAGTATCAGACAAGGTTTTTGAGGGCAAAACTGATGAGACAATTGTTTGATACTTGAATCTCGATGTGGGAATTGTTTGATACTTGAATCTTCCCGGAGTATCTCATTTGCCCGGACAATTGTTTGATACTCGAATCTCGATGTGGGAAGAACAATCTTATTATGCTACTAGAGGAGAACACTGAGCTTGCTGGTGATGCTACGAATGAGTTAATCCGTGAGGAAAGTAAGGTGACAAGAATACGGCTTTCTTTCATTTGTCGACAGTGGTCCGAGGCAACGGAATAGAGTGGATGTCTTGCGTCTTGATGATGGAGTGTGGTGTCTCGACCAGAAGAGCTGGAGTCCCATGCTTCTGCTTTTTTTTCCAGAATCTGTATGGCCCGAGTGACCTCCCTGCGCTTGGTGGGATACTGACTGGTGGCTTCCCTCGCCTTTCTCAAGTGTATTTGGTGGTGACCGGTCGTTATGGATGAAATATGTTGCATCATGTACAAGGAAAAGGCGATTGTTGTATATGAGCAGAAATAAGCATAGTAATGGATGACGAGAGATGTTGATGGATATGGATAGGGTTAGGATCGGAGTTAACATACCTCGTTTTTATTTGTTGTTATGGATTTGAGTTATTACATGATTTATATTGTTAAGCTTACACACTTGTTTAGTTTGTTCATCATTTTTGTTCGATGTATTTCACACATTGATTTACCTTTCCGATTTATATACTTATATTTGAATGATATAATTGATAGTTTGATTTTCGTGTCCCGCATGATGCGTGCAAGTTTGATCTTATTTTGGGCTTAGACTATATTTTTGGGACGTTAGCTAATGGTTTCCCGTTGTTATTTTTAAGTCATATTTTAGGTTTAGACCATGCCTGAGAGACTACCTATTCGAGTGATGATTTACAACCATAATTGCGTCTGCCATAGGATTTTGGTGAATGTTGTTGTGTCTTGGTATTTGGCTTTATGTTTTATGGCATTTTGTTGTTGAGATTGGTTCGATCTTTGTCATTCCAATTTACATGGTTTTCAAGTTTCAATCTAAATTATTTTGAAAATTAAAGGTCGGGTGTGTTGTTTTCTATTTTCCGTGCTTTGTTAGATGGTTCAATAGTCAATTTGTTGTCAAGGTAATTCTAGTAAACTCACTGTGTGGTCCACATCTCAATGACACCTCGGGTTCCAAATCCAAAAAGTTAACTTTGAAAATAACACCTCGGGTTCCAAATCCGGAAAGTTAACTTTGGAAGTACTGAAATTTGGTTGGTGTTTGAACAAAGCTATGCATGATATATTCTCCCTCTTCTTTGTGTTTAATTTTGATTATGTTTCTATAATGGTTTTCTAACACATGATCCTCGATTAGGAAGTTTTCTACGGTGGAAAAACCATCTGGGTTTTTACAAAAGGGTCATTTAATTCATTCATAAGTACAAAAAAAATCAACTTATACCTAAATTGTGTATATGCATGAATGTTCTTCGAGTTTACTTGATTACAATCTTTTACACGAACAACCTCATTCCGCATTCTCTAGATTAAATGACATAGTTGAAAGCACCTACCCGATCAAGTGCAAGCAAGAAGCAACTCGGCTCTTGTTGCCGGGTGTCGCTTCTAGGTGATGCAATGTGATGTTGAGATGATGGACAATTATCTCACGTGAAAAGATTTGTACATCCTGCTATACTTTCTAGTATTACTTTATCAGTTTCTGATTTTGAGTAGCCCTTCAAAAACTTGTCATGCATGACCATCTATGAGCTAGAGATTAGAATTACACATTATTACTATACACAAGCAAACCATAAGTCTACTAAACTCTTCTCCCATATGCCAATGTCTTTCTTTTGATCTGTTCAGTAATCAGTTTGACAGCACAGACTCTATCTTCTCAGCTCTTCCGTCTTCTTTCGGAATAATAAGCCCGTATCCTCCTGCTTTCCTTAGGTAGATAATGTTGATCTCACCTGATAAATCGTACTCAGCGTTAGATAGTGAAAAGACGAAGACAGAACAAGGAATTGATCAAGTGTTTTGGTTTGTTATATAATTGGAGTCTAGGAAACTAAGTTTAAGTGCACCTGTTTCCTCGTTACGGAAAGCGTAGAAATCATGACCGATCATTTCAAGCTGATCAATTGCTTCAGATACGGTCAATGGTGGCATCTCAAAGCATTTTGTTCGAACAACCTGAGTACAAGTTAAGTTCAGTTTCAGAACGAGATTACGAGAATTATTTCTCTCTTTTAATTCTCATAATCTTAATCCCCTTTAACTTATGCACTTACCAAATGGAGCCTGTATAAATAATTAAAACGTTGTTCGTCATAACACTTTCTTTATAAAACAGGTGGTATGCATCCAATCAAGCCCTACCCTTGAAGCATTTGGGAAAAAAAAAATTCTAAAATTATGTTTGAGTCATAGTATAAATTAATATGATATTTAAAATTGGTGAGTAATGAATAAAAACGTGTTATTTTTATACTTGAAGGTCATTTAGAGTAAAAAATCAAAAGGATCAGGCTAAGACATTCAAGCTACATGGTAGGAATGAAAACATGTCAACACTTAGCAGCAAGTAAAACAACTAACCTCATGAAAACGGTCTTCTTCGTATTCTTGGGAAGCCAGTTCTCCGTCTTTTTGGTCATCCTTGGGCAAGGAACCCGGGATCATATCCTCAACGAGCAATCGTCTTGGATCAGGCTCCCTCATCTTTAGTCTATTGACACCCTTCATGTGTCTACCATGATCTGTTTCCTTCTCCTTGATTTTCCCCAATTTTCTCTTTACAACTGAGGAAACCAGATCAATGCTCGCATAGGTGGACCCTGCATCTTCCTCTGCCCGAACCACCCCATGCCGCTTTGTATAGATTGTCACCTGTAATTTCTCATGATCTTACAAATAACATAATGGAAACAGCAGCATTGTCCTTCAACTAAAATCCCCTTCACTAATTTTCAAGATATATAAGTTGAAGTATATAATGATTTTGGAGAGTGGGCACTGAACCAATGATCTCATGTCACACAAACATCATACTATACAGATTTATGTCTTACACCAATGTGATAAAAATCATAAAATCCTATGAACCTTCAACAATTACCATTAGTTCATACATCAACATATGACCTTATGTAAATTGTCAACTAAAATTTAATCAAAGGTCATTTACAAAAGGAACAATTCAACTAGGTTATATCACAAAGGTATCATACATACTTTAATTGGTCATGTCACAGAACTATACTTTGCTACTCAACTGACAACTCAGACATACACCAAGGTTAATGTCATATCATAAGGGCAGTATGAATTCTATGATCTTTTCAAAACAAACAGAATCAGGTAATAAGGTAACAAATCTACTGCATAGGAAGTAATCACTAGTCAAGATTCAAGAAGAACGAACCTCACATCTGTTCCTGGGGCCTTTACCAGACTCCCTTAAAGATAATCTCACATCCACTTCCCTGACCAATTGGCTGTAATTCTTCACAGCTTTCCCAATCTTCTGTTCAACGTATCTCCTTAGAGTATCATTAACCTGTAAAAAAATATAAACAAAAAATATAACATTCATAATCCAATTCACCAAATGGGAATGAAACATGTCAAAGCTCCATAATAATTTGATTAAAAGAACTAAGAGCAAAAACAAAAACCCTAAAACTTGAAAATAGTACCGGGAAATTCTTGGTCTGAAGAATCAACTTAACAGAAGAAAGAGCACCGGTCCAAGACATGCAAACAATTGAAGAACCAAATCTTAGTGATTGTGCTTCATTCTTCTTCGTCTTACCCAACACAAGCGAGCTTGATTTGAAGCTAAAACCCATAGGGTTTATCAAATTGGAGGAGTGGGACGAGAAATTGGAGAGATGGGTTTTTGTGGGGAGCAAGGAATCACCGGATTGTGGTGGAATAGTAGCATTTAGAGCTGTAAAAGCATGCAAACCTGCCATTGCTGTAAAATGTCGAAGGAAAAGAGTATCGGACAAGGTTTTGGGGGCAAACCTGATGAGTGATGAGACTGAATAGCGAAGACTAGAAGGAAGTAGAATGAAGTAGCAGAATATGGGTTGAATTTCCCCAGAGTATCTGATTTGTCCGTACAATTTTTTGACACCTGATACTCAATGTGGGACAGGGGAAGCTACTTATGTCGACACATATGTACCCATTATTACCATATTAGGCTTGTTTAGTATGAACTGTACATAGGGTGTAATACGAGCCGAGCATCGACATGCTCAAGCTCGGCTCGTTTAGAAACGAGCAGAGCTCGAGCCAAGTCGAGCCTAAAATTTATACGAGCTTTAAACAGTGCTCAAGCTTGGCTCGTTTAGAAAGTGAACGAGCTCGAGCCGAGCTTTTGACGAGGCAAGTCCGAGCCGAGCCGAGTAGCTCGGCTAAAATAACGCTCCTATAGTGTTATTTTATCCAAACGAGCCGAGTTTTACCCGAACGAGCCGAGCATTGACATGCTCAAGCTCGGTTTGCTTATAAACGAGCCGAGCCTAAAAATTATACGAGCTTTAAAATGTGGTCAAGCTTGACTCGTTTAGAAAGTGAACGAGCTCGAGCCGGACTTTTGACGAGCCGAGCCCGAGTAGCTTGTCTCATACTACAACTCTAACTGTAGATACTCGATGTGGGAGATGGTGTGGAACGTACCTCGCTCAATAAAAGTAATAACAATGTGAGGATCCGTTTTCAGGATCACGGATTATTGATCGTTTATCTAGTATTTTGATATAGTATGATATACTTAGGGGATAACATGTTCAAGTTTATGATCTTTGGCTTTTAATGTTGGTGTGCATGTGTGTATCTTTTATAATAAATTTGTGATTCTAACTTGAAAATTTTAATTGTAGTTGATATTTGGTCTCATCAAAGAACCGATCACGTATTCATAAACTCGTCATACATATACGTACAATTTTTTATTTTTTAAAAGACTCGTATCAACAAAGTACATAAACTATAGATAATTTTTGTCCATTGGGCATTTAGAAAATAAATAAGTTGATATTTTTTTTTGGTGGGATGGAGAGACGGTGGTCTCCGACACATAAATGAGTTGATAGTGTAAAATATTTTACTGTAAATTAGAAAAAAAAATTTTCTTTTGACCAAAAAACAACATTAAATGAGTCAATAACCAACAACAACAATTTACAACCAACTTCATACACAATTTTCCCAAAAAAAAAATACATAAACACAACTTTTTATGAAAGATTTTTTTTCTTAATACACAAGTTTGTTATTTTTTTTAGGAAAAGTTGAGTTGGATAATTTTGTAAATTGTATTAAGAAATACAAAAAAGAAAATTCAAACTTAATCGTCAATATCCTCTTGCCTTTCCTTCCCCTTCTTCCCCCGCATCATCTGCTTCTCCGTCGACCCTCCGCCGCTACTTCCGGCACCATCGCCGAAATTCTGCCTCATATCGACCACCGAATCCACAAAAGCGTCCAGCACAAACTTGTAATGCTTCTTCTCGTTCAATCTCAAGAAACAGAACAACAGCTCCTCCATGAAGCTCCAATCGACATTCTCACCATGCCTTGTACGCGCCTCCATCACATCCACCATCGATCGCCGGAAATCATCGTACGGATTAGCTGACGCTTTCAGCACCGCGATACAATCCTCGCTGGGAAGACTCTTCTTCCCCTTCGTCTCACTCCCGCTCGCTAGATCCGCTTTCGGATATGCGGTTTTGGCCGCTGAGGTTGCGGTTATGGTGGAGGAGATGAATCCACCGTCATCGATCAACGATCCAGACGATCCCGATGAAATGAAGAAGCGACGTGAATCGCGAGCATCGCGTGGTGTCAAATCGGGAGTCTCGAACGATCGCTGAGAGCTGTCGTAAGACGGTGGAGTCTCCGTCTCTGAATCGTCGTCATCATCATCATCCTCTTCGCTACGGGACTTGTCCTTGCCAAGGTACAGAGATCTGAAGTTCTCGAACAGGAATCGATCGATATCTTCCAGCGTTGCGGCCGTCTTCTCGTTCCCACCGTCAATAACGGCGGATTCGGATGCTGCTTTTTCCGAATCACTCCGCTCGAACTGGCCGCTCCTTCGGCCACGGAAATTGTGGCCGGAAGCGTACAGAGGTTCGCTCTTTGGATGTCTACAACCACTCAGCAGCCTGCTAGTGGTGGAACCGATGCGAAGATTTGGAGTTTGACTCTTGATCCTGCAAATCACATCGGAAAGCGATTTTTGCAGCTTTTTAGGTATTTTCTTACTGTTGATTTTCCTCATCTTCCTCTCAATCTCTCTTCTGATTTTTGTAAATTTTGCTTGAGGATTGTTCATGGAACAACTTGTTGAATCTTTACTTCAAGGTTCTTGGCAGTTTTATAGAGTGAGTTAATGCCAAAGTAGTAACATAAGATTTGATTTAATGCATTTCAAAGATTGATTCACAATTGGTTTTCAGAAATACGTTTCTCATTGAAATTAATGTCAATTTCTTGTTAGTTGCTACACTTGGAGGTCAAATAGAGCCATAGAAGGATCAAAATATCTTTGATTGGCTAACAAATTATTTTATGACATATCCGGTTATGTTTGTTTATCTTAAAGATTATCTTCTTTTTCTTGAAACAAATCTGTGATTTTAATTCATAATCTTCATAAGCATCTCCTTTTGGGGAAAAAGTGGATTCCTCATTTGTCTTAATTGTGTATGTGAATGCATCAAGTAATGTGTATTAATGCTATTTTATCTTAACATTAATTGAAGATACATACAAAAATCTAACCAATGAGATTCTAAGCTAATTGGAATAGTTTTAAGATAGAGTGATTTTATCACCTCGGGAAATAGTTTTTTTTATATTGTTTTTTATAACAAATTATAACTACAATTGTGTTTAAACGTGTCCGTATGAACTCTTTATAACGACCTTACAACAAGGTGTTAGACGATCCCTAATTTGTTTTGATTCGATATTTTCAATGCGATGAATGTAATGATATAAGTTTTATCGGTAACTATTCACATGGAAAGTTAAAATATAAGATTTACTCTCATTTCAAAATATATATTGCAAAATAATAGGATTTTGGTATTCATTTGGTACATATTGAATGAACAAATTGGTATCATACTTGATTGTTTACTTGTTGTGAATATTTGTATCTTGAGCAAAGTTGATTTCAAAATGGTACAACAAAGATATTGTCATTTTTTAATTATATAATATTATTATTCTCTATGATATTGTTATCTTTGAAATGTTTGTGTAAATATACATGTTATTACTAAGTTTTAAAGTATTTGATTTACAAGGTAATTAATTTTATAGATTCACACTTTACTTTGTTTTTCCATATTTGGCATCGATGTCGAAAGTTAGGTTATTTGTTTCGATTAGATTGCTTGTTTCATGTATGGGTTATATAGCAAATTCATGTTATCGTTTTTTTAAGACTACACAAGACCATAAACTTTGACACACATATAGGCCCCGTTTGGTGATGTAGAGATGAAGATGAAATATTTATTTCATCCCCATAATCTACATAATTTGCTATAGAGGATGAAAAAAATCTCCCAAATTCATCCCCATAATCTAATAATCTTCATTTCATATTCATAGTCACTACTCACCAAACATGGCCATAGATTGAAAATATGAAATAGTGACGATCAATAAATGACTTTTATCTTGTTCATGATCGTATCTAGATTTGTCGTTTTAGTTAGGTATAAATACGGCTTAACATTTAAATTTAACATTTGAGATAGGGGTAGTCATTTAACTTTCTTTCCACGACCGCATTTATAACTCGTTTGTTTACGAACTACGATAACAAAAAGGAAACAAACTCAAACCGTTTTTACTATATTGCTCATTGATTGCAATAACCGTATTGATGACCGTACGTTCTTATGGTCCTGGAGGGTTTGGCGGATCGATTCTCTTTAAATAAATTATTCGAAAAATTATATGTACAGTTTTGTATGTACGGAGTTTTTATAAATACCTAAACACAATGTGTTAAACAACCCTAATTTGTTTTCGGTTTCACCGAATTTGATTCGATCTTTCAACAAGCTGAATGTAATATTAGTATTTTTTTTATTGGTTGTATTCAAATGAAAAGTTATATATATATATATATATATATATATATATATATATATATATATATATATATATAAGTAGGATTTTGGTATTCATTTGGTACTTATTGAGTGAACAAATTAGTATCATACTTAATTGGTTAGTGTCTGGTGGTTTTGGAGGAATTGGTGGATCGATTCTCGTAAAATGTGAGAAAGTTACATGTACAATCTTATCCCTGCGAAGTCTTTATAAAGACGGTAAAACAATGTGTTAAACACACCCAAATTTGTTTTCGGTTTAATCGTAGTTGATTTGATACTTTCAACTTATTAAATTTAATATGGATAACTTTTATTGGTAATTATTCATATGAAAAGTCTAAAAAAAAAGCAGAAGAAAAGATTTACTATCATTTGAAAATATATAATGCAAATAAGTAGGATTATGGTATTCATTTGATACATATTGAGTGAACAAATTAGTATCATACTTGATTGATTACTTCTTGTGAATATTTGTATCTTGAGCAAGGTTGAATTCAATGGACCAAAAATATTTTCCTTTTTCAATTATCTAAAAGTATTGTTGAAAATTAGGCTATTTGTTTAAATTACGTTATTTGTTTCGGGTTTGGGTCGATACAAATTATATGTCGAACATTCATTTTTCAATTACAAGAGTGCAATATCAATTTTGATCAGATGATTTGAATTATTCGTAATCGATCAAAAAAAATTTTATATAAATTACTAGTTTTTATAAAAAAATAATTGCTATGGTAATTGATATTTTTCAATCATAAACCCCGACAAACAAGTAAATTGGAGATCTAGACGATGGCTATTAACATACGGTTCTTCCCTTGTTTATGAACACATCTAGGTTTATCATTTTAATCAGGTGTAAACTAGGTTATTTGTTTGAATAAGGTTATTTATTTCCTGTTGGGGTTGAAAATTAGGTTATTTTTTTGAAATTTTGAAATAGTTTTTTTTGTTTAAATTACATGTACAATGTATTTATCAATATTTCAAGTAGATGTTGAAAATTAGGTTATCTCTTTCGGTTTGAATTGTTCCAATTTCGATGTCAAACATTCTTTTTTCAATAACAAGCGTGCAATATCGTTTTTGAACGATTATTCAAGATGATTTGAATTATTCCCAATCAATCAAAAAAATACATATTTTTATAAATATAAAACAATTGTTATAGTAATTAATAATTTCCGTTCATAAACTCCGGAACACAAATAGTTTGGAATTTTGGACGATGGCTATTAAGATACGGTTCTTCGGTCGTATATGAATGTATCTAGATTGATCATTTTAATTTGGTATAAATGAGGTTATTTGTTTGAATTAGCTTATTTGTTTCAGGTATTTGAATTAGGTTATTTGTTTGAAAAACATGTACATTGTATTTTTCAATATTTCTTATAGACGTTGAGAATTAGATTATTTGTTTCGGGTTTGGGTTGTTCCAAATTTGACGTCGAAAAATCTTTTTCAATTACAAGCGTGCAATGTCGGTTTTGAACAATTACTCGAGATAATTTTAGTTATTCTCAATCAATCGAAAAAACTACATTTTCTTATATAAATGACAAATTGGTATAAAAAACAATTGTTATAGTGATTGATAATTTTAGATCATAAACTCCGGCACACAAATAAATTGAAAATCTAGACAATGACTATAAGTCTATAACATATGGTTCTTCGCTAATTCGTGACCATAATTAAGTATAAGCAAGACTTACCGTTTATGCTGAACTCGCGGGCTAGGTGTAATCAACAACTTTCCATACATGACTATATTTAAGACTTGTTAGGTTAAATCTACGATAATTAAAAAAAAAAAAAAAACTGTAGTGACGATCTCATTTTCCGAAGGTTTTGGAGAACTTGCCTGATTGATTCTCGTCCATCCAAAACCATTACTCACCGAGGCCTTAAAAACGTAAAAGTGGACCACGTTCATTTGCACCGTAGTAAGTTTACTTTGCGATTGATGAACAATGTCATATAAAAGTAGACGACGTTGATTTGCGTCTTAGTTTATACCAAACGAGCCCTTAGTATCTTCTTGGACAATACTTAGCAAGTAGTAAGAAGTTGCTGAAAAATTCCAGGCCAGTCCAGCATAATTAAGCCACGGCCCATATACTATGGGCCATGATTTGGCCCATTGGGCTAAATAGTCTGGCCCAAATAGTCAAGCACCGGCCCAAAATCCCATCTCACATAGTCAACTTCCTCCTACCTAACACTAACAATATGCACATGTTTTAAACTTGCAATTCAAACACATTTCCTACTGAACAGTCAACGCTTCATAAGTTTGGTTCATTGTAATGTATCGATTAATCTCAACATTAATTCTAAAAAACTTTATATTAAAATTTTTGAAAAATAATTCATTATGATTATACTTCTCTAAAAAGTAATAATTTGGCAATCATGACACTATTATACTTAAGGGTGTATTTGAATATCGATATAAAAAAGGGAAATTTTAGTAACTAGTCCTTTTTGAAAAAGTATAGTAGTAAATAGGCTTTTTAATGTTTTAATTAAGTAAATATACTCCAACCTTTTGTATTTATTCTCAAACTCTACACACTCTTCTTTCAAGGGTACATTTACTAAACACAAAACTAGAAAAAGCTAGTAAACCAAATTGTTTCTATAAAAAATTCATATTTATTGTTCGGCATACAAATATATTATTATCAATTTGATATATATACTCATTATATATTTTTCTCTCTTTAATATACTCTAAAAATGGGTGATATTACATATCTTATATTTTACCTCCCTCTTCTATTTTTCCTATATATCATACTCATTTCTTGATATCAATATCAATATCTGTTATATTAATATCTAGATATAAATATCAAACGGGTCCTAATTAAGAACTATATGAGCAATCATTTATCATATAAGAAGCATCGAGAAGTCACTACACTAGAATCATCAAACGAGTTGTCGTTGTAGTGAAAAAAAAAAGTTTAAGATACGAGAAATGACAATCACATTATAATTAATTCAAAGAAACAATTCCAAAATATGTAATAAAATGCAAAAAAAAAAAAAAAAAAAAACTCCTAACATCTACTTTAATGCATTTTTTCAATGTAAATACTCAAAATTACAAAATACATGGCACAATTTGCCTAACACATTATCCACATCTTCCTTTATCTTCTCTATAAGATTATTATAACCTCTCCTCTTTCTTCACTTATGAGTTAATCATTCTTGAATCAAGAACAAATCTTGCAATTGAAATGCATGATTACCTTTGCAATTGCTTCACATTCTACTTGTTTTTTTCTCTAGCTTTTCTTCAGTTTATCCCAATGCACTTGAAATCTAGTTCATGTTTGCCCTCTGATAAACAAAAAAAAAAAATCAGTTTTTTAGGGTTTTATTGACAAAAATGATGGTAAATGATAAAAAAAAAAACATAAGAGATATGAGAAATAAGAAAACATTACCAAAAACACCTCAAGACATTGATGAGAAAATGGAACAAGTAGTTTTCTTCATCAAGCAAGTCTCGTTGAACCAATCTTTCGAGATTTAGGTTTCGAGGAAGAAGGTCACTATAGTACAACAACGTAGTTAAGG
Organism: Fagopyrum homotropicum; assembly: GCA_033239125.1. Lineage (NCBI taxonomy): Eukaryota > Viridiplantae > Streptophyta > Magnoliopsida > Caryophyllales > Polygonaceae > Fagopyrum > Fagopyrum homotropicum. The sequence continues at coordinate 167,267,581 of BSWB01000001.1, forward strand.
CGGATGTCGGATTACGGACCAATGATGATACCAATCTCACCAAAGAACGAAACATCAATGGCACAATCGACTACAAACACAATTCAAAACATGAATACAACGAGAAATATAGGAGAATAATCGAGTTAAGTAGATTTTGTATACGTACCATGATTGATTTGCTCGTCGAGAGACGAAAAAACTCGACTAGAAGAGAGATTTGGAGGTTTGAATTGGAGTTTTAAGATGAGAAAGGAGAAATAGTTTGCTTTCAAGTTCAAAGCTCAGCTGCTATTCATACCTAACTGTCTAAATGCAACTCATTGATATTATAACTCACATGCACTAGCCGGTCTAAGGGGAGATGAACCGGGTTAGGTGGTTGGTTTGGTTGACCGGATAATAATTACACTTTTGCCCTTTAGATAATTAAGGATTTATTGTAGTAAAATTTGTGGGAGAAGATTAATTACTTGGTGGAGTTGGATGGTTAACTTTGATAATGATTTTATTTACTTTTGGGTTATTTTTAATATTGAGTTGTTATCAAATGTCGTAAGGATGTTTGTTTGGTGGGTTAGGTTGAGTTGTAAAAATTGTTTTCTTGATGCATTTTAGGGCCCGCTTGGTTTTAATTCCGAAATCTGAAACGGAATGGAATGAATCTAATCCATACGTATGCCCTTGTCCATAAGAGTTTTTGGAATCATTCATTGTGATTTGAAGTAATTGGAGTAAAGTTTGATTACTTTTGATACCCTATAGGGTAACAAAATGTGGGAAAGCAAGGGTATTTTGCACTAAATTACAAAGAATGATTCCATAAAATTTCATGAATAAGGATATGCATATAGACTAAATTCGTTTCCATTCCGTTTTCGTTACCGGAGTTGGAACCAAACGGGTCCTTAACTTCTTTTTTATGGGATAATGTGGACTTTAATATTTTATAATAGAATTCAATATTTTTAATTAAGTAGCCAAAATTCATATTTTTGAGTTTATTTTGGATTTGTAGTAGTTTGAAGTAGGGATTGTTAATTTTTGGGTTCAGATCAGATTTTTGAACCGATTGGATTTGGGTCCATCCATAAATCTCTTTTAGACTCGGATTTGGATATATAACGAATATTTAAATCCGATTCATATCCGATACGTTAAATTTTAAAGGTTTATAATTATAAAAAACCTATTTGGTTCAACGGGACGAACATAAATATCAAGTTGAGATATATCCACTATAATTTTTTAGGTACAAATCTGATCCGGTTTTGGACCATACATAACCCCGAGTTTAAAGGGTTTTGATTTGCGCCGATCAAAATAATTTTTTAGTTTTTAACAAGTCAAGTTTATAATAGAGAAAATTGGTGAAATAGGGCCCTTTGTTTAATGTATACTAACTAGGCCCCTCTATTTTTTGCCTAAAATTTTAAACCAAAAATAAATTAATCAAAGGGGCATAAGGGGAAAACATAAAATATAATCCTATATTCAACCGTCAGATTTCACATCCATTTAGGGTTTCTCGCAGTCATTCATCTTCTTCGTTTCACTGCTGCCGCCGCCTCCTGTGCCCGGTCACCAGAGATCCGACGCCGCTGCCAGGAAGCACCGCCTCGCCGCCAGCATCATTCCGACACCGAGGGGCGAGCGAGACGGCTGGGCCTCCACCGCAAGTGTTCGCGAAGGGGGGTTCGCCGCCTACCAGGTCCGCCGCACACCAGGTCCACCGCAAGGTCCGCCTACCAGGTCCACCGCAAGTGTTTGCGAAGGGGGGTTCGCCGCCTACCAGGTCCGCCGCACACCAGGTCCACCGCAAGGTCCGCCTACCAGGTCCACCGCAAGTGTTTGCGAAGAGGGGAGGTCGCGAAGGGGGAGTTCGCGAAGGGGGGGTTCGCCCTGTTGTCCGCCGCACGCCAGGCCCGTCGCACGCCAGGACCGCCGCTAGACCTTCGCCACCTACCATAGGGCCGATCTGCTGACTTTCGCGGACACCACGACAACTCTCTTCCGCCGGCGCCATCTTCTGCTTTCCAGCGCCGTCTTCCTCTATCCGGACAAGTATTCATCTCCTCCTCCTTTGCAGATCCATTTCTGAATTCTTATTGGTGAGATTTCGGTCTGTAGTAACCCTAATTTGTGAGATTTGGGGGTTTGTTGAGTTTAAGTTAATTGGGGCGTTACAAATCAGGGCAGTCCTGGAGGCGGATCTGGACAGTCCTCGTTGCAGCCGCAGTGCAATCTCAAGAACCCTAATTTCAAATTTAAAATGTTGGCATATTTACAAAAAGGCTCCCCTGTTTATAATTGCATTTATGACCCATATTTTTTAAATTTGCAAAATTGCCCTAAACTGGATAATTACAAAAAGTAAAAAACTAAATTTTAATTTTTGCAGTTATAAATACGGGATATTGACTACATATTTTATAAATACGGGATATTGACTACATATTTTTTAAATACGGGATATTGACTACATATTTTATAAATACGGGATATTGACTATATATTTTATAGATATAATTGGGCTTGTGTAACTCGAATGGGCTTGAAACAAAGACGGGCTTTTGTAAAAGATAAGCTTGTGTAAAAGGCAGACTTTGTGTAAATAAAAATTATGTATTAACATTGTGTAATTGAACTTGTGTATTAAAATTGTGTATTAAGCATTATGTACTAATACCGTATATGAACAAGAGAATACACAAAGTTCAGTTAATCCAGCTGGTATAAGGGTGGGAGGGAGTGTTGTCCAGAGTTCGATACTCACTAGCTACAACATTTATATTTTGTAATGGACTTATGTAACTCGAATGGGCCGACTTATGTAACTCGAATTGGACATGGGCTTATGTAACTCGGATTGGGCCTATTGATCTTCAATTGAAATTGGGCTTGGACTCGGTTAAATTAAAATTATTAATTAACATTTTCAATTAATCTTTATTAATAAATGAGAGGGGCCTAGTTTGTCTACAAGATACAAAAAGGGCCTACTTTATACTACAATAGACAAAAAGTGCCTACTTAGCCAACTCATCCTTTATAATATAGGTTTTCTAATAGCTATTTGGATTATATGTCATGCATTTATAACTCAATTATGAGTTCTACTCGATAAATCATTACAAACCTAACTAGTTAAGTTATAATTAATAAGCGTGAATTAAGAGTTCACTTGAAAATTTGCCTCATCACCCATAAGTTATTTCACTCGTCTCTTTTTCTTCTTCCTCCACCATTGGATTCCGCCCCTTCGACAACCACCGACAGCACCAATCTTAATCAACCACCGTACCGGCTTAACTACCCTTCAAAGGATCTCAACTCCTCTGACAATCCACGTCACCTCTAAACGCCCAAGCCCTCAACATCACTAGATCTGACAACCGCCTTTTGCTCAGATCTCTAATCGCCCATCGCCTCTCCTTATCCTAGCATCGCTAGTGGATTCGGAGGGTTTTTTTGTGCTCCATATCCTCTCTCTCGCCTCTTCTGCCGTTTCTTTTGTGATATACCTAGTTTCTTTGTTATCCCACGACCGCGTCTCGGCTTAGCCGAAGGTGTGGTGCCGTCCCCGCAGCTTGGGCTTTCCGCCCCCGCTGTTTGTGCAGGGTGGGCGCTGTCATTTTTTACCGCCTTTTTCCGTTGCTTTCGTTTTAAGTTTCCTTCTTACCTTCTGGATGAGGGTTTTCTTCCTTCATTCCAGTCTTCTCCTTTTTACTTCTTCTCTCACGCTCTTCCTTCTCTTTCCATGGTTCTTTTCTTCTTGGTTTCCTTCGAAGTTTTTCTTAGGGTTGGAAGAGAGTTTGATGATGATGTTGAGGATGAGCTTGTGTGGTGTCGTGGATGTGTTGTGGAGTGTGTGAGGTGTGGTTCCTCCCTTGATTATGCGGTGGTAAGATTTTCTCATTCTCTTCTTCTTTCCTTTCTTTGCCTTCTTCTTCTTTTGTTTGAATCTCACAAATTTTGAACTAATAAATTTGCTTTTCCTTGACATCCTTAATAACAAGTTTAACCGTTGCGTTTTAACCAGTTACCATCTAGATAAAAGGACGTGGCGACATTCATTGTTCGAAAAATAATTTTCACCCGTGAGTTTTGGATGGCTTTTATCTAACATTTGGTAACTTTTAAAATTTCAAAGGATAACATTTTTTTTGACATTTCGTAACCGGTTGCCACATAGATTTTGGTGGATCCCTTATATTTATTTATTTTCAAAATTAATACACAAAATAACAATAAATTTTTTTGGAAAGCATTGTATTTAGTACAAAAGCAACAATAACTTATTTTAAACAATTTCACAGCTTTTTTCAAACATTTTATTACGGTGCTATACAAAACTAAGTTTATTCGTTCCTCTAGCTTTTTCTTCAATTATTTTTTATCGTAGATGTCACAATTTCGCACCTCTTTTATGTGCTAAAAAACTCTTGGTTGATTAAACATTTCTTTTGATCAGAATAAAAACAATTGTTAAAATCTCTTCTATCTAAAATTTTATTAGAGTTTTTAAGGATAATGGCACCGCAATTTATTCGTCTAATTAAGTTATCTTTCATTATCCAATAATTCTGACGTGCTATTAACCTATATTTTAACTCCACAGGTGAACTTGCTCCGATCAACCTTACGTTCTCCTTCCTGAAATCCAATCCATAATGGACTTTAGAATTATAGTATAGTAACCTTGTCACCAAAAGAAAAGAAAGTCCTAAAGTTAAGGGCATATATGATAATATTTTAGGCGATTAGGCATCTCTGTATAAATATATTAAAAAGTTAGGGTACTTAATTGCAATTTTTGTTTGATTCATTTACACGCGTGGCGCGTGTGATTTTTTATTATCTTTTCCTTTTCCCTCCTTATAAAATAGGCATCGACTCCTTTTGCGAAGGGTTAGAGTTTCGGTCTTCGTATAACTCACGCCATATCCGTCGAGGAACAGAACTTAGCAGATCAAACCCTAACCCTAGACGAACGCAGCCATGTCTAAGCAAGGTTTTTCCTCTCTCCTTCTCAAATTCCTTGTCATACCTTGTATAATTTCTACTCAATTTGTCTTTGCGTTAAGATCTGATTCCAATTTGTTTTTCGAATAGGTGGAAAGTTGAAGCCCTTGAAGGCACCCAAAACTGATAAGAAAGAGTACGACGAGGTACAATTTTATGCTAATTCGTTCTCAGTCTTGTCGAGTTTTATTCGAATCTGAATTTCGTTCCATCGTTTTGTTGTTATGGTGACTTGTTTAGATCTGCAGGGTTGTTTGGAGTTAATTGTTTGTTCTAGAGTTTTTTTTATTTGTTACGAATTTCCGAATAGATTCAAGATGACTTTTTTTTATATTGTGTTCATCTGTGCTGCTGCTTTTTGTGTGTGTGCGTGTGGTTAATTAATTATGTAGATGAAATGACTATTAGGCTACCCTATTCAAGTATTCATTAATATCTTTGATTTGCTATCATCATAGTATTGATCTGGTGACTCAGTGCCGCTTATATGTTGCCTGTGTTAGTTACTTAGGGTTCCACTGGTACTGGTATCAACTTATCATTATGGAAAATATGGATAGGCATTTGCGTCTGGTTAGGATTTTGATATTAGAATTGGTACCCCACTGGTTATGACAGATTCCAAACACTTTCTTAGTTCTTCTCTTGGGGATAATTAGTTATGCAGATGATTTTGTTAGTGATTTAAGGCTGTTGCTTAGTTTGTGTTTTGTAAATTCTGGAGATGAAGTGACAATTACACAACCCTAGTCATTGATCTCATTAGTTTGATATCACCATAGTATTATTAGTATCAATGATTGAACATACTGATCTACTGAGGTAGTGATTCGAGGACTCAATCGGTTTTAGTATTGCAATATCGTATGATAAAAATACGCGATAGATATTAGCAATGGTGTCTGGTTATGGTTTTGATACGAAGATTGGTATGACCCCCACTAGGTATGACCGTATGATTGATTCCAAACACTCCCTTATGTTGCGTTATTTTTACAGCAACTAGATTCTGAGAAGAGTGACTTATCTGTTAGTTGAATTTGCTGTTAAACATGTTCTTTTAATTATACAGAGGGGTAATAGAATATGATTGATGATAGTTGATTGTTTGATATGGAGTAATCACAGATGTTTTTTTTAACATTAAATCATGTTTTGATCCATGGATTTTATGTCCAACAGTCAGACTTGGCTTATCTTCAGAAGAAGAAGGACGAGGAAAAGGTAACCTATTGGTTCATTAATCTCATGCTGTTATCATCTATCTTTCAGTAGATATAGTTGTAATCTCATAAATCTTCCAATTTGTCTAGGCATTGAAGGAACTTAAGACGAAGGCACACAAAGGAGCATTGGGAGGCTCAGGTCTGAAGAAGAGTGGCAAGAAATGAGGATTCCCGACACAACTATGATGCTTGTGCTTGAAATTGGTGCTCATGTTATCTCAGTGCTTTTCTCTTATGAATCGTTAACTGGCTTGTCATATTAACCTAAATAAAACTCAACTCTGGTTTGTTTGCATTGTGAACTTTACTTTGAAACATATCTCTCGTGGCAATGTGTGCAACAAGTGACCAATATATGTGGCCTTTGTAAATTTGGCTGCGAGTAGATCATCAACCTTACATAAGCTCTATTTATCCCTAAGTTTTAACTATTAAAAAAATTTATGGGCTCGTTCAATATTATTGAATGATCAATTTAAGAAATCGGTTTTCAAGAATCCAAATGATCAATTTTTATTTGAACAATTTCTTACAGTGTAATTTAATTCATACTAATTTAAGTTTTCACATTGAATCCTCAAATTGCTGTATATTTTAGTTACCTCAAGGTTATTATTTTTATAGTTTGTCTTAATGGTAGTCTTACTTCCAACAAAAAAGTAATTATTGATGGTCACTATCACGTAAAACATAATTATTAATACGCATTTGAGACTGCAGATAACCGTCAATATAACCATTAATGTGATCATTCAAACTCGATTTAAAATCGTACATGTAAAGATCATGATGAATATCTTTAATTTTAGACCCAGTCCCATAAATTTCAGGATTATGTTTTAAATCAAGAATTGAATTGAAATTAAGAATGCCTTTTTGTGTATTTCTTTTCTTCTTTTTATGTGGTCCTTTTTTACAGTTGACCGTCAGCCGATTTTTTCGTCCTTACGACCCACTAGACAACGTGTTGTCTAATGATTTCGAACTGCTTGACTTAACATGTTGAAATAATGTAATTATTGGAATCGCTGAGGCCTTCTATTATTATGGGAATTAAATTTGTTGATGAATCCCAAACCAACAATTCTTGAAATCATTTTGCTATCTATTTCAATGTTTACTAAACATGAATGTCGATATTGATATTCTCATTCCAATTTCTTATTTCATATAATGAGTATCAAACAAGTACGAAATATTCAAAAGAAATAGACCGTCCACACACCAATTAACTTTCGTTTTTATAAAATAACCCAAAAAATTTGACCAAATGGTCCTTTAAACTATGCGAAAAACTTCAAACCTCTAAGAATGTAAAATCTTCTAATGAAACAACTCATAGAGAAAGTACCCCATACATGGCCTATACATAATCCCATATTCACATGCCCAATCCCCTGAACCTAATCAAGCTTCGGTGGGGACTTTGACCTCTCTTCCTTAAATCCACAGTCCTATGCTTAACTAACCTAGCGAAGGCTCTTTAGTAATCATTCCTTTTTTGGAAAAAAGTCAGTACTTTCCGACGGATCTGAACACACTTTTATTCAAAGGGCTAACTAGTAATTAAATGGGGATAATCCACCCCTTACATGTACACAATAAAATATCTAGTACACCCTTGATAGGGTCAATCAATACATTATTATGCCCACTAGGAAGTAAAAAGCAAAACTAACTCGATAATTCGGGATAAAATCTACCTTATAGTAAACATGACGGATCTGAACACGCCACCTAATTTCAATTCATATAAAACTATTGTCTATCAGGGTCCAAACACACCCGTTATCATGTTGAGGTTACTAAATTCCTCTTTAAATACACCGACTTGTATCCCGTTGATTAAACTATAATTGTTCAAATATTATACACGAGAGTACTAAACCGCTGTGATTGGTCAACCAAGCATTTACATTGGATGTAGACGACGGTTTTCTTTTAATAACTTACCCCTACAACCACTCATAAGTCGACACTTGTCCATTTCCCTTCCCTTGACCCTACCACGTGCAACGGTCCCCCAAATTCAAATTTTTGTTCACTGAAAGCCCAATTTCCGAACGACGTCGTTTCATACCCCAAAGTCCACACATGTATCTCGCACGTGCCGCCTTTTTGATCCACACCGCTCCTTCTTACCCTTTTCAAAGCGCCTCTTCGGCTCTTCCCTTTGCACTTCACTCACTCTCTCTCCTCTGTGAATTACGAAGCTTTCATCAATGGCGTCCTCGAGATCTCAATAGGAGCTGAAATTCATAGATAGAGAGTTGAAGCGTTACTTTCAGTGTTTGGTTTAGTTGAATCAATAGCTGCTGAAGAAGTGTGATAGAAAAGGATCTGAAGATGACTACTGGCAGACCAATGCAAAGATCTGGCATTCCTAGTGCTCCTCATCACCAGAGGCAGTACTCGGATAACTTTTTGGAGACCTCTAATGGACGCTGGCTTCAGTCCAATGGACTCCAGCATTTGAACCCTTCCTCTCAGGTATTAGTGATCCAGATGAGATCAGATCTGATTCCGATAGCTTGTTCAAGGTTTTTTTCCATGAGTTTTTGCTTACGAGATTTGAATTTGTTATTTGGACAGGATTTTGGTTACTATGGCCAGGGATCGAGGGCGGCACAGAGGGATTTTGGCTACTACGAGCCGCCGACGACCCCGCCGGGGAACTCCCGATTGGTGAGGAAGAACAGTGAGGGTCAGGTTTCCACTGGTGAGCTCAGTCCAGGACTTCTGGATCTGCATTCATTTGATACCGAGCTTCTAACCGAGGTTTGCTCTTGCTTTATCCGAGCTGCATCCTTCTCTGTAATGCTGAGTTTCTGTTTCAAGTTGGCGTTGGTTGGTTGGTTTGAATTTGATACACGATCTTATAACTTTTAGGTTTTAGTTGATGTGTTCTGTTAAAAGTAACTTATAGGTTATATGTCTTGTGTGGTGAATTAGTGAATTCAATTATGCTGATTCATAGGATGATTCTTATTGTTATGATCACATTCGACAGATGCCAGGTCCTGTTATAGACAACCCCACTTCCATGTACAATTTTCACAGCAGAAGCTTTGATGACTTTGAAATTTCAGCAAACAAGCCAATTGGCAACAACAGGGTTCGTGCTGTGCCGGACAATACTCTTCTGAAAAGCCTCTCCATAGATAAAGATAAAGCCAGTGCTGTTGCAAAGATCAAAGTTGTGGTATGAAATGCCACTCCTTGTTAGTTTTTAATGCTCAAGATGACTTGACCTATTAGTCTGTCATTGTGATACTCGCAAAGTTGCTGTGGATGATCACTATTAAAACAGTAGTGTCTAAATTATCTGTTAGCTTTTTATAAATTGTTGTTCATGTTCAGGTGCGTAAGAGGCCAATGAACAAAAAGGAATTAACAAAGAATGAGGAGGACATCATTGAGACAAATGCCAATTCTCTTACAGTTCATGAGACCAAATTAAAGGTATGATGTTCGCCACACAATATAACCTCCTTTGATTTTGTTGCTTATGTAAATAAGTATTTTAGATGGGAAATTTCACCCAACTGGAATTTGCTAATGTTCAAAGCTGCAATGTGTACTGACAAGAAGCCTAGTATAGATAACAAGCTGAATTGTTTGAAATAGTTTACATTAGTTTTGTGAGTTTTGAAGATATTGATTTCACACACCTTCTGTACCCTTCAATCCTGAGCTTTTGATTCGATACCCACACAGAGATGCCTTCAGCTATCAACCTTTTTATCCTATTCTGTGAACCCTATCTGCACCTGATCGTTATACATGATTAAAATGCATGGATCATTTCATAACCACTATAACTGGTAGAGTGACTACAATATGAATAGGGCCTTGTGGGTATCACTTCATCTAAATATGCAACCCTCTATACCTGTTATGCTATGTTTCACCTTTACATGTTAAAGCATATAGGAGTTTAGACCACTCAAGAATTATTTCATGCTTCTCACAAGAGTTTTCCTGGTATCATTTGGTTTATTTTCTCCTATTCCATTCCAAGGTTCTAGTTTCTCTCTGCTTTCTAAAGTCATATCACCTTAGTTGGATATATATGTTCTATTTCTTTTAGAAAATAAGTGGGTTTATTCTAAACATCGAGTAGGTATAAGTATAATTAGCTGCAATAATCATGAATTTTTTTTTACACCTGATGTGGGAATATGGTGCCAGGCGGGGTTAGCATCCTCTACAATATGGCTTTGTGATCCTCTATAGTTGTTAAACTGAGAGGATATAAATATCGATAGTATGCTGTATTGTCCTTCCTGAAATGACGAGTTCTGTCACTTTGATGTGCTTGTTTGTCTTAGGCACATGCATAAATAATACAATTGTTTCAAACATGACCATATGCAAAACATTTTTTGCAGGTTGATCTAACAGAATATGTAGAGAAGCATAATTTTGTCTTTGATGCAGTACTGGATGAGGAAGTTTCGAACGATGAGGTGAGCATAGAAGGATGAATGAAGAGATTGAGTTTTAGCAGTTAACTTTAGTGACACTAACAGAAATTTCATTGTGAATTCAGGTATACCATGAGACAGTGGAGCCAATTGTTCCTATTATCTTTCAGCGCACAAAAGCAACTTGCTTTGCCTATGGACAAACAGGTATTCGAGTTTAGGCACATTTTAGGCCTAATAATTTTACTTTGGAAGTCACAAATTTAGTCATAAGTGTTACTTCGCTTGATCAGGTAGTGGAAAAACCTTTACCATGAAACCATTGCCTCTTAAAGCGGCTAGAGATATTCTGCGGTTAATGCATCATACATACAGGGGCCAAGGATTTCAGTTACTTGTCAGTTTTTTTGAGATATATGGTGGAAAACTTTACGATCTCCTCAATGACCGCAAGTATGTTGTTGCTAATTTGCTCTTTTTAACATTTATGATGGCCTATTGCTAGTTTTGTGCTTACAAGCTCTTTTGCAGAAAACTTTGCATGAGAGAGGATGGGAAACAACAAGTTGTCATTGTGGGACTACAAGAGTACCGAGTGTCTGATTTGGAGATGATTAAGGAGCTCATCGAGAGAGGGAATGCCACACGAAGTACTGGTACTACTGGTGCCAACGAAGAGTCGTCCCGTTCACACGCCATACTTCAGCTAGCCATCAAACGAACGGTTGAGGGTGCTGAATCAAAACCTCCTCGGCTTGTCGGCAAACTCTCTTTCATTGATCTTGCTGGGAGTGAACGTGGTGCAGATACCACGGATAATGATAAGCAGACCAGGTACATCATGCTCTTTATTCTTCTTGTGAGCTTGCAAAAGCATTTTTTTGGCAACTTCCTCTTGTTTTTCCAGTGAGCAAAATTTGCCTTTTAGCTGGCAGAAATATTCCTTGTGCTGTTAAGATATTAGGATCGTTGCAAGAAAGTAACCATTTTCATTAGCTTTGGAACACATTCTAGTATTCACCTGCTATGAATCAGCTTATATTCAAATTTCAACTTGCTCATCTTGTCATCAATGGTCAACTAGAAAGGATTTGTAGATCACGTCGTTAATCATCAAGGTTTTCAGCTATAAGAAGAATGCTATAGATATCTTCATTTGTGATAGTAATCTTGAATATATAGTCATTTTTAATGCCAGTTGTTAGTCTTTTCTTTAACTGTGATATCAATAAAAGATTAAGTATATTATACTGGTGAATTGCATGGGGCTTTAATCAGTGTATGCGTGATTAGAATCACTATATTGAATCCTACAGAAAACCACTTAGCTGATTAAGTTTTAAATGGTTTAAATTCTTATTTGCAGAATAGAAGGTGCCGAAATCAATAAAAGTTTGTTAGCATTGAAGGAATGCATAAGAGCTCTTGACAATGACCAAAACCATATACCTTTCCGAGGCAGTAAATTAACCGAAGTTCTCAGGGACTCGTTTGTTGGCAACTCACGCACTGTTATGATATCATGCATTTCTCCAAGTTCCGGGTCATCTGAACACACTCTTAACACACTGAGATATGCTGATAGGTATAATACTAAATAACCCATATCTGGATATCCCTATCTCACGCAATTTTTGTAAAATCATATATTTTATTTGTTTTATTTACTACAGAGTGAAGAGTCTTTCTAAAGGAAACACCTCAAAGAAGGAAGTTCTGTTATCTTCAACAAATATAAGAGAATCAACAAGTATATCTACATCTTCAGCTATTCCTGCAGCACCAACAGTAAAAGATGATGTAAGTGATGTATGGGGTCAGAAGGTTCAGAGAGAAGAATATGAAGTTCCTGAAGAGTCATACGATCAAGTGAAACTTCCATGGAAGAATAATGATGGCAAGCTAGATAATACATCTGGCTTCTCTAGTTTTGAAGACAATGCGAGGAAAGTGAATGCCCAAACAATGAGGAAAGACCAGCCCAGATATGAATCTAGGAACTCCGATTCTGACGAGGATTTAAGTGACCTCTTACAGGTAAATAAAAAACATACCAATCTCTGAATGACTGAAACAATGCTTGTAACCAGGTTTGTGTTAACTTGAGCTAGTTATAATTTCTATTAACAGGAGGAGGAAGACCTTGTCAATGCTCATCGGAAGCAAGTTGAAGAAACTATGGAAATTGTCAGAGAGGTGCGTAAAACTATCTTTTAATAACACAAATTTGTATCATGCATCCAAACAAGCCCTACAAAAGTTCAGTTGATTTGTTATTTATAACAGGAGATGAGCTTGCTAGTTGAAGCTGACCAACCCGGAAATCAGTTGGATGATTACATATCTAGATTGAATACAATCCTTACACAGAAGGCTGCTGGCATTATGCAGCTGCAAACGCGTCTAGCACAGTTTCAAAAGCGACTTAAGGAACATAACGTTCTTGTTTCATCTTCAGCCTACTGATCAACTCCATTGCCATGACCTTCTTTTTGGTTTACTGTCTGATCTCATCCGGTCAGCAAATTTCACCTGGACCGACCTTTAAACAAGTCCAGGCGTGGCTTTACCGTCTTTCTGCCATCCCCAGGCAGTTTTGTTCTTCCTGTTTATTGACATGATATGAAAAAGAAAGTTGAAGATATATGGATGTTGTTTCAGAATACTTGTTTAATAATCAATTGGATTGATTAGTTCATTCAGTGTTCTTGGCTTTGTGGGCAATGTACTTATAGTTCTTTCTTTGAATTTGCCAATTTGGCTTGTTTGCAGATGTGTACTCTCCTTTCCAATTTTACAGTTGATGTTTACTTGAGCAATGTTTTCTTATAACTTATATGCACCTAAGAACAATCACCACATGACAGAATTGTGAGGTTTAAACTAATATAATATCAAGTTATTAAACAATACAAGAAGCCAATATTTTAGCATTTTTTGCCCACAAATTATAAGTTTCTTGACAACATCTTTAACTAATCTTAACTAAAGAAAGATGAGTTGTGACACATTGTCCTTGATTCAAATGAAAAAAAGATAAGACTACAAAAAATAAAGATGTTTTTGGATGTGAAGGAACATAAAGTGATTGTAAACACCACATTTCGAATTCTCTTAGGGCCCGTTTGTTTCCAACAACGGAAACAGAATGAAAACGAATTTAGTCCATATCTATATCCTTATTCATGAAATTGTATGGAATCATTCCTTGTGGTTTAACACAAAATGCACTTGATTCCCGACATTTTGTTACCCTGTAAGATATCAAAAGTAATCAAACTCTACTTCAATTACTTCAAACCACAAAAAATGATTTCAAAAACTTTCATGAAGAAGGGTATATATATATATGGACTAGATTCGTTTTCATTCTATTTTCGAATCCGGAGTTAAAACCAAACGGGCCCTTAATATAGTTTCTTAGGTCATGTTTCTCATAACGTCATTATTTCAAGATTTTAACATTATTTCTATTATTTTAACGTCTTACCAAACATCTCTTATATAATTTATTCATTTTATCATGACAACTCTTTTAAAATTTTCACATATCCAATAAATTTCACTAACATGTTCTTATAAAATAAAAGAAAAACAATATAATGAAACAAAAGGGTACTTAATTTGATTAGTGTGTCACATTGTTCTAAATTTTTAGACAAATATTGTAGTGTATGTGTAATTTTTTTAGTTCAACATGATTCACTAAAAACTTTTTAACAATTACACTTTGATTGTGTAAAAATAAATTCAAAATCAATGACTTTGTAAGTCTCATTTTGCATACAATATATGAAATTAATAAAATAAATTTGAACAAAAACTCTAAATTTAAAACAAAAAACAAAAGAAAAGAAAAGGTAAATTATAAATAAAATTTTGCAAACCCTAATTTCGCTTCTAAAGTGGTAGAAGTATAAGAGCAAAAATCCTACGCCGAGCCGAGTTCCTTCCGCTCTTTGTTTCAGTCTCCCACCTGCACATCCCTGGAGGTTCGCTTCATCCGCTGCTTCAATGGTGACTTTCTTCCTTGATCTCTTTGTTTTAATCGCAGATCTATATTTTTCTCGATATTGATAGATTTGAGTTTGAAATTCTCAGACGAAAGGAACAGGGAGTTTCGGTAAGAGAAGGAACAAGACTCACACGCTCTGCGTGCGATGTGGTCGTCGCAGCTTCCACCTCCAGAAGAGCCGTTGCTCCGCCTGTGCTTACCCTGCCGCTCGCCTGAGGAAGTGTATGCTTCTTCGCATTTCTATCCGCTGCTTTGAATTGTTTCCGTTACTTCAAATTGTAGTTGTGTGTGATAATTGAAGCAATCTACTATCAGTTATAGCTAGTAATTGGAGTAGAGATAAATTAGAATCTGTAAACAAATGTTGGCGTTCTGGTGTTGATTTTTGGTATTCGTTTGAATGATAGATAACTGGAGTGTGAAGGCTATTAGGAGAAAGACTACCGGAACCGGTAGGATGAGGTACCTCCGCAATGTTCCTCGTCGATTCAAGACCAACTTTAGAGAAGGTACATAAACAATGTTGATCCATTTCTTCTATTGTTGGTAAAGTTTGTAAAACAGGACTGAACCTGATATGAATTATTGGAAGAAAAATGCATATTATTGGTGAATTGTGACACTAGTTCGTTGTTATTACGTCAGTGAAAAAATATCAGTTGAATTCTTAGAATGAAAATTCCAAGTTTAACTGATTGCTGATATCTTGTAAATGAGAATCAATTATTGTTTTGGTTTAGTGTTTCTTGCTGTTTTATTTTCATCAATCAATCAATTTACAATGACTTGTTCCGCTCTTTAAATCACTAAATCATCATGATTACTTCTCACATACTGCCGGTTCTGTGTTGTTATCTTTGAGCAGGAACTCAGGCTACACCAAGGAAGGTGTCTGCTGCAGCTGCTTGAAAAGCTTCTTAAGGAGGGAATGGAAAATGTCAAATTTTGATTTGGGGTACTCTTATATACTTCAACTGATATTTTTATTGTTCTGTTTTGGAAGCTTTGGAACTATTGAAAGTTTGAAACATCATTTGATGATCTTTAGTCTTTACTCATCCTTGCAATCAAATTGACCTGATTTATTGAACGATTTGCGTGATGCTATCAAGTATAATCTCTAGGTTTTCGTATGTTGCTTTCAAGTATCAACAATAGACATAAACTGAAGCAACATGCATCGAACTATATGTTTGTGCTTGTAATTGAGATGATTCTCATGTTTCAAGCATTTCATTGAAGTCGGGAACCCGCTTGGTTGTAACTCCGAAAACGGAAACGGAATGGAAACGAATCTAGTCCATATGTGCACCTTCCCCTCGCTTGACAGGGAATGAAGTTACAATCACTGAACTTGATCCTAGATAACGGAAAATATGTGAATTTGTTTTCAATTGTGATTGTTTAATTTCATTTTTCACACCTATATGTATAGATTTTGGTTATGGTGGGAGGGTGTCTATGGAGAGGAGAGAACTTTTTTTTGGTAGGAAGAATGACCGTGGTTTTCGACGCATCTGACACGCTTTATTATTAATGAAATAAGTCTAAGTAGTGTTCAAGCGAGTGATAGCCCGACCCCTTACCTCATGTATCAAAAGATTAATAATACCCTTAAGAGCGTTAATCAATACATTCAAACCACGTTAGAAGGAGAAAGAAAAACTAGCTAAAAAACCGTCACATGATTTGCCTCGCGGAGGGCATGTTGAACTTGGATAGTCCAATTTATTTTAATATAGTCTTGACACTTACGGACTAAACTAGTAAAGGGGTGGTATCAGGGAAGTGTCTTTCTAAGGAGATTGGTTGCAAGTAGTGAGTATGTTTCCAGGATCACCGACCTATAACCTCATCCCAAGCAATTCTGAGCCCATACAAGATCCCTCAAAGTTCTGCTACAAGCACAATACACAGATCAAGATTAACAACAAAACCTTGTTGTCACTTCCCTACATTGTTTTTGATGACACAAGATCCCTCAAAGTTCAAATGGGAACATTCCCAACAGATACGGTCAAAATCAACCGATGGAGCTAAGAGAAAAGCTGATCATGCTATATTAAGGGTATAATGAAAAAAAATATTCTAGTATATTTTTTGTGATTGTGTAGTTTATTTTTTCAAAAAGACCTATTATTCAAAAATCAATATGTATAACTCAAAGTTGAAGACGTATATTTTTAAAAATCAACTTTAGTTATAGTTCATTTTTAGTCGTTTTAGTCGTATTGAGTTCATTTTTCATACTTAATACGTCCAGTTTTCATACCTTATCAAATTGACATGGAATTCAATTTAATAAACAGAATTGGTGACATTTTTCGGGAAAGCTGATTCAAAATTAGGATCCGAACAATGGATATCTTCACCCTTTGCCGGATATGCCTTAACTAGAAGTCCAAATCTTAAAACTGGGAAGAAGATAACCAAATTACGCTAATGGATATTAATCCTGTATATTTTCTTATCAGGTGTTGAAAAAACTACGCTATTAGTATACATAGTTGTAGTTATTTGACTTTTTTGAGATATACGATTGCGTACACCCTCCTGTACGTAGCTTATCGACTCCTATAACGTAATTGGATTCAACCTACTTAGTCAAAATCCTAACCTGAAAATCAAAACTATGTCCCCAAGGTAACTCAGGTGTCAAATAAAGTTTGAATTAATTAGGGAAATAAGACCCCTTAAAATTATCTTTTATACTAGGCTTCTATATAAAAGAAAGAAAAAGTAGGTATGAGAACTATAAAATAGGGCCAATAGTTTATTTAATTGAAATGATGGTGATTAGATGTTTACTTTTGTTTTAAATATCTTTTTTACATGTTTACCTTTTATTTTTGTTTAATGTAGCTAGTTTGATGAAATTTTCAAGTCCATGAATGTTTAATTTTTTTGGATGACATTGTTTTCGTTACCCAAATATGAATTGTAGTATTTTTTTCATTATTGTGTATATGTTTATTGTTTTTGTGGTATGTTTTTTTATTGTTGAGTATGTTTAAAGTGATATTTTTGGGTATGTTTTATGGTTATCCAAACTGTGTTACAAGGATCAAATGTCATTTGGTATTGATATTTGGTACAATATCGATTTGTGTAAATTTTGGTTATGACAAATTCAAATTGGGTATGCTTTTATACGTGTATTGACTTTGTAATATATTTCTTATTATTAAATATATTTAAAGTGATATCGTGAGTATGTTTTATGGTTACCCAAAATGTGTTATAATGATCAAATGTCAAGCGAATTTTTGGGTAATGACCAAATATCATTTGATATTGATGTTTGTGTACAATATGAGTTTTGAAAATTTTGGGTATGACAAATTTAAATTGGGTATGGATTTTGTATTAAGTGATGTTTAAATTGGGTATAAATATAAAATATTATCAAATTTATGGATATTGTTTTATTTTGATATTTGATTTATTGGGTATGTTGTTTTCGAGTATGTTTAAGTACTTTGACAAATTTATTTTTCGGTATGATTGTGACGTTATTTGGGTAAGCGAATTTTTGGATAAGCGAATTTATTCTGGGCAAAGGGCTTCGTTTTTTTTTGCTCAAATTCCCTCTAAATGTCAATCAAAAGTGTCACACTCAGCACACTCATCAGCCATCACTCATTAGTCATCACTTTTGTCAACTTTTTATCCTATTTATGAATTAGTCTAGTAAATAGGAGCCTTATTTATCAATTTGTAATTGGTATGCCCTAAATTTGAACTGTATAGTGTAAAAGGGCCTAAATGCCAATTCAGCCTAAAACTGGGTCGGTCTAAAATTCCCGAATATTAATCGATCAGTTTGACAAAGTCGTCCGCGGTTCCAATTACTAAAACCCCACCGTTGACCAGTGACCGCCTAGTTGACTTGTCTGCCCAACTTTCCACGTTACGTTACACTTATGCAAATCCTCCCTTCTTTAGACTTTTGTAGAAGGCTTTTCAACAAAATAATTTAAGCATATATGGTACAACATTTCAAAGTCAATATCGATGACTTACACATTACACTCATTAAAACCAAAATACAATTCGCATAAAAAAAACAGACTTCACCAAAATCATCAATTAAATTTTCCGACGTTAAAACGCGTTATCGACGATGTTCCATCGGCAATTATCTCAATTACACTTTTTGAGTTCAACTCTCTTAGTAATCTCTTTTCTCGTCAACGGAGTCAATGCCGCTACCGACGGAACAATCACCAATTTCCGTGACAATATACCCTTGTTCACCGCCAACTCTACTTTCGAGAAAAACCTCAACCTCCTCTTCACTACGTTGTCATCAAAGGCAAACACTTCAACCACAATCGGTGACTTCT
This sequence comes from Fagopyrum homotropicum, assembly GCA_033239125.1. Classification (NCBI taxonomy): domain Eukaryota; kingdom Viridiplantae; phylum Streptophyta; class Magnoliopsida; order Caryophyllales; family Polygonaceae; genus Fagopyrum; species Fagopyrum homotropicum. Next base: position 167,286,599 of record BSWB01000001.1, read on the forward strand.
CCAATGTCACAATTGGAGAAGACACCGACCAACCTGCCTACGGTATCTTTGTTTGTCGTGGGGATGCGACGCCATCGACTTGTGGATCTTGCGTCGCTAATGCTATCACTAGCCTCCAAAGTCTATGTGCCAACAAGACGTATGCAATGAACGGCTACGGTGATTGCATGTTCAAATACTCTAACTCCTCCTTCTTTGGCCAACTAGACGAGACCATGGAAGTCTTCGTATGGAACCCACAAAACGTAACCAACAACGTTACCGGCTTCACTAATGTTCTCACCACCACCGTCAATCAAGTCGTCGCAAAAACGGCATCCGGTGGTACGTTTCAAGCTAGTATTTATGATATAAAATATCGGAAGTCGTAAAAGTACGGGTCAAGATTTCGTTAATGCACCACGTTTACGGATCCCATAATCGTCATAAGGTCACGGTTACGGTATCTGTAACCGTGACCAAAAGTTCACGGTTCCGGAACACGTAACCGTCATAATTACGGGTTTCTGATCCGTGATAATTTTCTACAATAATTCTAACCAAAAAAATTTTTCTGACACCATCACGGTTACGGAATGCGTGAGCGTGACAGTCATGCATTACATAAGCGTGGTGCATTAACGAAATCTTGAACCGTGGCCGTAACCCCTACAATATTTATGGATATTTTTTTTTCTAAATATATGTTGATATATGAATGATGTCTAGATATGAAATTGAAGTATGCGACGGCAGAGGCTCTATACAATCCTTTCCAAACGTTGTATACTTTGGCGCAGTGCACGCCGGACTTATCGGCATCGGACTGTTACAGTTGCTTGCAAAATTGTGTTTCGGCGGCCATACCAAGTGTCGGAGTAAAAATGGGCTATTGGGTTATGTTTCCGAGTTGTAATCTGCGGTATGAGGTTTCTAAATTCTACCAGACGGTTCCGGTGGCTCCGGCTCCGGCACCCACTAGCTCCGACCACAATAATACTACCAACCCTACCGGAGGTAATTGAAACCTCTCGATTTTCATGTTAGTTTAGCTAGGTTTGAATTCGTTGACTTTCTAACTATTTGAATATAATTGCATTTTAGGTTTGGTTTTAACTTGTTCATGAATGAACATATTTTAAACTAGGGTTATAAAATGAGATAAGCTATTCGGGTTCAGCTCATCAAAAACTTGGTTTGAACTCGTTCATTTTCTACACGAGTCGAATATGAACACATTTTAAAGTTCGTACAAAATTAAGGATAGACTCAGGTTTGTCTAAAATAACACTATATGAGCATTCTTTTAGCCGAAATACTAAGGATCGGGATCGGTTGGTCAAAAGTTTAGCTCGAGTTCGTTTACTTTCTTAACGAGGCGAGTATTAACCCAATTGAAAGCTATTATAAATTTAGACTTCGATTAAGCTCGGCTCTTCAGCATGCGAATACTCGGCTTGTTCGGTTCGTATAACACCCCGATGTATAACGGAACTAAACGTAATTCTTTTGTGTGGCAGGGAATAAGAAGTTGTCATCTGGGGCTGTGATTGGGATTGTTTCCGGAGCGATTGCTATTGGAATAGTCGTTATCGCCATTGTTATCTGTCTGGTTCCGAAGAAGAAGCTGCAACTAGTACCAGTTGAAAGTTCTGAAAAGACTGCAAGTCGTAAGTAGAAATGGATAACTCGTATCTATAAGCTTCAGTGATCAGTATTTCTTACTTTGTATAATTGTCTTAGGGACTACCGACGATTTCACCACGACGCAGTCGTTGCTGTATGATTTCCATGTACTTCAAGCTGCAACTAATAACTTCTCAGAGGATAATATGCTTGGTAAAGGAGGCTTTGGTGCTGTCTACAAGGTAAAAATTCTATGCATTCTTGTTAAAAAACATCAAACTTTTCAATCAAACATTGAGATGCGTATAATACGGTGATAACGAGTCTAGTATATAAAATCATTGGCTACTTTTTTTTTTTTTTATCATCAATTGAGTTTACGATAAAATATCAGAGCTTATGTGCTTACTTCAGTCTAATGCATACATGCTCTCGTACGCACACGGCTCTTTACTGGTATTAGAGTCGTCGTGGACTCGACTTCCGTGTTTTAGCTAGTCGTCAATAAATACTATATCTATTACCGTTTTTATTTTAGGGTTAAATCTCTTTGCGTTTTTAGGGTTTACTGGTATTAGAGTCGTCGTGGACTCGACTTCCGTGTTTTAGCTAGTCGTCAATAAATACTATATCTATTACCGTTTTTATTTTAGGGTTAAATCTCTTTGCGTTTTTAGGGTTTACTACCAAATGGACAAGAAGTTGCAATTAAAAGGTTGTCGAGAAGCGCTGATCAAGGAGTAGAACAATTCAAAAATGAGGTGGTTGTGGTAGCAAAACTTCAACACAGAAATCTGGTGAGACTGTTAGGATTTTGTCTTGCTAGGGACGAGAAGCTACTTGTCTTCGAATATGTCCGTAACAAAAGTCTTGATTACTTTCTCTTCGGTATGTTATCAATCATTTTCCGTGACCTATTGTGTGAAAACTATTCTATGTTGATTATAAAGTGGTAAAGAGTCTAATATATAAATTTGATGGAATGCAGATTACGAGAGGTCAAGGCAACTAGATTGGTCTACACGCTACAAAATCATAGAGGGAATCGCTAGGGGAATGTTGTATCTCCACGAAGATTCTCAGATGAGAATCATTCACCGTGATTTGAAAGCAAGTAATGTCCTTCTTGATAACGATATGAAGCCAAAAATAACAGACTTTGGGACCGCGAGGATTTTTGGAGTAGATCAAACTCGAGGCAATACAAGCAAAGTTATGGGAACATAGTACGTCCTAAATTAAAATTTTGATCGTTCATCATTGATATTAGCTTTTTTATTGGAGGTTAAATCGATTATTGATTTCGTTTAATGTCATCTTGTTAGTGGATACATGTCTCCGGAGTACGTAATGCATGGACACTTCTCGGTGAAGTCGGATGTATATAGCTTTGGAGTACTAGTTTTAGAGATCATGAGCAGCATGAAGAATAGCAACTTCAACGCATCGGACGATCAAGACGATCTCATAAGCCCTGTAAGTTATGTTCTTGATTTTTGGTCCTATAGTCGTCTAAATACAATTTGATAAAATTTCAACAATTTATTAGAAAAATTAGCATTTTCTGACTCACCGAGCTTGTATAATATTTTGAATAGTCACCAACGCAAATCACAATATAAACTCCCCGACTCCTCCAAAATATATTTCATCTTTCTAGACTCGTCTTTTAGGTTTTGACATCATCCAAAATATTCCGAAATTTTCATTGAGTATGTGACAACTAACAAGTTCAAGGGAATATCCCAAACCATCTCCATCTATCTTAATTACTCATAATCCGAACTTCTACATAATTCATCAAGTGGACGTAGTTATTATTGAGTGAACTGCTATTTTCTATTTGTTAAACACTTAAACATCCGTTCTCTCTCGCATTCAACGCAATATCTAAGTTTTTCGATTCTTCTCATAAAATGCATTGATTCGATAGGCTTGGAAGGCATGGAGGGATGGATCACCAATGGAGTTTGTGGATCCAAACATCAGAAGTGCATGCTTGGTCCAGGAAGTGTCGACGTGCATTCATATCGGGTTAGCTTGTGTCCAAGACGACATGGACGAAAGGCCGGATATGGCTTCCATAATGCTCATGCTCAATAACTACTCGAGTGCTTTACCACCTCCTCTTCGTCCTTGTTTTGTTCCTCACTCACAAAGTGTTACTTTTTCTTATATCCGTCCCGGGACCAAATGACGCGGAGGGTGCACGTCCGGTGAACCACACATACAAGCCCACAGGGTTCCATCCTAAAACCAATTGGCAATAGGAGGAGTAGCCCTAGTACTTATATGTTAGGTTCACACACTATCGTATTGTCGATGTGGGACTTTCCCTACACCTCAACACAAAGTAGATCAAATGATACAACTGATACACCAAAGAGGAAGACGATGCAGTTGACAATGAATGAAGTTACAATCACTGAACTTGATCCAAGATAACGGAAAATATGTGAATTTGTTTTTTCAGTTGTGATTGTTTTGTATCATTTTGTAGACTGAAAATAGATATAAAATGTATATGCTTCATTCTTGTTGAAGTGGTTTTTGTTATAAGATATTAAAGTTGTATTATGTAAGGTTGATGACCATTTCACATCCATCCTAAATCGATAGTTATAAGATACTCTATTATATATATTTTTTTTGGTGTTAAGGAGAGTCGGTGGTCGCCTCTATTATATATATTAGAGTAGTTAGTTATTGTTGGTTTTTTTAAACTTGTGCTGGGTTTGTTTTAATAGGATGAAGACGGGTGCAAGCCGCGTTGCAGAAAAAGAAAAAGCTTTGGGTTGAACCGGGTTCGGTATATTTTAGTTAGAAATTGTGTTGGTTGTGGGTATAAGCACTTAAACCTCATATATATATATTGAACGTAGAGAGATATGTATATATATACATGAAAGAAAGAGATCTTTGAGCCTAACAATATCCTAAGATCTCTGTAAGGATAATAACAGAAGATATAAGAATCTGTATTAAGATAGGATCGTTGACATTCCCCCTCAAGTGAAGCTTCATTTATGGAGCTGTAACTTGCTTAACAGTGAGTGAAAACGTTGTCGAAGTAGGGGCTTGGTTAGAATATCTGCTAACTGATCATCTGTGAAAACAAAACTGACTTGTAACCTTCCTTGCTCAACTTGCTCCCGTACGAAGTGGTAGGCTAGAGCTATATGCTTCATCCTTGAGTGGAATACAAGATTTGCGGATAGACTAGTAGCACCCAGGTTGTCACAGTAAACCATTGGAGCAAGGCTCATTGGTTGATGAAGTTCATTTAGCAGTTGCATTATCCAGATGACTTCTGAGGTTGTATCTGCAATAGCTTTATATTCAGCCTCCGTGGATGATCGAGCGACTGATTTTTGCTTCTTTGAGCTCCAACTGATTGGAGTTGAACCCATATATATGATATACCCTGTTGTTGACAAATAGTCACCTTTATCACCAGCACAGTCCGCATCTGAAAAGCCATGAATGTTATTTGTGTGTGCTGCAGAGACCCGAATGCCAAGATCAAGACTACCGCTATATATCGTAGTACTCGTTTCAGTGCAGTCCAGTGTACAGCAGTAGGAGCCTGCATATATTGTGAAAGTTTGTTCACAGCATAGCCTACATCCGGACGTGTAAGATATAAATACTGTAAACTGCCGACTAAAGTTCTGTAGTCAGTTGGAGATGGAATTGGGGTCCCAGTTTTGCTATGAAGATCATCAACAAGACTCATAGGCGTGGATACAGCTTTAATATCTCTCATTCCAGCTCGGGAAAGCAGATCACTGATATATTTTCTCTGGGACAAGAAGATCCCACCAACAAAATTCTGCACTTCAACACCAAGAAAATATTGTAGCATGCCCAGATCTTTCAGTGAGAATCTTCGTGATAGTAGTGCAATAACATCATTCAACTTGGAATTGTTCCCTGTGATTATAATATCATCAACATATACTAGCAAGTAAATGAGCACAGAGTCATTAGCATAGACAAACAGGGAAGCATCAACCACCGAGTTGACAAAGCCTATACTTAGGAGAAACAACCGTAACTCATTGTACCAGGCCCTAGGTGCCTGTTTTAAACCGTATATGGCCTTCTTAAGCTTGCAAATGTGATCTGGATAATTCTTACCAACAAATCCAGGTGGATGAGCCATGTATATATACCTCTTCAGATAGACGACCTTGCAGAAACGCATTGTTGATGTCTAGTTGACGTAGAGGCCAGCCTTTTGACGTTGCAAGTACAAGGACCACTCTCACAGTAACCGGCTTCACCACAGGACTGAAGGTTTCTGTGTAGTCACATCCCGGCCTTTGAGTAAATCCCTTGGCAACTAGGCGTGCCTTGTACCTATCAATCTTGCCATTTGGTTAATATTTTATGCGAAAAACCCACTTGCATCCTATTTGATTAGAGGTAGACGATGAAGGAACTAACTCCCAAGTCCTGTTCAAACAAAGAGCATCATATTCCAATTGCATGGCCGCACGCCATTCAGGGCTTTTTAGGGCTTGGGTAATTGTGTTTGGTTCTTTTGGCGATGTTGCAGTGACAGTGTGCATATTCAACTTCTGTATTGGTTTTACCACATTATTTCGAGATCTAGTTACCACCCATGGACGTGGAGGAGGATTAACAGACTCGGTTGGTGATGGTTGGACAATTGTTGTAGGTTGGGAAGGCTGATTTGGCAAGGTAGGCAGTGGAATAACAGGCTCACGAGAGGTTTCTGTGTTTGTATTCTGCAGTGAGGACGGAGCAGGTAGGGAAATTTGGTCTGACATCGTTGGTGAATGAATAATTGGTAAACCAAGTTGGGCCCATTCAGAGGTTATAGGAGTGATATTCTCATCGACAGGCTTCATATGTTGATATGGAAACTCGTCTTCGACAAACCTAACGTGTCTTGATGTATATATACGTCTCGTAACAGGGTCTAGACACTGGTAGGCACTCTGAGTGGACGAGTACCTATAAAAATACAAGCAATAGATTTGTGTTCAAGTTTATGCCTAGTATAGGGTTTAAGCCATGGAAAGCAAAGACAGCCAAAGCTTTTGAGTTTGGTATAGTCAGGATGAAGCTTTGTTAGGTTGTGATATGGAGAGGTATATTTGTGTGAAGGAGAAGGTAGTCGATTGATCATGTATGTGGCCATGATCAGCACTAAAGGTCAGTGATCCAAAGGAATATGAGAGTGCGTAAGAAGAGAAAGGCATGTTTCAACCAAGTGCCGATGCTTGCGCTCAGCAAGTCCATTATGCTCAGGAGTATGAAGTGGGGTTGTTAAGTGCGTAATGCCATGATCACCCAAGAAAGATCTTAGTGAAATGTATTCTCCTCCATTGTCGGAGTAAAATACCTTGATTTTGTGTTTGAAGTAGTTCTCAACTAATGACTTAAATCGAATGAAGATAGGCTTTACTTCCGATTTATATTTTAATGGATATAACCATGTATATTTAGTGTAATGATCAATAAATATAACATAGTACTTGAAACCATCATATGAAGGTACATGAGAGCTCCAAACGTCACTAAAAATGACTTCTAATGGTGTATTCGACTCAATTGTAGAAGAATAAAAAGGTAATTTATGAGTCTTATTCAAATTGCAAGAGGTACATTGATTTTGAAGATAGGAAGGACAACCTAAGTGATAGCATGAATTATAGTCTATATTTTAGGGTTTGTTTGGACGTTTTATCTTTCATAATCTGCATGTTTGTATGTACATTATGCGATTCTATTACCATTTCATCTACCTTTGCGAGAATTGAGGTCTACACCTAGTTTCGTTGTAATTGCAGGTAATATGGTACGTTTTGCATCAAAAAGGAGCAAAAGGAGTCATGAGTCATTTGGAGCTACATCCAGGGAGCATAGCCATGGATTAAAGATTTACTTTGAACCAGTTTTGAGAGATTTCACATTCAGTTGTGAGTCACCTCGGTTGACCACAGATTCACCTCGACCGAGGTGATCCAGAGACGCCGACTCGACCGAGGCGAACACCTAGGACGCGGCGAGAATATTTTATTCTTGGAGGAGATCTTTTAAACTGGGAAAGTAATCTTATATTTTTGGGCTGGGCTCCTGGAAGGAAGGAGATATGCAGAATCATATATTTTACCTATATTTATGGGAGAATATCTTTCTAAGATTTATTATCTTTGGAGGGTTATTTTCCTATAAAAAGGGTTGGATTTTCCATAAATCCGATCGTGCTTAGATCCCGCATACATCCGCTATCAGCGCAAGAGAGTTGTTTACGCAGCAGCAACATACTCCAAGTTGGGAGAGTTGAAGAACCTTTTTGAAGGTTGAAGGAAGATTGAAGTTCATAACTTTTATAGCTTTATTGAAGGGTTTTGTAAGATTGTCTTCAATTCCCTCAATTGTTGTCTTGTCTTTTTGGATTGCTATCCAAGGGACGCTTTGTTGTGATATTTGATTCAGTTATTGAAGTATTTTCATTAAATTCTTCTTTGTTCAAATATTCACCTTCTTTCCTTATATTTAATACTTTCATAATGATGATGAGTGGCTAATTTCCTTGTGCGATTCTAGGGTGATTAGCTGAAGGTTGTGGGAAAAACAATGATAGAATAATCTTAGATTCCAGTAGGATCCTGAAAGTTCGAGTCTTTAACCTTAACCCTAAGCATCTCGTTCGGTTGATGAACACCTCGGCCGGGGTGGAATTCTTCTGTCCGAGGTGACTTATTCGACCTAAAACTGAGAGTTAAGTGTTAGAGTTTGCTAAATCCTATTCTTATTATACCTTCCTGGTTCAATGCAAGCTTAGGATGAGACTTACCCGGTAATTCCTTAGTTTGTGTATTGACGATCATAAGTGTAGGTAATAAAGGTTTATCCTTTATTGGGGTTTGAATGTGCTTCCATCCCATCTTTGTGAGTTAGCCTGAGACTTACCCGGTAAAGGTTGATTCTATTCCCTTAGATGGTGTGTTAGTTTGAGGTTATAGTTCTTTATCTTGATTCCTTGAGACTTACCCGGTAATAGGATTTACGGTTTAGGATTAGTGTGTAGTGAGACTTACCCGGTGATCTACTCCACTTTAGTAACACCTTCCCCACGCAAAAATCTCAGCTTTGTCCGCTTATCTATAGATCTTGAGTTGGAACCACAACTAGATGCTTTAATCCCTAGAATTGCATGTTTGCTTTATTGACTTCTTATTCATCTTTGATTGTGTTAATTGCTCTTGTGGTTAGAATTGATATAGCACACCGTATTGACTTTGTTTCACCGAGTCCCTGTGATCGACCCCTGGAATTTTCTTGCTTTTACTACGATTGACCCGTACACTGCGGGTTCGCATCCTTGTTTTAAGCTTAAGTCTAGGGTTATAAATTTAAAGCTTGCACACACCGTTTGGAGCGAACAAGTTTTTGGCGCCGTTGCCGGGGACTTGGTCTAGACCGAGCCGGTTACGGTTTGCTTTTGGGGCACTTGCCCCTGTTGCTACTAACTACTCTTTCTATGAGTTTTGTAGTTTTCAGGATTTCCGATGACTACATTTGATCCAGCCTGGATAGCAAGGCAAAGTGCTAGGGCGGACCATTATGAATACTTGGAGGAGAAGTACTCCTTCTATTGGTTTAACAATGAATGGGAAAGAGAAGAGGCCATTCAGCATGAACTTGCGATATGGGATGAGAAGAATGTCCCTAAAAACATTTATGAGCAACCTTTTGAAGACTCTCTCGAATCAAGATTGGAGAAGTTGATGAAGAAGGTGGAGGAGCTCAAGGAAAGCACCCTATCCTATGCTAAGCCGAAAGAGGAGCATAAGGAAGTGTTGCACGTTCCAAGCATTCCTTTGGTCGAACCGAAAGTTTCTCCTAAAGCTTTTGTGGAACCGGAGGATGTGGAAGATCTCGATCCAACTGCCGAGACCTCGGCCGAGGTGGAGGAGATCTCGACCGAGATGGAAGAAGAATTTGTAGAACTGCAAGATGCGGCGAACCTTGGCCAAATTACTGAGACTGTGGTCAAGGTGGAAGAAAGGCCAGCTGAGTTGGGAGAGATTTCGTGTGTGGACTATCAACCCAACATGAAACTTGTCTCAAACTTTGGAGAACTTTACAAGGTAATTTCTCTTACTTCGTTTGAATTTCCTACTAAAGTTCTAAATTTCTTCAGGGAAGCACCGAAGAGTTGGAGGTCTCTTCCGAAAGAACCTCCCAAGATCAAGATGAAGTCTTCCTTGAAATTGTTGGAAGAGGAAGCTCCTCGGATCATGAGGAGTGGAGTTGGCAAGCACTACACCGTTAAGGCGATGAAGTGTCTCTTGTTCAAGTATGGGGTCCCTCGCATGCTAAGGACCTTGTACCATCCCCATGCTAAAGATGGGGAAGCTACTAGGAATCTCGAGAAGTTGTTTTCTCGATCAAGGAAAGGATGGGACGCAAGGCTAGATTATGTCCCATTGAAGTGCAGGAAGGCTAGAAGGATTCCGGTGAGAATCAAACCGTACAAGCTTGTACGTGGGAGATCTTACCATTTGCCGGTGAAATTAGGAACTGGAACCTTTTTGGAAGAATTTTATGATGGATGTGATGAGCACTCCATGGTGTTCAAGGTACATTGAGTAATTCTATGGAGAAGGGTCCAGCTAGCGACCTTAAACCAAGCGCTTCTTGGGAGGCAACCCAAGGTATTGCTTTCTTCTCCCCCTTCTAGTTTAGTTTAGATAGTTGCTTTGTTTTTGTTTTCCTCTAGACAACAACCAGGTATTCCAAAAGGAAGGATCACAGTTCAGGAGCTACACTAGAAGAACAAAATTTCGAGAAGTTGAGGAAACGAGCTTTACTGAGATACATCTCGGGTACTGTCAGAACACCTCGACCGAGATGTGCTTCGCCAACCGAGATGGTCTTATCTGGGAGCTGTTTCTTACTTCTTCATGCAGTTTAGCTATGTTCGGTGAGTATCCTGTCCTTAGACTTATTTTGACCCATTGGGACAGTGTGTCCCAAGTATGGGGTGTTTGTACTTATTTGACTACTTTTGATGAATGACATTCTATTTCATCGGATATTTTATTTATGCTTCACTTCTGCATTTATATGATTATCTGATATTACATGCATACCTACAGGTTATTTGATTGAGAAAAACGTCGAAACTGGAAAAAAAATGGTTTTAAAAAAATTTTTTTGACCTCGACCGAGTCAGTCTTGGCCAAACGAGGCGTTTCACCTCGGTTGAACCAAGAACACCTCGACCGAGGTGTGTTAACTGAGAGTTTTCGAAAACGATTTTTGTGTTACTTATCTGGATATGATCTCAGTGAAGATCTTGTTTACTGACTGGTTTTAAATTCTTTATGTGTTTGAAAGGTTTTATAATATGTTTAAGTTGCTAAATGCTTTGTTTGAAATTAATGGCATGTTTAATACTTTGTTTTTATCCAAATTATGTTGAATTTGAAGGTTGACACCGCAGGTTAAGTTCTCTCACGTTCTTCTTGGAAAGACCAAGGCAATTCATTCTCTTCTTTCTTCTTCTTCTTGACCATGCTTAGCCCCTCATATACATTTTGCCTCCCTTACCTATCCGGGAATTTGGAAGCAAGCGAAGTGGTGAAAGCAAGTTAAAGTTGAGAAGTGGGCTGGAAGTGGAAGTGTTAGAAAGCAATTATAGGTTTGGGGAAGTCAATCATGAAGATGAGTAACTCGGCACCATTCACATATCCGGGTGTTTGTGTCTTGCCAAAGTCGGATTGAGCGATATTCCTATCGGGTCATGGTATGTGCATCAAGGGTTTGATGCATCTCGAGAAATTGATGATTGTAGATTTCCTAGGCTTCGGTTATTGTGCACCTCTGTCCATGCATCCCAAAAAGTAAAGTAAAAAAAAAAAAAGAAAAAGTGTGAGATAAGCAAAGCTTATTGGTGGAAGATGTTGCAAGTCAAAGTGAAAGTGAAGTTCGTCCTTTTCCCGGATTCTAGCACCACATTACCTTACATACATCCCTACCCTACACGTTTCTTGACCTTTTCTTTTGGGAAGCCCTTGAGACCTTGAGCTTGTTGATTGACTTAGCGGTTTAAACCGGATTATACATGATTAATTTTGATAATTATGAATTATTATGCATTCTATGATTCTATGCAAAGATGAACAACTTTTCTATATTTATAAAATGTTTTGAGCATATTGAGTTTTTAATTTCCAGGAAGTACTCTCTTAGAGTGATCTATGATAGTTGCACACCATAAAATGTTTTTGAAAGACTTTTTCATTGATTTTCTTGACTTATAATCCATTCTATCTTATCTTCTATATGCGGAACTTGCTTGGGGACAAGCAAGGGCTAAGTATGGGGTATTTTGATAGCATGAATTATAGTCTATATTTTAGGGTTTGTTTGGACGTTTTATCTTTCATAATCTGCATGTTTGTATGTACATTATGCGATTCTATTACCATTTCATCTACCTTTGCGAGAATCGAGGTCTACACCTAGTTTCGTTGTAATTGCAGGTAATATGGTACGTTTTGCATCAAAAAGGAGCAAAAGGAGTCATGAGTCATTTGGAGCTACATCCAGGGAGCATAGCCATGGATTAAAGATTTACTTTGGACCAGTTTTGAGAGATTTCACATTCAGTTGTGAGTCACCTCGGTTGACCACAGATTCACCTCGACCGAGGTGATCCAGAGACGCCGACTCGACCGAGGCGAACACCTAGGACGCGGCGAGAATATTTTATTCTTGGAGGAGATCTTTTAAACTGGGAAAGTAATCTTATATTTTTGGGCTGGGCTCCTGGAAGGAAGGAGATATGCAGAATCATATATTTTACCTATATTTATGGGAGAATATCTTTCTAAGATTTATTATCTTTGGAGGGTTATTTTCCTATAAAAAGGGTTGGATTTTCCATAAATCCGATCGTGCTTAGATCCCGCATACATCCGCTATCAGCGCAAGAGAGTTGTTTACGCAGCAGCAGCATACTCCAAGTTGGGAGAGTTGAAGAACCTTTTTGAAGGTTGAAGGAAGATTGAAGTTCATAGCTTTTATAGCTTTATTGAAGGGTTTTGTAAGATTGTCTTCAATTCCCTCAATTGTTGTCTTGTCTTTTTGGATTGCTATCCAAGGGACGCTTTGTTGTGATATTTGATTCAGTTATTGAAGTATTTTCATTAAATTCTTCTTTGTTCAAATATTCACCTTCTTTCCTTATATTTAATACTTTCATAATGATGATGAGTGGCTAATTTCCTTGTGCGATTCTAGGGTGATTAGCTGAAGGTTGTGGGAAAAACAATGATAGAATAATCTTAGATTCCAGTAGGATCCTGAAAGTTCGAGTCTTTAACCTTAACCCTAAGCATCTCGTTCGGTTGATGAACACCTCGGCCGGGGTGGAATTCTTCTGTCCGAGGTGACTTATTCGACCTAAAACTGAGAGTTAAGTGTTAGAGTTTGCTAAATCCTATTCTTATTATACCTTCCTGGTTCAATGCAAGCTTAGGATGAGACTTACCCGGTAATTCCTTAGTTTGTGTATTGACGATCATAAGTGTAGGTAATAAAGGTTTATCCTTTATTGGGGTTTGAATGTGCTTCCATCCCATCTTTGTGAGTTAGCCTGAGACTTACCCGGTAAAGGTTGATTCTATTCTCTTAGATGGTGTGTTAGTTTGAGGTTATAGTTCTTTATCTTGATTCCTTGAGACTTACCCGGTAATAGGAGTTACGGTTTAGGATTAGTGTATAGTGAGACTTACCCAGTGATCTACTCCACTTTAGTAACACCTTCCCCACGCAAAAATCTCAGCTTTGTCCGCTTATCTATAGATCTTGAGTTGGAACCACAACTAGATGCTTTAATCCCTAGAATTGCATGTTTGCTTTATTGACTTCTTATTCATCTTTGATTGTGTTAATTGCTCTTGTGGTTAGAATTGATATAGCACACCGTATTGACTTTGTTTCACCGAGTCCCTGTGATCGACCCCTGGAATTTTCTTGCTTTTACTACGATTGACCCGTACCCGGTAAAGCTTAAGTCAAGAGGTACATTGATTTTGAAGATAGGAAGGACAACCTAAGCTTGTATTTTTATTTAGAAACTTGAAGACCTCTGTGGATGGGTGACCAAACTTGTGATGCATAGACATGGAACTGACACGAAAAGCAGTATTGACGGTAGGATTTGTAGAAGGCCAAACATACACTCCATCAACACAAGGACCACTAAGAATTGTTTTGTTGGACTTGAGGTCCTGCACATGGAAACCATTTGACTTGAATATAACAGCATGTGATGTGTCATTAGTCAGTTTAGAGACAGACACTATATTCTTTGTCATTGTTGGAACACACAAGACATTAGTCAATAGCATATCAGGATTGGTTGCAAGTTTAGTGAAACCTGTGTGAGTAATGGGAATACCCTTACCATTTCCAACTATCATTTCATTCGAGCCATTGTACGGATAATGAAGAGCAAGATTGTTTAGGTCATTTGTGACATGATGAGAAGCTCCACTGTCAACCAACCATTGGGAGTTTGGGACTGTATTTGTAGCAAAGTTGGTGTGATGAGTTGGCATGGAAGGGAATCGTGCAGAAGATGGCACCTCAATTGTTGGTTGTAAGGATCGATAGATCCTACATTGTGCTAAAACATGCCAAATCTCCCTGCACCATTGACAACGTCCTTTGAAAGGCTTGGGGCCACCACTGTGATTCGGGTTTGCTGGAGAATATTGGTTGTGGTGTTGAGTTTGAGGTGATCGGTTTGTGGACTGGGAATTGGAGTGAGTGGCGTGCGAATATGAATTGGAATTAGAATTAGAATACTTACCGGAGTTCTTCGAGGACTTAGTCTGTGCATTAAAAGTCGTCATTAACCCTCCAGCTTCTTTGTGATTGTGTTTGATGGTTGATTAGCTTCTCGCAGAGTTCTTCGAAAACAATTGATGAGTCCCGTGCGTTAATAGCGTGCACAACAGGAAGATAAGGTTCCTCCAATCCTTGGAGGACGTAATCTGTGAGATCTTCAGTGGAAACTGGGGATTCAAGTGAGGCTAGAAGATTTGTTGCCTTGCGTATATTCTGCATATATGTTGAGATATAATCAATTCCTTTCTTCATTGTTCGCAACCGTTCCTTGATTTGTTTCACATGTCCTCGGGAAGGATTGTCATACGTGAGACGCAGGACTTCCCAGACATCGTGTGATGTCTTTGCTGTTGCGACAAAAGCTGCTACTTCTGTTGTAAGTGTGCCTAGCAGTGCACCATAGATTAATCGATCTTGTCTGAGGTATGTTTTGTATGCCGGATTGATTGCAGTAGATTCCGGAAGCGTCTTTGATGGAACCTCAATCGTACCGAGAATGAAAGTATCAAGGTCATACCCTTGTAACGTGGCCAAAATGGCATGTTTCCATGTGATATAGTTTTGTGGAGTTAGCTTGATGATGTTTGTGAGGATGACAATTGTAAAGGGTTTTGTAGGCTCATGGGGATTGGCTAGAGTTGATGCATACTCAGCCATGGCAGAAGTTTGATTTGTGTTGAAATAATGGATCGGAAAACCACTGATACCATATAAGCACTTAAACCTCAGATATATATATTGAACGTAGAGAGATATGTATATATACATGAAAGAAAGAGATCTTTGAGCCTAACAATATCCTAAGATCTCTGTAAGGATAATTACAGAAGATATAAGAATTTGTATTAAGATAGGATCGTTGACAGTGGGCTTGTTGATTCACAGCCCAATCCTCTTCAACCTAGTCTCACGTGGTTCACAGTCCATTTAGGTCGAAGCGTTACACTTGTGAGCTTTGAAACCCAGATATACGTAGGCCGGTTTGGTATTAGATTGTAGGAAACTCATTTAGATTGTTTGAGAGAGATTAAATTTTGGGTAGGTGTTTGGTGTTGGTTTGAGGTTAGGGATTGTATTATTTGATGAGAATATTTGTGCGAAATAAACCCCTAAAAATAATTACCATCCCACAAGATTGTAGGAGATTTTGGTAAATTGTAAATAAATAATCTTAAACACCTAAATCCAAACACCTAAAAATTTTAGGTATTCTAGTAATTCCCAACAATCTCCATATACCACAACTTAAAAACAATATTTGATACCAAACAGGTTCTCAAACTTTTTGTTGTACTTTGTGCCGCTTGATCCCTCGTCTTCCAGAGATGGGGTTCCCATCTCTGGTGGGTCTCGTGCACTCCTAAATGCTCGTTCATTGCATGGCTGGCTATCCTCAATCGTTTACCTACCAAATACAACCTTCACTCTTGGGACTTTGTTGCCGATAACTTATGTGTCCTCGACATGGCTAACACGCCGGAAACTCATGATTGCACAATCAGGCAACAATCTCCTCAGCAATGCTAACGCTTGATCCCTCCTCTTCCAGAGATGGGTCCCATAGGTACTCCTCCTTCAATCAATTATACTAGAAGCATCATCTCACACCTTAGGATCATTGCACCATCAGGCAACAATCTCCCTTATTAGCATTGTTGCCTGCTTGTACCTTATGGCCTTTTGTACATGTTACTTTTCTTCATTAATTTAAATTTACCATTTATTCAATGCTTTTGCCTATTCTCGATATCTTTTTTAATTTTTGAAGAGACCTATCTTTGATATATTAGTTTGTTGTTGATCTGTAATCAGCTAACAATGGGGGCAATTGATAATATATTAATATGTTATTTTTGTCAACAAGATGTTACTCATCCCACGTCTTTGGCAAATTGAACCCGGTCAACCTCACAACCGGGTTCAATTCGCCTTACATTTTTGTATACATACCAAATTAAATTTAATTAATAATTTAAAAGTCAAATAGGCACAAGAAATGCGTACGTGGAGTTTGTGTCAAGTATCTTTTGAGTAGATTTGAACAAATTAAATTAGGCTAAATTAATTCGGGTCAAATAAACTCACTTTTCTTGCCTTGTATTATCGGGCTAAAACAAAAAAATTACTTAACTAGCTTTCCTCGTATTGATATGTATTACTGTAGTGGTGAGTGATATATGAATTATAATTATAACTTGAATAGGACGTTATTATGTTATGAGACTCAAGTGTATGTATAACGGATCGTGATATAACTGTACAACTCTGACATGAGACAAAGGACTCTTTGCAATTAATCCATATATGTATAAGGCGAGATGCATTAGATCCTCTCCTGTTGGTATAAAGGGATGGAGGTGAGGGTTGGGACACTCTCGTTCCACAAAATAAGTTGAACTTAGAAGTGAACCACTTAATAAAAGATAGTAACGGGATGTGCAAGCATGTTGTTGTGTTTAATTTCCGCATTGATGTGTGGTTTTGCTACTGTAGTACTTTCCGATACCTTATGATTGTTAGCTAGCGGTTTTATCATTATGTTGTTAGATACCTTTCAGGGTAGGACAATTGCGGAGTAATCCGGAGTGGAGTGGTTAGTCGGGTTCCCGTATATAATAGGTCGGTCTGTTGGGTTTTATTTTCTTGTGGTGAGACTCTTATTCGCGCTCTCTTTGTCCGGCTGACGGTTGATTTTTGTTACATGACTATTTCACATGTTTTAGACTTTTATTCAGTATTCATTTATTCGTGTCTTGTTAAAATCTAGTATAATTATTGTAAAATTAAGATCAAAACAATTATTTTCAGCCTTTTTCAGCCCTTCACTTTCGTATTCTATTTATTGTTTTGTTTTTTTAAAAGACGTGATAACTGATAAGAGGAAAATAGTCAAATAAAAAATATATAATCATAATGATAAATTGGATAACAAGAATTTATCAATATAGGTGGAAAACATGTCGTTGCCACCAGGACAAACTTCGGTGGCAGAAGCGAAGGGAGTGGCAGACGCGCCGCCACCGCCGCCGCCGCCGCCAAGGGAGGCAGGAGTGACACCGGCGGCACCAACAACCATGCAGAATGGAGGAACTCCTAGTCCACCACCGCCGGCGCAGAACGGCGGAAGCCCTGCGCTTTCACCGATGCAATCTAGAGGGAGCACGGCGGCTTTGGTGGCAGGAGTAGTGGTTGGTGTGGTGGTGTTTTTGGCAGTGGTGTCCGCTTTGGTCTTCTTTTGGTTTAGGAGGCAACGGAAGGCGAAGAACGAGGTTGACGGTGCTAACGAAACGCCTGCTGCCGGCGACGGCGCTTTGCCTCCGCAAGCGGCTTCATCGTTTCATTTGCTAGTAAGTTTCTCGTTCTCCGATTCAACATTTATAAACTTTGAATTTTGGGTTTGCAATGACTTGATACAGAAGTTCAATATTCTTTTGAGAATAGGAAAGCCAACCTGCAAAAGAAAGCTCGGCTATGGACATCGGAGAAAGCCAGGGAGTTAGTCGGTAATGCTCTAAACCTCCATCGACAATATACAAATTTAATTGGGAATTCCCGACCATAATCTCGTGGTTTGAGATTTTTCGAATTTTGTCCAATAATTTTTTCAATTCGGACAGTGCCCTTAAATTTTTTAGATTTTCGAATTTTGTCAAATTCGTTCAACTTCCTCAAACTCCATTAACAACATATTTGACCACAAAAAATTAAAATTAAAAAAAAATTATTAAAATAGAAACATCAATTTATTTATTTTTAAAATAAAGTAAAACACTATTTTTTTAAATAATCAGCATTTTACATTATTTAAAAAATAAACGAACTTTCGTGTTATATATATATATATATATATATATATATATATACTTTACTTTAAAAATAAATAAATCGAATCATCGTTCTTTTTTAAAAAAATAATAATCAGTGTTATACTTTATTTTAAAAATAAATAAATCAGATGCACATTCTTAAAAAAAAATTAGTGTTTTGATCTATTTCAAATATAAATAAATCAGTTTTTCTATTTTAATTTCTTTTTTCGATTTTACTTATTTTCTTTTTTTTTTTTTTTTGTGGACAAATATTTTGTTAACGGAGTTTGAGAAAGTTTAACGAATTTGGACAAAATCCGAAAATAACGAAAACTTAATGGCAAAATCCGAACTAGAAAAACCTGTACCATCTAAAATTTGCCAATTTAATTTTAAGTGATCACTTCAAATTATCTCCATTACAATCTCCTAAAGCTCAATCTTCACAAGAAGTCCTGCAAATATCCGGTTCACAACTGCATAGTGCTTCGACTTCTTCATCACTCTCAACCGGCGATAATGCGCAACCGCCACTAGTCTCTGTCGGAGTAAAGGCATTTGGATACGAAGAATTATCACAAGCCACAAATTGGTTCAGTGAGGATAGCTTTCTTGGTCGTGGCGGATTTGGCTCTGTGTACAAAGGAGTACTTTCAAATTCCGATGATGTCGCAATCAAGGTTCTCCAAACCGGAAGCTTCCAAGGACACCGCGAATTTGTAACCGAGATCAATGTTATAAGTCGTGTTCATCACCGGAATCTGGTTTCTTTAGTTGGGTATTGCATAAGTGGCCCTGAGAGGTTGCTTGTTTATGAGTATGTTGAGAATAACAACTTGTCCTTCCACTTGCTAGGTAATCTAGCTTGCCAGATCTCTTTCGTGCTTTATTTGGGTACACGATTTCTGCTCATGGTATCAGATCAGTTAGCCTCTAATCGTCAATTTTAACATGTCTTAAATATAAACTCAATTTGAACCCTAGTTACACATGTGGTGATGTGTTGGAGATAATAAGTTTTAACTGACATGTATATGCACTCGTACGTACATGACCCTACCTTATGGGAACTTATTATATCCAACAAAATCATGTGGACCTGTATAACCCGGTTTCATCTCAAAATGGCTTTGTCGAGACTTTGGCATGTCTTAAGACCGACTATATGGAAATATGTTAAGTAAACCTGTTAAGATTTGTAGAATATATTATCTCAAATCGACAATATCATAATACCCAAACCTAATATATAAGTCTTTGAGTTACTCCTCGTATTACCAATTGGTTTTAGGATGAAACTCAAAGCGCATCTAATTCAGATAGTTACACTTGAGGGGAGTGCTAAGATGTGTGGAACTAACTTTCTTAGACAAATATTTGTTGAACTTATGTGTTTTACTTCTGACGTATAAAACACATATATTGATGTGTTCATTGAAGCTTGTTCTACTTGTATCATCATATTGTTTAACGAAAATGATTTAACATGCAGGAAGTGAAACACCGGCGCTAGATTGGGCAACTAGAATGAGTATAGCGTTAGGTGCTGCGAAAGGAATTGCATATTTACATGAAGAATGTAAGTTCTTCTCTTTCGAGGAGAAGTATACTTGGAAAATATTGCAATTTTAGCCCTTCAAAGACCATCAACTCTCTTTTGCAGGTCATCCAAGAATCATTCATCGAGACATTAAGTCCACCAATATTCTTCTTGATTCTAATTTTAAAGCAAAGGTACGTAAATCTCGTTGGTAGGGAAGTTAAAATTCCGGTCCGGAACGAAATTTTGTCGAATCATATTTGAATCTAAGTCGGATATCCAAGTCAAGTTTCAGACTGACGGTCAATTTTTTTAAAGGTCCATTTTTGGACCGAAAAAGCCAAGAATAGTTTTTAAAAACTTGACTTACTTGGCTCGGACTTCAATATCCGGTTCAACAAAAGATTTTAGGATCAAGTGGACCGATGAACACCCTTTCTTTGGACTTATATGAGTTCGGTGTGCTATCCTCATCGGACTTATTAGTGGATGTGCATATGCATAGGTTGCGGATTTCGGACTTGCCAAGTTTGTTCCCGACTACCAAACTCATGTTACTACTAGAGTAATTGGAACTTTTGGGTAAGGTCTATGCAAATATTCCAAATATTTTGTGAAACACACATATAAGTTTCACAATGAATATAACTTGAAAAATATGCAGTTATCTAGCTCCAGAATTCGGGTCAAGTGGGAGGTTGACCGAGAAATCGGATGTTTTCTCATTCGGGGTGGTTCTTCTCGAGTTGATTACGGGACGACAACCAATCAATCTAGTCGAATGGGTTCGGTTTCTTCACTACTTAGTTACTTACATTACATTAATGTTTCGTGACAATTAATATAAGAACCGGATGCAGGTAAGTCCGTTGCTTGACCAAGCATTGGAAGACGGCAAGTTTACGAGTGAACTTATCGATCCAAAGCTAGCGGATAGTTATGATTACGAAGAAATGAAGCGGATAGTTACTTGTGCAGCGATTTCGGTTCACCGTTTTCCTAATCATAGACCGAGAATGAGTCAGGTGGTTCAAGTTTTAGAAGGCAATATTTCACCGGAGAAGCTAATGGCCGAAACAACTCGACCAAGAATTCGTCAAACGAGTTGATTCGCGGTTTTACTTACCATTTATACGAATGTTAAGATTTCGCAAGATTTAATACAATGAAAGATGTACAAAATTATCGAAATACAGGCAGTAGGCTCGTTGTATAAAAAACATTACGTTTTTACTGAATATCATATATTCCTTTATTGAATATAACTTGTATATATAATGTGATTCAATTGTTTTTTTTTTTTTATATTATGAGAAATTCTGATTGGTGCCCCTGTGGTATGGGGTATTCCGAATTTTGCCCATAACTATTTTAAAGTTCGGTTTGTATCCTTCAATTTTTATGTCTTTCCGGATTTGTCCATTCATTAAAAATCCGTTCGAGTGGGGAGGTTGCAAATGTACTATTCGAGTGGAAAGGATGCCTATATGTGTTCTTCGAGTGGAGATGATGTCCAAAGGTGTTATTCGATTTTGTATTCTTCGAATTTGTTCGAGTGGAGTACGACTTTGTTCAATTTTGTATTCTTCGAACCTACAATAGAGATCTGGATCGTCGTTCGAGAGGAGAGAGCTTTTTGTTTCATTTTCCTTCTTTTTTGTGGGTGAGTTGGTTAAGTAGGCAAGTAGCTACTGAGTTTCGAACTCTGGGCGATAGACCCTCCTCTCAATCTTATATTAGCTTGACTAATTGAATTTCGTGTATTCTCTTGTTCGTACACGGTATTAATACGCAATTCCAATACAAGCCTGACTTTTTTTTTTTTTTTTTTTTTAATCTAATAGCTTGTTGCAAGTCAATTTTAAGAGTAAAAATTTCGCTTTTAATACCGAATTGAAACTATTTTCCTTTGCTCTAAGATTGATTACTTTTTTTTTTATTTGTGGTTCCGTATAACAAATTGTGGGAGATAACCTCAAACTCAAATGTAGAGCTATTGAAATTAAACCTCTCGAATCCAAACTCTCGTTTTTCCTATTTGATATTATTATTTTTCGCTAATAGAACTTTTCTTTGTGATGCTCTAATGTCATAGTAATCCAAAACATAAAAATAGTTACATATTTCATTATATTTTTTTAATAATTATTTAGACTTTAAGCCCTTTTTCGACTTTAAAAAAAAAGGAAAATCTTGGTTGTTTTGTACTATTTGTTTGGATAAAAGGTCCATAATTGAAATAGTTTCGTGTGGGTAACGCCTACCAAATCATAATTGCAATTTGCAATATCCATAAGTTTGATTAGTATTGAGCAATATTTGGCAATAAAGTGATAAATATGTGTGTGAAATGAAACAAAAAAATAAATGGACCATTCATTTACTAAGTTAGGCAACAAAAGTTAAAAGTTAAAGTGTTTTTGTTCACACCACAAAAATATCAAAACCTTTTATACTTCACATTTTGAAAAAAAATAATTATATATTGATTATTATTAATAGACGATAAATTTTTGGATAAATTGTTATTTATTATTCCTCAAGATATTAACTAATGATACTAGAATGATAATTCGAAATGTCTAAGTTCGAAAAACATCATCCAATTTTTTTTTTTAACATAATCCAAAAAGTCTAGATATCATCTAAAAGAGAAAATTAGGTAAACAATACTCATCTTTTAGGCTCACTAAACTTTAGTATCCCGTCGCTTAAACTATCAGAACGGTACCTCATCTATTGAGCCCGACCAAAGATTAGTACTTGAATTAATGTTAACACGTTAAGTTAACAGATCGGTGTTAAATATCTAAGGTTTTAGATATTTAACACCGATCTGTTAACTTAACGTGTGAATTGTAATCAAGATACTAATCTTTGGTCGGACTCAATAGATGAGGTACTGGTCTGATAGTTTAAACGACGGGATACTAAAGTTTAGTCAGTCTAAAAGATGGATACTGTTTAAGTAATTTTCTCTCATTCAAAATATTTTCCTACAATTTTGCTAAATTACATTTTTCTTTAAATTATGTGTATATTGTTGAATTCAATAGTGTCTAAGTATATAAAGTGAGTCGGTAAAAGTTTATGAAACAATTTGGTTTACTAGGCTTTTTTTTTATTTTTGTGTTTAGTAAATGTACCCCTGAGAGAAGAGTGTGTAGAGTTTGAGAATAAATACAAAAGGTTAGGGTATATTTACTTAATTAAAACGTTAAAAAGTCTAATTACTATTATAATTTTTCAAAAAAGGCCTAGTTATCAAAATTGCCCAAAATTTATTATCAATTTCTAATTTATAAAATCTCACGTCAACAAATCAAGAAGTTTTAAAATTGTTCACTATGTAGTTTCCTTAACGACCGGGGTAAGATCCGTCGACAATAAGCACACAATCCAACAATCCTTTTTAGGCATAAAACGACACCGTTTCATGCTCTACCTTTTTTCCCAACGCCAAGAAGAAAAAAAAACAAAAGAAATGAGAATTACTTCAAATGTCTCTCTTTGCTTCACTCGCTCTAAAACACTTTCCCTCTTCTCTCTTTCTGTCTATGCAGCTCGAGGTTTATAGGCGATGTCATTTGTAAATGCTTCCCCGGTTCCAAATCCCTCCGGTTCAGTTACGCCAGTGGCTGTACCGCCGAGTTCGTGGAGCAGGAAGGTGATGGCGATGTCTTCTGCTCAATCGAGACTGACATTGACGGCTCTTGGAATCGGCGTTGGTCTCGGAGGCTTTTTTGCGCTTCTCTTGATGTGCATTTTCATCGTCTTTTATAGAAGGAGGAAGTTTAACAAGAAGAAGCGCGTCGATGAGTTGCTTTGTGAACGTAAGTGCTAATTCTTCTTTTTCGTGATTGTTGATTGTTTGTTGGTTTCTTACCGCTTCTCGAAATGATGTTCGATCGGCGAGTTTCTTTGATTTGTCCAATTCTATTATTCATATTCCGGTCTTTCTGTTTGACTGCATATAGCGTTTCTTTGTTTGATTTGCTGGCAAGAGTTATGTTTGATTACTTCGAATTAGTAGAAAATCGTGTTTGTGTTAACGTTCTTCAACAACTTAGTTTCGGTTGAGGTTGGGGATAATCAGCAGATTTACCTGTTCTTCGAATCACATTGCGATCGAGGTTATTCATGGCTATTACATATCTATCTTCGAGTTTGTAAACAAATCATCCTTGGATAGGAAAATTATCTAATACGATAACTTGTTTCTTAGTTTAGATGGATTTGGAAAAAAAAGAGCAAATTAGTATTATTCATTACCAACTTTATGGTGCACGAACCAAAGGTTATTTAGGTAAGTTTGACGGAGTAAATGATAGATCTCGATGTAAATATTTACATTTCTCCTCTATTTGCTTATGTTAAAGCTGTTTACTTCAATGGGACTCTTGGGCCTGTTGTTCAACTTTTGATCTGGAGATATATTACGGGCCAGAAAACCCAGGAGAACTGTCCAGCGTTGTGTTTTTAGTTCTTCTCTTTTATTTCCTTTATAAAATAGTATGCACGAGTATATACCGTAAAATGTGTAATAGATAACGTATTTCTCTGACAAGAAAAATATGTAAACTTAATTGTTGCCGTTATTTTTTGTGCATGTCATGCCCTCTTGTCAATGTTTATTAATTGTTTGGGTTAGTTGAATTTTGAAAGCATGTTTGTGCAGACGATTACTTGGATAATTATCCTCAGCTTAGGAAGGAAAATGTGTCACCATTGTTTGATATTGTTTCTGATTCATCTAAACGTGTTGTTTCCCCACATGTAGCCACGAAACCACAGTTGCCGCTAGTTCAAGCTTCTTATGTTATACCCTTTTCAACAAGTGATGGTGGTAGCTCAGAGAAGCCAGTGTCCGGGGAGAGTACGAGTTATTCCTACAGGACGTTTAGCTATGTAGAGTTAGCTAGGGCGACAGATAACTTCTCTAGTGTCAATCTTCTTGGTCAGGGTGGATTTGGTTATGTCCATAAGGGAGTCCTCCTGGATGGTACGGAGGTTGCTGTTAAGCAGTTGAAAACTGGAAGTGGACAGGGGGAGCGTGAGTTTCAGGCAGAAGTAGATACCATCAGCCGTGTTCAACTGAAACATCTCGTTTCACTAGTTGGATATTGCATTTCTGATGATCAGAGGTTACTTGTCTATGAGTTTGTTCCGAACAAGACTTTGGAGTTCCATTTGCATGGTGAGCATTTTACAGTTTAAATTTAACTTTGATCAAAGATGACTTAATTATTTAGGCAGTTGCCATTTACTAGAAGATTGGTTCATTTCACTTTTGAGTTTTAACTTTTGTTGATCTAGGGTCTACAGACTGACCATGATATGTAGTAACATGATGTGGCTTTCCACTGTTGTTTTTTCCTCATAATTGTTTACCTCTTTTCATTAACGCTCATTCTTATACGTTGCTGATTCTTTGATGTGGAAGATTACCATGATAAAAAGTAAAAGCACAATTCTCATTATCATGCATACCTTATTCTTCATTGTGCCTTTTTCTGTTCTTTGAGTAAGGGAACTTAGGGAAGTGGAAAGCATATCATGAATGGGCTCTTAGTGTTAAAATTTCAAATTATTTCTATCTGTGTGTAACTGTATTTGTACTGCTAGGTTAAAAAGAAAACCCTTACAGTGTAAAACGTGTTTATCATAGCAATTTGTAAATTCTCAAGTTCATGCTTTCATTCACAAATTTGTGCTGATTAACTGTATAATTTGTGACACACGTTGAAACATAAGTGGATTACACAATTCAAAATTGTTTTAGATTTAGATAGCGGAGCTACAAGAACACGACTTCCTGCTCAAATAGGCCACTTTCTGTTTTATAGCCTTCATAATTTAACGTAGAAATGCTTTCCTCAACCTAATAGTTTGCACATAATTACTCTCCTACAAGGCTACAGCTTACTGTAACTTAGTTTGGTGCAGTTCTGTATGAAAAATGGAAGTGACCTCAAACTCTTAGCTTAACTTTTTATTACATTTCATGAGGTCGTAAAATAACTGCCTAAGTGGAGTAGTTCTGTTATTGTTCTTTTAAAAAAGCTGTAGGAGAAGGAAGAACCCCTCTGAGCTGGTCAACCAGGTTAAAAATTGCTTTGGGTTCTGCAAGGGGATTGACATATCTCCATGAAGACTGTGAGTTATTAACACTGATCATTTGTGTTCTTAATTATTTTGCGAAGGGTTTTTTGAACTTGTTGGCAACTGTACGTGCAGGTCATCCTAAAATCATACATCGTGATATTAAGGCTTCTAATATCCTTCTTGATGATGACTTTGAAGCAAAGGTAATGTATACTTAATTGCCTGTTGAGCTCTGGGTTACTCATGGTCTGGGATGGGGTACTCTTGTTTTTTGTGATTTCTGAATTAAACTCTTCCAACCTAAGACTATGGTTTTCTTTATACTTGGCTGTTCTGGGTCTTCTGACTTGATATCTGTCTTATCAAATGTTTTGAAACTACATTGACGTATAACCTATTATGGACGAGCCTAATAGAATGAGTTTATTATGACGTGAATCTAGGCTACTTCTTCCCGAAGTTTCTCTGCTTGCCTTTGCCAGTGACTTAATGCGCTTGTCACATTTTTTTGTCCGTGTGAATGACGGGTAGGTGGCAGATTTTGGACTCGCAAAGTTTTCTTATGACAATGATACACATGTATCCACCAGGGTCATGGGAACTTTCGGGTAAATGTCAAGACATAGTTCTTATGATCTTTTGTTCAGTTTGCCAATAGCTCATCTCTGTAAGAATGTGCAGTTACTTAGCTCCAGAGTATGCATCAAGTGGGAAACTGACTGAGAAATCAGATGTTTTTTCCTTTGGAGTAGTGTTGCTTGAGCTGATAACTGGTCGCCGACCCATCGACAAAGGTCATTGTTTCATGGATGACAGCATGGTTGAGTGGGTACGCCTTCTTCCTTTACCAATATTTCATTCTTCTGTAAAAGAACACCCCCTTTGATGCAAAATTGTGAAGGAATGAATCATGATATGTTGAATGTTCTATTAAATCAAAGATGGTAAAAGGTGACATATAAATATGAAGTTCTAGGATTTACAAGTTGTATTTATTTTGCAGGCAAGACCATTACTAAGGGAGGCTTTAGAAACCGGAAATTTCGATGGTCTAGTTGACCCGAAGTTAGATCAGTACAATGCTGCAGAAATGGGTCTAATGGTTGCTTGTGCTGCTGCTTCCGTGCAACAATCCGCAAAGCGAAGACCTCGTATGAGTCAGGTAACACACATGGCTTGAACTTTCACTATGGTCATTAGTATGTTAGGTTTTCATCTCTCCGTTTTCATCACCTGCACACTAACAGAAAAAGCTGTCCCTTTAGAGTTTCGAGGTAACACACATGCCTTCCACGTGATATACCTAAATAAGATATACACTCACCTCTAATCTCCGTTTGGTTGTAACTCCAGAAACGGAAATTGAATGAAAACAAATCTAGTCCATATATATACTTTGATTCATCAAATGTCTTGGATTCATTCCTTGTTGTGGTTTCAAGTAATTAGAATAGAATTTTATTAATTTTGATAGGGGAACAAAATGGGTGAAAGGAAACACACTTTGCATTGAGAATGAGAATGAGAGAGCATTCCTAAGAGTTAGTTTTATAAAATCAACAATAACATACAAGTACATTAGATTTGTTTCCATTTATAAAATGAACAATAACGAAGTATACCTAGATTTATTTTCATTCCGTTTCAGACTTGTAATCAAACCAACCCTAAATGTGACCTGAAACAGAAATATAAAGCTAACCTGAAATCTCCTTAAACCGAAAAGTACCAAATAGTTGCAACTCGAATTGAGCCATAAACACTTGCCTTTCACATGATAACCTAATTCTGATACCATGTTATCCTTTTCGTTTTTTCGTTTCTTATCATTGTCTACTACATAATCAGATCGTCCAAGCTCTGGAAGGAAATCTATCCATAGATAATCTCTGTAACGAGTTGTCACCTGCATCGAGCGGAAAGTGGGGCGGAAGCTCAGAATATGAACAATACAAGGAAAACATGAAGAAATTCCGAAAACTCGCTTTGGAGAGCCAAGATGTTAGTACCTGTACTGGAATTAGTGCTACAGCTAGCATTTCTAGTAACCCAACTGAGTCACAGAATACAGGATCAGGTAACTCAAAGAAAGACATCGATGAAGATGTTCATGAGATTCCTATTTTGTAGAGAGCTTTAGAAGTAAAGATTTGGTTTCAACAAAAGGATTATTTGTACAAAGTAAAGATTAATGAGTGTTACAGGTGGACAAGTAATATATGGACATTAAAATTGATTTGCAAATTTTAAAATTCCATAATTTTGGTTAGCTTTATTGTATTTCAAGTGTTGATAAGCTTTGTCGTTATTTTGATTCAAATCTTCAATATATATTCTCTTGTTGTTGGTGCTGATTTGAAAGTCCTCTGAACTATGATTTATGTAAGAAATGTTCAATATATATGGTTTTTCTCCAACATAATCACCGGGAGGATCATAGTTACAAGTAGTATAATATAATATAAATTTGGTTTAACTCTTTAGTACGGTTTTTTTCCAACATAATTACCGGGAGGATCATAATTACAAGTAATGAAGGTGCCTCCGTCATTGCATTTCACCCTACCACAACCCAAATTCATCGAATTCTTCCGCATAATTTGAGTATAATGACGGCATTCTTGTCCCGAGGCACAAGTATATGAGTTATAGTCATAATACTGATCTTCACTCATCCACATATCGATGGCACCCTTAGCCGTAAAGCTTTCATCGCTTTCTCGCCATAGGGACCTTGTGAGTGAATTAGAGCATAATCGGTTCTTTGTTGAGCGTAGTTTTGAGCATATGATGCCACCTTTTCGTCCCATTTCATGGGTCCAACTCCCCTTTTAGCTCATGCTTCATTGTGGAGTTTGACGTAGTCTTGTGGTTTGTTTTGGGTATTTGAAAATATGAGAAAACTCAAGAGAACAAAGATTGAGATGATGAAATGAAACATTATTTCTCTCTCGTTGTTAGGTTTTTTTTGTTTTTTTTGATACATAGGAAGAAAAATAGGTGGATCAGTTTCTAGAAACCAATCGGCCTATGGCATCCTTGCGGATGAGATCTTGAACATCTTCTGGAATCTCTTCAATGTGCAGGTAAGTATTGTGTCCATGTGAAGCTATCTTGTCCGCAACCAGATTAATTTCCCTAAAAATGTGTCGAGTAATGGAGATAGTAAACTCTGAGTTGATAATTGAAATATCGTTTATAATCATATCAAGTTCCCAAGGTGGTTCCCAGATACAATTGATCGAGTTGACAAGCGTCAGATTATCTCCTTCAATCTCGATGAATTAAATTTCAAACTCTTTGGCCTTTTGGAGGCCATTTCGTAAAGCAATAGCT
Source organism: Fagopyrum homotropicum (assembly GCA_033239125.1). Lineage (NCBI taxonomy): Eukaryota > Viridiplantae > Streptophyta > Magnoliopsida > Caryophyllales > Polygonaceae > Fagopyrum > Fagopyrum homotropicum. Next base: position 167,315,897 of record BSWB01000001.1, read on the forward strand.
TCTGATTCCAAAACAGAATCAGCATCACACCTACCACTTCCAATTTCGATTGGGACGACATTGTGATTGCGAATGATAAAACCATATGAAAATTTTCCGGCCGAGTTTTGTGAAGCATCAAAATTGAGTTTGTGAAAACCATTCTCCGGAGTTTTCCATTTAATATTTTTCTTTTTTCTTCTTGGTGATATATTTTTTATGTTATTCGTAATTTGGTTCCTATTTGCTCTTTTCCACACTTCAATTTGGTTCAAAGCTAAATCTTTAATATTTTCCGGAATTTTTGTTTTGTTAAAGATGAATTGATTCCTTGCCATCTATATGTTCCACCAAGTAACTACGGTGAGATTCATTTCTTTTGTTGAAATTAATCCTTTTAGGTCAAGAAGAGCGTCGACGATTCTCCAATTAACAAAATCGTAGTTTTTTAGGATCGTTGTTATATTTTGATTTTTGATGGTTGATATCATAAGGGGACACCGGAAGAAAAGGTGTTTGGTGCTTTCAGTATGGTGATTACAAAATTCACAATGCATTGCAACGGGGACATTTTGTTTGTCGAGATTTTCCTTTGTTGGTAGTCCATCCATAGCTAGTTTCCATAAAAAGTTTTTTATTTTGGGCATTACATCCATTTTCCAAGTCCAAGATTTATCCGTGGTAACCCCCACTTTATGTTTTTGAATAAATTATAATGATGATTTAGTCGAATACCATTCTTCCTCATTCCCCGACCAATATAGTCTATCCCGGATGTGACTATTGGGAAGATTGTACTTTTATATTTTTTCGATAATGTTCGGAGCTAGTATTGTACTTAATTGGTTGATTCGTTGGATATCCCATTAGTTATCCTTGATGTATGATGAAGTGAGTTCCATCTCGTTTAAAAGGTTTGTGTTTGACACCGCATCTTGTAAAGGTTTATCCAGTATCCAATTATCCTTCCAAAATCTGATTGTTTTTCCGTCCTCAACCCTCGTTGTTAGGGATATGAAACATGTATTAATAAGGATAAATGGTTACATTTTTCTTAGTTATTTTTGGTAAATTTTGGTTCTTTGCCTAACTTAACTTTTAATTTGTTAATTTAGACAAATTGATTGGTTTCATTTACCTAAATTGAATGTTAATTTCTTCTCATGGAAAGACAAGGATGGTTACAAATGTACCCACCTTAATTCCTTCCCGAATTCGACACTATTAAAAAATCCTTTGAGAAACCCATTGATTGATGAAAAACAAGTTAATCACAAAAAAAAAATTGGAATTGAAATCATTACTCAATTGAAAGAAAATTACAATTTAGTTTATCTTCAATAACAACAATGAAGTCATTTAGACATTATAAAGCTAATACAATATAATATAAATTTGGTTTAACTCTTTAGTACGGTTTTTCTCCAACATAATTACCGGGAGGATCATAGTTACAAGTAATGAAGGTGCCTCCGTCATTGCATTTCACCCTACCACAACCCAAATTCGTCGAATTCTTCCACATAATTTGAGTATAATGTCGACATTCTTGTCCCGGTGCACAAGTATTTGAGTTATAGTCATAATATTGATTTTCACTCATCCACATATCGATGGCACCCTTAGCCGTAAAGCTTTCATCGCTCCAATAAGCAATGTTCTCGCCATAGGGACCTTGTGAGTGAATTAGAGCACAATCGGTTCTTTGTTGAGCGTAGTTTTGAGCATATGATGCCACCTTTTCGTCCCATTTCATGGGTCCAACTCCACATTTAGCTCGTGCTTCATTGTGGAGTTTGACGTAGTCTTGTGGATCGTTTTGGGCATTTGAAAATATGAGAAGACTCAAGAGAACAAAGATTGAGATGATGAAATGACACATTATTTCTCCCTTGTTGTTTTGGTTATGAAACACGTTGTATTAATAAGGATAAATGATTGTATTTTTTTTAGTTATTATTGGTTAATTTTGGTTATTTGCCTAACTTAACATTTAATTTGTTAATTTAGACAAATTGATTGGTTTCATTTGCTTGAATGTTAATTTGTTATTTCAGGCAGATATTTTTTTTAATGTTGAGAGATTAATTTAGACAAAATGTAAGGCCTATGTGTATTTTTAATGTTTAATCAAGTTGACTATCTAGAGGATATAAAAGTGGTCTACAATTTAACTCCTCTATTTCGCATTATTTTTTTATTAGTAGGATATGACTTTTTATCACGTAATCTTTAAATGTAATTTACGTTTGTGTTCATATAAGTGTTTTACTTAATAAGGTTAAACATAACAAAAAAAAAAAAAAGTCGTAACACACTAACAATAAAAGTTACAACACAAACTTATCATAGATTACAAATATTGACCCACAATGGTGATCAGCGTCAATGTTTATAATGTTGAGCACCAATGTGAATAAGGTTGGGCAAAAATGGGTGTGTGGTTGTTATTGTACAAATGAGCATAATAAGTGCTCTTATGTTTATATTGGGATAAAATAGGTCCCTGTCATTTCTTACTAAAATATATAAATAAGGAACGAAAAGAAGTTTTGTCAAGTTTATCCATTTTCTCTCCTAATTTGGTATGAGTTTAGTATGGTTTTTTACTAAAATAAAATAAATAAATAAGGAACAAAGATTTTGGCCTAGGTTTTATATTTACAAAAAGGACCCAAACTTTTAGAAAGTCAACAAATACCTTGAATTGAGTTATTACAAATATGACCTAAATTTATAATTACAGAAAGTGTCCCAAATATTTTTAATTATAGTTAATAGCTCAAGTTTTAACAAATGGAGTTAAACTTGTAAAGTTGACTTGTATAGGTTCTCGAAGACACGTTTGGATGAGAAGGTGATATTTTAGCTTCAATAAGCGAGATTATCCATTCGTTTGACTCCGATCCGTGAGCCTCCTACACCCTTAGTTGAATATCGTCTTGTTTGAATGTTGATTATAGGTTTGAGATAATTGTGTGAGTTAATTGATTATAGATTGTGATATCATTATTATGTACTTGGTTGTTTGAATTTGTTTAGGTGGTTATTAAGTTCATCTTTTTTAGGTAAGTCATACTGACTTAATTGTCATTTGATTGCAGGTTAAGTTTGTCGGTGATTGTGAGTAGCCTTTTTTTTTATTATTATACTCTATCTCTTTATTTGTCTGCAAATGTTTTTAAGTCAAATTGCGTGTTGACCTTATTACCTTTAATGATTTTAGATAGTACTTGTTGTTAGTGTGAGTAGTCGAGAGTTGTGTTGTGTGCTGTGCTGCGTTTGAAAGGATTGAGATTGTGATAGATAGAGTTATGTTTGAGATTGCGGTAGATAGAGTTGTGATTGAGATTATGACAAACACATTTGTGATTGATACGCCTATAGGGTAATTGATTTTGTTATGCACTAACAATTACACCCCATGATGCCGGTTCACTAAAGATAATTTTATGAAATATTGGACTAGGCTAATTGGTTATGTTATGCATTGAGTAAAGCCTGGAGGATAATTGGTTATGTTACGTACAGACAATTATGCTTCAAGAGACCCAATTGTGATAGACGGGCTATATGATATATCGAACTAGGTTAATTGGTTATGTTACGTATCGACAAATAAGTCTAGAGGGTAATTGATTATATTACGTACTGTTAGTTACACCTCAAGAGACCAAATGATGACTGATTGTTATGAATGGGATATGATGTATAATATGGACATAAAAGAATGACGGTGATGATTACAAAGATATATCGGTTGTTATATATGATCAAAAATAGGTATAGTCAAGGATGATGAGTGTTTATTGATGGATATAGATAGGGTTATAACAACGTTACCTTACCTTGTTTTTAGTTGTTGTTATGGATTTTAGTTACTATATTTATATCATTTTACGTTCTTGCTTAGCTTACTTTTTCATCTTCTTGATGCAATTCACTAGTTGATTTACACTTTTGAGCACATACTTATATTTAAATGTTATTATTGATAGATTGATTTCCGTGTCCCTTACATGATACGTACGGGTTTAATATGGTTTCGGAGCTTATATTGCCATGTCTGTTTTGCATATTTCAAGTTAGCATTTATATAATAAAAAAAAAGTCGAATGTTTTATTATATATTTTATCGTGTTCTTCTTGGAAGGTCCAACAATGAACTTTTTGTCTGACTAATTCTAATGGACTCACTGTGTGATCCACATCTTAGTGACACATCGGGTATTACAATATTTATCTTTTTTTTCCGCATTATATACTTTTTATGTTTAAAGTATTTTACATGTTTTCGTGGTTTGTTTATTTGGCTTTTTTCAACCAGTTAAAGAATTATGTCATTTTTAAATCGTAGATGATCAATGTTTACTTATATATTAATTTATAGAAACCATTTTGTATGCTCTAACAACTTTTTAACATGAAAAATATTATTTTCATTCTTAAATTATTTAAATTTGGTTATTCTAAGAAGGTTTGTTGCTAACTACATAAATAGTTTAATATTTTTACGAATAAGTTTAAATATGGATGACTACTTGAAGAAAAAAATCGAAACGAGTTTGTGTGATATTATTCATTGGAGGTATGTGTGAGAATCCTTTTTTTTTTTTTTTTTGTAATTTTGATTTAATTAACTCAAATAGTTTGTTCTTTTTATAAATATTATTATGCTCAATCGGGTTGAACCCATTTGTTAATGGAGGTGCTTGAATTTCTAAAATGTCATTTATTTCTAAACAACCCGTAAATTTACATTAAATTCTTAATTTGTTCTCCTTTTGTCGGTTAATCGAATTATTTATTGGTCGTACCAAATCGATTAGTGTAATTATGTTGCTTCTGTTCTTTGGAGGCTGGAAAATCTCGTAAAGTTTGATTTGATGATAAATTGATTTTGAGCAATGAAATTGAATGGGAACATCACGAGTCATCTTAAAATTGCAGTCGTTCAATCACACAATTGTATATTTATTTTTCACTATTAAAGAAGAACTATTACAGACTTCTCGACTTAAATTTCTGACGTTCACCTCGTACCCTAAAACCATTCACCGAGCCACGGCCGGGATACTACCAAAAAATACAAATTTTATTTATCCTCAATAACAATGAGGGCGTTTAGAGATTATAAAACTAATACAATATAATATAAATTTGGTTTAACTCTTTAGAACGGTTTTTCTCCATCATAATTACCGGGAGGATCATAGTTACAAGTAATGAAGGCGCCTCCGGTCTTGCAATTCACCCTAGCACAACCCAAACACGTCGAATTCTTCCACATAACTTGAGTATAATGACCGCATACTTGATCGGGTTGACAAGTATTTGTTTTGTAGTCATAGTGTTGAATTTCACTGAACCACGCATCAAATACCTCTTTTGAGGTATCAGTTTGATCCCCCCATTGACAAATGTTTTCGCCATAAGGACCTTCTGAGTGAGTTAGTTCACAATCGATTCTTTTGTTTGCATAGTTTTTAGCATATGTTTCCAACTTGTCGTCCCATTTCATGGGTCCAACTCCACATTTGGCTCGTGCATCATTGTGGAGTTTTAAGAACTCGTGTACATCGTATTCGGCATTTGAAAATATGAGAAGACTTAAGAAAACGAAGAATGGGATATTGAATAGACGCATTGTCGATTTGTTTCTGTCTTCTTGTCATATGAAAGTAGTTGTATTTATAAGGATAGATGGTTGCATATCTCTTAGCTATTTTTAGCTATTTTGATTGTTTGCCTAAATTAGCATTTGATTTGTTAATTTAGACAATTTGACTAGTTTAGTTGGCCTAAATTGAATGTTAATTTGTTAATTTAGGCAAAAAGGTTTGTATGGTTGCATTTGACTTATCTTTTAAATTTGAAGTTCCAAAGAAAACATTGATAAACAAATTTCCTTCATATACCAAATTCATCATACTTGATATGTTGGTCTCTTTATGAATGAAAAGAAAGAAAATTCAAAGATGCTTACTATATTTTAGCATTGTTTTGCTTCATCATATCCTTATTTGATTACTATGACAAAACTCCAGAATATATGGTACTATATATGAGAGCAACCATGACAAAAGAAAGAAGTTAATTAATTTTCATTCGAAAAAGTTAAATATATAGACTTTGATTTGGATAATACTAGTTTTGTGTATATTAAATTTGGGTTTTACATTTTGGTAATACTAGTTTGTGAAATTAGAAATTAAGTATAATTTTAAAAAAATCAATTCAACTACCAAATCTGTATTTTTATATTTGTGTAAATCGATTGAACTTGAGTTGTGTAAATCGAAATTAAAATAAAAGGGACTACTTGACCCTACAGTAGACAAAAAAAGTCTAGTTACCCAATTTCTTGAAATTTATCCGATCTTATCACAACAATTTTGTTAAACCGATAATTTTGATGTTATGCACTTGAATATGATTTATCCTTGATTTTTTACCAATCGGTAACACCAGAGTTTATCTCATTTACTGAGCTAATCTAAATATTGTTTTACGTTTTAATATCCTACCAAAATTTCTAGATTTTTATATAATTTTGAATCCAATTCAAATTTTTATGTTTACATAAATTTCATTTATGTTTCTACCTCTTTTAACAATCCATAATTTCGAAATATGTTAACTCAATGTCCGCACAAGGTGCGAGAAATATACAAGTTGGTGTCTAAGAAAAAAAGGTTAATTGTGTTTGATTTAAGGTGGATGATGAATTGTATGAGTTATTTGGAGAAATTATAGTTTTTAAATAATTTATAATCCAAGTTCACGAGGTTTTTAAAAATGTCAATTTTTATTGGGGTGAATTTGGTAAATAGATCCTTTTCAGTTTTTAGTATTGTAATTAGGCCCACCTCGTTTTTTTTATTTGGTAAACGTACCCCGTATTTTTGTTGGTGCATATGTAGGTTGTTCAGCAAGTAGTAGCACGCGAACTAGGCAGTCGGGTTTTGGGTGGGGTTGCACAACGTCTTGCAGTTCGGTTATTGCAACAAGTTCTTAAACCTCTAGTGAGTGTTGCTCTTGTATCTGCTTTGAGTGGTATACGGTGGTTTTTCCACTGATAGAAGGGTCACCACAGGTCGTCGGATTCCGCTTTCTCGTTTATTCGTCCGCATCGACATCTCGAGAGGTGATCCCGAGACGGTCAATATGGAAGGGGGATTTTGTGGACGCCTTCTTGATGAAGATGGAGAGGGCAAGAAGATCTGTCAAGGGGATCCACCATTCTTCCTGAGTTTGTGAACAAAGTGTGTGGCTCTAGTCTACTGGAAACCGGTGTCATGTGCATACCAAGATAAATTGAGTTTTTTGGTCAATGAATTTAATACAGAAAACTCATACCAGAATTTTCTGGTATAAATTTGTTTTCTGGCATCAATTTCATACCAAAAAGTGAGAAAACTCATACCAAAATTTCTGGTATGAAAATCTGGTACAAAAATTCTAGTATGAAAATCTGGCATAAAAATTCTTATATGAAAATTTTGGTATAAAAATATGGTATAAAAATTCTGGTATAATTCTTGTATAAAAATTCTAGTATGAAATTTATACAAGAAAATAAAATAAAATAAAAATAAAATAAAATAAAAAGCAAAAATTAAAAACAAAAAAGATAAAAACAAAAGTTAGACTTCATTTTACTAACAAATTAAAGAATTTGGCCAAACTCATGTTTATTTATTTATTTTTTTAAATAGAAGAGTTAATTACTTTTATCTAACATTAAATGAAAGTGGTAAAAGTTGAAGGAATAATTTAAACTAATGAAAATAGAAAATGACCTATTTAACTAAATTTTTTCATTTTTATTTCTAATTTTTAATCTTTATCCTTAAATATAATTTCCATCCTCAAATAATCCCCATATTAAACCTTAGACAAAACATGGTATGATGTTTAGCGTCAAAACACTAAACGATGAGAAGAAGTGAAAATGAAGTTGATTTTATGCGAAAATTATTCGACGCAAATTGTAAACAAACTTTCGGTTAGGTGTATGATATCGGTAATCTATTTTTCTTATTGTTAACTTATTTTAACATTGAACCTTACTAAGTTTATGTGATGGACTCAAAATCTATCGCGCACGTTGACAAACCCTCCACATTAAATCAATCCACCGGAAATGGTATGATGTTTGTATCACGAACAACTTCAAGTCAAACTTATATTAAACCAATAAATATTGACTATAAAATAGATTCCAAGCTTCACTAATGAACAAATTGTAAATGATCAAACACAAACGATTCCAAAATTTGTGGGAATTCTATAAACAATTCAAACTTCAATTATATATCGATAATCAATAATCAAATACAATATGAATAATATATAGATCGAATCCATGATCCGATTCATCATCGATGATAAATTGACGATGATGTCATGTAGATTCAACATTAGATAAGAATGTTCTTTTCTTCTAAATTTTCGTACATGTAAACTTATGTTTGATCTCTTAGAACGGACGTTTTCCCCAAACGTTACCGGGAGGATCATAGTTGCAACTAATGAAGGTACCTCCATTGTTACAACGGATCGAAGCGCAACCCAAATGTTTCGAAAATTGTGACAAAACTTGAGTATAGTGAAGGCAACCATTTGTCGGGTTACATGTATTTGATTTGCGGTCGTATAATTTCTCTTCGCTCATCCACAAGCCAACGGCATCTTGAGCTGTAAAAATTCCTCCGGTTGTCAAAGCGATGCTTTCTCCAAAAGGAGGATGCCCGCCTTTCGAATGAATGAGTTTACAATCTTTCCTTTCCTCGACGTATTTTCGAGCATAGGAGGCCACAGTTTCGTCCCACACCAAGGGTGCGACACCCACTTTGGCTCGCTCCTTGTTGTGGGCTTCGAGGAAATCTTTTTGAGAGCTAAAGGCATTGGTAGAAACAAGAATATTCAAAAGAATAAAAATTGAAATATGTAAAAGACGCATTATTCCTTCTTTATTTATTAGATAAAAAATAATTAGAGATAAAGTTTTATTTGATTAAGAAAAAACACGAGTCAAAGGCTTTTTATTGGGGCAATATGACTATAAATAGTCGAGTTGTTGATAAAAACAATCCTTTTTTTGTGAAGCAATTAGCTTTTAGAGTTTTTTTTTTTAATTGCAATATCTAAATTTAGTTGTTTATTTGTGGAGGAATTTTCAAGGTTGATAAGACCATAATCCATGAACTGGATTTTGGAGTACAAAACTTGGATCACCTATAGGTTATAGTTGACTAGACTTAGAGTCCGTTTGGTTTCAACTCCGGAATCGAAAACGGAATGGAAACGAATCTAGTCTATACGTATGCCCTTGTTCATGAAAGTTTTTGGAATCATTCCTTGTGGTTTGAAGTAATTGGAGTAGAGTTTGATTACTTATGATACCGTATAGGGTAACAAAATGTGGGGAATCAAGTGAATTTTGCCTTAAACTACAACGAATGATTCCATACAATTTGATGAATAAGGATATAGATATGGACTAAATTCGTTTCCATTCCGTTTCTATTTCCAGAGTTGGAAACAAACGGGCCCTTAATAGATTAGTTAATTTGCAATTTACTTAAAAATGCAAACCTAGGAAATCCATTTGGCAAACCCTAATTAGAATGGAATGTTAGATAAAGGGTGTTTGATTACAACTCAGAAAACAACAAAGAAAACAAATTTAATATCCTTATATATCATTGTTCAATCTTAGTCAATTACCCAAAACCACATAAAAAGATTTCATGATATTAGTAAGTTTATATATAAATGAATTAAATTAAATTTTGTTTTGTTTTGTTTTCATTTTTTAAGTTACAACCTCTTCTTTTTATTTGAAAAGAAATAAATAAAGATATTCTCAGTAATATTAATGCACAATATGATCCCTTCTAATTCCTTTTCACTATAAACAAATATGGTCAACATTAATTGTGTTTGATTTAGGATCGTTTGTTTAATTATATGTATTATATGGGAGGATTATAATCTCCAAATGACTCATAATTCAAATTCATGAGGTTCAAAACATCTATTTTTATTAAGAAGATTGGTATGATAAAACCTTTTTTTTTTATCGTAAGTATAAACTAAACTCATTAATTCTATAATTAAAATTAAATGTAAATACATGGGTTATTGGCTATAAATTATAAACTTATTTAAGGGTAACAATGTAAAGCAAGGTATTAAATCTGCAAAAAAAGAAACAGTTTGAAAATTTTGGTAACTGAATATGGGTGATTTACTCAGAAACACTCGCTTTTTGACCGAACATCGCAATTGAATGTAAATTTGTGATACCATCCTTCTAAATTTTGGTAAACGAATATGGGCGATTTACTCACGAACAACTTCACGTCAAACATCCATTCGGCAACAAATTGTAAATGATCAAACACTAACATCGCAATTGAATGTGAATTTGTGATACCATCTTTGATCCAGTTCATAGCCGAAACACTCGCCTTTTGACCGATCTCGACCCTCAGTGAACTATCTCGGCCGAGATTACCTACCGTCGAGACTAACCCTACCCGGTCATCTCTCTCTAATCGCATAAGTTCAAGGTATGTAAAACTCTCTTCTTAATCTCTTGTGAGTCTATTTTGTGCCTATTTCTACTCTAAACACATTGAGTCGTTTTCTTTGGGTGTGTTAGTGAGTATCTACACTTTCTATCATACTAGTTGTATCTACTTATAATATTCTTTCTACTTGATGTCAGTAGTGTAAAGAGAACTCCAACAACGGTTTCCTTAACTACCATCCAACACAAGAACCTTCTTCCAAGTCAAGTCGACCACTTGACTCATCCAAGGAGTTTCTAGTTGAAACTAGTCATCGATTTTAAAGGATTATATAATCATCCAAGACATTTGCATCAAATTAGCTTGAGATCTCACAACTTAGTGTATGAGCGTGAGAAAAAACAAGTAGAAAACTTTGATTTCAGTAACTTCACAAGTTTGTTGTTACTTTGCATGTTTGTATAGTTGGCAAAGCAAGGAAGCCCTCGAGGGTGACAAAAGAGTGAATCCTCAGGTTTGGAAGCCATAGACATGCTAAAACAACTCATGGTTATAGTCTCAACATTGGCGGAATGGATGGAGAAACTGGAATCTCGCCCCACAGTAGAATCTCGGCTCAAAATCTCACCCATTTCCAGCCGAGATTCCAACCAAGATTTGCATTCGACGTTGGTGAAAGTTTGCGTAATCCAAATCAGTTTCCAGCCCCAATATACCGCAAATACCGCCTCAAGGTCCGGGTATGAGACGTTCAAATCCTCTTAATAATACAACCATTACTTCAAATTTTGTTGATGATTTTCAGGAATTCGAGGAGTATGACGAGGGCATGTGGAGAGAGTATCCTAAACGTAATCATCGCCCTATGAGAGATCGAGGCTTACAACCTTATAGGCTTCACCATGAGCATGACGGAATTGACAAAGTGAAGGTCAAAATTTCAAGTTTTTAAGGCAAATGCGACCCGGGCGCCTTTATGAAGTGGGAGACCAAAATCGAACAAATTTGCTCGTCATAATTTTAGTGAGCAAAGGAAGATCCAACTTCTTGCATTGGAATTTCAAGGTTACGTATGTATGTACGTATGTACGTACGCATTTAATGTGTAAACAAGATGAACATGACACATTCATTTTCTTGCCTTAAATATTAAATTAATACCATATAACATGATCAATTCATTTGAATAAGGTCAATTTATAATAAAAGATTATTATTATTATCGAGATCAACTTATTTAAATTTATACCTTACAATGAGATCACTTATAATTAAAGATTATTATGAATATTTGTTCATTTAAACGGGACCAACTTCTAATAAAATATTATTATTGAGACCAACTAATAAAAATATATATCTTACAAAGAGATCAACTTATGATAAAAGTTTATTATGAAGATTTGTTCATTTAAATGAGATCAACTTCTAATAGATATATTATTACTGAGACCATCTTATAAAATATATATCTTATAATGAGATTAAATTATAATAAAATATTATTATTAATATTTGTTATTTTAAATGAGACCAATTTCTAATAAAAGATTATTGTTGAGACCAACTTATAAAAATATATACCTTACAATGAATATTTTGAATATTTATTCAGAAAGGTATGAATACGTAAGTATGTACAAAGTTGTATACATTATTGATGTATATATGCTTAATTAGATTAAATGAGATCAATGTGACTATGTGAGTACGTATAAAGTTATACATTTTTTTTATCAATACATTATTTTGAGTAACTAAAATAGTTTACCATGTAATGTTGTAATATATGCCAAATATAAATATCTATACAAAATTGCATAATAATATAAAGGAACTGAATATGCATAACTTAATAAATTATAACAAATTAACAATATTAATTCATTACCTCACATATTTTCCCATTTAGTATATTTTTAAATGTAAATATTAGTACAAAAGGGAGAATTTGATATACTAGGTTTTTTTAAGAATATGATTTAGTAAATGTACCCCATAATTTTTTACCACATTTATTTAATGGTAGGTAAAAATAATTAACTTTTCTCATACCAAAAAATTTTTTCATACAAGAAAATTTATCATACCAGAATTTATTATACCAGAATTTATCTTACCAGAATTTATTTACCAGAATTTCAACCATAGATTTTCATACCAGAATTTCTTTCTATGAAAATTACATACCAGAATTTTTTTTTCTATCAATATTACATACCTGAATTTGAGAAACTCACATAACTTCATAATTGATTATTTTGGCATGAGAAAATTCATACCAGATCAATATCAAAACAAGATATACTGCATGTTTAACAAGTCCATCATTGATACATAAAAATGAGAAGATGTTTACAACATGAATACATTATAGATAAAAAGTTCATCTCTTCTATTTCAGTACACTGATAAGTCCATCAGTGAATTTCTGGTATAAAAATATTTTAATACCAGAAAAATATTTCACACCAGAGCTTCATTGACTTTCACATTTTCACGTGAAGGGTCGTCGGTGCTGCAAGTTGGACACCCAAGAAGCCTATGGCTGAGAAGGGCCCGGTGGTTTCGTTTTCCATCAACCTGTCAACTAGGTGAGAGCCAATGAATCCAGCTCCTCCAGTAACCAAAATTCTCATCTTTGACTGTTGAAATCAGAAACCAGAATCATCAATCTATAAGCATTATAGTTAAAAAGATGAAGATCAGTTCTATAAATCGTCATATTTGTTTGTTGAAGAAGAGAGAGCTATTGGTAAATTGTCATAAATTAATAGATTATATATTTATATCATTAACCGTGGGCCACCAGAACAACACTAGGCAGATGTTATTACGGAACATAGCTCCTTACAGGTAATATATTAACAAAGTACAACATACACACACCAGTTTGCATGTTTTCAAAACAAAATAATATAGAGGAATTTTTCCCTTTAAAAATCCTAGATTTGCATTGAAGAGTTCAAATATTTATTACTAATTCTAAAGAGATTGTTATTTAGCAAGTATACCTCATATCAGTGGCTTTCAAACTATGGACTTTTCATCCTCATATGGCATACCAAGCCCGAACAATGAACCTAAGCAGTGGAAGGAAATATCTGCTATATCAGGTTTTTGCATCATTCTTTATATTTTCTTGCACTGGCCGCGTGAGCTGTCCCCGTAAACGAGGTCTATCTTCTGCTACCTTCTTTCTGCTTTGGCTCCGCACCTTATAGTTTCACATTAACTACTGTTCAGACATGTTATCTGTATCATCACAAACCAACTCAGGTAATCATGCTCAAACTGATAACAACCTATCAGAACTCATATTCAATGCAAGCACAAACAGTAACACAAGATACTTCCAAATAACAACAATTACCTTTTTCTCAGCAAATCTTTCTTTCCGCTTCTGACCAATTTTGTGAAACTCAAACAACTGAAATGAAATTACAAACAGACAGATATCGAAATTTCAAAATCAAAATATGGTCATGCTCTTCAACTTCAAGGGTAATAAGCAACAGCGAAGCGAGTTTACCGACTGCGACTTTACCGACTTCTGATTGAACTCCACATCGGAAGGGAAGATAGCGGCGGAGATTTTCAGCGATGAAGAAAATCTCTAGAGAAGTAGTTGGAAGAAAGGGAGGGGAAGAGAAGATAGCGGCGGAGATTTTCAGCGATGAAGAAAATCTCTAGAGAAGTAGTTGGAAGAAAGGGAGGGGAAGGGAAGATAGCGGCGGCAACGATTGCGAGTTTACCGACTTCTGATTGAACTCCAGATCGGCGATGAAGAGAAGAACGAAGGAGATTTTCAGCGATGAAGAAAAGAGCGAAAGGGCTTTTTGGGTTAGGGTTTTTGTTTCCACGGTAAAAAAAGGAACGGGGTACAATTACTAAACTATAAACTGGTTTTAGCCTAGTTACTAGTTATAAATAAAAAAAAAAGCCTACTTACCTAATTAGTCCAGTACAAAATTGTAATATCCTTCCTAAACAAATATATTTAATATTATAGTAAAAAAAAAATTCAACACCCGAATATCCGAGAATATATAGTGATCCAGGACTATCCGAATATCCGACAATCCGGAAAAATCTATCAGATCGGATCGGATAAAACGGGTACAAAAAGGTAAACAGACTTGACCCCTAAGATTCTGACTTGTAAAAAATGCATATGATAACTCAAGGGACTAACTAGGAGCAGATCACATTCAATCGCCAACGAGCCAAGATGTCTACTGCAACATCAATCTTGTCAGACCAACAAAGAAGCTGGAAACCAGTTATGTGAACTGGCAGCCCAACGCCGGAGAATCAAAACCCTCGGCATATTGCGCAAACAGCCAACGTGTTTCAGCTTTAACACGACCCAGTGTCGCTGAATGAGTTACCGCATGTTCCCTTCACGTAAAACATCAATCATATTGTAGATTCGTTTCTCTGCTTTGGACTGAACCTGCGAATCCCAAATAGAAATCGAGTAAAAAAAAAGAGAGAGAGAATAGGAAAACAAACTAAAATGGAGATGATGAATGAAAAAACCTTCTTGTCTAGGAAAAGCACAGCATCAACAGTACCCTCGGCATATATAGATCTACCACATACATTATGTTGAAATTCGAATGAAACCCTGCAATGAAAAACGGTTTCTGTAGTAAGCATTGGGGTGTTGGATGAAATTAAAGATGGTCAAATTAGCTAAGCCTTTTTGAGAATTATCTCTAGTAACTAAGGCCATGGTATAAATATGTTTAGTATATGTACCCCTAATCAAAAATTAAAGGGTACACAAACCTAATGGAAATAGAAACTGGCCTATTTAACCAAATTCTTTGATTAAAGATCTAATAACAGGTGGAGCATTACGTTTGATCAGGTGATGTCAGATGGTACATGTGAAATGCATGGCCTGCAAGATGCTCTTCTGGTACGCCTACCATCTCAACTTGTTGCTTAGGGTCACGGATGAGTTGTATCTGACAAGGACACCATCAAACATAAGAAAAGGCAGCTTATGAATCAAAAAGACATTGTTGCCTGTTGAAGTGAATATTGTAGTTTACTGCTAGATTAAGAGAAATTATTTTCTCATTGTCTGTTTAATGAGCCATACCTACTTTCTATCCTTTTAATGGGCACAATGGCACCCTTTTAAACTATTTCAGTAAGAAAAGAATATCAAAAACTACATTTTATTATCTATCCTGTTTTAAGGGAATTTCCAGTTGGTGCCATTGTGGTTTGGGGTTTTCCGGAATTTGCCCAACAGTTATTGCCAGTTTGGTTTGTGCCCTTGTGTTTTCTTCTTTTCCGGAATTTTCCCTATTCCGTCAAACATTGTGAAAAGCTATTAACATCCATTTGTCCCAAAAATAAAAGATAAAGAAATTAAGACGCAAAATTGAAAGAGAAATCGAAGAGAAACGTTGTTAACATCTGTTCATACCCTTGTCTTCTCCTCTACAACATTGCACAGACAGCAATGCACAAGCAACGATCTCCTCTCCAACGTTGCACAAGAAATCGAAAGAAAATTTTGTTTCTTCTCTTCTCGATCCTCTTGAAATCGAAACAGAAATCTGCAAATGCATCTCGTCTTCTCCATCTTCAATATCCGCAAGCAACGATCTCATCTTCTCCGTCTCTGGGATTGAAAGCTTCTAGACCTTCGTTTTTTGTTATTTTGGTTAATATGAGACTGAATTTTGATCATTGGGATTTCGGGTAACTATAAGCAACATCAGTTTCTGATTTTATAATTTATGTCTTCATTCCTGTTTTTACATGGAAAGTGAGATCAATATATTTGTTATTTAAAGTAGGATGCATTTGAAATTGTCCTAGCAATGATCGTAATCAGCATCAGTAGGATGCATTTGCTATTACTTAGATGCCTTTTAGTTTCTGATTTTATTTGCTATTGGATATGAGTTTGCTGATATTTTTTAAAGCTGTTATTTGGATGACTTTCAGTTTCTGATTTTACTTGCTTATATATGGGCGTGTTTCCTGATGTTTAAATAGATTCTGAAAAATGAGTAGCTAATTGCTAATATGTGTGCTTCCTGATTTTTTTTGTTTCATGGTTAGATTTCTCGAGATATAATGGATTCAGCCACTTCTTCAATATTGAGAAGGGAAAACCCATATTGTAGGCTTCAACAACCAACAACTTGAAGAATGAAGTGAGTGAGGGATTCAAGGGATATGTTCAATGTGCCGTTAAAGTAGAATTGTGTAAAAAATCAGCATCTAGAATTTCAGGATTATG
The DNA here is from genome assembly GCA_033239125.1 of Fagopyrum homotropicum. Taxonomy (NCBI): domain Eukaryota; kingdom Viridiplantae; phylum Streptophyta; class Magnoliopsida; order Caryophyllales; family Polygonaceae; genus Fagopyrum; species Fagopyrum homotropicum. The sequence goes on from BSWB01000001.1 coordinate 167,332,688, forward strand.
TACAAAAATCAGCGTTGTGTGAAACAACAGCATCTACAATTTCAGATTTGTGTAAAAAATTTTCATTATAGTTCTATGATTCAGAGTATCGTTTCCTATTTGATCCCTTTGAATTCCATATTCGAAGTTGCGATCGGATCTATTTATTAAAATGAAAAAGAATCGACTCAATGCATCCAGACAAATTTTAAAAATCAGCATTGTGTGAAAAAACAGCATCTACAATTTCAGATGTGTAAAAACTCAGCATCTAGACAGATTTTAAAAAATCAGCAATGTGTAAAAAATCAGCATCCACATTCATTATAGAGAAACATAAATTTCCTACACCAACAAATAGATCGGGAAATTCAGACAATAGATCGAGAATGTGTGAAATTAACAGAAACAGAAAAGTGTGAAAAAATAAGCACCCTGACTGCCTGGATATAAAATTAAAAAAACAGACAGTTTGTGTAAAACAGAAACAGAAACAACTTCCTCTGAAAGCAATTTTCAGAAGCACGTAGTTTGTGTAAAACATCAGTATAATATGGTCAATTGATCATGGATTGTTGTCGTTGTCAGTTCAAGATGCATAACCATTTGGTCTGAGCTTGGTACAGAAGCCTACAAAAGTCTGATTCTACTACTGGTTTTGCTTTGTTTGTTTACCATCATTTTTTTGTAAATTGAGTTAGTTGAACTCCCATCTCTGTCTAGTTGGTAATCTGGTTTCTTTCACCTTGTTGCTCAATTAAATCTGATCATAGAATTTACGTACTCTGCAGCAAGTGCCTCGGCTGTGTTTCATGCAGCAAGAACACAAATCATTTGACTTCCAAGGCGTTTCAGGTTTTCACATTCTCAATAGTCCCATTAACTTATATCTTTTGTATAAAGAATCAATAACTAAAATTATATAATAACAACAAACTTAGTTTGACTAAAAAAAAAAACATCAGACATGAACACAATGGATAATTAGGGTTTTCAAATCTGGAGATAAAGAAGAGGAGATTGTGTTCTTTCCTTCAGTTTGAAGCTTGTGACAGTGACTATGGAGAAGATGAAATTATTTTCTTTCACGATGGGAGAGAAGAGGATACGCTTGTGTTCTTCGAAAGGAGAAGACCGCGGAGGTCGATTTCGTTTTCTCGTTTGTTTTTGACAACCGTTTGTGCTTTTGAGGGAATAGGGAAAATTCCGGAAAAGAATAAAACACGAGGGCACGAACTGAACTGACAAAAACTGTTGGGCAAATTCCGGAAAACCCCAAACCACAGGGCATCAACCGGGATTTCCCCTATGTTTCCAGTTATACATTTTCTGCCACAGATAACAGGTTGTGGTTCAGTGTAATTACATATTGAAGTTTTATCAAGTCCAACTTTTGATTTATTTAGTATTGAAAATAAGTGTTCTTATTCCTTATCTTCTAATTTCATTCATAATTTTGTGAATGAAATTAGTTTAGGTTTTGATTTCAGCTTTTGATCAAGGTGAATAACATGACATATTCAATAGCTTTTTATCACAAGGGAATAACACAACCGATTTAATAGTTTATAATCTACGTCTATAAGCGAGTTTGAGAGTTTTTCTATAATAATAGATCGATAGCTTGATATAATATTTACCTGATACCCAGATCCTTAGATGTCTTTTATTTCTATCTTTTATATTTACCATATCTATGATAAAATCGTCATTTTTACCTTCTTTATCCTTTTTGATTAACTTACTTATTAATATTGAGCCATAGGTCCTCTAGGAAGAATGATATAGTTTATTACTTGGTCAAAATGCTATGATACACCTGCAGTCTTTGTAAGATTTAGGGGACCGATTTAAGCAGAAATACAAGCAGTGGAACTTAAAAAGGTAGAGGATGTTAAAGCCTACCTGATCCATATCAAAGGACACACCAAGTTTCTCAAAGCATGATATAACAGCCTTAGCAGTTCCAGAAACATCTTTCTTTCCAGTTTGGTGAGATTCCAATACCTGACGATTAGGAGAAAACATGCCTTCTCATTTTTCTGTACAATATCATGTTGCAACCACATGCCAATTATTTTTATTTTTTTCACTTGAAAAAATTTCCAAAAGAAAATAAAGATATAATAAAAAAAAATTCCGGAAACATAAAATTGAAATTTTTATGGAAAAGAAAAAATATTTGAAACTAAACATGGATTTTTTTAAAAAAACGAAGAGAAAAAATTAGGAAAAATATATTTAACTAAGATTAACTTAATTTAGGGTTTTTATCATATTAAATGATGATGTTAATTTAATTATTTTTATAAGTAGAATATACATCCACACCTAATCTTTTTTTTCAAGTAAGAAACCAATTGCTACGTCATTGGCAAAACCAATTGTTTCCCGGAAAAAGCAGTCGTCTTATTTTGTATAAATACATTGATAGTATTATTTATGATAAATACATTGATAATTTGTTTGGCTCAGTATTATTTATACTTGATAGTATTTTGGGTTATTTTATCTTCTAAATTTATTAACAAAGTTTATGAACCTGAAGAGAGTATCCTGTAAAAGCTCCGGGAAATTGCTCTGCCATAATTTCCATGGCTGCAAGAAAAGCAACCACCTAAAAAAGAACAAAAAATTAGTCATTCTTCACTGAGAAATGAGAAGCATCGTCCCTGAACAATTAAAGCTTTTGCACATATATTTGAGTTACCTGCTTTCCCATTTGTGGAGAAATAACAGCATAAACATTAGTGTCGTTGACTGTCTTGTATAATCTATCCCTGTCTCCACCAGTAGTCCCCATTACAAAAGGCACTCCAACTTTCGAGTACAACTCAGCATTGTCTGCAATCATATAACATTGAAAGGGTAATTGAAATACATATGAATGTAAGGATAAACAATTGGCGGTTTAAAATACACAGCAGGAAAAAGTTAACATAACAACAGTAAGATCTGAAAGCCTCCCTATCTTGAATCTACAATATCAATATTCTACTCACTTCTTCAGACCATAAAATATCTTATATAAAACTGATTGGATAAAATAGGGCATTTACTTTTCAAACTATATTCCCACGTAACAAAAGTTTTATAAAACAACAGCTAGTCCAAATCATTGTTCTACTTCCCTACAGAAATAAACTGATCTCTGATGTACCATTGACGGCTGCAGGGGCAGAATAGTCCACCACAATAAGATTTGGGTATTCATCAGCAATAGAAGCAAGACCCTTTTCTCTGTCATCGTAACTAAGAATCTGGATCTCTTTGCCACCAGCTTGGATAGTCCCACTTTCCTCAGGAGAGGCAAATGACGCAGGGACAATATGAAGTCCTGCAGAGACTGCTGCTTCAATAACGGCTTTCCCCATTCTCCCAGTGCAACTGTTCACCTATAAGTCAATAACACAACTATTAAGCTGAGAAACAGTTTTCAAATATCAAGCTCACTGATAATTGATGCCATCAAACAATTTTCAAATATCTACGATAGATGACATTAAACATTACAGAGTAAATGCCTCACATAGAATGTACATAAACAAAGAATCATTCATAAGTATTGCCTTTAAAATTTCAGATTTCACACATCCTTCTGAATTCTAACTTTTGAGCCAACATCAGATTTTTGAAGTACAAAGCCGTTACAATGCTAATCTCCATCTGAATATGTTAGATTTCAGTGAATTGATTTAAGGAAAGTTTAGATTTCTCGTTATCACAATTGTTAAAACATGCACGCATTGCTCAGGGGAAAGAGTAAATGCCTCAGATAAAATGAATATAAACAGAGAATTAGTCATAGTTATTGCCTTTAAATTTCAGACTTTACACATCCTTCTGAACTCAAATTTTAAGCCATCGTTATTGGATTTATGAAGTACTATGCTGTTACCAGGCTGATCACCGTTTGAAGATGTTAAATTTCAGTGAATAATGCAGCATGCATCAAAGTCGTTACCATGTTGTTACCAGCCTAATCACCCTCTTTATCACAATTGTTAAAGCATATGAGCATTACTCAGTATTGTTAGCGAGAAACACAATGCAGCATGCATCAAAATCAGTAAACATAATCTCATGACAAAACATTAAACAAGGCCAATCACCCTTCGAAGATTGAACACATTACCAATGTCACAACTATTCAATTGAAAGTATTTTTTTATACATCAAGGCTGCTGACACTATTAGTTACTTCATTATCACTGTGCTATACACCTTTCCAGATACAAAGTTAAAGAGTAAATGTAAACAAAGAAAGGGCACAATTGGTAAAAATCCATATTCTGCTAAATTGTATGTCACTGAAAAGCATGTGACAATTTAACATAAGACCCGATGAAAAATTACTCCATAACTGAAACCTTTAAAATCAGCTTACGTATATGCTTGAAATGTTCAACCCATCAGCCTTAAAATTTTGTTCCAAGCCCAACAATTGTAAGAAAACTTGCACTACAACGGATAATCCCCATTCGAACATGTCATTTCAGCGACAAGATAAGATAAGGTCGAATTTTCTTTGAATTCAGGCCCACTTAAACTTCACAGACCAAAACATATAATCAAGGAATTATACCTACCATTACAGGAATAGCAGTCTCTTTTGATTTCATTGAGAGTTTATCAGCGTGCTGCACCTGGGAGGTCGAGCTTGACATGGAGACACGAGAAACGCAACTTCTAGCTCGAATGCTAGGGAATGACTCCAATTTCCCTATCTTACAAACACTGCTACTAGGAAGCAACGCCATTACTGCCATCACAAATAAAGGAGTCAGCTCACAGCCTCACATTGAAGAAAGCAGCAGACCGACATTATGTACTTGCAAAAATCAAGTATTATTTGTGATTTTGTGTATGTTCCAACTCAAAACCAGTTTGAATGATGCATACACTAAACAAAATTCAGAAACAGCAATGCTAAATACACTAAACCAGTTTGAATGCTGCTAATCAATTACTCATTTACATTCCACCAAACAGCAATGCTGCATACACTAAACAGAATTCAGAAACAAAATAATAATGATCCACATTCCACCAAACAGCAATTGCAAGCTCCCCACAACCCACCAGTAGGAAGAAATTCTTTAAAGGCAGCTACTGACTAGGTCATGCCATAAACAGAAGAAGCCAAAAATGACTCAAATCAGTAATGGAGAAACGCAGGAATCACTTGAAGAAGAACCCAGCAGAAATAGAAGGCATAGACAGAATCACAGAAAGAAACGAACCTGTTACCTGCGTGAAGAAGAGTACTGACTAATATGCATGTCACTCGAGAAATTCAATAAAAATCACTGCCTGAATCACGAGAAGTGTACAGTGCGCCACAAACTTTACAGTATAGCTGTTCCCACTGGCAATATGTAGACACACATATGTAGAAACTATTTTTCTAACTTAGGTCAATGTGAGGGTACACAAGAGAAACAGATGAAAAAAAAAATATAGGGGAACAGGATACTACTGTATTTGACCAGTGAAAAGAAAATTAATCTAAGTTTATAATCAACCACAAATTGTCCAAGGAAATCAAACTGAATTTCAATCAAGCAGCAATAGCAGAGGTAACAGCCATTAAATTCAGAAAACAAAGCATCCACCAGTTTCACACCATGAATCATGATTGAATAATAGTTAACTCAACACTCAAGCATCCGGCGTGAGAAAATTGCAAAGCGCCGGAAAATGAAGTCATCTAATTTCATGATTGAGATACTAACAGACTACGTTAGGGTTCAGGCTCCGACGAAACATCATCAAATATGACAGGGAGAAAACGTAGAATCCAAAATTTCAAATGAACCAAAGATTGATTTGGGAAGACAGGTAGATAATCGACATTGAATATGGCTGAGATGGAGATTACCTCTTGAGAAGGATCCCTTCTCGCCGAATAGAGGCGCTTGGACGAATTTGGCGTGGCTGGGCTGGGGTTTATGCTGTGATTATTGTATATTTCTTCAACACACTATCATTAAGATTCGCTATTGTTTGGGTTAAAATGGGCTCATCTTTTTTAATAAATTAAAATTTATTTATAAATTTTAACCTATATGTAAAACCATGAATTTTTAACTTATATGTGTAATTAAATACGTTCTTTATCTATAAATATATATTTAAAATTAAAAATTATTTATAAATTTTAACTGTAAAATAAAATTCCTTAAAATAGATTTTATTTCAATGTATGTAATCTAACTATTTAAGACAAGCTCAAACACTCAATGGCCAACTTCAATGAACTACTCTAAGCTCAAGCGGAGTTAGTATAAGTTGCGGTAAACTTGGGTAAGGTATGAGCAGTTATGTCCAACTATACTGAGTACCGGTATTGTGATTTCCAGGATTTGCCTATACTAAGTCAAAACGTTTAATCTAAATGAGCTCATACAAGTTGCTTTGAGATTCTTCAGAGTAAGCCCGAGTCAAGCCAAACTTGACCAGGCCTAGTCACTTTGCTCTACATTTGCTTCTTTCAATTCCATTTCATTCTCAATTGTTGACGTTTTATCGTGCCGGTCACTTGGCCTTACCTCCCGCAACCCTAGCTATCATGACACACATGTAAGCATCAACATGCAGTTGGTCTCGACAACTAACTCAAAACATAGGAAGACTTGGTGTCAAATCTCTAACATTCCCCCCTCCCATTTGAGTCAAGTCGTTACATCATCGGAAAATATCGCAACGATTGAATTTAGGCATATACTATATATATGATCAAAATTTAAATCAACAAAACGACGTCGTTATGTTATGTGGGTAAATGATGTCGTTTAGGGATAGTTCGAACGTCTTCATTTGGGCATATTTGTAAAGTAAATTTTAATAGGTGATTTTCTGCAAAGAAAGATGTTTGAGGAGGGGTAGTTTTGTGAATTAATTGTTTTACACTTTTATGTTCTCTAACAGTGTAAATTAAAAAATAAAAACTCCACTTTATAATTTGGCGCTTAGTGCTTTACTGGCAAAAAGGAAAAATCAGTTCAAATTTCCGATGGCTAAATATTTTCATCTCCCAGATCTCATACTTTCTTCACCACAATGCATCCCAAATCAATATCTTCTTCAAATCCTTAATTCAATCATTTATTGCTTACAATTTCCGACCAAAACGACGTCGCATGACAACTTCCGGCGGATTCATAGCTTTGGCCGGAGCCATGACCATCTGCAATTTCTTCTTGATGATTTCGGCTGACGAGAAGGTTCTAGAAGATGGGATTTCGTCTTCATCGTTGGATCTGAAGACCTACACACACGTTTGGCCGGTGAGTTTTAACCTTGAATCAATTTGATTTTGACCCGCCCGATTGATTGCGGATCCGGATTATTGAGGGTTTTTAGTATTGTGTTGAATTTGGATGACAGGCAATGGAATTCGGGTGGAGGATAGTGGTGGGGAGCGTAATCGGGTTCGTCGGAGCCGCGTTTGGAACCGTCGGCGGTGTTGGCGGCGGTGGGGTGTTCGTGCCGATGCTCACTCTCATCATTGGATTCGATACCAAATCATCTACCGCCATTTCTAAGTGTAAGTAGAACTCAAATTTGTTTATTCTTGCATCTCTGGTAGGTGGATGATGTTCGAGTAGTTAGGTTCTAATTTGGTCAATTGAAAAAATGGTACGAATTTTAGGGGAATTTACAGAAAATGCACTAAACTTCCAAAGCTGTTAAAAACTAGGCTTTATGCTAGTGAATAGCGATTGTTTGGCTGTTGAAACTCAGGCATGATCATGGGAGCTGCAGCTTCAGCTGTTATGTACAACCTCAAACAAAGGCATCCTACACTCGACATGCTTGTAATCGATTACGACCTCGCCCTTCTTTTCCAGCCAATGCTAGTACTTGGGATTAGCATTGGAGTCGCCTTCAATGTCATTTTCGCCAATTGGATGGTTACGGTTCTACTCATCATCATCTTTTTCAGTATGCACGTCTTTAGGCTTCATTTCAATTGTCAAGCTTTCATTTTAACGATATTTTTCCAAAAATGATCCCCGTCGATTATAAAGTAATAAATATAACCCAGTATATAACTCTTTTTCTATTGTCAATTCATTCTAAGCTGACCAACTTATGTGTTGGACTCGAACCTGATAAAAAAACAGTAACATCAATGAAGTCATTCTTGAAGGGTGTGGAAGCATGGAAAAGGGAAACTATACTTAAGAAGGTTATCATTCTTTTTTTCCTTCATATCTTTTGTGGGTCTTGCTTATGAAGTCTGGAGTACTATATCCTGAACTGCTTTTAGATATTATTAGTCTATTTAGTCACAATTTCGTGGCGAACTGGATAACCAATTCAATTGTCCTATTTCTATCTTTATTCTATTCCTAAGAATATTTCAGGAGGCTGCTCAAAGATTGGAAACAAATAGTAAGCATATGAACCTTTTGTGGTTTATTGAAACCGACTCCTCGTGTCATTGTTGATGTTGTTGTCGTTGTTCTTCTCTGGGTAGATTCGGTTAACAATGAATTTGAATACACGCCTTTGCCCGGAGAACCCGAAAAACCGAAAAGGAAAGTGTCGATCATAAGAAATGTAAACTGGAAGGAAGTTAGTATTCTTATGGCGGTCTGGGTTGCGATTCTCGCCCTCCAAATCATCAAGGTTTAACAATGATTCTAAATTGATTAAACCCTAATCTGCAAATCTGTTCAAATCCAATCAATCCAGTGCTGAAATATGTTCAAATTATGCAGAATTACTCATCAGCTTGTTCAGCATTGTATTGGACAGTGAATCTCTTACAGGTACATCTCTACTTCAATGTGTTTATTGTACTAACGCCATATTCTAAGGGTGTATTTAGCCTGCCAAATTATAGGGGATTATTTTGGAAATTATTTTTTAGGTTATTTGATCAAAATTTTATTCCTCTACAACTTGGATTATCAGATTATTAGAATATTATTAAAAATAATAATCTCGAAAATAATCTCCCATACATGTTAAACGGACCCTAAGTCATGTGTTTGGCGTACAAGATACCAGTGGCTATTGGAGCTTCGGGATACAAGGCAGTAATGTTATACCGAAAGAAGAGCGTGTTAGCGTCGCGAGGGGAAACAGGGCTCGATTTCACAGCACTCCAGTTGGTTGTCTACTGTGCAGTTGGGTTACTTGCCGGTGTCGTTGGTGGCTTGCTCGGTCTCGGTGGAGGACTCATCTTAGGGCCTTTGTTTCTCGAGATGGGAATTCCTCCTCAGGTTAGTATATTTCATATTGTGACGTTATACCAAGCGTCGGCAAAGTATTCGTCGCAAATGCTACCGTTGGTAAATTGGTCTTGTGAAACTTCTTGAAGGTGGCCGGGGCAACGGCTACATTTGCCATGACATTTTCGTCTTCAATGTCCGTCGTTGAGTATTACCTTCTCAAACGATTTCCGATTTCATATGGTACGTAAGATATCTCCTTATGATCACTACGAATCATAACTTAAGATTAACTGAACAGTGTCGTTTGTAGATTTTAGCGGTCTACCTTGTTATTGTGGCTACAATTGGTGCACCGGTAGGACAATACTCGATGAAGAGAGTGAACACGTTTCTAGGAAGAGCGTCGCCAATTATCTTCATTTTGGCATTTACCATATTTGTCAGCGCGGTTTCACTAGGTATTTACGCATTACAAACGATTTATATATAGCCTTGATCCTTGTATGAATAAGTTTTCGTCTCTCAAACATTCATCATTGATCATGCATTCATTAATCGGTCGTTTATGGTTAATGTTGTGCAGGCGGAGTAGGTATAGTAAATATGATCTACGATTTCGAGCATCACGAGTACATGGGGTTCGAGAGCCTTTGCTCGAATGATACATAGTGCTACAACTACAAGTCTTGAGTTTTGATGTTTATATTGTTTGTGTAGAGTTTACGAGCTTATGCACATAGTTTCTTTGATTTGATTCTATCATTATCGTTGTTTTGTGTTTGGGTTCAAAAATTGTACAAAACAAAAGCATATTTACAAGGTTATTCTTTCATCGTTCAACGACTTTATTCATTAGCAACTTAATTATATACGACGTGAGACTATATATCCATACATCTTGAAACTCAGACGTATGACAAAATTGTATGATTAGACTAGCGATCTTAATTAATACATGTCGTCAAGTGCAAAATCGAATATTTATTTAGGGAAAGATATATGCATTTATTCAAATATCTAATTCTTCCGATTCTTGCAATTAAGCAGGAAAGTCCGAGAGATACAATGAATCGGTCCCCGAAGTCGGAGTAAGACGCGCAATATAATGAGAAATAGATAGAGCATGGGGACTAATTTTGATCCCGTGCAATAGATTCGAAGAAAAGGAGTTGTCCAACATCGAGGAAAACAGAATGAAGAGATAAGGAGATAAAGGGCAATTGTAATGTAACCCACGTGATGACATGGATAACTTCCCCATAAACACCTCCATTATACTTAGAAGTATAAGAACCGGAATTAAGACAACTCATCACCCGCCATACCAAACCATAAGAGAAACCCATATTGGTCATAATAACCTCGAGGGAAAGTCCACTCCACTCGATCATAGGCTTTCATCATAAGAACAAAACATGAGATTTGTTATCCACAAGCCCAACATAAGAGCAAGTAGTGTTGTCCAACCGTATATGTCTTTTACTTCTTATCTAAGAGAGACGAGCCGCGGTGAGCTGTAACTCCGATGGCCTAGTATGACTATCCCCAGACCGGAGAAGAAGCAGTAGTCATGAAAGCACCATGGTCCATTGCCCAGAACAAATTGCATATCATCTTGCATGATTGTCACATATTATAATCTAAAATATTTATAAACGGATTGCTAAGGCCATGTTTGACTAGAAATTAAAAGACGTTAATTTAGATTAAAGTTTAGAAGATATATTTGTGTAAGTATTTAAATAAAAATACAGATTACGGGCAAGATTATAGATGTATTAATTGAGATTAAAAATGACCAAAAAAATAACCTCATATTACCATGGTTAAAAAAATTAATCTCCACCCATCAATTAGGATTCCACTGATACCAATTTATAAATTTGTTTAATTAAACCCATTAAAAAATAACCCCTAATAAATTTCATATAAAATTTAACCCCATTAAATCTCATCTAAATTAATCTTCAAAATAACCTTCATTTCCTACCAAATATTTTATTTTTCTTTTACTTCGTGTTGTTAGTCTAATTAGACTAATTACAATCTCAACGTCGTCGTATTGCGTAGTCTGAATAGGGTTCAACATCACTTCATAAACAACTATTAATAATACACATGGGCCTTGTGCACATGTAATTGAATTGTGTACACAATCTTTAACGTGATTGCAATCTCAAAAAATGTTGACTCACGCTAAACAACACGTAGTATCTATATTATATTGTAACATATATAACATTTTAAAATAATACTACATTTATCGTTAAATTTGAAAATATACAGTTGTATTGCGAACATATGACGTAGCTTGGACGGCTGTAGTCAACCTCAAAACCGGACAAAAAGTTTTAAAATACGTACTTATAGATTAATTTTTAAAATAAAGTGTTGGAGACTACTGACTTTCCTTTCTCTCCTTTTTATAAATAAAATATAATTATTTATAATATTTTAATGACTTGTAATATTATTTTATAATTTAAAATAGTAGAGAAAATATTAATTGTAATTTATAAATATGAATGTATGGAGGGTTAAATGGCTTTTAGTAAAATATTATATGAATTATTTATACTAATTAATATGAATGGGTACAAATATTTTATGACAATACTTGATGACTTGTAATATTAATATCATTTGTGGTCAATTTGATGACAAATGTTTATTTAAGATGTGTGGTCAGTCTTTGACTAGTGCCTTATAAAGTTCAAACTATAATTGGTAGTCACTTGACTGCCTTCACATATATTTATTAATTTTCTTTTTAAAATTTAACACATTATATTAATCACTAAACAAATATTAGGGTGAGTGTTTTTAACTTAGGGCATATTTACTAAATGTTATAAACCTTCCGTTTAGTTTATAAATTCGGGTTTACTTTTTGGTGGATGTTTACTCGTGTTCGAGTTTATTTTTGAACGAGTTTATTCGGTTTTATAAACCTCTAAAAATAACCTCCTCAATCCAAGGTTATTTTTCATGGATGAATTTATTTTTTCTTTATACCCGAAATTGCCCTCGTTCACATCTTTACAAATCCGACCATTACATTCACACCCGTGAAGTTCCTCTCCTTCAAAGCAACCACATCATTGTCGTCCACAACTATACCTTCGAGATTGGATTCTTCGATTACCCTCCAATTCATATCTAGATTGGATTATTCTTTAATTTTTTTAAGGATAAAATCTATTTTGCACTAAAATAAACCCACAATAAACCTTAAGTAAACATCCTTATCGGAATAATATATAAACTTAACGGGTTTATAAACCCAAAAATAAACTATAAACTCGTATAAACTCATTTACTTTATAAACCCGAAAAAACACAAACTTGCTAAACAAGCCCTTAATCACCACTTTTTTTTATAATTCATTTTATATGTATTTACGGTCCATTTTACATTCATTGATAGTCCAAAAAAAATATATGTTGACAATATATATTACACTTATTCGACAATCCATTTTATATGTATTGACGGTCCATTTTACACTCATTTGAATTTGGTGGAACCTTGCGAGCATTAATGTTAGCATGAAATATTGTGATATTTTAGGCACGTTTTCTAAACGTAATTGATTCATATTTATAGTCTTTGATTGAACTTTGCTGCATATGTGAGCTAGTATTACCTATATTGTCGATATGGATGTCTACACTAGTTCTATGTTGATTATAGGTGATTTGGAGCTATTTCCGAACGGAATCGAGAGAAGGAGAGTTGATTTGATATGTCCATAGATTGAGAACATTCTTTGGAAGCAAATTGGAGTTTTAGCTTGAGGAATGCACGAGGCTAGGGAAGAATCACGTTCTTGCCCTAAACCACGCTCTAAAATACGGCCGTACTACAAACCACGTTTGGTTCCACGGCCGTGGAAACCTGCAAAGGAAGCGTGATGCATTTCAGTAACTATTACGGCCGTGGGATGCATGGTACTAACCGTGACCTAATCCACGCCCTAAATTACGGTCGTGGGAACTTCCACGACCGTGATCTTGGCGGATCTTTTCGCCACACTTTGAAGCCACGATCTTTTGAAGATTGGGCCGGACCGATATTTTATCTTGCCCTATAAGAAGACAGACGAAGCAAGATTTCGGGGGCATCGCTAAGCATCATTCACCCCCGCTTAGACGCAATTTACATCTCGTTGGAGATCAAAGTCCGAGTTAGGATTTACCCTAATCCCGCACTTTTGGTGGAGATTGCTGTTGAGATTTCCGGATTGACGGAAGATCGAAGCTTTTTGGAAGATTGTTGCAAGAAGATCTCTCTTCTTGTTTAGGTTTGATTTAGAAGACGGATTGACATCCCGTTCTTCCTTCTTTCCTAAGGTTGTGATTGTTTATTTTATTCCGAATCCTTTGACAATACTTGTTCTCTTTGTGACTTTGAGATTGGTTTGAAGATTATTGAAAGTTCTTGAAAGTTTTCATCTTTCTATCTTTTAATTCTTGAATTGATATCAACATGACTGTTATTGGCTAAAAACCCTTAACAATTCTAAGGTGAAGGGTTGATAGTTGTGGCTTAGATGATGATAGATCGATCGTAAACAGATTAGACCCTGAAAGTTAGAGAGAATCGCCGACAACCTTAAATTACGGTCTGTTCTTGAGTCCACGGCCGTGGAACCTCAAGAACTAACCGTGATTTCCCTTGAGTCTACGAGTTTGCTTTTACTTTAATCCAAAGTTAAAGATTTACTTTAACTTAGTTCAGACTTGTCTTTTCTAGGTGGTAGTGAAGCCTCAACAACCTCTACCTCGATTGTGAGTGTCATAACCGTAATCGGCTAAGTTAGTCTTGATCTTTGGACTATAAGTATGGGTATTTGACATTAATTCTTGCTTTTAGAACCTTCCTATATTGAGCCTCAACAACCTGTATAGGGAGTTTCTTGTAGGTGAGTTATATAAGGTTTTTGGAACTTCACCGTACGATTACCTTACTTTAGTATACCTTTGCATATCTCAACTCTGTCTTTATATCATTAAGTATGTCTTGAATCGATTGCCACAGCTGGATACCTGGATCTTTAGGATTGTTGTTTTCCCAATATTTGCAAAACTCTCATATTTACTCGCTTGATAATCTGCAATTGAATTTGTTCCCACCCAAATCCCTGTGTTCGATACTCTGGAATACTTGCTAATCTACGCCGATCCGTACACTGCGGGTTCACTTGATTTTATTCTAGTTTTATAAATTTAAAGCTTGATTGCACGCACGTTTAGGGGCGAACAAGTTTTTGGCGCCGTTGCCGGGGATTTGGTTTCGGCCAATTTCGGTAGCCGATTGTCAAGCTTGGGAGATTGCTCTCGTTATTTGATATTATTTTGAGTGCATGCGCAGGTCTAGGAACACCGAAGATCTCTTACCTCTTGATCAAGAGCTAGAGAAAACCTTGAGGCAAAAGCGCAAGGAAAAGAAGATGGCTGAAGAACACGAACGTGATCTTCAAGCGGAGTTAGCGGAGAAGGAAGCTCAACTCCAATGGAATGAGACCCTCCGCCAGGATGAGATGGATCGCCATCAATCCCAAGTTAACAATCTACAAGACATGATCTTCCAAATGAGGGTAGAGATGAGCGACCTTAAGAATAAGGGAAGCAAGAAAACCTCAAGGAAAGGATCAAGATCTAGAAGAAGAAGTCACTCATCCGCTGATGATAGTGATTCTTCCATGCCACCTCTAGAGGAGATTGATCCCACGATCAATGTGAATCCTTTCCATCCACGGGGAGCTGCTAATCGTCGCGTTCCACTTAGGAATGCGAGGATCGAACGTGTAGATGAAGAACCAAGAACTCTCGGCCAGCGGATGGATCCAACACAACAACCACGCCGCTTGGGCGTGAATTTCGATGCTGAAGATGTGCAAGGGTTTAGCTTCAATCCTCAAGTCATTACTCTTGTTCGCCAAAACCAATTTGGCGGGACAAGCGCTGAATCTCCACACCAACACTTGCAGAACTTTGAGTGTATGATGGAGACGATGAGACCGAAGAGCGCTACTACCAACAGCTATAAGCTTAAACCTTTCTTCTTCTCCTTGAAGGGGAAAGCGTTGTCTTGGTACCAAGCTCTTCCTAGTGGGAAACTAGATACGTGGGAAGACCTTTCCGTGGAGTTCCTCACCAAATTCTTTCCGCCATCCAAAACGGCGGAACTTAGAGGTAAGATTAATGCTTTTTCCATGAGACCTAACGAAAGTTTGTTTCAATCTTGGGAAAGGTTTCAGGATTTGCTCTTGGATTGTCCTCATCATGGCATATCCAAACTTGCCTTGTTGGAGATTTACTACAAGGGGCTGGATGCGGGAACGCAATTCAACCTCCAATCCCTCTCATGTGGAACGTTCATGGACATGAGAGAAGATGACGCTTGGGACTTCATTGAGAAGCAAGCAAGAGTCATAGAGAAGTATTCCCACCGGAAAGTGGAGGGAAATCGTGTGGAGCAAGGAGCAAAGCTCACACACGAAGCTCAAAATCAGATTTTCTCCCTCAACAATGAGATCAAGGAGTTGAAGGAGGCTATCAAGACCAACTTCCCAAAGCAACAAGGGAAGGATGTTGGTTATTTGGGCAACAACAATGGCGGCAACAACAATAACCGGAACAATAACCGGAATAACAATTGGAATGGAAACAACAACAACCGGAACAACGATTGGAACAACAATAGGGGTTCAAACAACAACAATTGGCGCTCCAATCAACAAAGTTCCGGTAACTCTTATCCTTCCAACTCAAATTCACTAACTCCACCTTCCTCTTCCTCTACTCCTTTGAAAAGCCAGGGGCAATCATCTAATGGAGGAAACAATACGGAAAAGGAGAAGCCCGATCCCATGTTGGAAACAATTTTGGGAAAGCTTCAAGGGTTGGAGAACCGCCTCATCAAGGTTGATGATCAAGTTTCTAAGGTTGACAAAGCTCAAAAAGTTTTGGAAAACCAAATGTTCAACCACGCGGAGGAAGTTCCTAGAAATCAAGGGAAACTTCCAGGAAAGACGGAGGACAACCCTAAAGGAAGGGTGATGGCGATTACAACTAGGAGCGGAGTGACTACTACCGATCCGCAGCCTACGTTCGTTGAAGTCCCCGTAGAGAAGGAAAAAGAAAAGGGGAAGGAGAAGGAAGATGTCTATGTTCCTCCTCCAGCTTACAAACCTCCCCTACCATTTCCTCAATCTAGAGCGCGAGCGCGCCTAGACAAACAATTCGGTAAGTTCATAGAACTCATGAGTAAGCTGCATATTAATATATTCTTCATTGATGCTATTGTAGGTATGCCGGCTTATGGCAAGTTCTTGAAGGAGCTCCTCTCCAACAAGAGGAAGCTAGAAGACTTCGGTGAGGTCAAGATGAGTTCGGATTCTTCAGATCTTATCAAGACCATGAAGGAGAAAATGCCCCCAAAGTTGAAGGATCCGGGGTCATTTTGCATTCCCATTGGAGTGGGAGACGTCACATATGACGCTTTATGTGACTTAGGAGCAAGTGTGAGCATCATACCACTTGCATTGTGCAGGAAGATCGGTTTAGGCGACCCTAAACCGGTGAAGATGACGTTATACATGGCGGATCGATCCATCACTCGCCCCGTCGGTATTGTAGAAGACGTCCCGGTCAAGCTAGGTAAATTCTTTGTTCCCATTGATTTTGTCGTGCTTGACATTCCTGCAGATAGTCCGGTCCCGATCATACTCGGAAGACCGTTTCTTGCAACTTCCGGCTGCATGGTCGATTGCAAGAATGGTAGACTCGCTTTCGATATTGGAGAAGAAAAAGTAGAATTCGTTCTTTCCACTCTAGTGAAGGAGCCGATCTTCGACGAGGATATTTACGATGTCCAAGGTGAAGAGGGTTTATCTAGGGAAGAGGTAAGTGCGATTCTCTTTAACGATCCTTTACAAAAAGTCATTACCATGAGTCTAGCAGATGTAGGGGAAGAAGGAGAGTGCAAAGAGGAAATTGAAGCCTTAGAAGCACAAGAAGAGATGCATGAAGTAGAGTTTGAGAAACTCCACGATGAGGCTGAGAATGTTAGAATCCACGGTCATACCCTGTATTCCACGACCGTGGATTTCACAACCAAAATCGACCTCCATTCCAGGGGATTACACGGCCGTGGAACACATGGCGAGGCCGTAATTCTGACCGTGGAAGAAGGTGATCGGCATACTCCTTCAACTTCATTTGATTCTTCTCCAACTCACTCAACACCCTTAGAAACTTCTAAGGAAACGTCGGATGCTCCTCAAGGATCATTGGAAGCTCCGAAAGTGATGGAACTCAAACCACTTCCTACTCATCTAAGGTACGCTTTTCTAGGATCTAATTCTACCTTTCCGGTTATTGTTAGCTCCGAACTGAGCATAGATGAACATGAGCAGCTCATGATTGTCCTTAGAAAACATAGAAAAGCCATAGGCTATACTATTGAGGACTTAGTAGGAATTAAACCCTCCCTATGTATGCATAAGATACTAATGGAGGAGGATTTTAGAACTTCAAGACAACCTCAAAGGCGGTTGAATCCGACCATGAAGGAGGTTGTCAAGAAGGAAATTCTTAAACTTCTTGATGCAGGTATCATCTATCCTATCTCCGATAGCAAGTGGGTGAGTCCAGTTCAAGTAGTTCCGAAGAAGGGAGGAATGACAGTCATCACCAACAAGAACAACGAACTCATTCCAACCCGAACCATGACTGGATGGCGAATGTGCATAGACTACCGCAAGCTCAACAACGCAACGCGGAAGGATCACTTTCCATTGCCATTCATCGATCAAATGCTTGAAAGGTTAGCACAACATTCACATTTTTGCTACCTTGACGGTTATAGTGGTTTCTTTCAGATTCCGATACATCCGGATGATCAAGAGAAGACCACATTCACGTGCCCTTGGGGTACGTTCGCCTATAGAAGAATGCCGTTCGGGCTTTGCAACGCCCCAACCACCTTTCAACGGTGCATGATGGCCATCTTCTCCGAATACGTAGAGGAAATCATGGAAGTCTTTATGGACGACTTCTCCGTATACGGTTCCTCTTTTAACGATTGCCTTTCTAACCTTTCTCTTGTTTTACAAAGGTGTGAAGACACTAACCTAGTTCTTAATTGGGAGAAGTGTCAATTCATGGTTAAGGAAGGAATCGTATTAGGTCACTTAGTCTCTAGTAGAGGGATAGAGGTAGACAAGGCTAAGATAGAGACCATAGAGAAACTTCCTCCCCCAATTTCGGTGAAAGGGATAAGAAGTTTCCTAGGACATGCTGGATTTTATAGACGTTTCATTAAGGACTTTTCTCAGATATCAAAACCTCTCACTAATCTATTGATGAAGGATGCGGTTTTTGAGTTTTCACAGGAATGTTTGGATGCGTTTAACACCATTCGGCATGCTCTAATTTCAGCACCTATTATCCAACCTCCGGATTGGACTCTCCCCTTCGAAATTATGTGCGATGCTAGTGACGTAGCAATTGGAGCTGTTCTTGGACAACGAAAGGAAGGGAGAACCCATGCCATATACTATGCTAGCAAGACGCTAGATGAAGCGCAGCTCAACTACGCCACTACCGAGAAAGAATTTCTAGCCATTGTCTACGCTATTGACAAGTTTCGCTCTTATCTTGTAGGTGCAAAGGTGATTGTCTACACGGATCATGCTGCGATCCGGTACCTCCTTGCGAAGAAAGACGCGAAGCCAAGGCTAATTAGATGGATTCTTCTCCTACAAGAATTCGATCTTGAGATCCGCGACAAGAAAGTTCAGAAAATTCTGTTGCGGATCATTTGAGTCGTCTAACACACCTAGGGGACGACCATCTACCCATTGATGACTCCTTTCCAGACGAACACTTACACATCATCGAGGAGTGCATCAACGTGATCTCCAAAGGTAACGAACCGTGGTTTGCTGATTTTGTTAACTATTTGGTTTGCCAGGAGACACCGCCCAGACTATCCTACGCACAAAGGAAGAAGTTCTTTAAGGACGTCCGGGAATACTATTGGAACGAGCCTCTCCTCTTTAAGAGAGGTCCGGATGGCATCATTTGGCGATGTGTGCCGGAAGATGAGATGCAAAGTGTCATCCGTCATTGTCATTCACTACCTTGTGGAGGACACGCTAGTTCGAACAAGACTAGCGTAAAGGTATTGCAATCTGGATTCTATTGACCTACTTTATTTAGAGATGTGCAATCCTTTGTTTCTTGCTGCGATGCTTGTCAAAGAACAGGCAATATTTCTAGAAGGAACGAGATGCCCCTCAACAACATCCAAGAGGTGGAGATTTTCGACGTTTGGGGAGTTGATTTCATGGGACCATTCCCATCTTCTTGTGGAAACCAATACATATTATTGGCGGTAGACTACGTTTCTAGATGGGTGGAAGCAATTGCCTCTCCCACAAATGATGCCATGGTGGTGGTTAAGTTCTTCAACAAGACCATCTTTCCTCGATTTGGAACACCAAGGACGATCATTAGTGATGGAGGTTCTCACTTCATAGCCCGTCGCTTTGAAGCTCTTCTAACTAAGTATGGGGTTACTCACAAGATCGCTACCCCTTATCATCCACAAACTAGTGGACAAGTTGAGATCTCAAATAGGGAGATCAAAGGAATTCTAGAAAAGACGGTTTCAAGGACTAGGAAGGATTGGTCCTTGAAGCTAGATGATGCATTATGGGCGTACCGGACTGCGTACAAGACTCCCATAGGAACCACACCATACAACCTTGTGTATGGGAAGTCTTGTCACTTGCCGGTGGAGCTGGAGCACAAAGCGTTTTGGGCTATCAAGTGGCTGAATTTCGGCATGAAGGAAGCGGGAGAGAAGCGTCTCCTAGACATCAATAAGCTGGATGAACTTCGCTTGAACGCCTATGAAAACGCCAAGATCTACAAGGAAAGGGCAAAGCGTTGGCATGATAAGCATATCATTCCAAAGGACTTCAAAGAAGGAGATCAAGTTCTCCTCTTTAATTCACGACTTCGCCTCTTTCCAGGTAAGCTTAAATCCCGTTGGACCGGACCCTTTCTAATTAAGCGTATTTTCCCCATGGTGCAGTTGAAGTATGGGGTGAAGCGAGCGGAAGTTTTAAGGTGAACGGCCAACGACTAAAGAAGTATATCGCCGGAACTCCAAGTTGAGGAGTTTGCACCTACCGCACTCGAATAAGTGCGAGATTGGTCTAGCTACGGACCTTAAACAAAGCGCTTCTTGGGAGGCAACCCAAGGTATTGCATTTTCGTTTTTGTTTTTGATTCATAGTTTAGCTTAGAATAAACGTTTTTGCTTTGTTTTTGCCTCGATATCTTCCGGTATGTTCGTGTTTTTGGCTGTAGGATCGATGGAAAAGGAAAAGAGGAGAGTAATGTTGAAGAAAAGCGACGAAATTCGGACTTTGGAGCTTTACAGAAGGTTCCACGGTCTAAATCACGGTCGTCATAGCTACAGTGGCCGTAATTCCCAAAAGCCTTTGAAAAATCACCAAAACCACGGTTCCGTACACTTCCACGGCCGTGGAACACCCCGACAGACCGTGATTTTCAAAATTTTGCCTGCAAATATATAAACCACGTTCTTCACAAAACTCACCCCAAAAACCCCTCTTTCCACGACCTAATTGCCGGAATTCCACGCCTCCTCTCAAATCTTCGTTTTCCAACCGTTTTCGACGATTCTTCTTCCCAAACTGCAGCAAATTCAACCACAAACAACATCCAAGCGACGAATCGAGCGGAAATTCATCAACAAACTCGCATTTCGGGTTTTTCAATCCGAAAAAGAGGTTTATTCTTTCTTCTTGATTCTCGCTAATTTGGTTCGTTTTTGCTATAGATTTTTAGGAAGAACTGATAGGGACTGGAAGGAATTAGACTAGGACTGCTTGTTGTGGTGATTGCTTGTGAATTTGCTGAGATTCGTGAAATTCTGGGACGAACCACGGTCACTGGGTAAACCACGGCCGTAATTCCTGAAGAACAGACCGTAATTTTGGTGTAGAATGGATTTCGTAAGGAGAATGTCGGGAAGGATAAAAGAGAAGAAGGGAGAGCAGAATAAGAAAAGAAAGGGCAATCCTTCCTCCTCCTCATCCTCTAGGGCACCACCACCCTCATCCCCCTCACTACCATCCTCACCTTCACCTCCATCTTCACCTCCTCACCCTAGAATCCCGACCATACATGAGAACCATCTTGCTGCATTTGAGAGGATCACAGAGAGGGCAGTAATTGGCCCTAGATATTTGTTGTTGGAGGATCTACATCCTCTCAACATAGTTGATGACCTTACATGGCTCTTGGATAGAGCCGGATTACTTGTCTTCACGAACATTCGTGAAGACGCCTATGAGGAGATCACCCGGGAGGTTGTGACGTCTTTCGAGCACAGCCACGTAGATAGGACCGTCTCTTTCCGTCTCATGGAAAGAGACTACCATTTGAGTATTGTTGAGTTTGGGACTATTTTTGGATTTCATGAGACCTTCAATGGTCGATTTCCGAGTGGAGTTTACCCTAAGGATTTTTGGAAGGAAGTTGCAATGATTTACGCCGACGAGGACCGTTGGCAACCCACTGATACCAAGGCTAGATTGATGTACCATCTAGCCTTGAAGATAGCTCACCGTGTTCTTTCGGAGTGTCTCTTTCCTAGGACGGAGACGCCCCAAAAGATCAAGACGGATGAGCTATTCTTGCTCTATTGTATGCTTATTGGACGCCGTGCAGATTGTGCTACTCTCTTGGCTGCTACGATGAGCAAGCTCAAGAACAAGAAGAAGGGGAACATCGGGTATGGTGGGATAGTTACCCACATTGCTAGGAGTTTTGGTGTGGATTTTTCTGCTTGCACTCGCATACCGGCCGTTCCTTTAGGGCTACATGCATTCATGGTTAGGGGTCTCATTTTCCCCACACATGGAGGTCCGCCTTATGCGGGCATGCCTTGGGAGAGTAGGACAGGCAGGGGTATAGAGTGGCTGCCGGAGTATTCCATTATGGCGGGACGCCATAATTGGAAGGAGACGTTCGCTGCGATGCATGCGAACAGGATAGTAGCTCCCCCTTACGTCCCACCACCGGTTGTCGAGGAGGAGGATATGGGAGATCAGTTTGAGAGTGGAGGAGTAGCTGAGGAGGAGTTTGGCACGTTTCCGGATCAGCCGGAGGCGGCCCCAGATGTACCTAGACGTTCACCACGTCCAGCTAGAGCTTCAGGCTCGTCATCTCGCCGCGCTAGCGTGAGTGAGAGGCCCACGTGGATGACCACACCTCCCATATGGTATGGCATTCCCCCTCCTTGGTCCACGGAGCAGCCAGCAGCACCACCACCACCACCACCACCATCCGACGCCCCAGCATGGTACAGTCACGCCCCGGGATGGTACGAGCAGATGCCGGATTGGGCTACCGGACTTTCAGAGAGAGTAGGAGCGCTGGAGATCCGGGCCGACGCTAGAGACGGACGCCTCGACGACCTCGACCACATGATGAGGGACGTCTACCGCCAGCAGTTTGGACGGCACTACGACTCCAGCTTCTCCCCATTCCCGCCTCCGCCGGCGCCGCAGTGATTAGATGCATGACCGTTCGTTTTAGACATTCCCGCCACCACTTTGTGAGTTTCTTTTCTTTTCTTTCTTTTCCTTCTTTCTTTTGAACATTAGGGACAATGTTCGTCCTAAGTATGGGGTGGGATGTACTAAAAAGTTTGTAATAACTCTACTTACTATGTTCGCTTTCAATTGAGACTATCGTTGCATGTTCATTATGTGTTGCACGTTTCCTTATTGCATTGCATGAAAATTGACTTGAAAAACCCATAAAAATTGAAAATTTTTTGAAACTCTTGAGCTTCTAATGAATTGAGATGATTTCTATGATAATCACTACTTGTGAATTGAGTTTAATGACAATTGCATGCTTAAAAGGATTGTGAATTGAAAAGAATTTGAATGAATAAATTTTACCTCTTTTGCAAGCTTTATAATGTGAAAATGTTACCTAAATCATGCTAGGAAATTGAAGTTGAAGTCACATTATAAGTTCCTATACTTCTTGTTGAAATGATTAAGGCAATTCGATACTTTCTTTCTTCTTTCTTTGATCATCTAGCTCCTCATTGAAATATTAGCCTCCTTTACCTATCCGGGAATTTGGAGAAGTGAATGAGAAAAAGGCATGTTTGATGTGGGAGGGCCATGAGAGCAATTATTTGCAATCAAATGAATAGAAAGAAATTGTAGGTTTGGGGAAGTCAATCATGACGATGAGTAACTCGGCACCATTCACATAGCCGGGTGTTTGTGTCTTGCCAAAATCGGATTGAGCGATATTCCTAGCGGATTATGGTATGTGCGCTAAGGGTTTGAGGCATCTCTTGAAAAATTGAGAAACGCCGATCTCCTAGGCTTCGGTTTTTGTGCACCTCTATCCATAACTCCAAAAGTAAAGTCGAAAAATGAATAGGAGAGAGCGAAGCTCTAAGTTGAAGTGTTGCGGGAACCGCATAAGAAGAAGAAGGTAGTTGTCCACTTTCCCGGATTTATGCACCACTTTCCCTTAAAGTTTTCCCTTCCTTTCCATATTCTAAACCTTTTCTTTGAAAGTCCTTAAGATCAAAAGAATGTTATATGACTTGGTGATCTAAATTGAAGTTTCTTGTGATTGATTTTGTTAATGTTTGAAGGTTATAATGCTTGTTTGGAAGTCAAATTGGTTCATGAATTTTCTTTGCTTTTTACTCTTCAATTGAGTGTGTGAAAGTTTGATAAACGATTGAAGCAAGGTTTGAGAATGATCTACTCTTTAGAAGTCACGTTCATCCAAAAAGAAGGTACACATATTTCATCCTAACTCTTGTTTAAAGCTTTTTGAAAGACCTTGCTTAGGGACAAGCAAGTGTTAAGTATGGGGTTATTTGTTAGCATGAAATATTGTGATATTTTAGGCACGTTTTCTAAACGTAATTGATTCATATTTATAGTCTTTGATTGAACTTTGCTGCATATGTGAGCTAGTATTACCTATATTGTCGATATGGATGTCTACACTAGTTCTATGTTGATTATAGGTGATTTGGAGCTATTTCCGAACGGAATCGAGAGAAGGAGAGTTGATTTGATATGTCCATAGATTGAGAACATTCTTTGGAAGCAAATTGGAGTTTTAGCTTGAGGAATGCACGAGGCTAGGGAAGAATCACGTTCTTGCCCTAAACCACGCTCTAAAATACGGCCGTACTACAAACCACGTTTGGTTCCACGGCCGTGGAAACCTGCAAAGGAAGCGTGATGCATTCCAGTAACTATTACGGCCGTGGGATGCATGGTACTAACCGTGACCTAATCCACGCCCTAAATTACGGTCGTGGGAACTTCCACGACCGTGATCTTGGCGGATCTTTTCGCCACACTTTGAAGCCACGATCTTTTGAAGATTGGGCCGGACCGATATTTTATCTTGCCCTATAAGAAGACAGACGAAGCAAGATTTCGGGGGCATCGCTAAGCATCATTCACCCCCGCTTAGACGCAATTTACATCTCGTTGGAGATCAAAGTCCGAGTTAGGATTTACCCTAATCCCGCACTTTTGGTGGAGATTGCTGTTGAGATTTCCGGATTGACGGAAGATCGAAGCTTTTTGGAAGATTGTTGCAAGAAGATCTCTCTTCTTGTTTAGGTTTGATTTAGAAGACGGATTGACATCCCGTTCTTCCTTCTTTCCTAAGGTTGTGATTGTTTATTTTATTCCGAATCCTTTGACAATACTTGTTCTCTTTGTGACTTTGAGATTGGTTTGAAGATTATTGAAAGTTCTTGAAAGTTTTCATCTTTCTATCTTTTAATTCTTGAATTGATATCAACATGACTGTTATTGGCTAAAAACCCTTAACAATTCTAAGGTGAAGGGTTGATAGTTGTGGCTTAGATGATGATAGATCGATCGTAAACAGATTAGACCCTGAAAGTTAGAGAGAATCGCCGACAACCTTAAATTACGGTCTGTTCTTGAGTCCACGGCCGTGGAACCTCAAGAACTAACCGTGATTTCCCTTGAGTCTACGAGTTTGCTTTTACTTTAATCCAAAGTTAAAGATTTACTTTAACTTAGTTCAGACTTGTCTTTTCTAGGTGGTAGTGAAGCCTCAACAACCTCTACCTCGATTGTGAGTGTCATAACCGTAATCGGCTAAGTTAGTCTTGATCTTTGGACTATAAGTATGGGTATTTGACATTAATTCTTGCTTTTAGAACCTTCCTATATTGAGCCTCAACAACCTGTATAGGGAGTTTCTTGTAGGTGAGTTATATAAGGTTTTTGGAACTTCACCGTACGATTACCTTACTTTAGTATACCTTTGCATATCTCAACTCTGTCTTTATATCATTAAGTATGTCTTGAATCGATTGCCACAGCTGGATACCTGGATCTTTAGGATTGTTGTTTTCCCAATATTTGCAAAACTCTCATATTTACTCGCTTGATAATCTGCAATTGAATTTGTTCCCACCCAAATCCCTGTGTTCGATACTCTGGAATACTTGCTAATCTACGCCGATCCGTACACTGCTGGTTCGCTTGCTTTTATTCTAGTTTTATAAATTTAAAGCTTGATTGCACGCACGTTTAGGGGCGAACAATTAACCTCACTCCCACCATCATCACTGATCAACTGATGCACTGCCGCCTCAACCACCTCACAAGATCCCCCAACTCAACCTGCCCTCTTTGAGTGCTCCATCTATACCCACAACTCCCCAACCAATTGACCTAACCTCGGGAACACTATCTCTACCATCCAACTCCTCAACTCCAACACACCATGGACTCTTTTGGGATACTTCAATGTTACGCTTACCCTTGACGAAAAGATCTCCAACAATACTCCCTCGCTCTCACAAAACTCTATTGAGATCTCCTCTTGCCTGAACCAAAATCACCTCTCCGATCTACCCTATATAGGATGTAAGTTTACCTTGAACAACAAGCAAACCAATTTCAGAACCTGGTGCAAACTAGACCATATTATCACCAACCCTTCCTGGATCACCTCCTTCCCAAACATCACCGCCTTCTTTGACCAACCCTACATATCGGATCACTCTCTTGCCATCCTCTCGCTTGATAACTCCAACTCCACCCAAAAAACCCAATTCAGATTCAACAATGCATGGGCCATGCATGAAAGCTTTCACACAAATGTCCTGAGCGCCTAGAGCATCAACATAGTGGGTCATTCTATGTACAAGCTTGTCAACAAGCTAAGGCTTCTCAAGCCGTTCCTAAGAAATACCCCAACAAAAATTTCGAATCAATCCACTCGACCATTCATGAGCTAGAGGATCTTCTTTCTAACACACATGAGGCACTCCCACCCAAACCCTTGACCCCAATCTTCATGAATATGAGAAAAGCACCATTATCAAGCTCAATGTCAAACCTTGATCCTCTCAGAGTCACTATGGCCTAGATCGCCAAATCCAAATGGATCAAACACGACGACCAATGTACGTCCTTCTTCTTTAGAAGCATTAAGTCCAGACGGAGCGCTAACAAGGTCAATGCCATCCAAAACCCTTCCAACAACACCATTCATGACCCTGTGTGCAATGCTTCCATCTTAACCAACCACTTCACATCCATCCTTGGACCCTCAAACCTTCCATGTCCTGACCCCATACCCGACATCCCTCTCCCCACACTTAGCCCATATGATGTACAAAAGATCTCTATACAAGTCACCCATCAAGAAATCAAAAATGCTCTTCATAGCATATGAGACAATAAAGCCCCTAGGTAGGATGGCTACAATGTTTTATCCTGGGACACCATTCAAAAGGACTTCACTGATGGCATCCTTGACTTCTTCTCTTATGGCAAGAAGCTCAAGCAAATAAATCATACCGCCATCTCTTATTGCCAAAAAAGATAACCCTACAGCCCCAACCGATTACCGTCCAATATCTTGCTGCAACACCACATATAAGACTATTGCTAAAACCTTGTCTACCCGCATCAACTCTATCATACCATCCATTATTGGTTCTTACCATAGCGCTTTGTCAAGGGTAGGTCGATCAAACACAACATACTTATTTGCAATGAGCTCCTAAATATATATAACTAGAAGAACAACTCCCCAAGATGTGCTCTCAAGATTGGCATCACTAAAGCTTTTGATTCCATTGATCACAATTTCATTCTTCAATGCCTTCGCAAATTTGGATTCCCTAAGAGCTTCGTCCTCCTAATTAAAGAATGTATCACCACTACTTCTTACTCTCTTAACATCAATGGTACCCTCAAAGGTTACTTCAAAGGAATTAGGGGTAAGACAAGGTTGCCCACTTTCCCCACCACTCTTCGTGATTGTTATGGAGGTCCTCTCCTCCATGATCACTTCTAACACCTCCAACCCGAACTTCAACACCCATCCAAAATACCACAACCCAAAAATCACCCACCTATATTTTGCTGATAACCCGATGTTGTTTTGTAGGGGAGATCTCTAACCTATCCTCATCTTGAAGCAAACACTGGATTCCATTGGCAATGTGTCTGGGCTCAAGATCAACCTGACCAAGTCAACCATTTTCCTTGGGGGACTTGCTCCCAACCAAGCCACTCAACTCACCACCTCCTCAGAGCTCTCCAATGTCTCTCTTCCCTTCCATTACCTAGGGGTGCCTATTGGCAGTAGACGTCTCAATCTTAGTGACTATCAACTAATCATTCACAACATCACGAGAAGATCCACTCCTAGACTGCAAAACTGCTCTCATATGCCGGTAGAATGCAAATCACCTCTTCAATTCTCATGTCTATGTACTTTTATTGGTGCTTGGTTTTCCTTATTCCTCCCACCATCATCAACAAAATTCAGAGCCTACTACGCTCGTTTATCTAGTCTAGTAAGGACTATAGTATCAAGTCTCGATCTTGTTGCATGGAATATCATTTGCTCCCCTAGGAGTAAGGGCGGTCTTTGATTCAAATAGCTCCTATATTGGAGCAAGGTATGTCTTGCCAAACTCATTTACGTCGACCTAGATTCAAAAGCTAGCAATTTATGGTGCGATTGGAACAAAAAGAACATCCTCAGAAGACACAATATATGGAGCTGCCAACACAACTACAACCACAACCACAACTGGAACTCTATCCTGGCCAACACTTCAAACCTAAATGGCAATATATACTCATCTACACCTCTAACCGATCCTTTTGCACAAAGAAAGCATACACCATTCTCATGAATCCTTCACCCTCTCCTACTACCATGAACTTTGACACAATGTGAAGGGCCTGAACATCCCCAAGTCCAATTTCATTTCTTGGATCGCCAAACACTCTAGACTGCCCACCCTCACAAAACTCCTTCAATTGAACATTTTCTCCAATCCTGCCTGTAAGTTATGCCACAACCAGCAAGAGGACGAAGATCACCTCTGGACTAAATGCAACTACATCACTCTCGTCTTGGACATCATCTCTCGATGGACAACGACACCTTACCCCCTCCATACCTCCAGAACATATGGACTTGGCATGAAGTACAACCCAAGGAGAAAACCAACCACATGGACAATATCAGAATCTCCTCTATTACTGTCTTCGTCTATTTTATCTGGAAAGCTAGAAACAACGCACTCTACAACAACACTCTCACTCATACTACCACCTATGCTAATGAGGCCATTTGTGCGATCAAATACAACACTGTGATGCACTGGATTAATCGCTCTAATGACTCTACCTCTGGGGCCAACCTGCTAGGGATTCACCTTAGCTAAAAGCTCCCCCCATTTTTCCCTCATCTCTCTGTTATGCTCCATGATCTTGTAAATTTCCTTTCTTTCTCAATATACGTAAATTCAAAAAAAAAAACTCGTTTCGCAATATAAACATCCAAATTCTGGAATAAAGCCTTCAAACACAATTATTTATAATCTTGTAGACAATTATTTAAAAATAATCATTTTAATATTATAGAATATAATAACTTCAATCCTCACAAGGAAATTTCCACTTCCATAGCTCACAATTTTTATAAAAAATCTTATAATACTCTAGAAAGTACTCCACTTTATAATCAATATGAACCGAATAATAATTATTGTACTATTATAAATAACATATTTGACATATATATATTATAAGGGCAATATCAAAAAGTCTTTTGTAATAAGACTCCTTTATACACGATCATTTGGTCAATTATCGCTTTCGCACTTCATTTACGTCCATATTATATTTCTTTAATATATATATACACACCTGATCACATGTAACTCACTTCTTAATTTTTTATTATTATTTTTATCTAATCCCTTTTGTAAATGAAGCTTTAAATTGAGCACTTATTTTCTTACGTCCAAACACCAAATCCTTCACCCATTCCTCATCATAATCTTTTTTTAGTACAATCTTTGGCTGGTGGCGATGGTGAAACCTAGTCGAGCAGCGGCGGCGTTGGTGGTGATTGCCGCCTGTTACTTGGTGTTGCTTGCTTCGGCCGATGAGACACGTCAGAATACGACATCATCGTCTTCTACAAGCAAAAGTTCAAATACTTACACCCACACTTGGCCGGTATATATCTATACACCTAATGTTATAGAGAGAGTATAGATTATATGAGAACATGTCTTATCGTGTAATCATGAGAACAATTCGTAGTTATTATTAGTTTTGTTACGAAGGTGTTATATCGTTTAATGTATTATTCGTAGTTATTGTTGGTTGAAGGGATTGTTCGTAGTTATTATTAGTTTCAGAATATTATTTATCTAATAATTATGATATCTACCCTAAATCTCGACGCTTAATACTCATCGTCCGACGGTTTAAGATTGTTCTCATGATTACACGATAAGGTTGTTATCGTGTGTGTGACTGTGCTATATGAATGCTATTGTATTTTGCTATTATTTTCTCTTATTGACTAATGATCATTATAGGAGATGGAGTTTGGGTGGAGAATAGTAGTAGGCTCCATTATGGCGTTTTGTGGGGCGGCGTTTGGAAGCGTTGGTGGCGTAGGTGGTGGCGGGATTTTTGTTCCGATGCTTACTCTTGTTATTGGCTTCGACACTAAATCCTCAGCTTCGATGTCAAAGTGTAAGTTGAAAAACTAATTGAAAATGATTTTTATATTAGATGAACTTACACACAAGTTTCTGAATTTCATACTAAAATTAATATGACATAAAAAATTTTTTACTACGTAAGCATTATGTCACTAATATTGATTAACGTATGTCCACATCACTAATTATATTTGCATTTGACATCATTTTGAAATTTTAAAACAAAAGTTACCCTCATGCAATTACAAGATTATGTAATTATTATTGCCTTTTACATTATAATAAAATCTAGTGCTAGAAGGTGAATCGATAATGGTTAATAATTTGGATTAACGTAATAGATCGCCCATGATAATACAAACAACTGAAATATTTCTCTATGGATTTGAATTCTTGTATATGAATTTCACGTACAAGAATAATCAAATCATTTGTGTACAAAAAAAATAACTAATAATATTTTTGTTATTTTTGAGTTATTTGTATATGATACAATAATCGTGTACACTACCAAACACAGATCCATTCTTCATGACTACATTCGTTTATTATTATTTTTTTATATTTTTTTTGTAAGAATTATAAAATTACAAGAATATACGTCTAATTTACAAGAATAAGTTACAAGAAATACGTCTCATTTGCATGCCTATTGAAAAATTATTATAGACTTTAAACTGAATAATCTCGTAATTATTCACCTTCTTTATTTAGATTTTTATATTATAATTTTCAGATTTTGTAGATTTATTCTTGTGACTAAAATAAGATAAATTGAGATATGATAACATGTTCAATTTATCATTATTTGTTAAATGATGTTATTTACCTAATAATTTATATGCCTGAGTTATTTAGTACATCAAATTTATGTTTGGGTGCATTTCATCTAAGTTTTTTTAAAAAAATCTTTAGACATATATATTAGGTTCACGTACTTCATGTGACAATATATCATAAACATCTCAACTACTTTAATCACCTTAAACTAAAATAAGATAGTTTTTCTTTCTTTTTTGCTTGTAAATAAGGACTTGTTTGGTCGTATACTTGTACGTAGGCATGATCGTCGGGGCAGCTGCATCAACGGTTTACTACAACATTAGACAAAGACATCCGACACTCGACATGCCAGTCATCGACTATGACCTCGCACTTCTCTTCCAACCGATGCTCGTGCTCGGTATCAGCATTGGGGTTACCTTCAATGTCATCTTTGCTGATTGGATGGTCACGTTGGTACTCATCATTCTTTGCCTAGGTAAGGTAATTAAAGTGTTACAAGTTACACTTAAGTTGCTATATGTATGTGTACTTAATTCAAGTTCAATGTCAAACAAGTTCATTTTGGTTCATATTAGGGTTTGGTTATATTATTTCGAGTTTGCATGTAATTCTATTTATTTTTCGTTTATATAGTTATATTGTTTTGGAACCTCGTAGTTACATATTTGTAACTACATGATCCAACATAGGCTCATTAATTTTTCCTTACTAATGCAGTAACCTCAATTAAGGCTTTCTTTAAAGGCATTTCGAAATGGAAGAAAGAAACTATCCAAAAGGCGAGTATTCATCTCTTTTCATTTCTCACCATTTTCTCGATCTATTTATACTTATTTGTTTGTTCCATCTTGTGAATACTTTTCGGACTATTTTAGGAGGCCGATCGGATAATAGCAACGGGTAAGCTCGTCTCATATTCAATCCATTCCCATCATACATACATACAACCTAGCTTTGCTCTATTGATCTACATTGCCTTTTACACTTTCCTTGATTGTTACATACACTAACTATGCTAACATTGAATTGTGATTTAACTTGGATCAGAACTGGACATAAGTACACCAACCAATGAACTCGAAAACCAATCTTTACCCGGAGGATCAAACAAACGCATAAAGGTACATGTGATCGAATAGTATGTTCATACATAATTTGGCATGACATGTGTGTATATATGAGTGTCACTAGCCTTTACACAAAAAGCTAGTCCAATTGACAAAGTGTAAAGTAGTTTACCAACCTTATACACCGGTTTTAAAATTCTCCTTAAATATAACCAATTCCGTTTTCTCAATACAAATTATGCAGGTTCCCTTCATAAAAAACGTGCATTGGAGAAAACTCGGTATCATTGCTTGTGTTTGGATCGCTATTCTCGCGCTCCAAATCATCAAGGTAACTTGATTAGAAATTAGTCATATATTGTTGATAATCAACTAATTTGTTAATGTTCATTTTTTTTGGTTGAAATGCAGAGTTACACCTCTAATTGCTCAAAATTATATTGGGTGTTCAACCTTTCGCAAGTATGACTTTCTACCCTCACTAAACATAGATACTAGCTAGTGTTCATTTATCTCTATATCTGTATATACTCACTAATGGTCATTGTCAATGATCGATCTATTAGATCCCTGTGGCGCTTGCAGCGTCAGGATACGAAGCCGTGAGGCTATACAAAGGGAAGACGAAGATCACCTCACGAGGTGATAAAGGAACCGACTTCAAAGCACGACAATTGGTCTTCTATTGCTTCACTGGCGTGTTTGCCGGAACCATTGGGGGACTTGTAGGTGTTGGTGGAGGTACAATAATGGGGCCTTTGTTTCTCGAAATGGGAATTCCGCCTCAAGTGGCGAGTGCGACATCTACCTTCGCTATGTTGTTCTCTTCATCTATGTCAGTGGTTGAGTACTACCTTCTCAAACGATATCCTATTCCATACAGTAAGTCGTTTGTGTTGATATAATAACTTTTCACATTTAAAGTTTGGAAATTCCGAGCCTAATATATCCTATTTCATATTGTAAGTAACCATAACTTATTACTTTTGTGGATGTAGCTCTCTACTTCGTAGGAGTGACAACCATTGCCGCACTTGTCGCACAATATGTCGTCAAGAGAGTGATTGCTATGTTGGGAAGAGCATCTCTCATCATCTTCGTCCTCGCCTTCACAATCTTCATTAGCGCGTTTTTGATCAGTAAGTTACCCCACCAAAATTTGAAACAACATATATATAGTCTTAGAACAAGTTCACAAGACAATGACGTTAAGTGTTATAACTAATAAGTCAGACGGTTGCACTTAAGGACATTATTTCCTAAATCAATCCATTATTTTGATTCGTTTTTTTGTTTAAATTCTCTTATAGTGGGAGAAGGCATTGTAAATACGGTCCACAAGATCCACCGTCACGAGTACATGGGTTTCGAGAGCCTTTGTTCAAGCCACTAGCTACTCACGTACACTCGGCTCCTGCATGGAATTTCCCCTATAGGCTTTATCGATTTTCTTAAAAAAAGCGATACGTATATTTGTATTAGGTAAAACAAAATGGGTCTCTCTTTTACGTTCAAAATCAACGGATTGATATTGATTTATGAACCTACTAGATTGTCTCTTTTTAGTAATAAAGGTTAATTTACATCTGTTGATCACTATGAAATTAACCATTTTTTTGATGAAAACTATGAAATTAACCATTGTTAGCTTGATTATGAAGCTTACTTATGTTCTTATGGATATATAGTTGTTGTGACTAAGCCCAAAAAATCACGTTTGTAATGTGGCCCATTTTGTTAATGGAAAAGTGCACTAAGCCCTAATCCAACTTAGCTAGAAGATTTACCGATATAGCCCATTTTCAATTTTTAATATTTCCGTCAAGCATAATGTTTTACTAGTGTAAGTTTATTGCACTTCTTATCGGACTCGGGAAAAAACGAGTAAAGTTTTAACATGCTCATGTTCGGCTTGTTTATAAATGAGTAAAGTATAAGCAAAGTTTAAACTTCAACCGAACTTTAAAATGTGGTCATACTTAACTTAGTTGAATCGGAGTTGGTTGTCCGGCTTGTAAGGCTCAATCCCAGCAGATAAACCCGTTGAACTTTCATTCAAAACCACCATGCAAGTGTAACTAGAGGAGTAGCACATCAACCTTACATACTAAGTTCGGAATGTCCTCAACTTTTGACGTGAGAACTTATTATCTCCAACACGCCTTCGCAAGTGAACTAGAGGATATAGACCCGAGTTGCACTTGCCCGTAGGTTAAGATCGTGAGCCGAATAGAGGCTAACCACTTTGATACCATGTTACATTTTTTTTTTTTCTGTCCCAGGACATTACACGTGGAGGCACACGTCCAGTGATCCACAGACATAAAAACATGGGGTTCTATTCTAAAACCAACCGACAATAGTAGGAGTCACTCACGGGTTTACATATTAGACTCACAACTTAATGTGTTATCGACGTGAAACATTTTACCCCTCACATCTCAACAGTAAAAACCAAAAAATCCAGTTTTAATACATTTACCGCGAAGCTAATGGTGTCGTAGACTTTCTTATTGATCTTGCTTTTTAACTTCCCGGTGGGCATCATGTTTTAAAGGATCCGCCCTATAAACCTTTTGTCCATGTTAAACAATAATGCCAGAGGTGTAACAACCCAACGATATATGTCCTTTATTAGCCTCTATTGTAATTTTCTAGGCCCTTGAGCACTTCGAACATTCGTAAAACAAAAAAAAAAACTAATTAATCTTTTTTCTAAACCTAAACCTAAACCGAACTCGAGTAACTCGAATCATATAAAAAACCTCTCCAAAAAAACACATCAACCATAATCTGATTAAGCAAATGCAAATCTGCTGGACACCAACCACTTACGTATGAATCCATTTATGACTCAAACTCACGACGATTTCTTACAAAAATGAAAACATATCTTCAATCTTTGACTATTCTTACGTATATGATAAATCATTTGCGTACAGAATGACCTTCCTCGCCCAGCTTTGCGATATTGTATTTTTCTTATTTTTTACAGTATTTTTTATATTTCCATCTAAGCTTAATTTGGGAGTAAACAAAAGAAGAAGAACAAAAATCATATGGCAGCTGACAATGCAATTTGTTAGGGTTAACTGACAGCCATTGAAGAAAACATAAAGAAACCCTAATTATGACAGCTAATTGTTAACCAGACAGCATCATTAACAGAAATCACGTTAGAACGTGAGCATTTCATAAATTAATAATAATTATTGGTATTATATATTTAAATAAATAAATAACGGAAAAATAGGAAATACCTTCCTCAATGAAGAATGTGTATTTGTGCATATATAACGCAGTAAACACCCACCCCATGTAATTCATACTCAAATTGTAGCTATGTCCATGGCTGGCTTTTGGATGATCAAAGGGTTTAATTGGATCATAATCTCTAATATTTTGATAACCCTAACATATTAACAAATCTCGATCCGAGGTAGGACCTTAACTGTTCTATGTAGTGTGTATACGAGTGCACATGTGTGTTAGGCTCAAGCCTAACACGTAAACTCGACGAGATTTCATTCTAAGATCAATTGGCAATAGAAGAACTCACCGACCTTATATACTAAGCTCAGAATTGATATACATAGAGCGAGTTGTATTTTCCCATAGGTTAGGATTGCGAGCTGAATAGAGACTAATCGCTCTGAAACCATGTCACATACCAATACAGACGAACTGTAAAGCGGGAATCATGTGTGTTATGCTCACGCCTAACACATAATCCATCGTGGTTCCATCATAAAACTAATTGTCAATAAGATGAGTAGCTCACCGACCTTATATATTAAGCTTGAATTTGTCCCCACTTTCGATGTGAACTTATTTTCTCCAAGAAGTAAAATATATCCGTATGTGCTTCACGTAAAATAGGCGGTATCTTTTATACAATTCTCTCGGATGTATTTTTGTCATTTCTGTTAGTATTTTTTACCGGTTTTCGGTCTCTCGATAATCCAGGGTTATCCTATCATTATACTCGATTAATTCAGTTACAAAAACTAAAGGTAGTTTCATATTATGTCTCTATCGATAGTACAAGGGGTCAATATCAATAATAATACAATTAAGGAGATAATACGTACCCAGATAAGAGATTATATATCTACACTGAGGAAGGTACATGCCGTATAAAAACACATTTTTATTACCCTAGATACATAGTTTATCGTACGAGAAAGTATACAAAACATCAAATGGTCAATTATGAAATATCTAATATTATATGTCGGATCACATGTAACACTACACATGCATATTCTACGCTTTACTCATCTCTTTTCCCGCAAGAAAAATCTCAAACTTTAAATAGGCCAGCCTACAATCATCATTTTCCAAATCCCTTAAAACCCTAAACAAGCAATCCCTCTCTTTCATCTCCGTTTTTCGGGTGTTCAAACTCGTTTTTGGGTGTTGACGATGGCAGAACCCATTGGAGCAACGGTGGTGTTCATGGCGGTTTTCGCATGTTTCTTGGCGTTGCATGCCTCAGCTGATAATTTACATAAAAATACGACATTATCTTCTTTTTCGAGCAAAAACTCGAAAATTTACACCCACGTTTGGCCGGTATGTAGTAAAAACTATTGCATTTTGTGCATATTTTTGTTATTTTTATCAAGTTTGAATCGAGGATGTTCCTTTGCGATAGAAAAACGTGTTTACATAATTACGCAGGAAGGTCTCTATTTACAATATTTATATATTCTATCACTTTAGATATTGATTAACGTTTGCATGCATATTTGGTGGATTATAGGATATGGATTTTGGATGGAGAACCGCGGTGGGCACTATCATGGCGTTTTGTGGGGCGGCGTTTGGAAGCGTTGGTGGTGTAGGCGGCGGCGGAATTTTCGTTCCCATGCTTACTATCATCATCGGCTTCGATACTAAATCTGCAGCAGCAATGTCAAAGTGTAAGTCAAAAGTCTTAACTCATATACTTTTTTTATTATAACTTATATTTTGTATAAAAACGTATTTTGGAAGGATGATTTTATACTTTGATATAATTTATTCTAAATCTTTACTTTCTTGAAATTACAATCAACCCTATTGCGGTGTTGCCCGGTAGGGGTGTAATACGAGCCGAACGAGCCGAGCATCGGCATGTTCAAGCTCGGCTCGTTTATATCCGAGCCGAGCCTAAAATTTATACGAGCTTTAAAACGTGCTCAAGCTTGGCTCGTTTAGAAAGTGAACGAGCTCGAGCCGAGCTTTTGACGAGCCGAGCCCGAGCAGCTCGGCTAAAATAATGCTCCTATAGTGTTATTTTACGAGCCGAGATTTACCCGAACGAGCCGAGCTTTGACATGCTCAAGCTCGGCTTGTTTATAAACAAGTCGAGCCCGAGCCGAGCCTAAAAATTATACGAGCTTTAAAATGTGCTCAAGCTTGGCTCGTTTAGAAAATGAACGAGCTCGAGCCAAACTTTTAACGAGCCGAGCCCGAGTAGCTTGCCTCATATTACAGGCTATTGCCCAGGGGCTGATAGCTTATACGTACGATGTGCGACAAAGTAGTCCAACCCTAATTGATTTTATATTAGTGTATTACCCATTTGTACTTTGCATAGAATTGTGAGTTATTTAAGTTATAGTATAAGTAATTTCAAATCTTATTTACGTGTTTAGTAAATTGAGGTTTATATAAGGCGTTTTAGTCTTTAAATTTCGATTAAATATATTAGGATAATTCATAATTTTAGATGACGAGTTACGAAAATTGTCATTAATTTATATATTTTTTATTTTACTTTTAATATATCTCTTAAAAGTTGTGTTGGATGTTATAATGTCTTATATTATTGATGAGACGAGTATATCTGACCTCGCAAACGAGTTTAAAATCTAAATAATATTAGTTCACAAATTGGGATTGAAAATCGGGTAATAAGACTAAGCGACTTGATATTGATATAGGGTCTGTTTGGTGATCCAGGGATTATCGTGAAGATTAAGATTAAGATTAAGATGAAGATGAAGATGAAAGGAGATGAAAATAGTAGATGATTTAAGAGATGAAATACAAAAATAATCTTTAATGTGTTTGGTATGAATGGGGATTATTATGGGTAAAATTACGTAAATGGACATATATAAATATAATATATTTATAGAAAATGTAAATACAAGGGTAAAATTGGAATAGATTGTTATCATCTACCAATTAATCCCAATAATCGAGTGTGAGAAGGATGAAAATTATTCTTGTTTTCATCTCCCATTTCATCTTCAAAAATAATCTTCATCCCTTTTATCCTAGTGCACCGAACAAAATTATTTGTAAGTATGGTGAAATAATCTCAATAATCCCCATTTTGAGGGTTGCCGAACGGACCCATAATATTAAAGTTTATTGAAGTATAGAGAGGTTGTAAAAACGGAAAAAATGTGCTCGTGAGAATTAGATTTATGTAAAACTGTTTTTTGTTTTTGAAAGTTTACGTTTATTAGAAAGAGGGGGGAGAATTTGCAATGGGCCTACTAGACATGTGAGAGCAGAAGAAACAAAAAATAGAACATAGCATTACAAGAGGTTAAGGAGAGAAGAAGGGAGAGATAATGATCAAAGGAGATGGATTCTGAACATCTTGGCCCAAAATAGGGTATTTGGGGATCGATCTTTCTAGTGGTATGATGAGTAGTTTTTTTTTCATGATAATGATGCTACTAGCGCAATTGATAGCATATGTGGAAGTGTTGTTGAAGATGAGGTCGTTCCGAGCTTTCCAAATAAAGTAGATGAAAGATGTGATACTAGAGACACGAGCACTAGTGATGAAGTTTATGTTGCTTTTAGGGAGAGAACTAAGCCAAGTCCAGGGATGGGGGGGGGGGGTAGCCGGGTTCATTTAGAAATGATGTCCAGAACAAGGGTAGTATATGATCAATGAGTCCAGAGGTGGTTTTCATCCTCAGGATGGTGAAGGCAAAGCTTGAAGGTGCTATTGGGTATGAGGTGCCATCTGTGGAGTTTTGTGAGGGTATGAAGCTTTTGAAGACCAGCAAGCTAGGTAATGAAGCTATATTTGAGAGGGTTGATGTCGTTCCAGATGGAAGAGCACCAAGGGGTATCGTAGCTTAGGGATCTAAAGAGGTTGTAGGTTTTGGCATGGGAGAATGAGCCGTTAGGATTGGAGATGATTCTAAGGTTAGTGGTCGAGGGAAGGTGAGGAAGTAAGTCATCTCTAATCTTGAGGATTGTGTTCTAGTTGTGGTTAGAAGAAGCTTTGGGAGTGCAATTTCAGATGTTGGTGTTCTTGAGAGTGTTGTGTTGGATCTAGGAGCACCAAAGGTTAGGGTCTTTCGAAGCAAGGTCAAAGATGAATCGAGTTATGCTGGCCATGTTCCAAGCAAGGATCTCTTTGAAACCGAGGCCCCCATCGCACAATGGTTTACATACAGTGTTCCAAGCAACAAGAGATCGGTTATTGCAATCTTTGCAGACCAAAGGAAGGAGCGGATCATACCTTGAATTTTATCGATGATGGAGGCCGGGAGAAGGAGGACGGAGCTCCAGTAGGATTGCATGGCCATGAGAATAGAGGTGATAAGCTGCTTTTAGTGATATTTTAGTGATATTTGACACTCCAAGATTGGATCCTTTTAGTGATATTTGAGATGAGAGGGTGTAATCATTGATGTTGAGCCTTTTAATGCTGACAGGAACTCCAAGGTAGTGAAAGGGGGAGATCCTTTAGTGAAGGAGGTATGGTTGAGAATAAGATCTTGGTCATGATTAAAGATCCCACCAAGGAAGATGGTAGATTAGTGAGATTAATCTTGAGGCCAGAAAGTTCACCAAAAGAGTCGTGAGAGTGCTTCAAGATACTAATGGAGGTGAGGTCACCTCGGTAAAAAAGCATCACGTCATCAACGAAGCAAAGGTGAGTGATTATAGGGTTAAAGCAATTGGGGTGGAGGTGTTACTTCTGATAATCGAAGAGAGATATTCTATGACAACGACGAACAATGAGGGGGAGAGGGGACAACATTGTCTAAGGCCTTTAGTATCCTTGAAGGAAGGACACCATTGATGGTGTGATTAACTTGCTTCAAAAGTTTTCCTATTTTCATAAATTATTTTTAAAAATGCATCATCTATCATAATTACTTCAAAATGTATATAAAGTACATGCTTTAATTGTTGTAATTTGTATGTCCAATTTGCTTGGTTTTGTATGTAGGCATGATCGTCGGTGCTGCAACATCAACGGTTTACTATAACATCAGACAAAGACATCCGACACTCGGCATGCCAATGATCGACTATGACCTCGCTCTTCTTTTCCAACCGATGCTTGTGCTTGGCATTAGTATTGGTGTTACCTTCAACGTTATTTTTGCGGAATGGATGGTCACCTTAGTACTTGTCATTCTTTGTCTAGGTAACGGAAAAAATAGGTTCCTTGCTACACTCCGTTGTTCTTAGTTTGCGTTAATGCTCAAAACCTCGTTAATTTTGCCCTATACCAATGCAGTCACCTCGATTAAGGCTTTCTTTAAGGGTGTTGAGAAATGGAAGAAAGAATCCATCCAAAAGGAGGTTGATCAGAAAACGACAACAGGTGAGCATGTTGATCTCATATTCATTACTTTGTACGTACGTATATACGTACCTTAATTTTTATTTATACAACTATAGTAACACTTTAATACAATTTGGATCAGAATTGGACTTAACTTCGACCACCAATGAATTGGAAAAAACGACTTTGCCTGGAGGAACGAACAAAAACACAAAGGTTCGCGAGAATTAATTTGATCGAGTGTTCTCTAAAAATTCTATGTATTCTAACATGTTTTCTTGTTCTTGGTTACGATTTAAATGCAGATTTCTTTTATAAAAAACGTGCATTGGAAAAAACTCGGCATCATTGTTTGTGTTTGGATTATTATTCTCGCGCTCCAAATAATCAAGGTTAATTAACTAAGAACTTGTACTATTATATACTCGAATAATTGATCACAATTGTAATTTAATCATGTTTTTTAATGCAGAGTTACACTTCTAATTGTTCAAAATGGTATTGGGTCTTCAACTTGTCACAAGTATGATCTAACTCTTCCCTATTTATTAGATAAATTGGTGATCATTTATCATAATATTCATCATTTACAACAAGTTGGTGTGATCAAATCAGATCCCAGTGGCGGTTGCAACGGCAGGATACGAAGCGATGATGTTATACAAAGGGAAGGCGAAGATTGCGTCGCGAGGGGAGAAAGGAACCGACTTCAAAGCACGACAATTGATCTTTTATTGCTTCATTGGTATGCTTGCCGGAACTATCGGAGGACTTGTGGGTGTTGGTGGCGGTGTTATTATGGGGCCTTTGTTTCTCGAGATTGGAATCCCTCCTCAGGTTCGATCGCTTTACTTGTCATCAATTAAGATATGTCATGACATGACTCAAATTATCAAATGTCAAAACCTACTTTTGCTTATGCGATGGACTTTGACCTTTTATCATACCAATGTTGTCAATTAAGGTGGCAAGTGCGACGTCTACTTTCGCAATGATGTTCTCTTCGTCAAATGCTGTTGTAGAATACTACCTTCTCAAACGGTATCCGATTCCAGAGAGTAAGTCACACATTGATCTCGGCCTTCAATATTTACGTGTTGATTAATTAAAAATTATCGAAGATCACTTAATCTCTACGTCATATTCGTTGCATGAAGCTCTCTACTTCGTAGGAGTGACAACCTTAGCGGCACTTGCGGGACAATTCATTGTCAAGCGAGTCATTGCCATTCTCGGAAGAGCGTCTCTCATT
Source organism: Fagopyrum homotropicum (assembly GCA_033239125.1). Classification (NCBI taxonomy): domain Eukaryota; kingdom Viridiplantae; phylum Streptophyta; class Magnoliopsida; order Caryophyllales; family Polygonaceae; genus Fagopyrum; species Fagopyrum homotropicum. The sequence continues at coordinate 167,374,641 of BSWB01000001.1, forward strand.
ATCTTCGTCCTTGCTTTCACCGTCTTCATCAGCGCATTTTTGGTTGGTAAGCAAACTATCACTTGAACCCGACTCAATCAAAAACCTAAAAATATACTCGAATTCAATCTACGAGATCCGAATAACCGAACCAAAAAAATCTTATGCAGGAGGAGAAGGCATTGTGAGTACACTCCATAAAATGCACCATCATCAGTACATGGGACTCCAGAGCCTATGTTCAAACCCTTAAAACCTAACAAACACTCATGTATTTGCATACAAGCTTCATCACATACTTTATAGATAAAAAATCTTATGATTTTGTTTTAAGTTTTTTTTGTAAGCTTTACTATGTCACAACTAGTTAAGTTAAACTAAGCTTCGGTTGGTTGAATGGTTAGTAGTGGATTAGTGCCTTATGTGTTCACTTATGTGTTAAGATCGATATGATTTAGGCTATAAGTTTGTAATAGAAGTACTACAATGATTGTATTTTCCTATTAAGTAATGTCAAGTTAGTCTTTGTATGTGTATGGTTTTTAGGTTTAACTAGCAATTATGCTCGATTGTCTTAACTCAAAACAAATATGACCGTTTTCTCAGACTGGACTCGAACCTAATGTCTTGTCCATATCTTTCCGGACTTTGGCCGTCCGGTTTCAGAGTTTTTTTTTAAAAGAGAAATATATTCATATAAAATATCATAAAAATAAAAGTATTATATGAAAAAACAAAGTAGTTGTTCATTCCGTCTGTTTTTCTAGAGTGGGTCGGACCGACTTTGACAAGTCTAATATATGCTAGACAAACTTGTCCGATAAGAGGTGTCATTCCGTCTGTTGTCATGATGGTTAGAACTCAATATTATGTGCAAATGGTCAAAATTTCAAATCTCCTTAAAATACATTGTGTTAGACATCCGAAACTCATTGGACTGCCTATAATTAGTCAAATCTAAATTGGGTGTCTGGTAAATGAGACAAGAATCTCCAACACCCACGGAAAATATCGACAATGGACACGAATGGATAACACAAATGAGAACGGACACGAGTTACAATATCGTGAATGTTAAAGTCCGATATAGACGGACCGCAGAGGGAAATCATGTGTATACGAGTGTACATGCACGTTCAAGCCCAGCACATAAATCCGATGGGTTTCTCCTAAACCCAATTGGTTATAACAGGAGTAGCTCAGCCTCACCTACCCGGCTAACACCCCTATATTGAGTATTCCTCGATGATCTTCTCTAGATATGATCTACTCAAATATAGAGAGTAGATTAAACCTAAAATGCTAAATCAATTATGCAAATCTAGCTTTTTGATCTTGCTAAATAATTTCATAACGTGCAAACCCGGTCGATCTTCTCTCTCCGGTTCATCACTAATAATTCCTGCCAAGACATGCACGCACGACCAATTTGAATGTGCAAATATTAAATATTTCCAACAAAATTTGAAATATTTTATGTAAAATTGGATTCTATGCTAATTTATAAGATCATCTGATAGCATTACATACATTTATGATTAGCACGTAAGAGTAACCACCAACCAAGCATGGCGAAGCACGGCGGAGCAACCACGGTGTTTATGGCGGTCGTCGTTTGTTCCTTAGTGCTGCTCGCCTCGGCTGAGAACAAACTTTCCGAAGATGCGCTTCCATCCTCTTCTTCGAGCAAAAACTCGAAAACTTACACCCACACTTGGCCTGTAAGAAATATGTTGTGTCTACATTGCTTTTCTTCTTTGAGCTCTCGCTCAAACACGCTTAACTTTTCTTACAGGGAATGAAAGTGGGTTGGAGGATATTAGTGGGTAGTATAATGGCGTTTATTGGGGCGGCGTTTGGAAGCGTTGGTGGTGTTGGCGGCGGTGTGATCTTCGTACCCATGCTCACTCTTGTCATTGGCTTCGACGCTAAATCGTCGGCTGCGATTTCGAAATGTAAGTTGGAAATTGCTAGTTAGTAAAATTTTGCTCATCTAAACATAATCAATGGTTGTATTGTAGGCATGATTGTGGGCGCCGCCACATCAACGGTCTCCTACAACATAAGACAAAGACATCCAACGTTGGACATGCCAATCATTGACTATGATCTCGCTCTTCTCTTCCAACCGATGCTATTGCTCGGCATTAGCATTGGTGTTGCCTTAAACGTTATCTTAGCTAGTTGGATGATCACGGTGGTGCTCATTGTTCTCTGCCTAAGTAAGTCACAAGTTTTCTTTCTGTTTTTGTCATTGTAGGATCGTTTCGATCGAGTTATAACCGAATTTCAATACCCAAAATCTAGAATAAATCAATAGTCTTTAAAGATCCACTTCCCCATTTCGCCCTATTAAATTCTGTCAAGAGTCATTTACGAGTTGAGTTATTCTGCGTTCAGGTACTGTAAGTGAAGTATCAATCTACAATCGAGAAATGTTATAGTATAGACTTAGTATATTAGGCCGTATACTGTGTTTATCTCTTTATGTGCTAGTTTACTATTTTTACCTCTTTATTTTCGTTATATAAATAAACCTTGATTAATGAAATTACAAACTTCTAATTCATAAATTTTTACTTCAGTTCACAAATCTATACAAGAAATATTGAGATGTTGTACACTTGCATAACCACATGTACACCTGTATACGCACGACTTTCACTCTATTACGCATATATCCGTATACACACGTCTTTCAGTCTACCATCCTACTACCATCTTATACATTATTGGAAAATTTTCACAAATAAACTACAATAAATGAATCAATTTCTAAGTCTCACATTACAAAAAAATACTTATTATTTTTTTTATACTAAAGAAATAGAGTTTTATTATTTTTTGGCTAATTAATAGTACTAATCTAGCTCTGCATTGTCATTGTAGTAACCTCAACTATGTCTTTCTTCAAGGGAATTAGAAAATGGAAGTTAGAAACTATCCAAAAGGTTGATTTTCATTTCTTTTCCTCCATTTTTATTTAGAACTATATGCATTTTTTATATTATAATTGATTAATAAATAATTAAAAACACTATTTTTTTTCTTCATAATGCAGGTAGCTGATCTGAAATCAAGTCAAACAGGTGAAAATGACTTATTATCTATATATCCTTTGTATTGGTCATTATTCATATATTCTCGATTTCTAGTATATATACACTCGTATCATTGCATTTTATTAAATTATTTAAAGAAATTAAAGTTGGCTAAACAAGATTTTTTTTTTTTTACTTTTTATTTGCAATAAACTTGGCCTTTTTAAAAAAAATCGAAGCAAAAGTCTTTACCGGAGTATAAATTAATACTAATACTAACCGGTAGCATTATTGTTTTGATCAGGATTGAATACGAGTACGGGCACAAATGATGCAGAAAACAATATTTTACCCGATGGGTCGGACAAAAGTGTAAAGGTACAAATCTACCTAACTATTAAATAAAATTATGGTCAATATCACTAATTAGGTTAAAATTAGCAGTATTGTTTTATTAAATAGGCACATATCATAATCTCTTTTACTAAATATACCCCTAATAGATTCTTAGTGGTAAAAAAAATTAGAGTGTTAAAAATTAGAAGAGTATACAAAATCAAAATTCCACAAAAAGAGTCTACTTCACCAAATTCTCTCTAAAACTACCCGTTTTAATGTCAAAACTTCGGAGTTTACCACTTGTTAAATATTAGGGAATGATTTTGTACAAATAAGAAAGAAGAATGCCATATTTGGAGGTTCTCACTTCTCATATATATTATCAAAATTTTGGAAAATAAAAAGTGTAAAAATTTATAATCATTTGTATAAGTTGTAAATTAAAGGTAAGCACTCTTAAAAATGCATTTTATACAGAGAAATATTATCTATGCTAGATTATTTTTGTAACTATTTACTTATACAAATCAATATATATATATATATATATATATATATATATATATATATATATATATATATATATATATATATATATATATTTATAACATGTGTTATATTAATAATTGATTATTCTTTCATGTAAAAAAAATATAGCATTGCATTTCAATATCCTCCCATTTATATATAGTTCTACAATTAAGAATTTAATCGCTTACAATTTATTTCTTTAAATTATAAACAAGTATACCTTACATTCTCACCAACCCATTATACGAAGAAGAAAAAACTAATATGTGTGTATACATACATACATAATTATAAGTTAATATTTCCTCGAACCCACAAAAGATTTTGATTTCTTTTTTATACCCAAATAAATGCAGGTTTCGATCGTGAAAAATATTCATTGGAGAAGACTTGGCATCATTTTTTGTGTTTGGAGTACTGTTCTAGTCCTCCAAATTTTCAAGGTTACCGCAAAAACCCGATTTAAGTTAACCGTTCATGACATTCTTAGTTTCGCACGTGAATTTCATCATATATTATCACTATTTCGTTATCGCTTCCATCGTCTAATAGTATGTTTTAATATGCAGAGCTATAAATCTAAGTGTTCAACAATGTATTGGCTCCTCGAGCTCTTGCAAGTATGACTTTGTTCAATTTATTATATCGACATGATGTTTATCGAGTTTTTTGGTCATCTACTATGATAGCCTAGACATTTATGTTAAATAATAATATATTTGCATGGATTTCGTAATCATTGTATATAATCGTTCAATCAGATTCCTGTGGTGATTATAGCGTCGGGTTACGAAGCTGTGTTGTTGTACAAAGGAAAACGAGTAATCGCATCACGAGGGGCAAATGGGGCAAACCTCGAGGCATGGCGACTACTGTTCTATTGTGTTATGGGTGTGGTTGCAGGAACCCTAGGAGGCTTAGTTGGTCTTGGTGGAGGTGTCATTATGGGACCTTTGTTTTTGCAGTTAGGAATTCCTCCTCAGGTGAGATTTATGCTTCATATTTCAATCTCTTGAGCAACTCTGAAACGATGTTAAATTATACAACTGAAATCTATTGGTGGCTATGTTATATAATCAAACAGTTTGTCTGCGTTTGCAACTCGCTAATTATATTCATGACATTGTTGGTGTCATCTTAACCATGTGAATATGAGTATTTCCAAAAGGTTATTTATCACATAACAACTCACTTACTTTAACGGTTTGGTTCTCGTTGAACATCTTCATTTCTTATAAGTCATTTTAAAATATGAGGTGGTACACTTTCCTCTACTTCAAATCTTGATGATCGTTTTTGTAAAAGTTAAGTTGAGGCTAGACAAACGAACTTGATTGTTAAGAGTGTTAAGTTGAGAGTAGTATCAAGATGTATGACGTCGATCTAGAGAATTACTTGTTTTAGTACGGGTGATTTTGGATCAGTGTCTCAAAACCTCGAGTCATTCACTAATTATATATCTGAACACATTGTTTGGTTGGATCATATATGTTTTAATTTCAATTTTTTTGCATTTTGTGATTTCCTAAGTTCTATGATAAAATTTTTTTTGTTCATGTCAAACGAAGTTACTAAAACTAATATTTGAACATTGTTTGAAGGTGTCAAGTGCAACGGCTACGTTTATAATGTTGTTCTCTTCGTCCATTTCGGTTGTAGAGTACTATCTTCTCAAACGATTTCCGATTCCATACAGTAAGTAATATCAATTTACCAACTCGACCTTTTTCATTTCACAAAACTGAAACTCGTTATATGTTGAAGACAATCAATAAACGAATGACTATACTCCTTTGTTGGATGCAGCTTTGTATTTTGTAGGAGTAACCACCCTATCCGCACTTGTCGGACAATATGTTGTCCAGAGAGTTATCGCTATTATAAAAAGAGTGTCTATTATCATCTTCGTCCTTACTTTCACTGTCTTTTTTGGAGCGTTGTTAATGGGTATGTTGTCTTACATAAACTTACAACTTGTACGTAACAAAACACATCTAAGTTTGATATTAATATTTTCTTTGTTATTTTCGTATAGGGGGACAAGGCATAATCAAAATGGTCAATACGATCCAACATCACGAGTATATGGGGATCGAAAGCCTTTGCTCTCAACATTCCTAAACTACACTCAAGTTCTGCTCACAATATCACATAATCTTTCATTATTAGGGTTAGTAACTTATCGATTTCCAAATTAGATCGAAAATCTCATTGTTTACAATTTTTTATAAGTTGTCAAAAAAGGCATCTCAAGTTGAGTTCCGATAGGATGAAGTTATTATCAACTAGTTTATAATCTCGTGTCTTACATTTAAGTTTCAAGAGGTATTACCAACTAGTTTATAACCTCGTGCCTTGCACCTTGACCTGGACAAATCTTACTCAGATCGGACTTTTCAGAAATTTTATCCGTTTTTTCTTGATCGGACTTGGACCAAGCCTGGATTCGGGCCTAAGGTCTTTGCTCCTACCTGGGCGGGTCAAGCTGACCCAGCATCCCAAATTTGTGTACTGGGTTGTGTAAATAAAGATTTGAGTATGAAGAAAATTCAGGCCCAAATTAACTTGTTTCAAATCTTATACAGCGCAATGTTCATCCAATGTATCACATTTATGTTTAAAATTTTGAAAATGTTATTATCTCGTCTTTAAATAATAATAATAATAATTTATTTTTCTTTCTTTTATTGCAACCAAGACCTGTTCATATTTGTACAGGGCCGAACCCGGCTACCGAGGCCTAAAATGGTTGTTGCGAACATACGGATACCCGTTTTTTTTTGTTTTTTTTTAAATAAACATTATTTGTTTCTGTAAATTATTTAAGATGACACATGATATGTTTCTCTAAATTATTTAAAATTGGTATTTTTTTTTTCTAAATTATTGAAATAAGTATAATCTATACAAACTCTTTCCAAAATAGGTTAAATACCAAATAAATTATTTTAAAAAATCAGACATCCATCGTTATCCTCTGAGCAATGAAGGAGATGCACAATCACTCACACGTAGAGAGAGAAACCCTAAAAACAAGGAGAAAGCAAACAAGAAAGACTTCAGAACAACGTGCCCACTTCAAATTTTCCTATACATTTGGAGTTGATTGAACACTCGCTGGCCCTTTTCAAACTTGACAGACCATTATCTTTACGCATGAATCCATTTCTTTTTTTGTTCTTTTTTGCACTTTTTTTTATGTGTAATTATCATACAACTTCACAAGGAAAAAACCCTTTATAAATACTCAAGATTCCCATCTGGGTATTGAGGATAAGGCTCTTTCAGACCATTTCTCATCTGGGTTTTTGAGTTTTTAGAGAGAGAAAGCTTCATTTTCATCTGGGTCTATCTGGGTTTTGAGGGAGAAAGTGAAGATGTTGGAAGGGAAAGCAATGATTCAAGATACTGATATGCCAATGAAAATGCAGCTTCAAGCTATGGCTTCTGCTTCTCAAGCTTTGGATCTATATGATGTTGTTGATTGCAGATCCATTGCTGCTCATATGAAAAAGGTAACAGAGAATTGAAAAAGTGAATCAAATTTTAGTTTAAAGGTTGAGTCTTGATTTGGTTTCTTTGCTTTTGTTGTTTTGTGAAAACAGGAATTTGATAGCAGATATGGTGGTGGATGGCAATGTGTGGTGGGTTCAAACTTTGGTTGCTACTTTACACATTCTAAGGGTACTTTTATTTATTTCAACCTTGAGACCCTAAATTTTCTTATCTTCAAAGGAGCAGCTTAGTTTAGTTATTTTCTCAATTAGTATCCTAGTCTTAGTGTACATATGAAGAATGAAGAGGAAGGGAGCATTGGGATGAAGAAAGTTGCAGTCTTTTCTCTCTAAGATGTCTTTTTTTCTTCTACTTTTGGTTGTTTTGCCCTCTATTGTAATTTGTTACAAATTAAGCATTGGGGAAAGATGAAGAAGAAAGAGGGATCTGAATGTCATATGAAGAATGAAAGGAAATGGAGGATTGAGAAGAAGAAAGTTGGAATCTTTATCAAAAAACCAAAATGTCATTTTTCTTTCTACTTTTGGTTGTGTTTACCCTCTATTTTAATTTGTTACAAATTAAGTATTGGGGAAAGATGAAGAAGAAAGAGGGATTTGAATGTCATATGAAGAATGAAGGAAATTGGAGGATTGAGTAGAAGAAAGTTGCAATCTTTATCCAAAATGTCCTTTTCTTTCTACTTTTAGTTGTGTTTGCCCTCTATTTTAATTTGTTACAAATTAAGTATTGGGGAAAGATGAAGAAGAAAGAGGGATTTGAATGTCATATGAAAAATGAAGGGAAATGGAGGATTGAGAAGAAGAAAGTTGCAATCTTTATCCAAAATGTCCTTCTTTCTACTTTTGGTTGTGTTTGCCCTCTATTGTAATTTGGTACACATTAAGTGTTGGGGAAAGATGAAGAAGAAAGAGACACTTGAATGTCAAAATGTCAAATGGATGAGAAATGTAGTGACTCTAGAGAAGAGCTTGCAAAAGAGTTCAAATATGTTTGGTTGTATGTTTACAAATTGTTTAATTAGTGTTAATTGGTGTTTATTTCTTCCAATTACATTTCCTAATTGCAATCAAAGCTACTTAGAGTTTATTTTGGCTGTATGTTTATAAAAAAAAATTTTTTATAAATTACAAGACAAACCCACTTCCAATTACAATTCCTTTCGTAATTTGGTACAAATTAAGTATTGGGGAAATATGAAGAAGAAAGAGGGTTTTGAATGTAATATGAAGAATGAAGGGAAATGGAGGATTGAGAAGAAGAAAGTTGCAATCTTTGGATAAAGTTGCAATCTTTATCCAAAGAAGAAAGTTGCTATCTTTAGCAAGTTATTTGTGCTTGCAAACTTTTCTCAATTCCTATTAATGAATGCGTCAGGTTTAGGCATGATGCTTATCTGGGCCGCTGAGATCTCGATAATGGGCCTTGGCCCATTTATTCAGCCCACTAGAAACTCCCACTGAAATCTTTATGGGCCTTGGCCCATTTAATACGCTACAAAAAAGTTGCTAATGAAGATCTCATTAGTGTGGTACATTTTGAAGCATACAACGCTAGGTAACCTTAGACAAGAGAGCGGCGGAAGTGAAGTGAGCATTGAGGTTGGCGAGTACAAGGTTCGTCATGGCAATTCGTGACTCGATGGTGGAACTTCAGACATGAGGCTGAAGCACGACGTTGTCGAGTTCGTAGAGCTCTAGAGGTACATTCGGCTCATCCTCGAAAACGTCCAATCCTGCACCACCTAGTCTTTTCTCAACGAGAGCTGCTACAAGCTCTGGCTCGTCGACATGAGCACCTCTACCGATGTTGATCAACACGCCTTCTTCCCCTAAAGCGTCGAGCACTTGCCGGTTTATGATGTGGCGCGTTTCCGACGTTAATGCACATGCTACAACCAAGATGTCATTGTTGGTCGCCAATTCTACGACGTTTGGATAGTACGTGTACTCCGAATCCACCTTCTTTCGCCTCGAGTGGTATGAGATTGGACACTTGAATGATTTTGCTCTCTCTGCTATAGCTTCTCCGATCCTTCCTAACCCTACAATGCCAACCCTTTTCCCACTGAACTGGAGATGCCACAACAAGACTAAGGGCCCGTTTGGTTCCAACTCCGGCAACGAAAACGGAATGGAAACGAATTTAGTCCATATGCATATCCTTATTCATGAAAATTTATGGAAGCATTCCTTGTGATTAGTGCAAAGTACACTTGCTTTCCCACATTTTGTTACCCTATCAAAAGTAATCAAGTTTTACTCCAATTACTTCAAACCCAAGGAATGATTCCAAAAACTTTCATGAACAAGGCTATACGTATGGACTAGATTCGTTTTCATTCCGTTTCCGATTCTGGAGTTAAAACCAAACGGGACCTAAATGAGTAAACTAGGGGCAAATATGACATCTCGACAGTAAGCAAATAACGAGTCTAGTCGAGCATCAACATGCTCATTTGTAAATCGTTTATAATCGAGATTAAAAATGTGTTCAGATTCAGATAACTTAAAATAACGAGACTAGTTGAGTATTGACATGCTCATTTGTAAATCTTTTATAATCGAGTTTTAAAATATGTTCAGATTCTGTTAACTTAAAAAATAAACGGTTGCACTTGGGGACCTGCGTAAACTATCCACGTCTATAATAAACAAAACCGAAGTTAACAAATAAACGGTTGCACTCGGGGACCTGCGTAAACTATCCACGCCTATAATAAACAAAACCGTCACCGGTGTTCGATAGGAGGAGCAGCATATTTAATCCTCCGCTGCTCCATGCACTTTCCAAGCTCCAACGATCGGGAGTACCATATATTATGTCATTTTGCATTATAGCAAGTGTTAATTGAAAACTCTTATATAAAAGGGTGAGTAATTGATGTTTTAAGGTACATAAATTGGGTTGTTGGATCAGCGCTGTTGGCGTTCCTGTTCAGAGCTCGTCGGAACTTAGGTTCGATCTGCTGGTTGGGAGTTGGGTTTTATGGTGATGCTTCAGGGCGGCCTGTTGGTGTCGCGACAATTCTAACTCGGAAGAGGCAAGAGTGTTAATCCATGGATTGGTTGAAGAATTAATCTACTTTAGTAGGACATGAGTTCGATTTGTTAAAGATTTGATCTTTTTGCAGTTTTATGTTCAATAGCCTTTGGAAAAGGTGGTCGGAGATTCTACATTCCGGAGAGCCGGCTGGCCACCTACCGAAAACTCCTACTGGGTTGGGGCACGACCTATAACAATCATAGAAGAGATATCGTCGCCGTCGCACATTCCCTAAACATTCACATGTTCATTCAATCATCCAAAGAGCAAGTTCTCATGAAATGCATCTCAAAGTTTGAACTTCTTTAAGAGCTTATTTGGGCTAGTTTTACATCCATTAACAAAGAAATTAACAAGCAATGAAAATGAAGATGCATTCGAGTTCTTGATCAAACTACAGGTGTTAACAAAGGCTTACCATTGAAATGAGCATCAAGATTTCCAAGAACAAGATTGGCCATCGCCGTACGTGTTTCCACTGTAGCACTTCCTACATGAGGTAAAAGTACCACATTCTCGAGGTTAAAGAGTTCTTCAGGCACATGAGGTTCATGCTCAAACACATCCAATCCAGCTCCCCCTAACCGGCCTTCAACAAGGGCTGCCACAAGCTCTGGTTCGTCGACATGTGGCCCCCTCCCAATGTTGATGAGGACACCCTTTGGACCCAATGCATTAATCACCTCACGGTTGACAATATGGCGAGTTTCTTTGTTCAATGGACAAGCAATGACTAGAATGTCACAATTGGATGCAAGTTCGAGAACGTTAGGATAGTATGTGTACTTTGAATCAGGCTTTCTTGTTCTAGAGTAGTAACTGATTGGACAATCAAATGCTTCTGCTCTCACGGCAATTGCGCTACCGATCCTTCCTAATCCAATGATTCCAACTCGTTTCCCTGTGAACTGAAGTACAGTGAAAGAACTTACTAAAATTAAAAAACAGCAAGCAGAGTTCATTTTATCAAAACATATCCAATGCCTATTATGATAAACCATTATGTATGTCATGGTGATACAATAACAATTAACAAACACTATTTGCCATGTTCGACAAAAAACCCTGAAATTTAACCCTTTATATTTCATAAGGAAAACATGTTTTACATTTGGAAACGGGGAAGATTGAATTTGTAACATGATATTTGGTTTAAATTGTCAATGACTGATCAAAATCAGTATGCAAAAATGTTGTGACTTTGCAAAGTTTCAAGCTTAAGTTAACAGTCAATAATACAGTTTAGGACATCTTGCTCAAAGAGAGTTTTGACTATAGTGAATGGATTAAGAAACTGCTGATCTGGAGTCTACATGTCTCCAAACTCCAAATGACTAGAAAGTGTATATTGAAGTTCTTGACAACAGGTTTCCAAATTTAGTAACCAACACAATCAACATAGCTATATGTCAAGCACTTCCAATGTGATCAACAGATTTGAATCTGTTCACTTATGATTGAAAAACTGAAGTACAATTTGAGCACAATTTGAGCACAATGTCGTAAATTTACTGCTAAAATCAACTTGAACTTCACAACATTCAGAGACGTTGATCAATTATCCACAATTTAAGCCATATACATGTAAGAATTCAATTTTCCCACTTCCAGTTCTCCAATAAATCCCTTTCATCCACAAACATAAGGTTGCATTTACATCAGAAGAAATTCGCTTTGAGAACAAATAAACTGCCATAAGAACAAATCAAAAGGCATAGAAAACAGAGTTCTGAAAGAATTCACCTTAGTGGTCAGCTTGTAATCGCCCCTTTTCCAAGTTCCACTCCTCACATACCGATCGCACTGAGGAATTCTCCTCAAAACAGATATCATAAGCCCAATAGCCAAATCAGCAACATCCTCAGTGAGCACATCAGGCGTATTCGTAACCCTAATCCCTTTCTCCTTGCACTTACCCAAATCGATCTTATCCAATCCAACGCTGAAGCTGGATACTATCTCCAGCTTCGGAAGGGCCTCAATTAGCTCGGCATCGGCACCACCAAAGGAGTTTCCGACGACCGCACGGATTGATTTAGCGTTTTCGGCGAGAAATTGCTTCCTGTCGGTATAGTTCCAGAATCGGAACAAATTGTATCGCCGATTGAGCTCGGATTCCAAGTAACTGTTAGTTGGAACCACCATTAACACCCCTATTGATTCCATGGGCCAGTTTCTTTTGTGAGATTAGGGATTAGGGTTTGTGGTTTGGGATATTCAGACTCCTAGATACCTAGAGAGTGGAAGATGGTGGAATCTGACACGTTTTATAAACGAAAAAGCTAAGGGCCCGTTTGGTTTTAACTCCGGAATCGGAAACGGAATGGAGACGAATCTAGTCAATACGTATACCCTTGTTCATTAAAATTTTTGGAATCATTCCTTGTGGTTTGTAGTAATTTGATGAGAGTTTGATTACTTTTGATACCCTATAGGTAACAAAATGTGAGGAAGGAAGTGCATTTTTCATTAAACCATGGGAAGGAAGTGCATTTTTCATTAAACCATGGGGAATGATTCCATAAAATTTCATGAATATGGATATACATATGGACTAAATTCGTTTTCATTCCGTTTCCGTTTCCGGAGTTGGAACCAAACGGGCCCTAAATGTACTAGATTTGTTTTACTAGAAAAAAAAAAAACAAACACATCTAGATGGTGCTAGTTAAAAAAAAAAGGAATTTGAGCGTTAACGCCTTCCGAAGGCGCTCAAATGTTTAAAAAAGAAAGGCAAAAATAACAAAAATCAGGATTTTGAACGCCAGCGCCATAAGCCGGCACTCAAAACTCTAATTTTCCCGAATTTTTTCTACTTTATTTTTATTTTAAGATTTGAGCGCGTCGCAAAGCGCTCAGATCCATTTGAGCGCCACCGCAAAACGTTCATATTTGGTACCAAATAATTTTAAAATTGTCTGTATAACACGCCCCTTTATAAATTAACGATATTTACTTCATTCACAATTTAGTTATTTTTATCGAAATAAAATGTTGTTAATATCTGCTAGAGGATTAGCCTTGTCATTAGCCTTATCTTTTAAGACTTTAATAGTGTTAGGCTTATCATGTATTGTTACTTCTTTTTTTTCTTATGTTTTTCTGAATAAACATTGTCCGGTCAATGAAACAAACCAACTTTTTATTAAAAGGATTTGGCCTACGGCCTTTTTAAGTTTTGTGTTTAATGAATGTATTCCATACTTTTTTACCACTTTTATTAAATGGTATGTAAAATTAATTAACTCTTCTATTAAAAATGAAAGAATATAGGATATTTGTTGTATAAGTTTTGATTTTAATTACTGAATTTATTTTTTATTTTATTTTATTTTTATTTGTCTTTTTATTTTCTGTTTTCATACCGGATTTTCATACCGTAGTTTTACATACCGGACATTTGACAACTAGGTCCTCAGCTCTCACTCTCAGCAACTCGGCAACTAGGCTCTTACGATCACAATGGGATATCTTGGGATTGTTGGTTTGCACAATTTGATGGTGTTGGAGATGGGAAACAAATTGATGTTCGTAATTCTAATCCACCGGTTAATAAAACCGTTTTTATTGCTAACCAAGTTACACCATAACCATTGCTACTGGACATTACAGGAAAGAAAGAGCCATGAATGAGACAATTGATACATGTTGCTTGGAAGCCTCCTACACATGGCGCCTAATGCTTATAAGTTAAATACTGACGGTGGTGCGTTCATCGAGAGGGACCAGACGATTTTACGGTCGTTAGTTCTTATCAAGATATTAACCAAACTTAATATACCAAAACAAGTATAATAAACAATTAAGGGTTTTCTTTTTGTTTAAGTGTATTGCATGACCCTCCCGAGGGTGTAGTGGATCTTTTACGTTGTGATGTAATAAGGGATCAAACTATCCCCGCTTGCGTAACACTTAGCCTTTTTATTTATTGAAAGTGTGTTTACATGTGCGGAGACCACCGACTCTCCTTTCAATAAAAAAAACAATTGAGGGTCGAACCCAAGAGAGAGATAATAATAAAGAACAATATGTAATTAAACTATCAAATATATGTAACCAGGGGTTGGTGTTAAAGTGACAAAATGAAAGAATGCATATAGCAAAGCTAGATGATGAGAAATATGAGAAAATCACTACACTTGGTTTTTATTCACTTTCATTATGAGTTGCTTTATCCTAGTTTTCTTTGAAGCATTCAAACATTTGTCCTCATTCCGATCACATGTATCAGTTCAATCAGCCCTAATATAATTTACTATTGATTTCAATCCATAAATCTACAAGATCAAATAGAACATTAGCATTCAAATAAGGATAAAGAGACATAAAATATGGTTAAATTCCCCTCACAACGACACTTCATCCCGCTTATGTCGATTGTGTTTTGCTACTGGAAAAGTGACTCAAACCCGAAACCAACAGTTCTTAGCACTTTGTATAAAATCAAACTACTTAGGTGATCAAACTAGGTAGAAAGTAAGATACAAATAACGTTAGAAACAAGAAAAATAACACAAATGACTTGAATTCAAACTTCAAATATAGAAAACTTACAAATAAGCTATGTATGAAAACTTCAATCAACCAAATGTAACTAGAGGACTTAAGCACTCCATACAAGACTTCAATGCAAAATAACAAGTAAACAAAAAAGAGAGGTTTTTGGATGTGAATGAGATGCTCTAACACAATCCTAGCACCTCTATTTATACTAATATTGGTAGTAAATAACAGCTAAAGGACAACCTAAACCGTCACCTTAAATGTCATAAAGTGAATGTTGTAAACCGTCGAGTTTATTACAACTGTTGACTACCTGCGGGCGCGGGATCTGGGTGCCGCGGGTACGGAATAGTGCAATTTAGCACAAATGTTTCATCTTCAAAGGGGTCGCGGCCTGGATGGCCGCCGGGGCGGGGTATTCTTCGGCTCTTGAAATGGTTGCGACTCTTCACTTTTTGTCTTGAACCGGAGGCGCGACTTGGTGAGTGTTGCGGGTGCAGGAAGTTGAAGAGTTGGCCTCTTCAGAAATGAGGTTGCGGGGTGGGGATCAAAAGAGTCGTCAAGGCAAAGTTCTGAGGCCACGGAGGCGAGGAGTCACTGTGGGCGCGATCCAATGCAGCGGTCGCGGTGACAAGGAGTGATGGGCGTTGGCTTGTCCACGGGCAAGGGCGCGGGGGCGTTGGGCACTGTAGGCCGATGGGATCTGGACGCGGGTGCAGTTCTTCGACAAAAGCTTCCTATTGGACTTCTCTTTGTCTCCTTTCTTCCTTCCATTTTTGTTAAATCCTTATATTATGTTCACTTATTCATTTGGATTCACAAATATGGTACCTAAATATGAAAAAGTGACTCTAAAAACATGTTTAAACTACCTATATAAGATAGTAATTCTATCAACTATCAGGGGCTTTGCTATAGCGGGAGTAATCATAAATGAACATGGACAGTGGGTGAAAAACTTTAGTGTCAAGCTCGGTAAAATTTAAACTCGGCTTGAATATTACGAGTTGAGTTTAACCATCTCAAATCGCAACTCCCACTAATTAAAACATTCATCGTTTACCAATGAAATAACTTTATTCAATTGTCCATGACTATTATTTGACCGTTATATACATTAAAACTTTCAACCATCCATTTTAATTACAATTGTGCATGTCTCTTATTTTTAGTTTGCTATTCCAATCTCAAACTAAAAATAGCAAATTTTCAACAAAAAACAAATCAAGCATTCTACATCTCATAATCTCAAACTAAAATACTTCTTTTGAATCCAAACAACATCCTTGACAAATTTTCTTCTTCTCCTCCTATTCTTACTCTTCGATGTCAAACAAGTAATCATCCTCTCTTTATCTCTTTCTTGTTTTGTTTTGTTTGCGAATGAATCATAATGCTTCCTAATCATCAACCGGGTTATAATCATCAATACCAAATGTAACATTAGATACGTAATGCATACTCATACAATGAGCATGACCATTGAGGGTACTAATAATGAAGAAATGGTAGATGAGAGATGTGCTAGGAGTGAGATTGCTATGACCCCAGATCGAGCTTTGGATAAACGTTTCGACATGGATGATGAGTCTTGTCCCGAATGTGATGATGCCAATGAGGAGAAAGGTCACACTACGTTTTATTGTTATTGTTATGTTTATTTAAAGCGTGTAGGCTTGATTGAACTTGTTTTTCATTGTCTATAGAGATGGAGCAAATGAAAGATCGTTTTGCAAAACTACTTCTAGGAGAGGATATGTCCGGTGGAGGCAAGGGTGTTGCATCGGCTTTAGCATTGTCTAATGCCATCACGAATTTAGCGGGTACGTTCAATTTTATTGAAAATACGGACTATTTTTTTTTGTTTTAGTTTGACTAATGATGATCTTTACGCGATTGGTATGCCCTAGCTTCTGTCTTCGCTGAGCAGAAGAAATTGCAAGCCATGCCTCCGGAACAAAAGTCGCGGTGGATGAAGGAAATCGAGTGGCTCCTCTCGGTTGCTGATTTCATCGTTGAATTTGCTCCTGCCCAACAAGTCGGCAAAGACGGAACATGTATGGAGGTGAATGTTCTTTCGAATAACTTGGTGACATTAGCCAAGTATGATATATAAGGTTGGTGGGATAGGCTTATGTATTGTGTGTCGTTGATGACAGATCATGACGACGAGACAAAGAAGCGATCTTCAAATGAATATACGTGCTCTTAAGAAACTTGATTATGTGTTAATGGTAAGAAATCAATCAACTCAATCTTGAAGTGAATATTTTTTTCTCACGATAACTTATACATGGATCACATATATACAGAATTGCCTTGACAGCTTTAAGGATCAAACCGAGTTCTATTATGTATCCAAGGATCCTAATGATCAAACAAAAACCGATGTCAAAGGTGGTAACAACAAATGGTGGTTACCTACCGTTAAAGTTTCTGCAAATGGATTATCCGATGCAATGCTACAATGGATTCAATTTCAAAAGGATTCGATAAACCAAGTGCTCAAGGCGGCCATGGCAATCAATGCTCAAGTTCTATCGAAGATGGAGATTCCAGAAAACTACATAGAGTCGCTACCAAAAGTAATGACAAAAGAACAACGCTAGTGGAATCAACCTAACCAATGAAAAAGGGTGGAAGCTCGGGTGATAGATCGGGTTGAATCCGGGTGAACTTTTCATGAGGGGTGAACATTTCCGGATATCCGATCAATAATTCTATAAAAATCTGATCCGAATCCGATCTGAGGGTATCCGGATATCTGACACTTTTATCCATATCCGATTTGATCCGAGTATTTATTACTAGACTAGTCGGATATATTCGATCTGATGATCCGAAAATTACTCCCGGATCAGATAGGACTCGGATCACCAACTACAGGATATTTTCAGATTCAGATTTATCCGGATACGATCTTCGGAATCACGGATTGGATTAGGCAGAATGGATTTTTTTGCTCACCCTTACGTTTCATCTACCCATCCATCCGACTTGTATTCACCCGATCCACCCGCTTAATCCGTTGGATGCGGGTGAGTCCCTTAGTGAATGGTGGATCAGATGGGGTTTATAATTTTGTGTGATGGATCAGATCATTCACCCGTCACTCGATCCATTATCATCCCTAAACCCTAATATTATTGCTACTTGTTCAAACTTAGGGTTAAAAAAATCTAATAATTTGTTTTTCACGAGTGTTGGTAGAATGGACGATCTAGCCTTGGAGATTCAATCTACAAGAGTATAACAGATCAATCCTTTGACCCAGAGCAGTTTCTTTCATCAATGGACTTCTCCTCCGAACACAAAATAGTTGATCTCAAGAATCGGATTGAAGCTTCCATTGTGATATGGAAGAGGAAGATGAACAATAAGGACAGCAAATCGCCTTGGGGCTCTTCGGTTAGCTTAGAGAAAAGAGAGATATTCGAAGAGAGAGCTGAATCTGTGTTGCTCATTCTCAAGCACCGCTTTCCGGGTATTTCTCAATCCGCATTGGATACCAGCAAGATCCAATACAACAAAGTAAGAATCAAGTCGATTACAAAATATTATATATCTTATAGCCTGTAATTATTGTTTTGTTGGAGATAATAAGCTCTCACATCAAAAGTTATGTTCCAATACAAGTATATAACGTCGGTGAGCTACTCCTCATCGAGTTTATGTACTGGACTTGGGTCTAATGCTTATGTGCGCTCGTATGCACACGACTCCGCTCTACAGGTTCGTATGTATCGGACTTGGACATGTTATCAGAGCGATTAGCCTCCGCGATCCTAACATGTGGGCAAGTGTCAACTTGGTATATACCCTAGTTGCACTTGCGGGAGCGTGTTGAAATAATAAGTTTCAACATCGAAATGAAAAGTTGTGCTCCGAGCCTAATACATAAGGTCGGTGGATCATTGCTCCTATTGTCAATTGGTTTTAGGACAAAACCTCATCGGGTTTATGGGTTAGGTTTGGATCTAATACGCATGTATGCTCGTATGCACACGACCCCTGCTCTACCGGTCCGTCTGTATCGGACTTTGACATGGTATCAAAGCGGTTAGTCTCTATTCGGCTTGCGGTCCTGTGGACAAGTGTCAACTCGGTCTATACCCTAGTTGCACTTGCGGGGTCGCGTTGGAGATAATAAGTTCTTACATTGAAAGTTGTGCTCGTAGCCTAGTTTATAAGGTCGGTGGACTACTCACCTATTGTCAATTGGTTTTAGAATGAACCTCAATCCGAATTATGTGTTGGGTTTGAGCCTAATACACATATGCTCGTATGCACACGACCCTCTTTACCACGTATGCAGACGACCCTCCTTACCAGTCCGTCTCTATCGAACTTTCACAATTATCTTTGAATTTGACAATGTAGGATGTTGGCCATGCATTGATCTTTCACAATTATCTTTGAATTTGACAATGTAGGACGTTGGCCATGCATTGATAGAGAGCTACTCAAGAGTACTAGAAAGCTTGGCACACAAGATACTATCACAAATGGAAGAAGTGTTGTACTCCGATTCTCTTATCCAAAACCCAACACTAAAAACACACAAGAAGGATCCTCAGATTCCGATATCGATGAAGTTACCGAAGACGAGGGCGGAGATAGAGATGTCACTGAATGCTATAGACGCAACGTGTTCAATGACACTCTCAGATTTCATGGGCGTTACTCAAAATGAAGGTGGGGATATGACAGACGGCGATTTAGAAGAACTTGCGAAGGATGTGAATCAAAACTCATTGTTGGCTAAGCTGAAAAATGAACCTTCGAGGAAACTCTCTTACATTGAGAAGTTAGAGAATTCAGGTGGATCAAGAAGTCCTCGTCATGTTTAACATAAACTATGCAATTCATTTACGTGTAGATAAAGAAATTTGTGTAAATTTGCCGGAACCACAGGAAATTTGTGTATCACCAACGAATCGAAGTTGGGGATGAACATAGTACATGGTAAAAGACAAATGTTCACTTTTATTTTTATTTGAGAATTTAAATTGATTTTAATCTTTATTTAATGTCTTATCAAACAACGATATCAAAATGTGTCAGACCGACTTGGCCACTTTTATAATACGTGGGGTTTGCACGTAAAGGTGAACCTCGTCATGTTAATGATATAATATGAGATGTTAGGTTCACACGGTATCATATTGTTGATGTGGTACACATTTCCACACATTAACAATGGTGCCTCCGCCTACGTCGGCTGAGTCCGACATGGGTGTAGTTCCACTAGAGTATGATCATACCCAGTTTTTGGGGAGTGTTGATGATACAGTGATGGCGAATTCTTCAACCGAGCCCAACCCTTCTATTAGGGTTCTACAACCGTGGTAGAGGAAGTTCAGATTGAAAAGCAGGCAGCTTTAACCAAGGTTACTGGATTGGAGTCACTTAATGGGAAAGTAATAATGACGCTGCCCAATGGTCCGGACGGAAATTCGGTTCTAGAGATCGCGAGGGAATGACTTGAAGTCCTTGAAGTTAATGGGCAAAATTCGACCGTATTCAGTATAACCTGCAAAGTATACGCGATTTTGATTATCAAATATAATCCAACGTATACTATCAATAATTGTTTTTATGATGAAATTACATGTACGCAGATACTGGTTTTATCACCTCTAGTAAAAAAAAATGTAAAATCCATTGAAATTGCAAGAATTTCGACAACATACATCCAAGATGACAAGTAACACCAACATCTTTCAATAAAACTTATAACATCAAAATCATATAAGCCTATTCAAATGCAAAACAATCTTCACAACAACATCCTTTGATAACAATGTTGCTAGTGAATATTCTCCCTAACACACTTGCTAAGAGATTAGCATTTACATCTTCAATTGACCAAGGACAAAATTTCTCTTGGATTGGAGACTTCCTAAAAACAGGTCCATCCTGCTCTTCATTACCCAAAAATAAATCAAAATAATATATCAAAATATCAAGTTTATGTATTTCATAAAACTGTAGATATATCTATCTAGCTACCAACCTATAGTTCATATACCAAATGGATATCAACTCTCCTCGCATTGCAAGCTTGTCTTGATGTTCTTGAGTGTACAAGAGATTAGTGTGCCGACGGATTCGACGGATTCCATACTGAGCTTTGCCGTAGGAGAAGTGTTTGTCACTAATTGTAGAGCTATAGTAAGCAAGGATCCTCCTTCCGAGCTCTTGTCTTCGTCTTGCCTTGTCGTGATAACGAGAGGCCGAGACTCAACCCCGTCTGGTAGAATCGAGAACCCGGATGGGAGAACCGCTAACCCACTCGAGTCACAACCCGTCATCACGGATTGGATACCCGGAATGTCTACCGGCGCATAGACTACCATTGATTCATATGCATTTGTGCAACTTTCTTGGATCACCCACATGTTTTCCTTGGACTTGAGTGCCTGAAAACGGAAACCCGGGTGAGGTTTCATCTAATATTATCTTCAGTAAGATTTCATCATAAAATCAATTGACAATAGAAAGAAACTTACTTGAATGGCGACTGCATTGCCGCGATCCTTCCCTTTGGCTAGGTTAGCAATCAACTCTACTTTCCCTCCATTAGCCATAACATCCCACTACAATGAACACAAAGACACAAGAACTTAACATTAACCTAAACCACTTGCTACATTGCTAGATTGAGCTTCTATAAACAAAGCATTAAGAGTGACAAACCTCATGGCGACGAGCATCATCTCTTAAGAACTCAAAGACGATGTTGGGAGGAACCGGAAGCCATATAGAAGACACTGCACAAAGAATGACACCAATAGGCTCCCCGGGATCATTTAGGTTCTTCCTATAAGAAATCCTCATGTCCTCCCCGGTTTTCGTTGCCACTTTTGTCCATGAATTGATACTCGAAGCTCCTAGAGCTCGACAAAAGCTCCAAGCCATCCTTTGAGCTAGCTTCAATATGCTTTTCCTCCCAGCAAGCGTTGCAACTCCTAAGAAACACATTCATTCATCAACATAAGCTTCAACATATGAAGTATTCTTAGTGTAAAGTGTATTTTTGTCACATACCACTAGAATCTTTTGTTGGTACATTGGTTGCCATGTAGAACACAAGACGCTCACACTGAAGCTGCAAGCTTGCCATCCAATGCCTTGCTCCAAAAGCCGAGCCACTATTAACTAAGGTCCGGTACAAGGAATGAATCGCGCTCTTTTGGCATTCCAAGTGCTCTACCCAAGTGACCTAAAAAATGCAACAATGTTAACACCAACATACTAAGCTTCAAATAGTATTGTTTTGATTCGGGTAATTGATATGTCGCGAACCTTGCAATGACCATTCGATTTGTCTTCAATGATGCATCCTGATGGCCGTTTTCTGAACTTAACTAGGGACGCGTCAATGTTGTCTTCTACATTGTCAATTGAGACGTCGACAATTGCCCATTGCTCGGGACTTAGTTGCTTGCAGTATCTAATGAAGTAAACTTCTCTTGTTGGCACCATTGGTGTTAGCATTTGCATCTCTACAAACATCTGCAATGAAGATTAATGTGTCATGTACAAGTACAAGCTAGCTAGTTTCTTTGGTAACAATGATTTCATGCATGATAGTTGGACCCTTATGATAAGCACTTATGCAAAGTGCAATACTTGAATATAAGACATCATTGTGCTGTAAGAAAAGGAAATGCAATGAATTGAAACTTAAGCAATCTATCTATAATCTAGAAGGAAACTCGATACAGTAGCTCATCAACCTTATATACTTAGGGCTCGTTTGGAATCACTAAGAACTATGCTTGTTTAGAGGTCTTCTAACATACAAAAGCAATCTCATCATTTTCATTTCCTTTTGCTTACCCTTGTCCGATTCTGTTATGTTTTCATTCCACCGCTTCAACCAAACGGTGAAACGGGTAGTAAGACTTTATATCACATATAGAGCTTTAGCATGAGCTACTCACCAGCTGAATTGCACCATCTCTATTTGGCCCTTCACCATGGTTGATAACATCCACAGTTGCAGCCTTTGAGATCAAGCAAGGGAACATTTCCTTCCAATGATTCTACATAAACACAAGACTTAGAAGATGAAAATAAAAGAACATAACTTAGTAACAATTATGCTTGTAAACATTTAGTACTCACCACATCCATGAAGCTTTGGATCAAGCGAGGAAGATCAACAAACACAACCGCGGTATCCCTTGAGGCCTCAATGGATCTCTTAGGCCATTGCGCGCCACTAGAGAACTCGCGAATGTACTCATCATAGTTAAGTATTTCCCTTCCGGTTTCAACACTCTTAACCCACAATGGCTCCTTTGCACTAGCCATCCTCTTGAGCTCTTCAAGTGCTTTCTCGGCTCTTTCCGTGATCTTCGACTTATCAATCCCAAATACTCCGGTGTAGAACTCCAAGGAGCTCCTATTCTCAAGATCATTCCCAGCTGAGTTTGATGGACTTGGAGATGTTGTTGCTTGTGGGTTTTTTCCTACCATCATTTTTAGCTTCTCCACCTTCAAGTTAAACCCAAAACAAAGCAATCAACTTTCAACATACATACATACATACACAAGAAACTTAAAAGACTGATATCACGTGCATACGAGCGCACATGCACAAACCTCAGATTTGAGCCTAGCATTCTCCATTCGTAGTTGTTGATCCTCGGGGCTTAAGGACGTCGAGTCCTTGGAGCCGGAAGTGGTGGTGGTGAAGCCACAGTTTGGGCAACAAGCTTTCTTAATAGTCTCCCTAAGAGACTTACTCTCATCTTTGAGTTTATCAATCTCAGATTTCAGCAAAGAGTTTTCATGCCGTTCTTGTATAGCCTAATATTCGAAACACGAAAATACAATCAGATCAATCACGTAACCATATCCATAAATCTTCATTCAAATGATTATATATACAAAACCACGAACCTTGATCTGGGTTCGACGATTTTGAAACCAAAACTTAACTTGACTAGGATGAAGTCCTAGTCTTTTGCTTAGTTCTTGCCTTTGTCTTTCGTCTGGATGTGGTGACTCTTTGAATAGCCTGTGACAATATGTAATGATATAAGGGTATGAAAATGCAATACAAACAAGAAAATATATAAAAAAATAATAATTCGTTGATTAAATTTATTTTCTTTTCTAGTTTGAAACAAAAATCATTGAAATTTGATGTACTGTACTTCTGCACATGAATACAAGAAACCTTAAATGCTAGTATATGCTGCAATGAGTATAAAACCAAATCAAAATAATACCCAGAAAACAAATTCAATGTTAAGAAAATATAGGACAGAAGGTATAAAAGCCTGCAGACTTATAGGGAAGTTATCTCGAGTTCGAGCCGAGGTTAAATTTTAACGAGGGGTAAAACGGGTTCATATTCGACTCGTTTTTAAAAGTAGCGAGTCTGAGCTGATAACTCGACTAATATATCAATAGTATACTGTTAATTATAGTTAAATAAGTCGAACTTAATTTGTAAACGGGTTTTAAAATGTGTTTGTATTTGTCTCGAGTTATTTCTTTAATTTTTTAATAAAAGATTAAAAGGTTTTTTTTTAAAAACTAATGGTCAAAATTCACCTTTTGATATGAATATATTTTAAAAAATCATAAAAATGAAGTGGGCTTGCAGGTGACAAATATATTTTATTAAAAAAACACATTATGGATATTATAAACAAAAAAAATATGGAAGTTAATATTGCAATGCAGTATGACATTTATAATTGCCCATATCTCTTTAATGATTTTTAGTTGTGAGTTCCTCTTGACCTAACCAGAAACTCACCAAGTCCACCAGGTTTAACTCCGAGTCAACTCATTATTTTGGTTTTTTTTATTATTAGAATATAATTTGGTTCAATTTCCTAAAAATCCCTATATCATCTACTATCAAACAAAGAAAAGAACAAAAATAATTCTCCAATAAAATCACTAATTTTTTTGTTAAATTTAATTACTAAATGTTATTATTTGTAGGGCTGAGCATAGGTACAAAACCGAACCGAACCGACAAAAATCGAACCAAACCGAAAACCGAATTTCCGAAATACATGGACCGAAAACCGAACCTATAAAATTAGGTTCGGTTTCGGTTTGGACTGAAAACCGAAAAGTTGAATTATGTGAAACTAAAAACGAACTGATTATATCGGTTTCGGTTCGGTTTAAGTTTTGGACCGAAATGAACCTAAAAATAAAACTAACAAATTATAAAATAACAATAAAATAAAAATTTTCAATTATATACAATTTAAAGTAAAAAAGTAAAACCTATAAAAACAACAATCTCAATTAAATATCAAGTACTTATTAAAATTGCCAAAACAAATGAAAATTTTAATTGTATAACAATTTTAATTAAATGAGTTTCGGTTTTTCGGTTTTTAATCGATTTAGTCGGTTTCCAACCTAAACCGAAAATTACCTAAAATAAAAAGTTCATCTAGAAAAACTTACGCTTCCATTTCTCGAATTTGCTCCGCCGTGTGACGGTGATACTTCTTGCGTTTCTTCCTCTTACTACCACCAGGCTCATCGTCGTCTTCACCGTCATCGGGGTTCGGAAACTCGTCGTCGGACCTAGACCGAGCAAGACCGGAGTTTTCGCTACTAATCTCCACCGTCGTCTCCCGTCCTGCACCTCCGCTCCCTTCATCTCCATCTTCAACATCAGCCGCCGCACCCGCCGCCGCAGCTCCCCGGAAAATCCCCGCCTGAGAAAAAAAATAAAAACCAGGCTTTAAAAAAGAAAAAAGAAAAGGAAAAATGGAATTGAGGAAGTGGGTATTTGCGTACAAGTGAGAGAGAGAGAGCAGGAGAAGGGAAGAAGTCTTTGGTGGTGTTAGGAGGGTTTGATTTCGACATGTTCAGTACACCCATTTGAGATTCGAATGGAAATTGGAGAAGAAGATGATGATTCATGAGGGGGTTTTAATTTGAAGATTAAATTATGGGTTTTTGATTTCTTTTTTTTGTTGAATGGGAAATATTGGGCTGTGGGACCGGATAGAGTTAAGGGTATAAAAACAAAACAAGGAAAGATAGATACAGAGAGGAAGAGAGAAGTGAAAATGGTGGGTTTTGAGGTTGAAGATGAGTGGGCTGGTAGAGTTGACCGTTAGATATTTGAGCGACTGAGGAAGACAACTAACTTTAAGCGGTTGAATCTCCCAATACTATACTCCAACTGCCCTTTTTTATTATTTTTTTAAGTTTATTTGGCTGGCGCCGGCTTATTCAGCTCCGGCGGCTTATGCTAAAGCTGTCAGCTTTATTGAAATGGAAAATTACAAAACTGGCCCTTTTATTAGGTTTATTTGCAAAAAAAGGAACCCACTTTTCATATATAGTAAAGTTTTGATTCTTTGTTTAGTGCAAAGAAAATACATGATTAAAATCTACTAGAGATTAGGTGATGTTTAGGTTGCGGGTCGAGTGGATTGAATGATAAGCCGTTTTTCGGTATAAGTTACTTGATTTGTTTTTTTTTTTTTAAAAACGGAAAGCGGTTCGAACCAATAGACGGCACGTCATCTCGTGTATCGGAAGGCCGAAAAATATCGGCAGACGGACTAAAAGTCACAACACAAAAATATATCAAAATGAACCTAAAAACAAAAAAGTATTCCAGGGAAAGCAGGAAAATCCAGTCAACAGAGGCAACGAATATAAACGTTCGTCTTCGAATGAAGTACACAAAAGGGAAGCCTAGAGAACAACCCGAAAGCAGAAAGATACTTGATTTGTTGTTAAACCTGAAATACTCATTTTTATATAAAAACACCTCCAAAGTTAGTGCACTCTATAAAATTACTACAAAATATGTTCTAAGAAACATGAATAAACGAAATTTGTATCATTAAGATATGAAAAATTACGAATGATACCCCGTATTTTTTACTTTTTTGACAATGTTCCGAGGATTTTTACAGAGTTTGATGGTGAGCTACTGAGCTTTAGAGTTTTTCGGACCTGATCATAAATTTCTACCATTCATCAATTAACATTTATTTGATCATTAACATCATCTATAAAGTTTAAGGACACCGTCCAAACACTGAAAAATATTTGGATATAATTTAAAAAAGTCTAAAGTACGGGATATCATTCGAAATTTGGCTAAGGAAATTTTCCCTACGTAACATTTACCTCAATACCTTGCGTGTTTAATGGAAAATCAGCCATAAATCAATAATTAATTAAATTTAATAACATAAGAAAGTGTGTCTTCATGTCATTTATGGGCTCAACTGTTGAAAGAACCGAAAGTCAATTAATGTTTTGTTTGGCACCAAAGACTCATTCACTGTGTCCACCGGTCGTCTCCTTCCTCCTTAAATTACAAACTCCGTTGACCGGAAAATTGTTACCTTAAATGCCCTAAACGTCACGGATAGATTAACGAGATTGATATTCGTACCACATGTTTCGTGTTATTCATACCCATGGTCCGGCTATGTCTGACGTACGCGTAGTAGTAAGTTGATTTCGTTCAAAAAATATAGGAAAACAGTCAAGCTACGACTACGTCATGCGTACTAGGGCTGTGCAAAATCGGACCGGACCGGAAAACCGGACCGGAATTTACGGTCCGGTCCGGTCTACGGTCCAGGTTTTTTTGAAAATCCGGGTTACGGTCCGGTCCGGTTTTTGGATCGTATAAAATCGTAACCCACGTTGGATCGTAAACTACGAATTTTCGGTCCGGTCCGGTCCAGTTCGGTTCATTCCGGTTTTGGACCGGAAAACCTCACCAAAATTAAACAATTAAGGTACAAACCGGTCCAATCCGGTCAAGTCCGGTCCGCAATATTCAAAATTGCACAATTTATGTACAAACCGGTCCAACCCGGAACCGGTCCGATCTGGCCCCGGTCCGGTCTACGGTCCAAGGTTTTCTTAATTTACGGTCCACCGGTCCGGACCGGACCGGAAATATCGGTCCGGTCTGGACCGTATGCATAGCCCTAATGCGTACGCGTAGTCCTACTACGCATACGCCATGCATAGTTGTAGTAGGACTACGACTACGAATGGCGTATGCGTAGTTGTCCATGTCCGAAATTCGGATAAAAATACTAAGGGAAAGGACTACGTAACCGCACATACTAAAAATATTTTTTTTTTTTTTTTTTTTTGCGGCTACGGGAGGCGTAGCCGTAGCCCGGGTACGTATAGCACGAAATCGTGGTACGAATATCAATAACCATAGGTTAACAATAATGTCCTATCCGAATCATCATAAATCGTAGTAATTTCAAAGATTTTCAAAAAAATTAATATTATTTTTTATATATTTTATATGATTATATCACGTCAAATTCAGAAAATAAAAATCTTAGCATTGAATGTTTGAAAAATATAAAATCTTTGCATTGAATGTGTATGTATAGAGTTTAATGTAATCGTACGTGGTCTCATTTTCAAGGAGAGAGATTGGTTTTGATTTTGGTTAATGGTATTAAGTACTAACAATTAATGTATTTCTGTCATTTAATGTATTTTTATATGGAGTAATTGATATAGTTGAATAAATTGAAATTTACGGATTTACCCACTACTATGAAAAAAATAATAAGTAATTTTAATGTTTATTATACTTTCTGACTAGGGTTGTGCAAAATTGGATCGGACCGGAATTTACGGTCCTGTCCATATACCGGACCGGTTACGGTCCAAGGTTTTTTGAAAATTCGGGTTACGGTCCGGTTCGATTTTTGGACTGTATAAAACCGTAAACCCGAGTTTGACCGTAAACTACGGATTTCCGGTTCGGTCCAGTTCGGTCCGATCCGGTCCATCTGGTCCGGTTTTGGACCGAAAAACCTCACCAAAATTGCACCATTTAGGTACAAATCGGTCCTGTCCGATCCGGTCCGAAATGTTTAAAATTGCACAATTTAGGTACAAACCGGTCCAACCCGGATCAGACCGGCCCGGACCGGATTGGGACGGCGGACCGAACCGTTACGGTCCGTCCCGATCCGATATGCATAGCCCTAATTATTACAATCAATCTTGTTAAAATTAAAAAGTCAAAAAATACAATTTTCATCTATTTAAAAAAATCGATTTAAATTAGTTAGCTTTGATACTTAAATACTACAAACAAACGCATAATCATAGCAAGTGTGTAAGCCCCTATTATGTACAAAATTAGGGATGACAATTGATTAGGTGGCGCGGTGGATGATCCTGTTTATCAAAATAGGCTAATGTTTCACTCGCATCCAGCGGGTAGGTCGGGTGAAATGTCGGATGTTTTACAGTTATTCCTAAATTTGTAAAAAATAAATATTTTACTGAAAATCAAGAACATATTTAAATCCAACCAAAAATTACATAAGATTATACATAATATCAAGTGTAATACTATAATTAAGCAAGATCCAAAATAAACAAATTATAACGAATTAATAATAAGGACCGAAATATATTATGAATTGAAAGAAAAATAAAATAGGAAAGAACATATGGGGTTTATTTTAATATAAATTATATAGTAAAGAAATAAAGGTTAAAAAAAATTATGGGTGAAACAGTTAAGCAGGGGAAAACGGGTTGGATGGATGAGTGGATGATGGGCGGATGGAACTTCACTGCATCCTACCCGACCCATCAACCGTTTCATCCACCACCCACTTTCACCCGTTTTTAGCGGGTTTTCACCTTTTTCGTTGGATCGGGTGGACGGATCTCCATCAGGTATGGGTGAAATTACCATCCCTAAAAACATACATCAATATTTGTCCATTATACTCACATGGTCCGTCCACTTTCGGTTATGCTACGATAGACTAATGGCTCGTTGGAAGCGCTAAGAATTATTCTCAGTAACGGAATAATTCCGATTCAATCAAAAACTATTTTTGTTTAGAGGGTTTTTAACACTTGAAAGTAATCATTTAATTTTCATTTCCTTTCCTTACCCTTATTCGATTACATTCCGTTTTCATTCAACCGCTTCAACCAAACATGGTCATAAGAGACATGCACTCACAACATATATCGATACAAACCAAGTCAGGTCCGTCCAACAAGGGTGTCATTAGGCCGAACAACACTTGACCCCTAGTTTTTTTTGGACCCCATAATACTTATTTTTAGTTGATTTATGTAATAAAAGAGTGATTGCCATAAAAAAAATTTGGTGGGAAGGAGAGTCAGTGGTCTCCGGCACATTTAGACGTTCTTTTATTCATTGAAAAAGAGAGCTAAGTAGTCATCACACGGGGGATAACTCGACCCCTTACATCGTCAAGTAAAAGATCAACTATAACATCAGGCGGGTTACTCAATATACTCAATCCAATCGGAAAGTTCAAAGCTAAATTAGCAATAAAATCCGAAACTCTATTCGCCTCCCTAAAGGCATGCCGAAACTTGTACTTTTATAATATTTTTTAACTCCTCTTCTGTTTAAAACATAATTTTTATAATTGATGATAAAAACGTTGACATGGGGCTTCCAAAACTCATTGGACAGGCCTGAACCAAGTACACTCATAAGCTAACCTATGTAGTAACCATGTCAACAACTCTATTCGGGAAGATCTCGTGAAGCGGTCGGTAAACATGAGACATGATGAGTCTCACGAGAACATCAATAGGGATCATGTTGTGGAAAAAATAAGGCAAAATTGGCAAACTAGCCTTTTAAGCAAATCAATTGAGAAAGAAGACTCATACTATTTGGGATTGGTATTTTGACCCCCCTATAAAATAGAATAGAGGAAATAGAGTACAAAAGAGGACAAAGTTTGACAACCCATCGGATGTGACATGTTGTACTATCTCACATGTCACATCAATCTGAAAAAGGAATTTCCAACATTTTTACTTTATCACCTATTACCCAAAAATCTGCTTACCCAAATAATGTCACAATCATACCCAAAAATAAATTTGTCAAAGTACATAAACATACTCGAAAACAACATACCCAAAAAATCAAATTTCAAAATAAAATCATATCCATAAATTGGATAATATTTTATATTTATACCCAATTTAAATATCACTTAATACAAAAACCATACCCAATTTAAATTTGTCATACCCAAAATTTTCAAAACTCGATATTATACACAAACATCAATATCAAATGACATTTGATCATTACCCAAAAATTCGCTTGAATTTGATCATTATAACACAGTTTGGGTAACCATAAAACATACCCACGATATCACTTTAAAAATATACTTAATAATAAGAAATATACTACAAAGCCAATACACATATAAAAGCATACCCAAAAACCCGTTTACCCAAATAATGTCATAATCATACCCAAAAATAAATTTGTCAAAAAATATATTGCCTCTATTTTCACAATCATACCCAAAACCATACCCAAGAAATATACTACAAAACCAATCCATGTAAAAAAGATACATAAATCAAAAGTAAACATCTAATCACCATCATTTCAATTAGAGAAATTATTACCCCTATTTTTTAGTTTTCATACCTATTTTTTCTTCCTTTTGTATAGAGACCTAGTTTGCAAAAGAGAATTTTAAGGGGTCTTATTTCCCTAATTAATTCAAAAAATAATCAAGAGATTACTGGCATGTCAAAGATAATAGACATGTGAAAAAGTAGGCATAAATTCGTGATTTGCTTGTCCAACTCCGATCCATAGTTACATGGCTTAACCAATCACGGGAAGTTCTTAGTGTCGTCAAACCATGACATCTTGAAACGGGAGCATGCATCCCTCTAAATTGTCCGGCTATAGGTACAACCAAAAAACAAGTGGTTATGGGACTCACTTGACGTCTTGAATCCGCTTATGATGAATTCACATATTATACAATTTTAAAGCATGACTTACCTGAGGTAGGCCGGTAAATCACTTGGGCAATTGACTAGTGGTCCGAGAACTATCACATATTCGAGAAACTAGCTAGACAAAAAAAACCCTACTCAAGTCACGCATAGTTCACCATAACCCGATCAATCTTGCTCTAAACAATTCTATTAGTTCATGTGCATTTATTCTCACTCATAATGTCGGCAAAACCAAATTCCTCACAACACTCGGTCATATCCTTACACTCACACATCCTAACCACCTCTTCAATAACCCTCTCATCCGAAAACTTACCGTTATTCGACTCACCTAAAATGAGTCCCGACAAAGGTCTCCTCCCAAACCACTCCCTTACAGCGATCTAAATGTTTTCACATATGACGATATTTTAGAAGGAGAGTCAGTGGTCTGTTTCTTCTATAAACACATAAGATAATTTTATATTAAATAAAATAAAATTAATGTGATTTGACACATCTTTCTTATCTATATAACTATATATCCAAGTAATAACAATTTGCTTTTGACAATTTCCTTTTCTAAATTTGCTTTAATTTGTATCATAGGAATCTCACTTTCATACTACACATACATCTATACTCGAAGAAGCATTATCTTTTGTTTGTGGTAGTTAAGACTTAGAATGGTAGATATGTATAATAATATATACTCACATGTCCAAACACAATAAATTACTCCCATAAGTTTTATCTCAAAAGGTGTCCTATACCATAGTTGTAAAGAACATACTTCCTAATAATTTCATCATATATATTTTTTAACATTATTGCTAGATATGTGCAATTTAATGTTTATCTAGAGTTTATGTACACAAGATAGTGTAGATTTATCACCAAAAATTATGTAATTGTTTTTTCAATATGTGTGTTTTGAGTTCGATGTCTCGAGTTGATGACGGTATATTGTTTGATGATTTATCTCGACCTCTCGATTCAGTATAGTTTGTCGATTATTGTTTCGATTTTCTTTTCTTTTGTATGTGTAAAATAACAATAATGTTTTTCGTGTCCATGTTTGAATTGCTTTAGTAGGAAATGTGTAGTTGAATCATATTTTAATTATTTTACAAAAGATAGATTTAGATTATTATAAATAATATTTATTTTTGAAATAAGTCAATTTTTCTGAATCCGGTGAATATTCAATTCGAATATTTCATCAATCTGAACTTTAATCCAAAGAAAATTTTTGTTGATAGGATTAACAACCTATTATTAACAAATTATATGTAACACCGAGTGTTACAATCGATTATTCTACAAAATTTTGATTATACATAATTGGGGAAAAAAAGGTAACACGAAAAGCGGTTTGAAAGGTCGAAAAAGATCTGCAGACGGACTAATCGTTATAGGGACAACAATAAAAGAAAAGAAAAACACAAAAATACATCATAAAAACCCGAAAGCAGGGAGATTTTCAAGGGAAAATAAGATCATTCAGTCAACAAGAAGCGACAAGCACAACGTTCATCTTTGAAAGAAGTACACAAATAGGAAGCCTGAGAAACAACAGTGGACAAAAGCAAGTATATTGAATTCAATAATAACTAAAGAATAATTTTGAGTTTAATTTGTTTTCAAATTATCCAATCAAATAAGGTGGATCAAATACCCTCGCTCATTCTTACTTGTTAGTCCAAGAACATAAATTTTAAAGGAATATGAGACAAAACAAATAGTACAAGAAAAAGAGACATATATGATAGAATTTGCTTGTTTTATAAGCAAGTATTTCCCAACTTTCTTGTTGTCAAAAGTAGTCTTCGATCGTACCATTGCAATAAAGGCCTATTGCAAACAAGGATATGTTACAAAGACATAACCCCATCTTACACGTCTATAATAAATAGTTTGATATATACTAATTTTAGATCGGAAAATAACGGGATTGCTATTTATTCAAACTGTGACACCAAATGTAAATGTTGAAACGCATTACAAATGCGAGTTTTACATGCATTGCGTATGCACGTTTCACACGCATCACTGGGATGCATTTCATATCACGTTTGAGCACCGGTCATTATTCTGAATGGTGGAGGGAACTGTGGATTTGAGTTGAGTTGAGTCTCGTGCGCAGTACGCATGCACCCGCACATGCATCACAGATATGCCCCATAGCCCGTTTTCTCGAATTTGGATGAGCTTCCGCAGAGGCCCGCACAAAGCCTTATATTTGTAGGGTTTTTGCGTACGGGACACGCTTGCCCTGCGCTTTTGGGGCATACCCGTGATGCTCTTGCGACCCATCATTTTCCGTTCGGGTTGGACACTATACTTCATGGGCACACCCGTGATATTCCCCATAGATCAACTCAATTTTTTCTTGGGTAAAATGGATTTGCGGGCTATTATTCTACTGATGAGCATAATCAGGGCTCTTTTAATAGGCTCATGTTATCTTTACAAAAAGATTTAATAGGGAATAAAAAAAAGTTTCAAAGCCAATAACAAACGTTTTTACCTTTAATTCAGTTTATAAAATTAAGTGGACCTAGTTTATATCATCAATACAAAAAAGGTTTTGGTAACTTATTCTTCTCTTTTCTTTTTTCTTCACTTCCCTTTGTCTTGTCCGGTTCTATTAGAGATAATAAGTTCTCACATCGAAGTTGAGGATATTTCGAACCCAGTATATATAAGGTCGCTGTACTACTCCTCTTATTGTCAATTAATTTTAGAATGAAACCCTATTGAGCTTGGACCTAACGTGCATGTACACTCGTATGCACACGACCATATTCTACGATTCGTCTGTATCGGACTTTGAATCAGTTAATAACACTATTGGGTGATCTTCCTATGAATCAAATCCACCGGTTATAAGAGCCAAAAAGGAAATTGTCGGAATATATAGGATATGAATGTGATCAAGTCATCAACCACCTATATATAATCTATATATCCATAGTTATCTATTTGGTCCTTCAAACGATCATTATCTACGTTAACCTTTTTTTTTTGTCTTTTTGATGCGACAAATAAATCAATTAATTAACAAGCTAAAACCAACATCACAAAATCATGTCTTAGTGATTGTATATTTGTATACCTAATTTTGTTCGTGCGATATCATGCATTTTGTTATTTTCCGTTTTTTTAATAACGGAAAACGGTTAGGTTGATTGGTCTACTTCCTATAGGTAGTCTAACTTAAAGTATACTAGAGGTTGTAAGTTGATGACACACATTATATATATATATATAAGGGTTGACTCCCATGTAAACAACTCTTACCATGTAAAATAATAACGCTAGATCGATAAATAGCTGACTGAGATTAGGTGATATTAGGGGGAAATTGTGTGATTAGTGGAAGAAACATTCGCCGGACCTGATTTATATATTCGGTGGTATTATCACCGCGTTTACATGTTCACACGATAAGAGTTGTTTACATATGAGTCGGTATATATATATATATATATATATATATATATATATATATATATATATATATATATATATATATATAGGGTCCAGTTTCGGTGAGGAGGACCCTTGCAGATAGGAATGAAGAGAGCTGGGGTGGTGACATGTGGCATGCCACGTCATCGTTTTTTTTTTTTTTTTCCAGATTTTTTTTCGTAAATAAAATTGGTGTTCATATTTTTATAAGTATGTGTTCATTTTTAAAAGAGTCATTGTTCATATTTTATCAATAAATATTCATTTTTTTCAAACACTAACTTTTCATTTTTTAACATTAATTGTTCATTTTTGTATTTTTTTTAAAACATTTTTTCGGATTTTTTTTTGAAAATTATGCTATTCTTTCAAATCGTGTTAGTAAAATATGATGTTCATTTTTTTACAAGTATGTGTTAATTTTTTTTTAAGTTATGGTGTTTATAATATGATGTTCATTTTTTTTGAAAATTATACTTTTCTTTAAAATCGTTTTTATAATATTCAGAGATCGATTACATAAAAAATTGTGCAATCAAAGAGAATACAAGACGAATAGGTTTGGTTTCTTCGAATTTCTACTCTCACTGTTTAGATTTCCATTCTTAAGGTTTATGTTTCATTATGATTGATGTTTGTGTTCGAAATCAAATTTATTTGAATAATTTTGTGTTTGATAAGTTTGATTGAGAAAATACATGTATATACATATGTTGAGTTGGTCTAATAGCTCCAATTGAATGATCTATATGCTCATTTTAGTGTGCACGCAAACTGTTCGGCAAAATGCCTTATAGAAAAATAGTTTATAATATTTACAAGAACAATGACATAAAAAGTATGAACACTGACAAATAAAAACATGAACAATGACATATAAAAGTACGAACACCGATGACTTATCTATAACTTTGACACATACACAATATATTATGATCATCTTTTATCGTTTAGTGATGAGTTTTTTTTATTTTTTGTGGTTACTAACTGTAAATGAACATCTATGCATTATAAAATGAACACAAAAGAATAAATAGACATGACACTTTGATGAATAAAAATACTATGAACACTGATGTATAAAAACATGAACAATGACATATAAAAGTATGAACACCGATGACTATTTTGAACATAAGGGTATTTTTCCAGATTTTAAGTCAATTTACAAAAATGCCATTAATGATGAGCGTGTGAGAGCCCTTGATTTAAATCCATCCAATGGCTTACAACCCTCCTAATTCCTATCTACAAGCTCTCTTCTCACTTGAACTAAAAACTATATATATATATATATATATAAATGATTTGTGTGTGATTATTGCATTATACAGTTATATGTTATATTTGGATCTTTTTGTTTTCGTTATTTTTGCCGACACTTTGTTGAGGAGATAACTCATCAACTTACATTTCGTCTTCGTACATAAAGTTCACAATCCCACTTGAAGTTAGGACTGCACATAAATGGACAAGACCGGAAATTACGGTCCGGTCCGGTCCTGGACCGTAATTCTAAAATTCTGGTCCGGTCCAGTCCGGTCCAAAATAGTACGGTCCGATCCGGTTCTGGACCGTAATCTTTTGGTCCGGTTCGGACCGTATTTTTACTCTTTCTAATAATTTTGAACTGAAAAAGCATCCGGTCCGGTCCGGTCCAAACCCGGACCGGACCGGATTTATTCCATACAAAAAAATTTTTTTAAAAAAAATAAAATAAAACAGTCCGGACCGGACCGTATTGGACCGGACCGTGGTGGACCGGACCGCAACGGTCCGGTCCGGTCCAGTCCTAGACCGTATCACACAAATAGGAAACGGTCCGGTCCGATCCGGACCGTATGAACAGCCTTACTTGAAGTCTTGAAGAGATCAAGTACAAAATGCACACTTTAGCGTTGTTTTGGCACATGTCGTGTGCTTATGCTTCAATATCTGTAATCTCGATAATACAAGAGAACAAGTAAAGGATAGTATAGCAATAACGACACACTTGTTTATGCAATTTGAATTAGAATTAAAATTAAAATCACTACGTATGTGGATCCTCAATAGGGAAAGTCTACTCTCAGTTTCACTAAGTGTTCAAGACAAATTACAACAAATTACAACAATCATAACAAGTGTTTGCACGTTAAAAAAAGTGAGTAAAAGCTCTAGATATATATAAGTTACAAAGTAAAATTAAGAAACATACGAGATAAGGTTGAAAATAACACTGTGAGGATAAGCAAAATTCCGATCAAAGCTTTTTTTTTTCCCTTACAATGTCAATCAACAAGAAAACGAAACTCAATCCAAGGATAAACCCTCTTGAACCGTCTTCATCAACCTCTCGGTCGTTCAATCTCTCTTTCTTGTAAGAACCTAGTCGACTATGATGCTCTTAAGTAAATACTTGATCAGGGTATTTGATCACCTAAAGCAAGTATATATACTCCTCACCAATTCGGACAAATCACAACATTTCGCTTAAGTAAAATGAATCGCTAACAAAATCCGATTCAAGAGTGAGGCCGACTTGAATATTACGGGCCTCATAAATTAATAACCTTTATATGAACTTAAGTCCTAAATCGTACAACTATTAAATATAAAAGCTTGCATACCTTAGACTTGTGGGTTATTCCTGAACGGATATAAAAGAAAAAAAGTTAACAAATTTTACCCATTAACGATATTAGTGCTTTTTTGGTTGGGTGTAAAAAAAACCCAGTAAAGTAAATTAATCCATTAAATGGGATCCAATTAAGGTGTTTGGTTGCAAAATAAAAAATGATAAACATATCAATATAATTTACTAGATATTTTCCAATTACCTCAAATGGAGTATTTACAATTACCCACTCCTCCATATGTAACAAACACAATTAACGTGCTATTTTGATATAAAATCTCCCAATTACCCTTAAAATTTTCACCTCCCACCTTTTTTATATTGAAAATGAAAGTTATAATTGTCATTAACTAATAATGCCTATGAATTTAACACATGGCAAATTAATAGATATTTTTTTGCTACCAAACATATTTTCTCAATTCTCAGCAATTGTAGTTCTCAGTAATTCAATTCTTAGGAAAGTCAATTCCCGAAATTGTAAATCCATTGTTTAACCAAACAATCACTTAGTCAACTATATTTATACACATGTGTTAATTGACTCGAAATTAAAAAATATATATATTTATAATATAAATAACTTTATATACCAAACACATCTAAATAGATAAATACTAGTATGCACATGAAATGAGATTGTAGGTTTAACTCACATCGTCATTGAATCATTCAATCTCAAATATGACCTAACGAACAAGTTTTGAAAAAGAAAAAGAAATCAATGAATATACAATAAAGATCTAGATATAGTCTAAGAACAAAATCATTCTTTCTTACCAAATCTTCTTTCGTTAATCTCATTATTGGAAAGTTATTGAAGAAATGTACACATTGACAATGACAATTAACTAACAACATTCAAGATCATAAGTACTGATTGGGCATATTTTCAGAGAAATCAGCTGTGTTGCTGATCGACTGACTCATCTGGGAATATTGAACTCCAACACCAGTTTTTTTGACGATCCTGAATTTCGTATTCTCATCCGCAAGGATGCTTTAGGGTGGACAACCTCTAGGAGATAGTTCAAACTAACCGCTTTCCGTTTTTCAAAAAATAAAAACATTCGAGATCCTAAATTTTCGTATGGCCTACTAAAAATCCTAAATATTTCTACCAAAAAAAAAACTAAAATCCGAAATATATATTATAATTTATCTCCTAACAATTTTTGTTTGAATTTTTTTATTAAAAAAATACATAAATTATTTTATTTAAAAGGTTTAAAATTATACTAAATAAACAACAAATTAAAAAATCTAAACTTTATACAGTAAACTATCCAAGACATCTATATAGATATATAAGGATGACAATGAATCGGGTGATAGATGGTTGAACTAGCTTGATCACCATATTATCCATCATTCAAAATTGTCCATCGACTCGACCCACCACTCGTCAGGGGTCTCACATGCATCCAACGGGTGGATCGGATAAAATTTCGGATGTTCCACAATTTATTTGTAAATGTGTTAAAAAAATCAAATATTTTATATTGAAATCAAGACACGTTTCAGAAGTCGGACACATCTAGGACACGGTGAGGATGCGGCTTGTGTCCGGTCAAGACACGGTCAACAAAAGTTTACCTTATTTTTCAAGGCTTGAAAAACAAACATTTATTTAAAACATAAAGAAAAACTAATTTACCGTAATAATTTTTCTTCTCTCCCATTTTTTCCGTATAATTTTTTTTTGAATGTTGAGTGTTATTCTAATGCTTTCACTTTTTATAATTTACAAATATTTATTATTGTTTTCCTTGTTGATCATGTTGTTCGATTGTTGTTGATTTACAAAATCAATGGTTCATTCTTCAATTTTGATACTAAGTATGTTTATTTCAGATTATAAGACTAAATATGTTTATTTCTATGTTTTGTAAGACTGAAAATGTTTGTTTCTAAGCTTTTGT
Organism: Fagopyrum homotropicum; assembly: GCA_033239125.1. Classification (NCBI taxonomy): domain Eukaryota; kingdom Viridiplantae; phylum Streptophyta; class Magnoliopsida; order Caryophyllales; family Polygonaceae; genus Fagopyrum; species Fagopyrum homotropicum. The sequence continues at coordinate 167,414,378 of BSWB01000001.1, forward strand.
TTCACTTATTTTGTTATCATTTTAATATTTTTATCTACTCATATATCCTTGATTTTTTTCATACATATGTATTTCATTATGATATAAGACTTCTATATTTCAGTATCTTTAAATTGATATATAATTTGTTTTACTCGTCGTGTCCCCGTTTCCTATACTTTTGAGGATTGCCGTTTCATCGTTTCTCGCCGAATCCGTTTCCCGTGTCCGTGTCCGTGCATCATATATATGTTAATCAATTGAGCAGTGCAGATAGTTATGATTTATGAGTATCAACTAAGAATCCCATTATCGTCTAATTCAACATAATTACGCACATCATCAAATTTTAACTCAAAATGAAGTTAAGATTAACCTATATATGAAGCTACGTGACTACGTACGAACAAACCGATAATTCAAACTAGATTGATTAGCAAATTGACCCTTTTGTTTTAGTGGTAACTAGTTTTCGAGTGGTGTTATAATTACTTAATTATGAGTTATTACCATGTGAACATGTAAACATCAAATTGACCCTTTTGTTTTGGTTCCAATGAAAACACCCCTAACGTGAAAATATGAGAACAATCGTACACCGTTGGATGTGAGTATTAAGGGTTGAGATTTAGAGTAGATATCAAAAATAATAATAACTACGAATAATAATAATTAGAAATCCAACAATAATTACGAATAATCCACTCAACCAACAATAACTACGAATAATACATTAAACGATATGGCACATTCGTAACAAAACTGATAATAATTACGAATCTGTTCTCATGTTCTCACGTTATGGGGTGTTCTCATAGGATATATACTATATATATATATATATATAGGATTAGGATCAGGTAAGAACAAGTGTTACGGTAAGAAATGAGAATGAATCTAAACCACGAGATTTAAATTATTCAACGGATATGATGGGCTTTTGATTTAGGATATAATTAATGAGATAATACGTATTACCATATACAATCGGTGAATAATTTTTTCTCCTTAATAAGGAAATCATACATTATTACCATATGAACAACTCGCCGGTTTATTTTTCAGTCATCTTTTTAGACTTGCACGAACAATCAACCATAAAACATTTAATAATTAATTGGATGGAAGGTATGTCCGAACTCGTGCTTGTTAATATTGAAGTCGTGCAATTTCATTAAAAAAAACTCGTGCATAATACATGTTATTTGAATTCAATATTGCATGACAACTTTATTTTCATACTACAACTTATGCATGGAGACATAGGAGTTATGCTTGCATGTAACACGTGTAGTGCATCCGCATAATAAGAGGGTTGTGTGTGTCTATGTTAAAACATGCATACACTGATGCACGTATAATCTTCTATTTGCACCAACTCGTGCATAGTATTTGGAGTCATGCGTGACTGTGGAAAACACGCTATAGTGCAAGTGCATAAGAGTATAATATACATGCACGATTCATTAAACAAACACATTGCACGACTATCTTCAAATAACAACCTACAAGATTTCAAATATATTACAATTCGATTCAAATTAATCTTGTATGACGAGAGAAACACAAAAGTAATCGTGTCATATACGTATTAACCACCACAAAATTCAAGAAAAAGTATATAATATAAAGCATGAATGACGACACCGACGATGAATGTAATTAATAGATAATGAAACATTATTCATGTGTATCAGAATATTTCTTTCCAAAAGTGTATCCGTAAGATCTATAGTTACCATATGCACGTTCTCCGTGATAAATAAGAAACTACAACATCCTTATATGTACGTTCAATATCAGCCGTCTGTGCATTAATCCAACGACACATAATTATTCTTATTTCTTACCGTAACACACGTTCTTACCGGATCCTGACCCTATATATATATATATAGAGAGAGAGAGAGTGAGAGAGATGACTCTCATGTAAATAGCCTTCTACCCGTTAGATCGTTAAATCCTTGGCTGAGATTAGACGATATCAAAGGGGGAGAGAGAGAGAGGGAGGGAGGGAGGGAGGGAGAGAGATATATATATATATATGACTCTCGTGTAAACAGCCTTCTACCCGTTAGATCGTTAAATCCTTGGCTGAGATTAGACGATATCAAAGGGAGAAGAATCGTGTTATTAACGGAAGAAATATTCGCCAGACCTGACTGTATATATTCGACGGCATAGTCACATATATTCGGCGGTATAGTCACATATATTCGATGTTTACATGTTCACATGGTAATAACTGTTTACCGATGAGTCAATATATATATATATATATATATATATATATATATATATATATATATATATATATATATATATATATATATATATATATATATATATAAATAAAAGTAGTCGTATAAAATTTTAGTCAAAAAGCAAAATAAGGAAGTATAAGTAACACTACTATAGTATAAATAATATCACAAATCTATACTTTTTTTATGCATAAATAGTTAAAATAATTTAGAAAATATGAAAATGTAAAAAATATCTATTATAAATACTAAAAAATATGATAAATTATTGTTATAATTGAGAAGATATAGGTTTTTGTATATTCTTAAAATATTATGAATGACATTAAAGATGTGAATATTAAAAATATTTAATAGAACGTACTTATTTTGATAAGAAATAATAAGTTAGAATTAAAGATGTGAATGCAAAAAGCTATAATATAATTAGTTTATAATATGAAAAAAAATGATATGTGAGAAAACAAAAAATAATAACATATGACATTAAAGACTTATACATAGAACATAATTATTTTGATAGCCCTCGTGTGTGTGATTTTGATGATTTAATACCAAGACACAACAAATTAACGTGATGAGCAAATTAAATGATGACATAATTTAAGGGATTATGTCATTACTTCATGATAAAGACTATTTAATGAGGCAAAGTGTTAAGAAATCCTGATTATCGGTAATTAAACCAATTAAGACCCGTTTGGTTTTAACTCCGGAATCGGAAACGGAATGAAAACGAATTTAGTCCATATATATACCATTGTTCATGAAAGTTTGTGAAATCATTCCTTGTGGTTTGAAGGAATTGGAATAGATTTTGATTACTTTTGATACCATATAGGGAAACAGAATGTGGGGAACTAAGTGCATTTGCATTAATCCACAAGGAATAATTCCACAAAATTTCATGAATATGATTATACATATGACTAAATTCGTTTCCATTCCGTTTCTATTTCCGAAGTTGGAACCAAACAGGCCCTTAATCTCAATAATTAATGTCCTTTCTGATGTGTACTGTACAAAACACCGTCTAATATATCGAAAGACTGAAAATTTGATAGACGATTATCATGAAGAATTTGAATAAACAAAAGTAAATAAACACAAAAACACATCGTCGTGTTTAAGAAAAAAGAACAAGTTAATCATTGAAAAACGAGTAGTTCAAAGTCGGTTTGTGGAAGAAAGTACACAACTAAACCTATGTAACAACACATTGCTTTATGTTAGGGTTGTGCATACAGTCCGGACCGGTGGACCGTAAATTGGTAAAACCATGGACCATAGATCGGACCGAAACCGGACCGTAACGGTCCGGTTCCGGGTTGGATCGGTTTGTACATAAATTGTGCAATTTTGGTGAGGTTTTTCGGTTCAAAACTGGACCCGGATCGGATATTCGTAGTTTACGGTCCAACCCGGAATACGGTTTTATACGGTCCAAAACTGGACCCGGATCGGATATTCGTAGTTTACGGTCCAACCCGGAATACGGTTTTATACGGTCCAAAACCGGAACCGGAACCCGGGTTTTCAAAAAACTTGGACCAAAGGCCGGACCGTAAATTCCGGTCCGGTCCGATTTTGCACAACCTTACTCTAGGCTTTTATCACAAATATCACATACCTAGTCACATCCCAATGCATAATCATTTTTAAGATAGTTTTACTATATGTCCTTCACTTACATTGTTGTTTAATCAAGAATAGCTTTGTAAGACCCGATATCTTAGAAAATGTTGATCACATGTCAGCCATGTTCGTACAAAAACTTTTTTGTAAAAATCGTACATGAATAACAACTCAACTATTAATAAAACACTTAGATTCATTTTTTCACAAAACCCTCATACATTTTTAGTTAAATAAAATGTTGAATGGGTATTTTTATGCAAAGTGATTAACTTCTATGAACCTAAGTTTAGCTATGACAAGGTAGCACATAATAACACTTAATGACAAACCACTTAAACATAATTACAAATGCTAGCTAATATAGCTTGTAATTATGATTAATTAGTGCTTCTTCTTCTTGCTCTTATTATAATCAATTAGGGTTTTGTTATTATTTAAAATCTCTTGAATCAAGACTCAACAAATAGTTTGTTGTAGAAGAGTAGATAGAGAGGGCTGGTGGTTTTGGTTATTTGGGTTTGGAAGTCAGGTAAGAAAGGAAGAGTCACAAAAGAGATAAATTTAATTAAAAAAAAAAGGTTCAAAGCCCCACAAGACACAAAGCAAATTGCTTTGAAAATCATTAATTTCCTGACAATCTAATTGGCAAAATACCTCAATAATTTTTTAATAATGAAGGATACTTTTTTTAATTAATTTATCCACTTTTTTTGAGAAAAATATTAAGTTATATATATATATATATATATATATATATATATATATATATATATATATATATATATATATATATATAAAAGACACAAAGCAATTTGCCTTGAAAACCATTAATTTCCTGACAATCTAATTGGAAAAATACCTCAATAGTTTTTTTAATAATGAAGGATATTTTTATTAATCTATCCACTTTTATTGAGAAAAAGTATTATATATATATATAAAAGACACAAATTAAAGCAAATTGCCTTGAAAACCATTAATTTCCTGACAATCTAATAGGAAAAATACCTCAATAGTTTTTTAATAATGAAGGATACTTTTTTTTATTATTTATCCACTTTTATTGAGAAAAATATTAAGTTATATGTATGTATATATATATATATATATATATATATTAAAACCACCTTTATTTGGTAGTAATTTAACTATTAAAGCAAATTCAAGAATACTCTCTAATCTAAAATATAGCATTTTAGCATTTAAATTTTGGTCAAGTAATTCTTAGAGATTAATTATGCATTTTCTTGACTTTTACTGGCTATTTTAATGAACTGTGAAGGTGGTAACGATTATATTGTGAAAAAAAAATCAATACAAAAGTATATATTTTTTGGTTATTTACAAGTTCACTTTTAATTATTTAAACTATATATATGATCACTTTAGTTTTAATTACTTAAAATTAATATGCAATAAAAACTATTAATTTATTTGAGATATATTTTGATATCTCTTGCAATATCATTTGACATATAAACCTCACGAGCTTATTCTAATTTTTAATGTAAAATTTCAATATAAATCTTAACCTTAAGAAACCATACAACTAATTAAATCAAAACTCATGTGATTAATATATAGATTACCTAAAAAAAATAATATAATCCATATTTAGTAACATTAGTGAAGTTGCATGGGATCCATAATATACTTGTTTTTTTGTCACTCTCACATGAATGCGTTCATATATTATTGACTTATTGTTTATTTGATGACGAAGTTCATGCATAGGTGACATATAATTTTAATGCAAAATGGGTCCATTTTGATGATTTCTTAGTTTTAAATCCATGTACAATGTATTTGTTTTTTTAATTGTAATATAAAATTTTCATATACATTTTGCAGTGATAATTTTTGATGTGTTTAGTTTGTATTATTTTGGATTGAAGATCACAATTGATATTATTTTAATTCATAACGTAATAGTTCATATAAAACTTAATATATTTTAATCTTAATACATTATTACTTAGTTTATTTTTTGGAAAATTTACCTATTTTTATGTGAAATGATCTATCTATAAGGCCGATACTTGAAGATTCATTCTTTAATTTAAAGTATCTACGAGATCATTTTTAGTAATTTTACCCATTTTTAAAGCACGAGTTGTATTCAACATGCAGTTACAACACAAATATTATAGTTTGTTTTAAGATTTTGGAAAATAAAGGATCATTCTTGTAAATTTTCTAAAGTATTTACAAAAAAAAAAAATTTTATAATGGCAGTAATTTTTCTTTTTAGGGTCTTTTGTATAATTTTTTTATTTATTATTATATGTGTGAAGGTGATCAATATTATTTTGTGGGTGTTGGGCAGGTCTTTCCACTTTGCGATTGTTTTGTTTATTTTGGGCCTACAAAAGCCCATTAAAAAGCCCATTAAGAGCCCATTATCTGTAATTGTTTGGATCTGAAGTTACTGATTGGCAAGGCCAGTAATTTTAAGAGGAAGAAAAGGGCAATTACAAGAATATGATGTTACTGTTCGTAAGCACAGTAACCAGCGTTGCCGGCAATGGAAAAAATGAGTTTACAACTAAAAAACCCTTAGCTAAAACCCTAATTGGGTAAGCCTCTTGTTGCTCTCTTCATCGGCTTTGTAAGCTCCGACGTGATTCGCAACAGGCTTCTCAATCCACGTTGAATTCAATCGAAGTCGAATTTGCGGTGAGCGTAATTTTATCTTTCTCCAATGTTACTCCCTCTTCCCGTTTAGCAACAATTACAAATTCATATGCTACTATGCTTAAGCGGTTATCTCGTGGCGGTGTTTGCGCTCTTAAAGTGTCATTCGTTCAATCCAATAATACCATATCTCTATTCGATTATGCTCGTCTAGGATACAGCTCGAGTGGGTTTAACGGGTTTTGGTTCGTTCGTTTGTTTTCTACTGCATCTGTCCACTACAGCAACAACAACAATTATAACTATGGCAGTAGCAATAGGAAGTTTGTGTCCGACCCGGATGACCCGGTGAACCTAATAAAGGAAGATGGGGTTGCCATTTGCTCGACTATGTGGATTGATAGTTTTAGAGAACCCCAAAAGACTGTCAGTAATTTGAGCTCTTACCTTAAGAGATTTGAGTTGTGGGTATTGGCTTATCAGAAGGTGTTTGCAGATGATACTGGGTCGTACCTTCCGAGGAATTCGATTCAGAGGTCTGCATTGGAGGATTTGTTAGCTTTAAGGAATGCAGTTCTTGATGATAGGTTTAAATGGGGGTCTAGGTTGAAGTTTTTCATTAGATCACCTAGGGATAAGATTGATTACGATAATCTTTCAAAAAGGAAGATTAAGGCAATGCTGACGACCACACAACCAACCCCCTTTCAAGATAAGATTGTTCACGAGGTTTTGTTTATGATTTTGGAGCCGATATATGAATCTCGGTTCTCTTCCAAGTCGTATGCTTTTAGGCCGGGACGGACTGCCCATACAGCTATAAGGGTGATTAGGAAGAACTTTGCTGGGTATCTTTGGTATGTAAAGGGGGATCTTAGTACGATTATGGACGGCATGAAGGTGGGTATGGTGATAAATTCTTTGATGAGGGATGTGAGAGATAAGAAGGTTATTGATTTGATAAAACAAGCCTTGATTACCCCGGTTATTACTACCAGGGTTGAAGATTTGGAGATCAGGAAAAAGAAGAAGAGGAAGTATCAGAAGAAAAAGGTCCTAGCAGATGATGAGCCAAAGCCTGATCCTTATTGGTTGGAGACATTTTTCGGTTTTGCTCCTGAGGAGGCACAGAAGCTTCCTTGCTGGGGTCACTGTGGAATTCTTAGCCCGCTCCTAGCAAACATTTGTCTTGATGAACTGGATCATTGGGTGGAGGATAAAATTAAGGATTTTTATCGGCCTTCAAAAAGTGATGTTATATGGAACACTCCGGAAGGCGAGGAGGAGCAGGGGAATACTTCTTGGCCAGAGTTTGTCCCAACAAGTGGGCCGGATAAGACACGCAAGATGGACTACATTAGATTTGGTGGTCATATTTTGATTGGAGTCCGAGGACCTAGAGCCGATGCTGCTATATTGAGGAAGCAGTTGATTGAATTTGTTGACGAGAAATATCAACTTAAACTTGATAATGAGAGCTTGCCTATTGAACACATAACTAAGGGCATCATGTTTCTTGACCATGTATTATGTCGAAGAGTTGTGTACCCAACACTACGTTACACTGCAACTGGTGGAAAAATTATCAGTGAAAAGGGAGTTGGAACACTTTTATCAGTTACCGCAAGTCTAAAGCAGTGTGTTAAGCAATTCAGGAAGTTGAGCTTTCTTAAAGGAGACCGAGACCCAGATCCACAGCCTTGTTTCCGAATGTTCCATGCTACTCAAGCTCACACCAACGCACAAATGAATAAGTTACTCTCAACTATGGTTGAGTGGTACAGATACGCTGATAATCGAAAGAAGATAGTGAATTTTTGCTCTTACATCTTAAGGGGTTCACTTGCTAAGCTTTATGCAGCCAAGTACAAGCTTCGTTCACGAGCAAAAGTGTACAAGATTAGTGATAGAACACTTAGCCGGCCTTTGAAGGAGAAAAAGGGGCTATCACCTGAGTATCAAAACTTAATGAGAATGGGTCTCGCCGAGTCAATTGAAGGATTGAAGTTCACTAGAATGTCTCTTGTTCCTGAAACCGATTATACTCCGTTTCCAAGTAATTGGAAACCAGACCATGAGAAGGCATTGTTCGAGTATCTAATGCTCAGTGATCCCAAAGTTTTGGAGGAGCAGCACAATTGCATTAAGGAGCAGGGGCTCATTTCACCTCAAGATTACATTTCTATGCTTGTATGGAACTATAAAAGAAATGCTATAGGATTAAATCATTCTTCTGTGGATAGTACTTCTACCGGTACTAGCACAGGAAGTCTCGGATCTTTACTCTTGGAGTCAAGTCAGAAGCATCCTGAGACTAGAGATGCAATAGAGATTGATGAAAGGATATAGGTGAAAAATGTAAGATTTTTATTTAAGAAAATACAATTGATCTTACATTTACCAAAATATATTCCACATTGTATAGGTGTTGTTTATTTCTGATGTTAGTACCCTGAATATGATTTTGTTTTCTTTTGGTTGCCAAGGTGTCTTCTGATTGTTGCTTTGTTATATATAACATTTATAATTTGTAGATCTGTGTTTGATCCAAAAAATGTACCCAAGCATGCTGCTGATGTGTTTTTTACTCGATCAAGTGTTGGGAAATTATTTTAGATGAAATTAGTCCAACTTTGCTGTATACTAATTGAACAGACTGATTAGAGCACATATGAGCTTGCCCTTTTGTTTAGTTCTGCACTGCCCTTAATTACTGATGCTATATGTATTCTAGACATTTCAGCTTGTCAAGTTTCTGATCATTGTAAAAATCGGACTTTGCAGGGATTGATTACTTCATATCACCAGTCATCACATGATCCTTTCTCGTCTTCAAAGCTTCTTATTCCCGAACGAGCATAACTTCACTATACTGGGATAAATAGAAGAATGGCAAGTTCTTCTGATGCTTGCAATGTTGTGGGAATAGAAAGGCTCTCAGATATTTGGCTGAGTATTGCTGTTGCTGATTCTTCAGTTAACAAGTAAATGTTCTTCTTTCTTTTTCATTTGAAGTTTTGAACTGTCATAAATATGATCATATTGATGATATCTCTTTGCTTTCGTTGTGCAGTGGTGGATTTGGGTTCATTGCAATGTTGATGAGGAAGCGTTTATCACATTTTTGTATACAGACTGAACACGAAGTTGTACAATTGTTGTAAATTGAATACAATTATGGTTCCATTTTTGTTGCAAAACCAAGAAAAGCTCATTTTCTCGATATTTCTTGGCTCATCTGTATATAGCAAATGCTTTAAGTCAAAATATGCACTAAAACTGTGAAAATGCATATTTAATAAATTATGTATTTTTATATTCGTTAAATTTTGTGTTAAATCAAGAGATTTTTTCAAGTACATTAAAGTGTGAAATTTCTTAGATTTAACAAAAATTTGCAAAGGTAGAATTATATATTTTATGATCTTGCAAGTCATTTTTTATACAATCTTTTTATTGTTTTTACCGAATAAAATAAAGAGAAAACTACATAAAACCACCCTTAATTTTTACTCTTTTGCAATAAACCACCCTTTATAATAGTTTTAGCATAAAACCACCCTTAATGTTCAACTATTTACAGTAAACCACCCCTTACTATTTTTTTGATATAAAACCACCCTTAATTTTTAAATGTTTTCAATTAACCACCACATACTAATTAAAATTACTTCAAATGATTGAAAATTTAAGCATAAATAAAATAAAGTTTCATTATTAATATCATATATGATTTCAATAGTTTGATTAATTATTATAGTTTGGTTAAATATTACAATTTATACTAAAAAATTATAAACAAAAACAAATTTTATTGTCTAAAATAATCCAAAATACTTGCTTGTTATGCACAAAATTAAACGTTGTCTTTTTAAAGCTATAGCTTATTAAAAAAATATACATTTTTAATATAGGCGTGTAAAAATGAAATAGAATATAAATTACCAAAAATAATTTTTTATAATTTTTTTATAATTTTTTGTACATGGGTAATAAAATTTGTATAATTTTTTGATTATTTTTCTAGTATAAATTGTAATATTTAACCAAACTATAATACTTAATCAAACTATATAAATTAATTGTGATATTCATAATAAAAAATTTACTTTGTCAATGATTCAATTTTAAATTATTTGAAGTATTTTTAATTAGTATGGGGTGGTTGATTGTAAATATTTAGAAATTAAGGGTGGTTTTATGCCAAAAAAGTTATAAGGGGTGGTTTAGTGCAAATAGTTGAACATTAAGGGTGGTTTTACGCTAAAATTTATATAAAGGGTGGTTAATTGTCAAAGAGTAATTATTAAGGGTGGTTTTATGTAGTTTCCTCTAAAATAAAATATTGAAAACATTATTGATTTGTGGCCTCTATGGATTCTACCCAAGTACCTACAGTGACCACTCTCTCTCGCATTGTCTGTCGCCGTCCATCAATTTCCTTCCTTTTCTCTCTCAAATCCCTCTCCAAGCTCTCAGCTCCTTCTTGCAAGCACTTTTTTCTATGGCTTCCGTCGTTGCAAATTTGCCACCTCCGGTTCTTGGCCTCGGTCTCTCTAAGTCTCTTCCTAAAGCTTTCGCGAGGCCCGCCAATTCTTCAATGCTGCAAGGTGAGAGTTTTCAGCTTTTTTAGTCATAAGTTGAACTACCCATTTCGAATTTCTTGCGGAAATCATAGAAATAATCCTATTTCTGCTTTCTGGTAACGGTCCTCGTAAATGGGGGCTTTGTTGACAGCTATTTTGAATCTTTTGAAATTGGATTTGGTTGAGATTCCGGTATTAGGTTGGAATATAGAAAGGTTTTTGTGTACTGCTAGAAATCCATTGATTTTTTCCGCTGATCTTCTGTGGTGCGGATAAGAGCATATTTTCTAATATGGGTTGATAAGTTTGTTGATGATAAGGCTCTGATAATGTAGTGTCATGCCAAACATGCCCTTAAAGAACTGCAAGCAGAGTGTTTTCTGATGCAACCATCAATAGTGGGAAACCCTAAATCATCAAACTATGTTCTGATTATGTCTTATGTTGGTAATGAAGTGAAAAACTAATGAAAGTTGTGGTCTTCTTCACTCTTTACTGATTTTCCTATGTTTCTGATTGGTGGATATGCTGCTATCTGTTCACCTGGTGTGAAAATTTTGATATTCAACCACTTAAAGCATTTGAGGTTTGAACAATAAGAGAAGATAAATATGAACTAAGTGGTGCTGATTGGCCATGGATTATATCCATGGCAGGCAATTTTTGGTGTTGCAGAGTTTATGAAGCTAATCTTTATGAATTGTGGGTCAGATTTTTAGGGTTAGGATTCTTGTTTGTTTTAAACTGGAGTTCAGTAGGCGGAAATCCAACTAATTTTATGCTTTTAAGAAGATTCTGAGAGTTGCCAGCATAATTACCCTCATTTCCAGTCTTCTGTATGATTTTGGCAACAAGCTGAAAAATGTTGATGGTGTTACACAATGGATAATTGCAAAGTAATTAATGGTATTTGGAGGCAAAACTATGAACTTTGATGAGCATTTTGCTCATGGTAAGTGTCTATTCTTTGCATATTTTTGGAGAGTTTCCTTCTATCTCTGACCTACTTTGAATAATTGCAATACTTTGCACTTTAGCATTATTGAAAAAATTTGGTTAAATGGGCTCTTTTTTATAGGCTTTTGTTTTGTATAGCCCTCTAATTTTACCCTATATATATATAATTCCCTGGGTTAAATAGGGATACAATTACTAAATGAGGTTATGCTATGGTATTCTTAATACAGTAATAGTGGTAAAATACCTAGTTAACCATTTTAACCAGCAGTATTTTGTTTGATTGTAAAGAACTTTAATCAAACTGCATGAGATGTGAGCTGAACTCCTCAACTTTTGACCTTGGATCTTTCTTGACATTTTCACGTTTCTTCTGGTCTTAGAACTTACAGGCCGGCAAACACGTCTTGCTATAGCAGTGAAGGCTTTCAGTGAAACCTCAGAATCGTCAACCTCCTTGAGTATTGTCGAATCTGTTCAAAATGTCGTGAGTTACTGTTCAAAATGGTTTACTATAAACTGAATAAGAAATTAAGGATTGATGGCTAAACATGTGTTTGTTTCCCTAGTGGGATAAACCTGAAGATCGAGTTGCTGTCATTGGTTTGGGGTTTGCAGCTATTGTAGCTATTTGGACTTCTGCAAATGTCGTTTCAGTACGGACCACACCCCTTCACTTCCTACATAAATTCAAGGCCAGTTTGGTTTAAACTCCGAAAACGGAATGAAAACGAATCTAGTTCATACGTATAACCTTGTTCATGAAACGTTTTGGAATCATTCCTTGTGGTTGGAGCTAATTGGAGTAGAATTTGATTATTTTTATACCCTAACGGGAAACAAAATAGGGAATCAAATACATTTTACAAGAGACCACAAGTAATGATTCCAAAAATATTCATGAACATGGTACACATATGAACTAGTTTCATTTCCATTTCATTTCCGTTTCCGGAAGAACAACCAAACGGGGAGTCAAAGCAATATAGTTCGTGTTATAATTTCTTTTGTTCTTCTCATGTCAACAGGCAATCGACAAGCTCCCAGTTCTTCCTGGCGTTTTTGAACTGGTCGGCATATTTTATTCTTCAGTAAGCACCTGCTATTTCTCGGATACACAGAATATCACAAACATGTAATCATACTCTTTGCTCCATTTGATTCTAACAAGTTCTTTTCTCTGATTCTGTAGTGGTTCGTGTACCGGAATCTCTTGTTCAAACCCGACAGGTACTCGTATTTTCTTTACCTATACCTGTAAATAACTCATAAGCCTGGCATGAACTGGTGACAAGGAAGCCTTTGATCTGACCTTGGAGCTTGTGGTTTCTTGATTCATAGGGACGAGTGGTTCAGATCTATCAACCAATCGATTTCGGATGTTTTGGGACAGTAATTTATCATCTGCTGAACTGGCTACCTTTTGAATCTTCTGGTTGTGACATTTTGTTGTTATGAGTGTATTGCTTCAGAGATGTAAATTCAGTTATTCATGTTCTGTGTCTCTCTGTGATCTTAATGAATCATCAGCATCCTGCTCGTCAATATTATCACTCATGAGACGACTTACCGGTTTTGGATAGTTCGAGTTGAATCTTCTCGAGCGGTCAAGAACCGGACCTGACATGGACCGGAAAAAAATACAACTTGGTTAGACCTGAACCGGTTGACTAGGTCCGGTCCAAGACCGATCCGGGATGGTTTTGAACCGATCAAGTTACTTTGTAGTAGTTGGTTTTGTTTTTGGTCCGGATTTTATTATAATTGGATTTATTTTCTGGACTCATTTCGTTCTTTAACTGATTAAAGGTGCGTTTGGTTGCATGCGATTATGAAATTTATGAGACTCGTGAGGATAAAAATATGAAAAATTATGAATTTTTTTAACCTCGTCCTAATAGATTATGAGAACTATGAAAAGATTACACAATTGAATCTCACAACATGCCCGAGTTGCCCTGGACCAACCTATTTTGATTGGTCCCAAAACCCGGTTTGACTAGAAAATGTTCATTCCTAGTTACTTTGTTCTTGACCGGTCTTCTAAAAAAAAGATCTCGGTTGGTACGCGTACATGGATCGGGTTGAAATAAGTAACATATAAGATATGTAGAAGGACCTAATTCAATTTTTGAAACATGATGCCTCGTTTAGTTTATACTTTAAAAATTAAAAATACAATGATATTATAAAATAATAAATGAGGTTATAATTTATTCGTAATAATCAAAAACCTTAAATACTATATTTGAAATTACTCAAAAATTTAAAAATATGTCAATCCATAAAAGAATCGATTTCAATACTTTCAAAATTGATATCTAATTTTACGGGAAATATACCAAACAAGTCCTTATGCATTAATGGATTATAACTCCCTAGTAATAAATTAAAATTTCCAGTAGTTTGGCACATGCATTTAAAACATTGTTTAAGATAATATTTATAAGAGGAAACTACATAAAACCACCCTTAATAATTACTCTTTGACAATTAACCACCCTTTATATAAATTTTAGCGTAAAACCACCCTTAATGTTCAACTATTTGCACTAAACCACCCCTTATAACTTTTTTGGCATAAAACCACCCTTAATTTCTAAATATTTACAATCAACCACCCCATACTAATTAAAAATACTTCAAATAATTTAAAATTGAATCATTGACAAAGTAAATTTTTTATTATGAATATCACAATTAATTTATATAGTTTGATTAAGTATTATAGTTTGGTTAAATATTACAATTTATACTAGAAAAATAATCAAAAAATTATACAAATTTTATTACCCATGTACAAAAAATTATAAAAAAATTATAAAAAATTATTTTTGGTAATTTATATTCTATTTCATTTTTACACGCCTATATTAAAAATGTATATTTTTTTAATAAGCTATAGCTTTAAAAAGACAACGTTTAATTTTGTGCATAACAAGCAAGTATTTTGGATTATTTTAGACAATAAAATTTGTTTTTGTTTATAATTTTTTAGTATAAATTGTAATATTTAACCAAACTATAATAATTAATCAAACTATTGAAATCATATATGATATTAATAATGAAACTTTATTTTATTTATGCTTAAATTTTCAATCATTTGAAGTAATTTTAATTAGTATGTGGTGGTTAATTGAAAACATTTAAAAATTAAGGGTGGTTTTATATCAAAAAAATAGTAAGGGGTGGTTTACTGTAAATAGTTGAACATTAAGGGTGGTTTTATGCTAAAACTATTATAAAGGGTGGTTTATTGCAAAAGAGTAAAAATTAAGGGTGGTTTTATGTAGTTTTCTCTATTTATAAATCTCGAAATGTCACGATCACATGTTTTATACAAAAATCATCCCATAAATAATAATAATAATAATAATAATAATAATAATCAGATTTGCGAAAGCAATAGTTTTGACTATGATATCGTAGTTTCAGCCTTCAACGACGTTTAGGACTACTAAAATAAAAAATAAAAAAAAGTAGGCGAATTTCGATTAAAAAAAGGTGGGTGAATTGTCATTAAATAATGAAGTGAAATGTTAACCAACCAAGACAAATTATTTTTTCGAAACAATTTAGTTTACTAGGCTTTTTCTAATTTTGTGTTTAGTAAATGTACCCATTGAGAGAAGAGTGTGTAGAGTTTGAGAATAAATACAAAAGGTTGGGGTACATTAACTTAATTGAAACATTAAAAAGCCTAGTTACTATTATAGTTTTTCAAAAAGGCCTAGTTACCAAAATTGCCTATTATTTTCGTACTCTTTATATTTTAATAAAATATTATTTATTCATAGTATTTACAATATAAGTTTTTTTTCTATTACCCGTGATTTAGTATTTTCATAATATTAAAAATCAATGAAACTTCAACTTGAAATAAATTGTTCTCGTAAAATGAGAATTTTGAGTAGTTTAAACTTTTTGAGTATTTTTAGGTTTTTGTGTAAATTTGTTAGTAAGTTTTAAATAACTTTGTCAATTTCAAAAATCTAATAAATAAGTTAATTGATGTTTGTTAAAAGTAGATTTGTTGAAAGATTTGCATGTTAGATTTACCAAAAAGTAAAAAAATGAAAAAATGTACAAATTGTTGAAAATGTAAAAGAGGGATGAAATTGTAAAAATTTTAATAATCCATTTAAAAAGCTATTCTAGAAAATTTTTTCAAATCTCACCAAAAAAAACTTCACAAAAATCCCTTAAAAAATCTAGGGCCCGTTTGGTTCCAACTCCGGAAACGGAAACGGAATGGAAACGAATTTAGTCCATATGTATACTATTATTCATGAAGTTTTATGCAATCATTCCTTGTGGTTTTAAGTAATTGTAGTAAAATTTGATTAGTGTTGATACCCTATAGGGAAACAAAATGGGAAAAACAACTCCATCTTACATGCAACCACAAGAAATGATTCCAAAAAACATTCATGAATAAGGTAAACATATGAACTACATTCATTTCCATTCCGTTTCCGTTTCCGGACTTCTAATCAAACGGGGGCTAATCTTTTCCAAAATCTATGATGTCAAACACGTACTTTTCAAAAAAACACAAAGCTATACAATAATCTACGCAATAATCTCCGGGTACGTATCTTTGCTCGAAGTCAACAATCATTGACTAATTAAACAACTAGATCAACGAATACAAAGAGCTTAGCTGAATCTAAACGCAAAGCAACATCAATCACTAATAAACAATCATCATTAACCTAATTGTGATTAAAAAATAATATAATAAAGTTATTTATCAAAATAATAAAAAAGAAAAAGGAAAAAAAAAAAAAACAAGATTCAGAGTTGACACGTAGTACCCGACTACCCGTACTGTCGATATAAATAAAATAAATAAATAAATAAATACACAGAAAAAATAAATAAAATGCAAAAAACAGAGCCAGGTGGTCGGCTGTGATTCGTGACAATGAATGCTCACAGTACTCCCACTTTATACACTTCTTTTCGCTTCTTCTCCACTTCATCGGTCACGACATTAGCGTCACCGCCACGGCCACCGCGCGCTAGCTTTTCACATCATCTCTCTTGCCTTCGTCGTTTACACGGTTTCGAGATTTTTACATTCATTGCGTAATCATATATACTCGTGTGATCCGATTACTGGTTACCGCCATTGGATCCAATCCAGCTTCAGGTTTAACAATCGGAACTTACTATATATATTTCTCGCAATTCATGTCAGCTTTACGTTTCGAAATCGGTAACGTTTTTTTTTGCGGTGATTTCGTTTACAGGTGGTGATTTGAGACTAGGTTTGTGCGATTGGCTTGTTAATGTTATTTCGCTGTTCTGAAGTGAGCACGGCTTCGTTCTATACTCTCTGATCCGAATACTGTTTGTAGTAATCTGGTTTAGTGGCATTGGATCCGATATTCCGATTCATCTGGAGGTTATGTCATCATTTTTTTTGGTATCCCTGTGTTTCACAATTCATGTCCGTGTAATTTCTCGTAATCGCTAACTTTTTGTGATGATTTCGATTGCAGGCGGTTAGATTTGTACGATTGGTTGCTGATTGGATATTTGTTGTCATTGTTTGTGTATATCGGCAGTGGAATAAGGAATTATAGATAAAAAGACCGATTGGGTTTGTGCTTGAATATTCTATTGTTTGATAAAGAAATGTGGGGAGTCAGAGGCCGTCAGCGCGATACTTATTCCACTTACAAGCGTATTTCCAGAGAGGATATTGATGCTGAGCTCCAAGAGAATGCTCCTGGTTTATCTTTTTAACTTCTCTACTTTGTGATTTTTTGTAATTATCAAGTTCCTTGTTAGTGATATTAGGAGTTTGAGATGACTTATTGTTAGTTTCTACTGGATTCTGTGTAGTCCTTTCACAGAGCCATGGGAAAGAAGCTGTGAGTCCGTCCTGGATGCTTTCGTTGCCTCACGTAGTTGTAGCTACTGTCTCATCTCTTTTGTTTGGCTATCATCTCGGGTATGTTGGAGTTTTCATCTGCCTAATTGCTATCCAGCTCTTCTGTTCAACTGTTAAGCAATGTCGGTGTTCTTGTGTATGGATGCAGAGTTATCAATGGTACACTAGAAAGCATTTCAATAGACCTGGGTTTTAGTGGGGATACCATGTCTGAAGGTAAGAAGTATGAAATTCATGGCAATATTTAACCAGTTTCATCTCTTGTATTGTTTTCACACTAACTAACTTGAATACTCCTTTCCATTGAAGGTCTTGTAGTCAGTACGTGTTTGGCGGGTGCATTTGTTGGATCCATTTTCAGTGGGTTAATAGCAGATGGCCTTGGCCGACGAAGAGCATTCCAGTTGACTGCATTACCAATGATTATTGGAGCTTCAGTGAGGTGAACTTCTCCACACCTTCCCGATTCAGTAGTTCTGTCTATTCATGTTATTGGAGGTTGGATTGGCTCTGATGGACTACTTCTTGATCATAGTGTTGAATTGTTAATATCCACAATATTTTCATGTTCTGTGTTAGATATGTTTTTTTTCATGTTGTGTTCTTTTAATGATTGGTTATCATAAATCCTTTTGAGACAGGACCTTTTGATTGTAATTGAGTTTTACTGAACCATCCTTCTTACATATGTTTTCTTTCATGTTGTGTTCTTTTAATGATTTTTGTCATAAATCCTTATAAGACAGGACCTTTTGATTGCAATACCAGAACCATCGTTCTTACATATATACATCTCATTGTTTTACGTTTCTGCACCTTTTAACGAAGCTGCCTGTATAAATTTTTACTTGATTGATTGTATAGATTTTATGATGTCTTTAAGCTTGATGCTTGCTACCATAAAGAATCTTAAAAATCCATAATCTAACTGGAATTTCGTAACTTTTCACTCTGACGGAGTAGTTGGCACATGAGATTGTTGCTTCTTATCTGCGTTTACTAAATTGATACAGATAAATCCATTCTGTTAACGATATCAACCAAGGTGATTCTTCCTTTTGGATTGAATTAGATAGATTTGACCACATGAATGTGGTCTTAGTTTCCCTCTTTAGTTAATTCAGTCCTTTTCTTGTGTTTTTTTTTCTTCTTCTTGAAAGCTATTTCTGCCATTATTTGTTTTTTGTAAGTCTGGTCATTTCTGCTAACCTGCAGTGCACTAGCAAAGAGCCTTGGAGGTATGCTTGTAGGAAGGTTTTTTGTTGGAATTGGGATGGGGATTGGCCCACCGGCAGCAGCTTTGTATGTTGCTGAGGTACAAGAGATTCATTGTCTATTATCTGACATCGAATTAATGTGGTTGCTTTGATATGATATCTAGTTGTCTTTAATCAAAACAATTGCAGGTTTCTCCAGCATATGTAAGAGGTACGTTTGGGAGTTTCACTCAGATTGCAACTTGCTTTGGACTGATGGGAGCCTTCCTCATTGGCATTCCTGCAAAAGAAACCAAGGATTGGTAAGTTGGAGGAACATTTAGGTAATGCATCGGTCGGACCGTGACATGTTTGATTTACTCAGACTGACTCTCTATTTCGACAGGTGGCGCATTTGTTTCTGGGTTCCGGTTATTCCTGCTGCACTACTTGCTATATGCATAGAACTTTGTGCTGAGAGTCCTCACTGGCTTTTCAAGGTTCTTAATTTACTCTTTTGTAATTATCTGGATTCTGAAAATACCAGTCCTTTACCATAACAAGATTTTCCTATTGAAACAGTTGAAAATTTAAGGAAATGGAAACAGGAAGTTATTGTATAAATCTTCTCTTTCTTGATGTTATATTCGTGTGGCAGCATCGTACCTTGGTATTGATTTTGTAAGTGTATAAGTTTAAGATTCTGACTCCTTATTGTCTCATTTAGTGTATAACAATTAACATTATACCGTAGCCTTCTTTTCTGGTAAATTGATTTGTTTTTAGTATAAAATGTGATATTTAAGTTTAACTGGATGACATTCTATATGTGGTTTTCCCTTGTGACATACACCAGTGACATGGTCAATTCAATGTGATGTGCCTTCATTTCAGAAAGGAAGAGGAACTGAAGCTGAAATACAGTTTGAGAAACTACTTGGACCATCGTATGTAAAAGCTGCCATTGCAGAGTTGTCAAAATTAGACAGAGGAGATGAAGCGGAGGAAGTAAGTTTCGCAGAATTATTTCAAGGGCGCCATTCTCGGGGTAAATTATGTTCCTGTTGTTATTTTTCTGCAGTATTTAGTATTCTTGCGTACTTATTCAGATATTCCACTTTTATTTCTTCATTTGACAGTTGTTTTCATCGGGTCTACACTGTTTGTTTTACAACAACTATCTGGAATAAATGCTGTGTTCTACTTCTCGTCTGTTGTCTTTAAAAACGCCGGAGTTCCCCCAAATGCTGCAAACAGTAGTGTTGCAATTGTGAATTTGGCAGGTATACTATTCATTACCTTCTTTGTTGCTTTGGGTTGATCCCTTAGAGCAGCACTAACTAGGATTCAGGACCAAGTGAGGGTTCAGAAATAAGGCATAATGGTTATTTTCTACTGATCTCTAGGTTCATTTATTGCAACCGTTTTGATGGACAAACTTGGAAGGAGGGTGCTTCTTCAAGGAAGTTTCTTGGGCATGGTAAGTGATATTAGCTTCACTGGTAGCAATTCTCTCATGCAATTCATTCTGCTTCCTTTAATCCCCAGTTTGCATTGCCTGCTGTATTGTTATGCTTTTGACTTGTTTGAGACTGCTACGAGTGATGATAGATTGATGATACGTTGACAGTACCATATGACAAAATACAGTGATGCAAACCTAAAACCATCAATCTTTTTTGTTTTAATTTTAATATTTAGTTTCCATTTCCTGATTATTTTCTTTGATTTTCCAGATTTCCACCTTCTAGTTCCAAGGAACTTCTCCATTATGTAGTCCGCTTTCACATGGTTCCATCACTTGTAGGAGTTAGTTGCTTGGTTTCCATTTTAAAAAGAAGGGCTGCATTTTTATTACTTCAGACATGAATATGGACACTGAATAGTGATTACAAATTTTAGGACTCCTCAATTTCTGTGTGCCAGATTCTTGGTTTCAGATTTATATCTCTCAACTTCCATTTTTCGGTTCCTAACAATCTAACATACAGACTGTACTAAAGTTTTTAGTTATTGTAGGATAACCATTAAACCGTGTAGACTTGTTTGTTAGTCCATCTTATTACATATCACTTCACCGAAAAGGCATGCTAAGTTACCTTACTGATAAAATCATAAAGACATGGACAGTGATCTCAAAATAGTTAAAATGCACTGATTTCCTTCATGTATTATGTTAAAGTAGATTTGTGATGCTCGCTAACTCTGTTGATTTCATAACACGCTCAGGCCGTGGCAATGATCATAGAGGTCAGTGCAACAGGCTCCTTTGCGTCAAGCACAGGAGCAGTGTACCTTTCTGTTGGTGGTATCTTGATGTGAGTATTCATATATTTAAGCACTTTCTCCTTTATCCAGTTGACCAAAAGGAGGAAGAAACAAAAAAGTTATAGCAGTTGCTCAGTCAGAATACAGTTTCCTTTAATTTTTCTTTTTGAAAGGTTAATAAGTAGCTGCTGGTTCAATCGGCTTTGTCGCTCTACATCTGGGACGGGTATAAGTCGTGGCCCAATCTGGGATACCCTCCCAATACCAATTTTTCCATACATGTCTCTAGGAGGATTCGAGTTAGCTAACACTTAAGGAGTCTAGCACCACAACCATTAGACCAACTGAATATTGGTAGTTTCCTTTAATATTAACAGCAAGTGATTTTCTTTATTGTGCAGGTTTGTTATTGCATTTGCTCTGGGAGCTGGTCCTGTGCCTAGTCTTCTACTGTCTGAAATACTTCCAAACCGGATTAGGGCAAAGGCTATGGCCTTTTGCATGGCTGTTCACTGGGTAATTGAGACTTTGACTTCCATATTCTGAAGAATCTGTGCAGTTGTATATTGCTTTGTGGAATAAAAACTGAGACCTATAAAGATTTAACAAACCAAAGGGTATTCATATCTAGATATCAATGTATAAGATATTGGTAACGGTATCTAGATCTGGGTATGAGATTGATATTCGAAATCTTTGTTTGGTAGATTTTAGTATATGAATGACAAAACTTATAATAGATAAATTTTATGAAGATTATCCGATAGGGAAAGAGTTTTGGGGAGGAAGAATGGAAGAGCTAGGAGAAATATAAGATATGGGATACCGCTAGTTTTTGGAGTACATAAAAAAAAGGAGTATATCAAGATATCAGCCCATACACTAGGTATAAGCTTTTTTATGTATATACCCGTATATGATATCAAGATATATGGATACCAAACAAGCCCAAATGCTATGGAATATTATTGACTAGTTCTTGATCTTAGTTTCTTAGTATCATTGATCATACTTAATGAACTTGTTTGTCACGTCTTACAGGTGATAAATTTCTTCGTCGGTTTGCTATTCTTGCGGTTACTCGAACAACTTGGGCCAGAACTCTTGTATTCTACATTCGCTACCTTCTGTTTGATAGCAGTCCTTTTTGTGAAGAGGAACATATTGGAAACCAAAGGAAAAACACTCCAAGAAATCGAAATGGCGCTCCTTCTTCCTGCTCAATGAAGGTAAATATCATTATCAACAACTCAAAAATAGCTTCACCTGTAATTCAACTGAACTAGAAGCTAATTTGATATAAAAAAAATTCAATTTTATCCTGAAGCACAGATTGGAACTCCCTGTTGATCCTCATAAGTGAAAAGCGAGAAGACTCGAAAGAGGAGCTATGGAGGATACCGGGTAATTCCGATGACTCGAACGGGCGCAGGTGTATATTGATGAGTGAAGAAGTCTTGTTTTGGCAGTGACAATGGCCGATACGGGCTTACAGTTTTGTTTTCCGATGAGTAAAATGGCTTCATATATAGTTACCGGTGGCAAGTATGACGTAAGTTAAAATAAATGACGTCCTGTTTTCGAACTTTGGAATTTTACATGCTTGCATGTTTTTTTTTCCGGTGAAATCTTTTCAATAATATAATAAAAATGGTAGAACGTGAAAAGAAAATTGAAAATTGAAATATAGAGATATAAGAGTGAGACTTTGTTCATTATTGAATTATGGGTTGAGAGTACAAACAAACGAAAAATGCTCAATGGCCATTCGTTGTTGCTTACGATATTGTTCAATTGATGAATCATGTGTGATCCCATCATCTTAAAATCTTATATTACACTAGAATTTTGATATTTATTATAAGCCCATATAGTCCGTCGGCGTCTGAATTTTACCCATCGGATTTCATAGTCGTTTTCGGATTTGTGGTTGTTGAAGTTGCTTGGAGGCAGCGTAGATTTACGATCGACTTTTAAAGGTTTTCAGTTCTCACCGAAACCTAAGTTTGAGT
Source organism: Fagopyrum homotropicum (assembly GCA_033239125.1). NCBI lineage: Eukaryota > Viridiplantae > Streptophyta > Magnoliopsida > Caryophyllales > Polygonaceae > Fagopyrum > Fagopyrum homotropicum. The sequence goes on from BSWB01000001.1 coordinate 167,437,817, forward strand.
TTGAGGTGTACACAATTGTTTCATAGATGTCCTTGTGTTCTTTCCCCAACAATTCCATTCCTCAATTAGGTCCTAAAGCTCTGGCTCCACTCCTTTCTCTCGGTGGTTCTCGTGTTTCGGTGTCTCTATCTTCGTCCTCAACGTTAAGTAACAACATTAAAGTAATTTTCCAAAAAACAGAAAAGGGAAAAAAATGTACAATATCTAAGATGTTTTGGGGGCAAAATTGAAAACAAATGTGATAATTTACTAAAAAGATGGCCAATAATCTACCCAATAAACTTCATTAAAAAAAACTAATCTTATGGATATTTGTCAAAGTCCGATAGAGATGAACTGGTAGAGTGAGGGTCGTGTGCATACGAGCGTATATGCACATTAGGCCCAAACTCAACACATAAATCGATGAGGTTGCATCCTAAAACCAATTGATAATAAGAGAAGTACACCGACCTTATTAGACTCCAAATGTTCACAACTTTCGATTCGAAATTTTTTATCTCCAACACGTCCATATTTCAAACAACACAAGCTTTCAAACAAATATAAAAATCTACCTAAGAAAAAAAAATTACGTAATAATGCGCACACACGAGACCACACCCTAAATGCATGATAATCCTGAACTTGGCTTTTCACAATGGAATGGGACAAACATTTAATTGTTTGTTGATTTCGTTCCTAGGGTTGTTCATGGCGAATTTATAGTAGGAAGAGTTGTATCTTTAATATGTGTATGTAATTATGTAAATATATGCATGCGCAACCTAATGTAGAGGGTAGATAAGAAAGTTGATTTCTTAGAGATTTAACTTGAATATAAATCGGACACCGAACGCTTATTTTCCGTTTCCTATGATCTAGTTCCGAACGTCAAAGATCCTCGATATGATGGATTGAACCCGAAACCCGTATGTGAGTCACGCCAATCGTCGATCAAAGAAAAATGTTACACAACAAGATACTTGGCAATAAAGCTTATTTAGTGTCTCTGATAAGAGACTTACCCCCCGTTTGGTTAGAAGTTCGGAAACGAAAACGGAATGGAAATGAATCTAGTTCATATGTTTACCTTATTCATTAATATTTTTTGGAATCATTTCTTGTGATTGCATGTGAAATGTAGTTGTTTCCCCCATTTTATTTCCCTATAGGGTATCAACACTAATCAAATTTTACCACAATTACTTAAAACCACAAGGAATGATTCCATAAAATTTCATGAATAATTGTATACATATGGACTAAATTCGTTTCCATTCTGTTTCCGTTTCCGGAGTTGGAACCAAACGGGCCCTTAGGGTTGTTGTACGAGCTCAACCGAACTTTGACTTGTTTAAACCCGTCTCGTTCATAAATGATTAGAGTCCGATCCGATTCTAAATTTTAGTAGATTTTTAAATTTCGTTTAATATATACGTGAAGGGTTTGAGCCAAGTCCGAATAACTAGCTCAAAAAATAAATTCTTAACGAGTTGAACTTTGACACGCTCAACTCGATCTTTGAGCCCAAACTTCAACCCTTCATGATCTCACTTTTCTTTTCCTCTACCTCCACTCAAATCTCACTTCCATGAACCATTCATGATCTCACAAGATTCATAATAGCATTCAAGAATTTGACATATATAGTAAAGCACAACTGAGGATGGAGTGAGATAAGATAGCAAACCCTAAGAAAAAGTGCCTTATTATATGTCTACTTACCTAAAACTCGTCGGTCACCAACCTTTCCATCTTATGATGGCCTCAAGTAATGACAATCAAATCCCACTTTAGAATATATAAATAATTTAAATTTTCCGACCTACCACCTCTAGTACAAATCATTACATAATACACCAACCTAGTATAATAACATTATGTATATATATATAGATCCTATCAAAACACCCCTAACGTGAGAATATGAGAACAGATTCGTAATTATTATTAGTTTTGTTACGAATGTGCCATATCGTTTAATGTATTATTCGTAGTTATTGTTGGTTGAGGGGATTATTCGTAGTTATTGTTGGATTCCTAATTATTATTATTCGTAGTTATTATTATTTTTGATATCTACTCTAAATTTCAACCCTTAATACTCACATCCAACGGTGTACGATTGTTCTCATGTTCTCACGTTAGGGGTGTTCTCATGGGAACCACCCTCTCTCTCTCTCTCTATATATATATATATATATATATATATATATATATATATATATATATATATATATAAAATTAAAATTTATTAATACATTTGTTTATATTAATAGTTTTATTTAGAATAAATTGTAAAAACTTTGTTTTGTTTTGTTTTGTTTTTAAATCATTAAATTTATTTCCATGATTTAAATCAATGGATTAATTTTAAGATAAAAAAAACCATTAAATTCGTATATTAGCATTTCAAGACATATATGAAGTGTTTATGGATGACCATATATTGTTATTAATATGTTAAGCTTTTGGTTTTGGGTCCGATTTTGTTTTTTAAAAAACTTATTCCTCAATAAATACATTAAACAATATATCACTTTAAATATATATAATAGTTTATTAGTTAAATGAAATTATTGAATCATATCATCATAAGATGATTTCATGCATGTGTAAGCCCTATGCCAATGCTGCATGATGCAAGTAATGACATCATCATTTCAAGAATGACCCTTGAACTCTTGAAGTTGGAATTGAGAGATGTTCATCTATAGCCAAATAACTAATTATTGGGTGACCCATAGCATGCCCACTTTACTACATTACAAAATCAATAGCTACCCTAGGTGGGATTAACAATAAGAGATCATTTGGAAACATTAGCAATCATTTTCGGTAATAAAAAAGTGTTAGGAATTATTCTTGATAATGAAATAATTTTGTATTTTAAAAACTACGTTAGGTTAGTTTTTTTTTAACGCATGAAAGTAACCTCGTTATTTCTATTTTCTTTTCTTACCCTCATTCGATTTCATTCTACCGCTCCAACCAAACGGGCACTAAAATTAAAGTATATTACTTAATGGTTTTTAAATGAACCGACTAGAAAGTTACAAATAGGGTACAGCTTAACGGGTTGCGACAACACCCAATTTTATACGGCTAAATTATCTAAGTAAGTATTTTTGAGATTTATCTCTAATAACTAGGCTCATGGTATAAATATGTTTTACCCCTAATCAAACCCTCTTACCTTCCAACTTCAATTTAATGAAAATAGTAAAAATTGAAGGGGTACACAAACATAATGTAAATAGAAAATGACATATTTGGCCAAATTCTTTCATTTTCTACTAGGTAAAATGGCGAACTAGGCCTTTTACCACTATTACTCTATTAAGAGTAGTCATAACATAAACTCATTAAGTAAATATATCCCTTGATAGAGTAATAATAGTAATCATTTATAGTGGTAAAAATTAGAGGGGTCTAAAAAACAAAATCCCGTAAAAATGAGCTTACTTTACCCAATTCTTTCTCAAATTGAAGGGTATAATTCATGTTTAGTAAATTTACCCCTAATCAAACCCCCCTTATCTTTCAACCTCAATTTAATGAAGATTAACCTAATAAAAATAAAAAAGGACTTATTTGTCAAATTTTTTCAAAAGTTTTTGCTTGTTGATAAAAATTACTAATCCTGTAATTATAATTTCAATTTTGAAATAGGATCCACGAAGTGATCGAGAGCGATGCACATTTAGGGTCCGTTTGGTTAAAATAGTAGATTATTTGGAAGATTAAAATTTCACAATAATCTCCAATAATCTTGATAATCCATGTTGAAGTGGATGAAAAAATTGGGCAGAATAATCTCCCAAAATAATCTCCCGAGATTATAATCCCAATAATCCCGATAATCTCTGGCTCACCGAACGCACCCTTAGTAAAACAATTATAACACACATCTCCACACAAAATAGTGCACATAGCCACATGTACTACAACATATTCTCCAACATGTACACATCTATTCGATTAAGTTTGCATTATTCTCACGTACGCTCTCCATCGAGCTTTACCCTTTCGATATATATACATTATATATGATACAATCCGATAACCTAATAATTGAAATCTTAGATGTACAACTCCAATTAACGATTAACCTCTATATAACTTATCCTAAAATCAACCCTAAATTATCTTTTTCTTCTTCCTGTAATATAAACACCTCAAAATCATTATTTCTTGCCTTAATTATTTTGGAGTTTAATTAATTCCGATGGGGCAGTTAGAGGTCCTGAAGGGCGCGCATCGGAGCTGCTATCCGGGATGAATATGGATCCTGGATCCTGGATCCAAGGTGTCGTTGTAAACTTGGGATGTGCTACTGTTTCTGTTGCTGAGCGTTGGGGTGTTGTCCAGGGTCTCCAGCTTGCTTGGGACTTAGGCCACAGGAGAGTAGTGTTGGAGGTGGATTCAAAGGTTGTGGAAGAGTTCATTACGAAGGGGGTCAGTCCATCGCACCCTCTTTCGAGTCTGGTTACTAGGTGCCAAGGCATTTTTCATCAAGACTGGAGTATCGATCTCGGCCACGTTTTTCGGGAAGGTAATAGGGTGGCAGATTCCCTTGCAAACCTTGTCTTCTCCTTCGAGCCCGGAGTTCATAGGGTAGTGTCCCCGCCTTCCTATGTGGGTTCTATTTTACTTGATGACCTCAGGGGTGTTAGTTTTCCACATTTATCCCGTTTATCTGTTCTCTCTTTCAATAATACGACGTAAACTGAAGTAGTGTACTCCGCCTACCAAAAAATACGCCCATAATTGACATGCATGATATACTTAATTACCTTCATTTTTTTTCTTTTTACATAGTGCATGCAGAATGTATATACATCAAGAGCAATCAACCCTAACATTTATCATTTTTTTTCCAAATTAAAGTGACTGCTCGTGATGTTATATTATTCCACACGATTATATATGACAAAGTAAAAAAAAATACATTAATGATACATCAATTATAGAACAAAGATCGTAAAAGTATTGATTAAGATTAAAATTAAAATCCTCCAGGGCCAAGAGAAGGTGACCAATAATCAGCTGCATTCTCACTTGCAACAAGTTGTGTGCATGAAATTGGAACCAAACATAGCCCTCTACTCTTTAAATCCTTTGCTCTTCCATCCTAATTATCATCATAATCATACATAATTTACTATTAGATATTACATAAAATCATGATTGAATAGAATATAAACGATGTCTTGATTTTTAGAAATTTTGATATTATTATCGGTTATATCGGTACCTAAATATGAATATTAGTTGATATTAACAAAACCGTAAATTACTTATGGAATAATCTATTATATACTAATTTATGTGAATATCAGAATTAATTTAGGGTTTATTATTTGATCAATTATCAATTTTTTTTATATAACTTTTACAATGATTAAGGGGGTGTTTGATAGGAGAGGAAGGTTATTTTGATAATTAATCTAGACAATTTGAAAAGGGTTAAATTTTATATGAAATTTGTTAAGGATTATTTGATATAAAATAAGCTACATCAGGTTATTTGATTGAAGATTTTTTAATGAGTTTAATTGATACAGATTTATAAATTTATCCTTATTTTAACCTTAAACCAGAAGCATGAGTGAAATCTTAGGTTGGAGATTAATCTTCTTTAAGAATGGTAATATGAGGTTATTTTTTGGTCATTTTTAATCTCAATTAATCTCTTCTACGATATTTCCCATAATCTCCATCTTTATCCAAACTTGCACAAATTTAATTTCTAAATTTTAATCTGAATTAACCTCCTTTGATCTCCAACCAAACACAACAACCGAACTTTGCAAAATCTCTTTATAAAACATTTTCTATTCCATATTAAATCACAAAAAAAATTAAATAGGTATTTAAAATAATCCAAATATAGTAGTTTTTATCAAAATTTTCTACTGATTTTGAACAAAATTATATAATTTACCGATTGTATTATTTTATTCATAAATTTTAATAGATGGGTATTAAACTAATTAAGTTGAATATGAGAGCAAAAAAAGCAAAAGAAAAAAGTGGTTGGTTAGCAAAGTTAAGATAATTATGTAAATCGTGTACAAAATGATTTACAAGTAGAAAGAGGAAAGTCAATAAGTTTTAAAAGGAAAATGGTAATGATGATGTTTTAAGAACATAATTAGAGCTTTTAATCAAAGTTATATAAGAATGATGTCAACGACCATAATTATCATAGAAATGATTGGAATTTAACCAAGTTTATTCTCATTAAATAAACAAAAAAGATTAAACCTTTAATAAAATCAAACCCATTCTTAATCACTTGTAAAAAAATCATTATTTAAATAATAATGTACGTACTTAGGGCCCGTTTGGTTCCAACTCCGGAAACGGAAACGGAATGGAAACGAATTTAGTCCGTATGTATGTTATTACTCATGAAATTTGATGGAATCATTCCTTCTGGTTTTAAGTAATTGTAGTAAAATTTAATTAGTGTTGATATCCTATAGGGAAACAAAATGGAGGAAACAATACATTTTACATGCAATCACAAGGAATGATTCCAAAAAATATTCATGAATAAGGTAAGCATATGGACTCGATTCATTTCCATTCCGTTTCCGGACTTCTAACCAAACGGGGGTTAAAGTATAGTATAGGTTGTACAAATGTACCTTGTGGTTAGAAGCTCCTCTTCTTTTCATGCAGGAATCATTCAAAAGCTAAAAAGGAGAATAACCCAAAAAAGAAAATAAATAAAAATTAAGAAAATTAATAATTAAGCAATGTGTTTATACATTTATCAATATTTTTCAACCCTTTTAGAGATTCCAAAATAAAGGCTTTAAAGCTGATACCATGTGCTTTTTTTTTTTTTAATATTTGGATTTTTTTCTCTTTTTATAAGCATTTTATATGTGTAAATATTCTTTAATTTCTAATATAAGAATATTGGTCACTAGGATGAGATGCCATCCTAAAAAGCCAATTTTGGCACCATAGTTTATAAAGAGTTTATAGGGTCCAATAATAGTTTATAAAGTATTTATAAGGGTTCAATAATTGATCACATACCTGACCAGGATGGTCTGGAAATAGGCCATTTCTTTCTCCATGTGCCTGCATATATTCATTTATAGAAATGGAATTTATTAGGAGATATATATTATTAAAATTATTAAAGAATTTCTCTTTTGACATGAAAATTCTGAGAAAGTTTGTCAAGAGTATTCCAAAAATAAAAAACAGAATATATATATATATATATATATATATATATATATATATATATATATATATATATATATATATATATATATCGGATGCGGTTCCCATGAGAACATCCTTATCATGTAATCATGAGAACAATCTTAGAACGTCGGATGGTGAGTATTAAGGGTAGATATCATAATTATTAGATAAATAATATTCTGAAACTAATAATAACTACGAATAATCCATTAACCAACAATAACTACGAATAATGCATTAACGATATGACACCTTCGTAGCAAAACTAATAATAACTACAAATTGTTCTCATGATTACACGATAGGGTTTTGTTCTCATATGACTTACTCTCTCTCTATATATATAGATATAAATTGCAATTTGAAACCCTAATTTATAAACAATTTGCTAGTGTATCAACACCTCTAGCCCTAATTGATTCACACTAATATATAACTTACTTGAAATTTAAATCTTATCATTATGTTATCTTTTTGTTTTATCAATCATTGTATCACTACTTAAAATTTAAATCAAAATTTTGCTAATTTCTTATTTCATGTAAACGCTAAGTCGTACATATATATGGTCACGCAATTAAGCACGCGACACCTTTGATCACATGATGCGTCAAATAATGAGTGACCCGACATTTTATCTGAGGCCCGGAATGAACAATGACTCTATACATCCATTATCTGACCCATTTCCATACCTATCTCTCATCCTATTGTAGTAAAACTTGCCCTCTTTTATTATAACACATTAAGAATGTAGAATATGAATTAAAAGAGTTATAAATTGAAAGTTACTCACAGAATGTTGGTTAATGACTGATATACTGCCCAAGTATGGAGAGGAAAGGGCCTGAAATTAACAAGAATTTGTTTAGTTGATTAATCATCAACTTATTATGTTAAAAATTGGAAATAAAAAGCTAAGAAAAAACAAGTTTTGATTTTTAAATGAAAAAGGAATGTTCAGAAAGCATGGCTGACTGGCTGCTCAGAGAACACATTACATAAAAAGTTGCACTCTTACACTGATTCTCATTAGAGTATGCATATATATATATATATATAGTCTTAATTACTATAATATAATATAAAATTTAATAAAATCACCAAAAATCCTATTTCTCAGAAAATAACTAAAAGCTCACCTCAACTTGACCTTGGAGGAATCTGATGTACCCAATGGCTTCTAACAACACCGAAGCTGTGTCAGTCTGCAAATTTTTAACAAAGTTTAATCATCAAACTAATATATGTGTTAAAGGAGATTGAAGTGAGATGAAAATAGTTATTATCTTTTTATGTTCATTAAGCTTTTGTATTCTGAACTGTGTTTTAGCTAAACAAACAGACCCTTATTTCATTATATGTGTGCAAAGGGAAATACCTTTCCAAATGGGGAAACTATTTGGTGCAAAGCAGTTATTCTATCTCCTAGCTTCTCCTTCCTCACCTGCATGATCATAGTTGTATTCCATGTACAGTAAAATGTAAGATTTGTAGATGTTAATATGTTGCAAATCAATGCATATATATATATGTGTGTGTGCATACCTTGAGAGGTGGTATTGAAGTGGATTGGACTCTGGGCTTCTTAGCCACAGTTCCAGTGGTGGCTGAAGGGCTATTGCACTGCTTTAAATTTCAGATAAGAACACATAACACAATTCAAAACCCTTGATAACTAAGAAAAATAACCCGAAATAGTCGGGTGATTGTATTGAGGAGTTTCGGATTATTGGAAAATAAATGAAAAAATGATACCTCAGATGAATGTTCTAGAAGCTGGTTCTTTTCTCTGGGCTTGAAGCAATTAGTAGAGAAATCCATGAGATTATTGTTGTTAGTGTTGCTCAAAGCTGTAACACAAGACTTTGGAGATATTTGTGACCAAGGAGATAGTCTTGAATGATCATAAATATTGCTATGGCTATGGCCATATAAACTGCTTCTTGGGTCAATCAAAGACTCTTGCTTTATCAAATTTTGTTGTTGTTGATGAAGATTCATCATGAAATTAGCTTCATTGCTAGTGAGATTCAGTTGAGATGGCGGCGCTGAAGGATTGAGTACATGGTTGATATGAAAATTACTATTTGATCCTAACCTTTCTTCTTCATTAGTATTAGCTATACCATTCCTGTAAATTAGGATATAAATTTAGAAAGAATTGAAGAACAAAAACTTAAAAAAGGTGAAAAATGAACTTACAAGAGAAGTTGGCTCCATGACTGTGGAAGATCTTGAGGGACAGATTGATCAACTATCAAAGGGCTAAAGGGAAGAGACGAAGAAGCTGAAGACGATGAAGAAGAAGATGAAGACGAAGAAGACGAAGATGACCCACCATGCAGACTGAACTGATCATTAAGAAGATGAAGAAAAGCATGAGAAGATTGAGGAACATTATTAGTACTATGTTGTTGCATGTTCCACCAATTAGGGTTTCCAGCTGCCATCATTTGGTGTCACAAAAGTAAAACACACAGATTGCTATAAACTTTCACTAATCAAGGTTTGCCCAGATGCTTAAACTCCAGATTATATTCATCAAACATAACCCATCAATGATTCCACTCGCTTTTCGGGTTTTTGAAACCTTTCCTTGTTGAATCAAACACAGAAAACATAAACTCTTGCTGGTTTTCTGGGTTTGGATTGAGCTTGGGAGGGTATTATGAGAGAGTTACTTTACATCAAATGTAGGTGAAGAAATCCAAGTCTCCTTTTGAAAGAATTTTTTTAATTATTTTTTAAAGAAAAATTGAGCATATGTTTGTGTGGGGCTAAGGAGGTATTGTATTGTATAGTATTGTATTGATCCCTTTCAACTCTATCATATCAATGGTGTCTCCTTCTACCTTTACTTAAACTTATCTCTCTTCTTTTTTATTCTTACTTTTATTTTTTCTTTGCTTTATAAAAAAGTAAAGGGCAAGAAAGCTTGTCGACAAACTTGTTAGTTTTCGGGTTGGTTAATTTCGGGTTCGGATTGTGTAACAGGATAATCCGTCTATCGGTCTGGTAGCTATCACTAAAATGTGACATGTTCTATGTGAGACTTGAATTCAAGACCACATGTTGTAATATGTATGAACTAGTTTACACTTGCAAATTTTCTAGGGTTATTTGTATCTATTAGGGTTAGAGAGAAACCAACCTTCATTATTTTCAAATATCTCTCTTCCTTTATGCAATAATTCACTGAAATATTAACAAAAGTACAAAATCTAATCTAACAACTTTGATGTGATGCAATTTTCCCTAAATGTGAGAAATTTTACAGCCTTTCGGTTCCAGTCTCAGAGTTTATGTTTGGCTACTCACAGAATTCCTTCTTTTTATATATATATATATATATATATATATATATTGTTAGTAAATTATGATTGTAAGTAAACCTTTGAAGAAATAATTCAAAACTATAGGGACAACACAGTAATTCACTAGCAAAATAAAATATTCTAATATTTAAATTTGACATAATTGATTTTAAATTCCAGAAATGATTCTGACCAGAATATATATTTATATATTGATTATACTTCACTAAAGTAAAAAAAAAAGAAAAAGGAAATATTCTTTATATTTTAGATATGTAACATTTTTTATCACCATAAAAAACGACCTTAAGTAAGTTTTGATCTGATCTTAGATTCTTAGTTGCGTATTTTTGAAAGTCAAGATATTATAGAAGAAGATTATTAATGCGTCAACGATTCACTTTCCTATTTTTGTCTATTTTATCTTTTTTTTTTTCCACGAGATTTTTGGTTTGGTAACATATGAAGGACAAAGGGGCCGGGCCATCAAGCAAGAAGTAATTAATCATATAATCACTGAATTATACAACCTTATACACAACTTGCCCACATTTTCTTCTGTTTAGATTATCCTCCAAATTCTTCCGATTATGAAGAATTACGTGTACGACTTTTTAACCAACTATAAATTATTTAAAAAAGAAGTTAGTGTGTCAAAGGTAGACTTGGTAAACGAACTGATATGGCTAGTTTGCCAATATCCCTAGACCCGATTGGACCGAAAAGCCCAGAGTCGGACTCGAACGGGTATGGTTCAAGTGTTCATTTTCTTTTATACAAAGGTAAGAGAAACAAGAAGGTTCAACGTCTAGAAGTTGGCCGTCCTAGAGCATCCTTACGGATCGCGGAAGGCTCCTGTCGTCCCTGTCGAACGGGTATGGTTCAAGTGTTCAATTTTTTTTATACAAAAGTAAGAGAAACAAGAAGGGTCAACGTCTAGAAGTTGGCCGTCCTAGAGCATCCTTACGGATTAGTTCTTCAACGTCTCGCGGAAGGCTCCCGTCGTCTCTGTCCAAACAATGGCCAAGAGATGCGAGCTTGTTTGCGACAACATTGATTTCCCTAAAAACATGTTTGACTCTAACTTGTGAATATCTTGAAATTAGAATACAGATGTCAGAAATGAGCATATCCATTTCCATGAAAACATGGTTCAAGTGTTCATACTTCCTAATAACTTAACTACTTTGTTTTTTGTATACTTTTTTTTTTATATTTAATATGAATTTTTTTTTAAATAAAAAATAGAAAACCCGAGACACACATGTCCGGCCCAAAACCCGACTTGAACGATATGGACAAGACCTTATGCTCGAATCCGACTCGAAAAACGGAAAATTTTTTTAAAAAGTCCGGTCATCTGGGTTTGCCTGGGTCTAATATGAGGGCACAAACCTAAAACCTAAGAACCTATATAATGAAACCCTTTTTATTTAATTTGGCCTTTTTAAAATTATTATTTTTTACAGGAATTTTGTTACATTCGGATATTTTAATATGCATGCTTCACAACTAGCTTGAAATTATTACTGTTATTTTACATAGGTTCACCAATTTAAAAAATAATAAATGTTGATGGTTAAAGCAAATAATTGCAGGAAAGTGGCATATAAAGGAGATCAAAAAATTGTCTCACCATGAAAAAGACGTAATCGTAGCTTAAGATAAAACAAACATATCATTGGACAAGAGATAACAGTAAATCGTTAGAAAGACGCTGACATCACCCTAGAAGAGGTCAAATACATTGGTTCAATACTTCAACCTATGTGTCCAGTGATCCACACATACAAGTTTTTCGGGTTCCATCCTAAAATCAATTGACAGGAGGACTAGGCCTAGGACTTATATGATAGGTTTACACAATATCATATTGTCGAACAGTACACGTTTGGGGCTTTGGCCAAAGTAGGGAATTACTTTGGAGAAAGACCACAATTACTTCATGCGAGTTTAGGCCGAGTACAAATGTACCAAGGCAAGAAAGGTAAGCAAATTCATTGATGATAAGTGATATGCTAAATAGAGCAAGTCAAATTGTTGTACTAGGAAAGACAGAGAAAGAAAATTTGTTCTCATAGGTCATGATTTATGAGTAAGTACTACAGAAGAAGATAACTGCCTAACCACTGCAGATCCTATGTCAGCAACACATAAGCTGAGTAACCAAATTGTAAGAACTTAAAAGTAGACCTAACTTGACCCCTAAGCTCAATTTACCTAACCCTAACTTGGACTCATAAATGACCCAGTTCAAGAAACTCTACCCACAAATTAACGAGAATTTGAAATCTGCACAACCCGAAAATGGATTATCTTAAGTACTAGTCCAATCTTATGTCCCCTTCCCCTGTCCTTAATCTCGTGTTTCACTCTCCTGATTGGATTGAACCAATCAGGAGAGTGGGAGACGAGATAGGGACAGGGACGGAGACTCTAAAGATTTGCACCGGCTAAGTATATGCTAGGAGCTGATAAAAAAAAAAAGTTTCCACTAACACAAAGGGAGATTTTTTTTTTATGTAACCGGCCATTATCCATGAAGAAAGGAGAGCCAATTATTCATAGACCAAAAAAAGGAGCCAATAAACCTTAAATAATTAGGTAATAGCTTCCTAGGGTTCTTCTCAAGAGAGGGAGAAAAAGATTAAACTCCAGAATATAAAATTATTTTGTTCTAAGCTTTATATATCAATCATCAAACAGGACAAACAATCCAAGATGTGATCCACTAGCAAAAAATTTCAACTACATGGCCATATCCAATGCTGACGTGACAAAATTAGCTAGCAGACAAGCCCTGGCATAATAAATGTTAAACTTGATCTTCACCTGAAATGCATGATTCAATAAAGAAGAAACATGCTCTTTGGCTCGTACCTGAATTTGTATATAACAAAACAGAGTCCCGCACCAATTGAGAAGTAAATGTCATATAACATTATCTGATATTTCCTGTGCAACAGAAATGCCAGAGCAAATGCCACTTCTTTAGATAGGTTTAACTAACACATTCATTATCAAGAATGCCAAAGAAATTATTGACAAACAATCAAGCAGGAGAGAATTGGAAAATATAAGAATTTAGTCAACATATCAGTGTATTGCAAATGCTGATGCATGAGATATTGAGGATATGTAAATGGTCGAGAATTACAAAACTAATCAGTAAAAATGTAACATCACAATAAGCACAAAAGTATTAGAAGCTTTGACAGTCTCGTGTAAAGAGGAAATCCCACTATTGGACTGGATATAAAATGTATATCATCAATGGTGACCAAAGAAATCCACTGTTGAAGTGCCTGATTGATTAATTGCAAACATGCTAAGAACATAAATTAATCGAAAATCTTCTAGATTTGTCAATTAAAAGTCGTAAAGTTGAAAGAGTAGTCTCCTTGTCCATTTCTGATCATGGAGTCATGATCAGCAGAAAGGTGGGACTCACAACATTCAAATATTAACGGTGGGAGCAAAAGAAAGCGAGAGTACCATGTAAATGTACTGTTCCACTGCTTGTGATGGCAACAAGTTCAATCTGTGACATGAAATAAAGACACCATGAAGATTTATCAGAATACAGAAGAGTGTGAAACTGACTGCCTAAGCATTATGACAGAAAGGAGAATCAGTCAATTGATGACATATGGTATGAAAACAGTACGGGATAAGTGCATAAAGTAGTATATTAATCTATTTGATTCGATAATGGACAGGAAAAATAAACTTGGGTCACACTAATATAGGCAGTGAGCAAGATCATTTTGGTTGCTAAATAAAGATATGCATGGAATTTTCCAAAGACGTTGAAAGACATATTTACTAACCTCCACCCAGGTTAAGGCCCCCTGGTGGACCATTGAAGCAGTGTACGAAAGAAAACTGGCTCCAAATAGTATACAAAGAAGAAGGGACAATCATAACTCATAAGACAAGGAAGAGCTGAACAAAGAAGGAAAAGAAGGAACTAAGATCCAGTATTTCGGTTACATAGCCTACAATGCTTGTTTCCAAACAGACCTTAAATTCCTTAAAACTGCACGTCCTTCCATGACACATCTATATAAAACACACCAGAACTCATAAGCTTTGTTTTTTTCCTAGGTTATCTTTTCACTGAAATATTCTCCCTGTGGAAGTTCTATCATCACCATCATGCCAAGTAGGATTCACAGCCTCACTGAACACCATGTTGGAAGAAAATAATGGCAATACCTATTAAATGGAATTACGAAATTATTTAAGCTTTTTTTAATCAGCTCATCATATTATCAAGCTTATTCCAATTTCAGTTACAATGTCACACATGCAAACAAAATAATATGACCTAAGACATTCACACATGGAAAGGTAAAAATCATCTAATAGAAGATTGCTTGCTAAGAAAAATTGCATGAGGAATCAGGGAAATGCATTCGACAGATGCAAAGATCCTAGGAAATATGGAGTAATAGTTTAAATTTTCTAAAGTTCAAAATAAGATGGATTAAGAAAGGCAAAATGAGATTATGTGATGAAACAAATAAACAAGGAATGATTCACAATTGAATAATGACAATGAGAAATGTAAGCAAATTATTTACCATTCAAACCAATATAGGCATGTAGGAAAAGATATTGAAGATTTCATTGGAGCCGGAGGAAGAAGCAACAAATAGCTCAAATTCCCACATATAGCTTACAAACATCACTGGTCTTATTATACGTACTAGTTCAAGTGTCGTCCAATAGGTGATCTGATCAAAATTAAAAACTTAATTGCTCAGGGCTTCTTGCACAAAATTTTCTTTGACAAAGAATATTGCAGCTAGAATCCATTGATATCTACTTGAAAGCTACAAGCCTACAACTATCTTCACATTTTGTTATTATGTTCCTACAGTAAGTCTTATATTGATGGATTCCTAATTTCTGTTCATATGTACAAGCTCTGCAAATAAGAGCCGCAGTGAAATTATTATGACCATAAATCACAGACAACTCATGATAGCAAAAAATTTTGGAATCCAATACACCAATGGCTATAAGGTGACAGCTCAAATTCCTAATCAAATAAGTTTTCTACAAACATTTCATTTGCTGATATTATATGACCAACATTATACTGACTTTCCTCGATTTGCAGTTCAAAGAGTCAAAGAAGAACATATATAAATTCAAACCAGCCAGATTTCTCTCACTCTAGACACAATCAATTCCAATAAGAATACCAAATAGTAGTTAGAGAAAGCTGAGTAAGAAAACAACTGCTGGTATGCATTAATCCAAGCTTAAACAGCTACCCACTGATTACTATCTAATACAAAAAGATATCAATTACAAAAAAACAAGGATTTAAATTCACATATAGCAGAATTTATACAAGATAGAAAGAAATGTAGATCCGAGATGAAACAAACATCAAGGATCTCTAAATCTCTGCAAGCAAGCCTTAGAGAAATCCTCATAAGCAAGCTCAACCTCATCAGCCAATCCTATCTCTCCAAACTTCCTAAACCCTCTACCCAACACCTTCGAAACATACTCATCCACCGCAACTCCACTCCCTTCCTTTCCCCACCCGCCTATCTTCATCATCCCGTAAACCCTAACAAACGAATCCTTCCTTTTCGCCTCTTCCAACGCTCTAACCAGCTTCGCCAAGCTCTTCTCGTCACTTAAATTAAGCTTACCGGAATTGTCCAGTGCTTCGATCAGGCCATCGATTTCCTCCGTCATCCCATTCTTATCAAGTGCACGGATCAAATTAGCGTACATTGCGAGGTCAGGGGAGTACCACGGCTCAGATCGAACGACGGCAAAAACACGGAGGGCGAGATTACAGTGGTTCTGTCGGATGAGCTCGTTAAGAACCGCGAGAAGGTCCGCTTTCAGTAGACGCGAGAGACTATTGGTGATTTGAACATCATTAATGGCGGATTTGTTGTTAGCTAATTTTAGAGATTGGACGGCGTGGATTGCTTCGATGCTGAGGATCCGTCCTTTGACTAGTGGACCTCGGTTGTCTCTTGGACCGCAACGGATTGTGAAAAAGGAAGAACGGCGATGGAAGGTTGAGTTTGGAGAGGGAATAGTGAGAGAGAGAGCTGGACGGAGTGACGACGCCATGGATGAAAAGCTTCGAGGAGGGAAATGGGGTAGGATTGGGTGCGGGAAAGCGTATAAACTGGCTCATGTCGTTTTGTGGTAAGAGTAATGTCGTTTCACTTACACTGAGCTATTAACGATTATACCCCTATATCTGGAACAAAGCAAAAAGAAAAACGTCAACAGCAGGATTCGAACCTGCGCAGGCAAAGCCCAACAGATTTCGAGTCTGTCTCCTTAACCACTCGGACATATTGACGCTTGTGTAAATTTTCAACATCTTAGATATAACAATGCTTATGCTTGGTTACTGTTGTTCGACAAACTCGACTTATAAAGCTAGGGTGTTCTACGAGCCGAGCATTGACATGTTCAAACTCGGCTCATTTATAAACGAGTCGAATCAAGTCCGAGTAGCTCGGCATAAATAATACTCTTGTAGTGTAAATTTAGCCGAATGAGCAAGATTTACCTATACGAGTCGAGCATTAACATGCTCAGCTCATTTAAAAAATGAACGAGCTCGAGCCGAGTAGTTTGTCTCATAATATATGAACATATTATAAAGCTCTACCTCGGCTCGTTTATAAAGCTCGTATTATAAAGCTTCGGCCCTTAAATCGGGCTTGCAAGAAGCTACGCTATAAGGTATTTGGATATTGAGATAGCCGAGCTCGAGGGTGACTATTTGGTGGGGTAATATGTGGGAATATCTTTATTCCAATAGTTATTTGCAAGGGCAACTCCAAAAACCTTGGAGTTTCTTCATGACACAAATTGTCACTCTCGATTTTGATTTTTTTTTTTGCAATTTAATAGTTGCTTGCAAGCCCGATCTAATAGTGTAGGCTTTTTCTTTTATAAGACCCGGGGTCTTAAGGACGTTGTCTCCATAACAACCATGTTCGTGCTTCACGGGAGGTCACCGATGCTATAAATCTCCATTCAAATGAATTCTTGTTAACCCATCATTATAAGTTAATCATAAATCCTCATTCAAATGAAGCGGTATAATAATTTTGTGAGGTTTTGGACAAGCCCTAAGAGAGATAAAACCCGAACTCAAGTCGGGACTAAGTTGATTAATGAGTTTTTAGTGACATTGACGTTTTTGGTTTAAAGCATATGTAAGACTTCAATTTCGAGGTACATGACCGTTCAAGAGCATGAAGGTCATGGACTTTAATGTAATTCGTTTCGGTCAGGTTTTGGGGCGGTTTTGCTCGTTAGGACTCGTTTCCTAAATTTTGATTTATATCCTTTGGGCTCGGTTTGTTTGTTTTTATAAGTCCGGTTGTTATTGACCGTTGACGGTCATTTCGTTATTGAGTTTCGATCCCTTTTTGGTTGATGACATGAGACGTCTTTTGGCGTTTTGTGTTATTATTATTTTTGACAAATCAAGGTTATTCATGTTGTTATAATTTATCCGTTTTTCGTTTATCCGTTTCATTCATTTTTATCTTAAAGCCTTGGAGACCCCAATTTGGATTCCGTGACGCTCATGACCCGCTTTTCGGGTAGTTATGTATGATTTTAATTGAACGGTTCATCAAAACCAAGAAGCAAGATAAACTGGGATAAGGAAGATTAAGGGTGAGTTTATGTAAACCGGGATAAGTTAGGAGGGGTCCTTTATGAAAGAAGCAAAATAAAGGGTGAGTTTTTGTTTTTTTTGATAAAGGAAGGGTGAGTTTTTGTAAAAACAAAGATAATTCGATTGGAAGCAAGCAATTGGAAAGAATTGTCAAAAATTCAACAGCAGCCGACGGGTTTGACAGTTTAACAGTCAGTCAAATGAGAAATCCTACAGAGAAGGAGAGATAGATCGTCATCGGTTCAATCTCCATCGAATATTCTCTTACTACAATCTTCAACTTCGAATTCCTAAACCCAGATCTCATAATCACCCAAACAACTACCGCAATTTGGGTGCTAAAGATTGAATCCTTTTCCCAAATTTCCTTGCAATTTGTCCATGGCATCTCGACGTAGCGCGCGGTATTCCCCTCTTCCTACCGACGAAGATCTCGACTCGTACGACGTCGATGGAGGTTTAAAAAGTGGGAGGCGACACGATCCTCGCTTTGATTACTCACCTAAAGCTCTTGATAGAGTCCCGTGGAAGTCGATTGCACTCGCTTTGTTTCTTCTCTCATTAGGGTTGTTTCTTCTGTTCATCTCGTTCTTCATCCTCACTGGTCACATGGGTGGCGAATCATCTCAAGCTTACGGCCTTCTCGCGCTTGGGATTCTTACTTTTCTTCCTGGTAATATTTGCAGAACTGAATTTGATTATTGAGCTTCTACTGTCTTTATCATGAAATTATTAGGGTTTGTGTGGATTGGTTTTGGGTTTGATGCGAGGATTAGATTTGTCAGGCCTGATAGGAAGGTTGATGAGCATGATTACCATCGCATTAGAGTGGAATGGTTTAGTTGGCATTTTGTTAAAATCTGACCATCATGTTCCATGGTAAATTGAGATATGAAAGAATCAGGTTTGAAGGAGAAATTGAGCTTTGAAGGAATCAGTTTGGATCTTCATAGCTTATAATGCATCTGTAAATACACATTTATAAACAGTTTATAACTACAATACCGTAATGCACTGGCAAGCACACTAGTGTCTGGTGGTACTCTATGGATGTTCAGTGTTCTCTAGGTGAAGCTTAAGTGAATGAGCCGAACTGGATTCATGCGAACCCGATTCTTCGGGTTCATCCAAACCTAAGGAGTTGATTTAGGACCTTCGACAACATGATTCCTACTATCACCCCACTACCGCTCATCTTAACTCCACTCTAGACTTGCTGGTAGCTGTTATAAGAAATAGACGAAGGGGAGAGGAAATGATATACTTTTTTAGAAGATTATAATGAACTACTGGTCTTTGTAGTTTGATTACACGTTTTATTATTTTCATATAGCCTATGTATTGAGAAGGAATGAATCGAAGTTCACATTTCTTGCTATCAGCATTTTTGCGGAAATACCTTGCTTATCTACCCTATGGAGGGGAAGCTTCTCACCCTCTAAAATTTAGTTTCCATGTTAGAGCATATACATCACTGGTGCAGATGAGCCACGAGGAGTTGGGACCAACCATGGGCATGAATTTATGATTATTTATGGTTTTTGGGGATTGGTTTTGGGATTGATCTGAGGATTAGATTTGTCAGGCCTGTTAGGAAGGTTGATGAGCATGTTTACCATCGCATTTGAGTGGAATATTTTCAGTTGGCATTTGGTTAAAATCTGGCCATCATGTGCCATGAAAATTTGAGATATGAAAGAATCAGGCTGGAATGAGAAATTGAGCTTTAAAGGAATCAGTTTGGATCTTCATTGGTTATATTGTAAATACACATTTATAAACTGTTTATAACTGCAATACCCTAATGCACTGGTGAACACACTAGTGTCTGGTGTTACTCTATGGATGTCCTCTAGGTGAAGCTTAAGAGAATGAGTCAAACTGGACTCATGTGAACCCATCGGGTTCATCCAAACACGAGAAGTTGATTTAGGTACTCGACAACATGATTCCTAGATCCCCATTAACGCTCATCTCAATTCCGTTCTAGACTTGCTGGTAGCTGTTATACGAAATAGACAAAGGGAAAAGGAAATAGTATACTTGTTAGAAGATTGTAAGAAACTAGGATTAGATCTTTGTAGTTTTATTACACGTTTTATTATTTTCGCGATATGCCTTGCTTATCTACTCTAAGGAGGGCAAGCTTCTCACTCTTTAAAATCTCTGCTAACAATTTTAATATAATGATTATAAGATATAGACTGTTGAAGACACTATCCCTTTATAAAATTTCCATGTTAGAGCCTATACATCACTGGTGCAGATGAGCCACTAGGAGTTAGGACCAACCATGGGCATGGATTTATGATTATTAGGGTTTCTGTGGATTGGTTTTGGGTTTGATCCGAGGATTAGATTTGTCAGGCCTGTTATGGACCAACCTTGGGCATCATTCTTTGTTTGTGTAAAGTGTTTTTGTTACATTAGTGCATATTACAATTGGAACTTTTTCATGTTGTTGGAACACTCTGTCTGCTTGTCTGTGTCACATTTTGATGTAGAATACACAATAGTATGATCTCATATGGTTGATTATAAGGCCCTCGGTCTTTGACTGGCTCATGTCAGCCAAGTTGTTTCGGGCCTTTTGCTCTTGTTGGCAAGGGTAGTTCTTGCATCCATGCTTTAGATTTCTGAACAAGAAGCCAACTTAACGCTTATCGAGTTTTTCCCAAATCCTGTATGACCATGAAATTCTGTTTGTATCCAATAGCACACACTTCCCCCCTTTTCCTAGTTTTTCAGACTTCAGCATGCGTGCCATAGACACTTTTAAAAGCTTTCTGATCTTTTAAGTGTTGGGTGCAGGTTTTTATGAAACACGACTAGCTTATTACTCATGGAGAGGAGCTGCTGGTTACCGGTTTGCTTCCATCCCCGACTACTGAAAAGCATAATTTCCTCCTTTCTTTTGCTTTCTAGTAATCCCGTGACAATACATGAAGCCGTTGTACAAGATAACACTTGTAACGCCTGTATAAGGCACATTTTCAACAACACATGGAAAACGTTCGAAAAAAGGTTAACTGTTGAAGTTTCTGAACATGTTTACAATCTTAAACATGCTATATCTGCTCTCTCTTTTTCTATTTTTACATAAATTTGGCCTTTTCTTTTGATACTTTGGTGAGAGAATACTATGTAATCGAGCTCTAAATCATGTGTCTTCACCCTCCTCGGATTCAGGAGGCACTGCTACCTTTTCGTATTTCCACTCATGTCCTTTCCATTCAGGTAATTGCTGAATCACAACCTGCAGAGCCTCATAAACATCAGTAAATGTTACTAAGACCATAAAAATTACATTTACTCATGTGAAGATTTTCAGTTTTACCAGGCCTCTAGAATCTGGTGTTCCCACAGTAGTTTGGCATGCAAGTCTCCAGTTCTTTGGTTTCTGCATAACAGTAATTTCTTCTTGATGATATTGTTTGTTTTTTTCGCCGTAGCTTATAAACTAAGATCAGAATGTCAATGTGTTTACCTTCTTCAGTATTTCTCTCTCTTTGTCTGTTCTAGGGCTTAGTATCTCTTTGCCTTCTACAACCTGAAGTGTAGATTGCACAATGACAGTAGATTAAGATCAACTGCATCTTCTAAACAGTTTATGACAGCAAATCTTGAAATGTGCACAAAAACTGACCTCCACAAGACAAGTACCACAGGTTCCACCACCTGCACAATTCAGCAAGGCTCTGGCCTGAAAATATCATCTTCGAACATCAAGAGAGAGAGAAAACGCGCAATCATCGGTACAATGCACATGAGACTTACGTAAGGACCGTAGAGGTCAATCTGATTATCCAACATTATAGTCCTGAGATCTTGCCCACCAGTGGTTGTCCGAATATGCACATCCGGCGTACCATCAGGTAACAACACAGACTAACAAAACAAACCAAGCCGATCAATCACATTATCGAATAAACTTATAAACAGTGAAAAGAAAGATTAGTCGTCTTTACATGGACAAAGGCGAAGTTGATGCAGGCGGGTTCTTGATCTGACGGAGAATCTGTTGCTGTAGTTTCATCTGTTCCTCTTTCCGGGACTGTTCCGATTGCTCTGATTGTGAACTTGTTGCTTCTTTGCTTTGTTGCTGCAACATTTGTGTTCAAGTGCATGACATTTTGTTTCTTGAATTTGAATCTTTGAGAGGCACAGGATGAAGCTAATCCATAAGAATTCAATTGAATAGTACTCATTTTGCTGTTCTTTCTCTTGCTTTTAGAGTTTTTAGATAGTTCAGTTCATATGTGTTGTTCAGTTCATATGTGCTTCTCTCTGTGTGTGGCTGATATTTTATCTTATCCTATCGTTGTTGGCTGGTTGAAAATATTGAATGCAATGATTTGGCAATAATTTATGAACCGATTGTTCTAACATATGAGAAAGGGCTAACTTATTTTCATAGTTACTAATCCGATACGGACGGACCGGTAGAGCGGGGTCGTGTGCATACGAACGCACATGCACATTAGGCGTGCAACTCGGTCTAGGTTAAGATCGCAAGCCGAATAGAGGTTAACCCAACACATGCACATTAGGCGTGCAACTCACTCTGATACCACGTCAAAGTCCGATACAAACGGACCGGTAAAGGGGGTCTGATACCACGTCAAAGTCCGATACAAACGAACCGGTAAAGGGGGTCTGTGCATACAAGCGCACATATACATTAAATCCAAAACCCAACACATAAACCTATCGTATCCATCATAAAACCAATTGGACCGGTAAATGTGAACAACAATATAACTAAATAGATTAAAAGAATTATACAAAACACGTGCAATATTTCTTGTGTAACCACCTTTGATTGGAAGTAGACTTGTATACAAGCACTTAGTTCTAGCTACCTTCAAAGCATTCAACCGAAGTTCTAAGTCATTTTTTAATCTTATATTTAAGTAATTTAATTTAGAAAAAAATTGTATAATTACATTTTAATTTATTTTAAAATTCTTGCTTGATGATTTATTTATTTGTTGATGAAAAAAGTCTAAATTAATATTCATAACTTATTTTTATCTTTTTTTTTCTTTTTATGGGGACGATCTTTTCTACGACTATTTTTATGACATTCCATTACACTTGACTTGTATTGTGTATCGAACATTTTTCATTATAAAAGAAAATTTATAACACGCCAAATTTTGGTATCCATCAAATATCAGTATATAACGCTTGTAACTCGAGATTGTAAAATAGAAACTTAAGAGTAATTAAGTAACTCAAATTAAAAGATTTAGAAATGTACCTCCTTTGAATTGTGCAATTACCTTATTATCTAATAAAAACTTTCTTATCTTAAATAAATAATAATAATTTTAATCATAATTAAGGTGTCATGATGAGATATTATGATTGGAATAGTTTTTATTAATATTTTTTATAAATATTTTTAATCGATCAACTAGTCTCCCCAAATATATTTTGTAGAGAGGCGATTGGCAAGAACTGGAGGTGGCTAAAGTGCGCGGAGGTGCACCAAAAGCGATAGTTTTGGGAAAGCCTTCCAAAAACGTCAACTTTCTCCCTCTTGGGTAACCCCTTCGCTACTTCTCGTTGCCAAATTCCATCCCCTGGAATCTTCAATAACTTTTGATAAACACGAAAAATCCAATTCAATATCAATCGGATCTACTATCAGCGTTTACACCTTCAATTTCTCTTAGATCGATCGTAAGTTGCACGAAAATTCGATCGACGGTAAGGAATATCAAAATCTTCTTTGTTTGAGGTTTGTTTTGTGTCGGAGGTTTGGTTAATTTGGAGGATTTGGTGAGGGAAGAATAGAGAAGAAATGGATTCGAGCAGAAGAGCGGTGGAATCGTACTGGAGATCGCGAATGATCGATGCAGCGACCTCCGATGAAGATAAGGTCACTCCTGTTTATAAGTTGGATGAGATCTCTGAGCTTCTTCGATCTGCACCTGCTGGTATTGTTAGGGAGATCTCGGACTTTATATTGAAGCGGCTTGATCATAAGAGCCCCGTTGTTAGGCAGAAGGTAATAGAAAATTGTTGAAAATTTTCTTATTTCAGCCACAATATGCTCAAATTAATTTCATCTGTGTTTTGTGGAATTGGTGTAATTCATTGCTTTTGTGCGTTCTTTCTGCTAACATCCTCCCTGAGGAACTTACATAGGTTCTGTGTTTTGTTGTTATAATCAATTCAATTATATCTGTAGGTGAATATATTATGTGAATGTCATCTACTGAATCGCTGCAAACTGTTCTATAGTGTTTGCTTGCGTTTGTTTAAGATGATTGAAATAGAACGCCCTATAGCTAGCAGCAAAGCTATAACTTGGCGTTTGGTTGGATTTGGAGACTGCAATCAGTTTAGAATCAATGATGCCTACAGTTTAGGAATCAAGTTGTAGTAGGAATTCAACTCCGTGTGTTTTATTTGGTTTGCTCAGAAATTTGGAACGGTTGGAAATCTGAGTGCTGTAGTAATAGGCCAAAAAGCTTTAGATATAAATCTCTTGCACCTACAATAATTTCTAATCTATGTTGCAATGTTGCATGATATCGATCTTAAGCCAGTTGAGTTTCGTGCATCTTCACACCAATGCTTCTTATTGTTTGTGTTGATGCAGGCTCTTAGGCTAATCAAATTTGCAGTTGGTAAGTCTGGTGCAGAGTTCAGGAGAGAGATGCAGAGGCATTCGGTTGCAGTGAGGCAATTACTCCATTACAGGGGGAAGCCCGACCCTTTGAAAGGTGATGCTTTGAACAAAGCCGTGAGGGAAACTGCGCAGGAGGCTCTCTCTGCTATCTTTTCTAACGAGGAGAATGCTAAGCCTGCACCAGCTGAAGATCTTAGAAGAAGAATTGAAGGATTTGGGAATACAAACTATACACCTCCCATGGAAGAGAAAAAATCTTTCTTAAGTGAAGTAGTTGATATTGGAAGTGCTTCCATAAAGCAAGGTTTTACTACTCTGACCCAAGGGAATTCGCAAAAGAGTCATGACAGTGGTAACTATGGAAGTTACAAGGGTCCAACTCTGAGGAGATCACTTACCAATGAGATGGATTACACAGACAAGTATGAAAAGATGGATCATAATGGTGGTAATCTTGGTAGCTACGGGAGTTCAAACAATATAAATGCTGGACCCTGGGGACAGGATTCTAGAATGAATAAAGATGAAACAACAAATGGCGGTTCAAGTTCAAATTTTTCTGGGAGCAAGACTCGTGAGGAGAGGTTGTTAGAGACTATTGTGACTTCTGGTGGGGTGCGGCTTCAGCCAACACGAGATGCTTTACAAGCTTTCCTTGTGGAGGCTGCAAAAATGGATGCAGTGACTTTGTGTATTGCTCTTGAATCAAAGCTCCAGTCTCCTTCATGGCAGGCATGTTTGATATACTTGCACTTATACTAAGGTTGCCTTACAGCATTACTAGCATTTTACAAGTAAATAATCATTTCAAAATTTTACCTTGTTGTGAACTGGTTTCGGAACGATATAAATTATCAGCATATTCAACATGCTATAGGCCTTTAATTACAATCATCAAAGTTTAAGCTAGGTTGTTTGGTAGGGTTCTCTTCCATCATTTTCGTCTGCTGAATTGTGAGTTTCTATCAATGTGTACATTTTCATGGGTTATTTCGATCTATTCCAGGTCCGCATGAAAGCAGTATGTGTCCTTGAAGCAATTTTACGAAAGAGTGATCATGAACATTTTGCAGTTGTAGAATCTTTCTTTAATGAGAATGTTGACATCGTCGTCCATTGTTCAGAATCTCCTCAAGCTTCTCTAAGGGAGAAGGCAAACAAAGTAAGTGTGTGGTGCAAATTTGAAACTTCTCAATGATTTTTCCCGTTGCATCTTAGTATTTGAGGGGAGATATGGAGATCATTACTACGTATATCTTATATCATTGTTCCTGTTTGTTTATTTATACTGGTCAATTGAAGCTATGTAATCCTGTTGAGTGTTGATGGTAATTCTCCTTGTATATGGAATATAGCAGACTAGAAGTTCCATATTTGATGAATTTAACCAAGCATTAGACTGGTGACTGTTTTCCTCTCTCCATTCGCCTGGAGTTATCCACCTTATATTAGAAGAACATATGCCTGGTGTCCCTATCTCAGGATTGTGAAATAGGAATGAAGACCTTGTTATCTTTCCCTTTACCAGACATTACACTATACCTGCTATGCCATCTTACAGGCATTAGTTATGAGAATTTTATCACTATAATTAACCTTATCCTTGACGGCTCGACCCTTTGAAATTTTATTTTATTATATTTTTTGGCCTTGCTTTGGCTCGCCCAGTTCGACCGGCCAATGCCACTCTACGTCCAGAACACCCATTTGATGTCCATTTTGTTTTCTCCTTTTTTTGTTATTCTAGAAATTCTATGTCATTGTTTCTACTTTCTCTTGATGTTTTATGAAGTTCTTAGAAAGGCCACTGGTAATGGAAAAATATAAAAGCGTGCATGATTGTCTTAATATTATTTGTTATATTACAGGTCTTAAGTCTTCTAGGTGGAGCACCGGTGGGAACCACGGGTAGCCAATCTGAAACTCCGACAAAACTCGAACCAACTGAAAAGATTGAGATGCCTGACCTAATAGATACTGGAGGCGCAGAAGATCTACTCCAAGGGGATGATGATGATCTCTTGAAAAGCCTCAGCGACCAAAATATTGCCCAGCAGCCAAGCTCTGCCCCCTTGATTGATGATTTATTTGGGGGAGGCCTAACCAATGGCGTTGAAACAAATGAACATAATACTGATCTATTTGGGGGTGGTCTAAACAGCGGCGTTGGATCAAATGAACCGAAAACTAATGATGATCCGTTTGCTGATGTTTCTTTTCACACCAGTGAAAATAAAGAGCAGGGAAGCGACCTGTTTGCCGGGATGACTGTTGGAAATGAATCTAATGGTGGAGTTACTTTGCCCAAAAGCACTGGATCAGACCCATTTGACTTTTTTGGTTCGGGTTCAGACCTTCCAGTGCAGCAAGAGAATCAAAATAATGATTTCAACAATTTAATGTCTGGATTGTCCATAGGCACCAATGGCTCGACCGTGAACAATAAACCAGGCTTCATTGGGGATTTAGGAAACTTATCTACTGATAATGGCAAGCCAGAGTCTCAAACGTCTAATACCGTGTTTCCTATGGGTTCCATGCCTTACAACATGGCTCCTGGCTTTATGTTAAATCCGGCTTATGCTTCACAACCTTTAAACTATGGTGCAATGGGGGGTTTTCTCTCCCAACAACAGCTTCTTGCAGCTATGGCTAATCTTCAGCAATTACAACAACTAAGCGGCTTGAAAACCCATAATGCTGGACTTTCATTTGGTTCTGAGATTAATGCTGGATTCGATGCATCAGCCCTTCCAGACATTTTCAATGCTAATTTGGCAAATCAAGCATCTACTGTGACAATGAACAACTCAAAGAAGGAGGACACTAAGGCATTTGACTTCATTTCAGTAAGTTTAATGCTTCATTTTCTTCTTCATTGATTTATTTATTTATTTTTACTTACATTTATTTCTATAGAAGGTTCTTAGAATGTCCAGAACATATATTTGGAGAAATCTCTACTCATTTTTTTCACTTGGGCTTAAAACTCAGCTAGAGAGCAAATCCAAAATGGAACCCAAACTATATCCTGGTAGACTATACTGCTCTTTTCAGTTGGGACTTTTGGGAGTTCTGGGATAACACAACGTAGGTTTGGGCATTTGGCGAATCCTAGATTATTCGGTAGATTAGATTTTAGGAGTTTTTAGAGGCTGTCTTAAAATTTTCCTTAAAGAGCAATCTATAAGTTTTTCTTTGCCTATGATCTACCAAACTCTCAATTAGATTTTTCAGTAAGTTTTTATTTTTTACAGAACTCTTCAAAAAGAAAGAACTACCCATTTCAGTAGATGATTTCTTGTACATGTTTTATAAGTTTTTCTTCTATACTACATTCATCTGTTAAAAAACCCATTCTCTTACAGGATCATCTAGCATCAGCCCGCGATACAAAACGAGTAACTTGAAGAGCAATCTATACAGATTTCATTGAACATGAGAAAGAAAGAGTCGAAGCATATCAAGTTGGCAAGACAACACAATTCATTCATAATAAAAAGGAGAGGTACCAAGGCCTTCTACAATCTTAGACACAGGTAAAACGCTGCTCGTCTTGTTTTCGCAGTTCGGTTTTTAGTGAGAGAGAGGTTGTTTCATTGTGCAGTTAGCTGTGTATCAAAATGTGGGATTTTGTAATGCTTATTTTGCACCTTACTAGGACTTTATATTGCCGTTTTGCAATTGTTTTGCCTACCTAAATCAATTTACAAAAAAAATGAATATTATATGTTGTGGTTTTGCTTGTGAACCTTTGAAAACCTGATGACTCTCATTGCCTTAGCTAGTTGTTGTCCTTGTAGTTTCGGTCTCCGGTCCGACTCGGATCCAAAAGGGCATAGGTTTATCGGTCCAGGATCCTTATTGGAGTGAACCTAGATTTAGACTGGATATTCAGATTCGGTCCGACCTGAACCAACTAGATCAGTTTAGATAATCTTTGGGCCAAAATTTAGCCTTTTTATCTACTAACCGGTCTAGACCGAACCAGATTGCCAATTCATTATCGGATATAATATTTAGATAATAATTAAAATTTTACCTCCCGTTTGGTTGTGACTCCGGAACCGGAAACGGAATGGAAACGAATCTAGTTCATACGTGTACCTTGTTTATGAAATTTTTTGGAATGATTCCGTTTGGTTTCATGTATAATGTCCTTGTTTTCCTATAAGGTATCAAAAGTAATCAAGTTCTACTACAATTACCTCATGGAATGATTCCAAAAAATTTCATGAACAAGGATATATTTATGGACTAGATTAGTTTCCATTCTGTTTCTGTTTTCGGAGCTACAACCAAACGGGCCCTTACAGCTAAATGAATATGGAGAACAATGGGGCATATGCATATCTTTATCTCCCACCTAACATAAGCCATGAATGCATAGATTGCCGTACTCCTATTCTTAGACAGACTGTTTCAAAATATATATAAATCGCCAGCTATATATATATATAAATTAAAAAAAATAATACTTAAATGTTAGATTTGAACAATACAATATCAAATAAAATTGCCGGTTACCTCATGATTCATGTCATGTGACTCATGTGTAGCCGAAACTTTGTATCTCTAGTTCGTGTGTCATCCCTATCGAAATTGACACCGATAGATAAATCTAAGGTTCCCAATAAAAAAAAAAAAAATTGAATTAATTATGATCAAAAGATTTTCAAACTTTAATATAAATTGACATGTGCCTAAACAATTCAAACAAAAAATACATAATATCTCCAACTAAATCGACTTAAAAAACTTCTGAAAATTATTATAACTCTTTAAACATTTATATTTAAATAAAAATAAATTTTATACTTTATTTTAATTATCAATAAGGGTGAGTGAGTTCCGATAAGTTAGGGCTTTATAAATATTTATATTTAAAGTCGATGAAAATGAAATCTTCCAAGCCACAAAATGAATAACATGTAACATCAGAAAAGCTGGCAAAATTTAACTCTTTCTTAAGTGACCACAAAACCAAAACTACATACAACTATGCCCCAGCTGTAATATGTAAATAGCCTTCGTGATGTACCCCGCCGTACGGACCCAAATTAGCATATACCTCTTACCAAATTTGACCACATTATACATAATTATTCTCAACAATTTTGTTATTTAGAAACTAAATTTTCGATATTTTATACTCAATTATTATTATAACGAGTAAAAATATTAGAAAATTGTCAGTACCCATCTTTTAGGCTAAATAAATATTTAAATTACTGTTTACACGTTAAGTAAAAGGTTTAAGATAGTTGCAACGAGGCATACATGACATACTTATTCTACAAGAAACAAAAGGGAAGGTTATAGGAGCAAAGTTGTTGTGTTAACTTAACGTTTGAAAAGTAATCTAGATACTAATATTTGGTCGGGATCAATAGTTGATGTACTGTTCTAATAGTTTAAAAGACAGGGTACTGAAGTTTAGTCAGCCTGAAAGATGGGGTATTGTTTAAGCAATTTTCTCGTAAAAATATGAGAAAATTGTTCAAACAGTACCCATCTTTTAGGCTGACTAAACTTTAGTACCCCGTCGTTTAAACTATTAAAACGGTACTTCACCTATTGAGTCTGACCAAAGATTGATATCTAAATTACTGTTCACACGTTAAGTAAAAGGGTTATGACAATTGTCAGGAGACCTACATAACATACTTAAGGGAAAGTTCTATGAGCAATGTTGTTGTGTTAACTTAACGTGTGAAAAGTAATCTAGATACTAATATTTGGTCGGACTCAATAGTTGATGTATCGTTCTGATAGTTTAAACGATTGGGTATTAAAAGATGGGCACTTTTTCTATAAAAATCTTATAAAAAATAATTTTAAAAAACTAATTATGATATTTACTTTGGCTCTACTTGCATCGGGTCGGTTCATGTCGATCATGATTTTTGCTATAGAATTTCTTCTTTTTATTGAAAATTTTATGTCGGCAATATTTTTAGTAATTAGTAATTTTCCTTAATAATAGAAAATGTTATTAAGTCAAGTCATGAATAATAATTATTTAAGAAATAAAAATGCTTAAAATAAAATAGTCATGGAGCATGAATCAAGACAAAAGACTCGAAATGGCCCCTACCCTAAAAGTTCATTTGCTGGGATACACATAAAATAAATAGTGTCCTATTAATTATTATATTTTGGAAGTTTATATATACATTATTCAAATGTAAAATTCCATGACCTCACCATGACTTCAATATGTATCAAATTTGCAGAATAATGTTTCATCTAAATAATTGTTTTTTTTTTAGTACAATATATTCCATTTATAATAATTTTGTACAAATATTCATGCCACAAGATAAAAAAAGATGTGATTTTTTTTTGTACCTTTTGGCTATTGTTTGTGATGATTAACATATCACAATATATTGTATATTTTTGGGTTAAATATTTTTTTGAACCAAAATAGTAATATTAAATTCAACCGAAGTATCCATAAAGCTTAAAAAGTTATTTGTAATATTGAAAATTATGCTCGAATTTTATAAAATTTTATTATAAAAATACTTAGGTAAAATGTTTTAGAAGACTTGTTTTATCATTCAAGTCCAAATATAGTTGTATTGTCAAAAACTACAAAAATATATATCTATATCTATATAGGTTGTGGTTCCATGAGAACAATCTTATTGTGTATAATGAGAACAATCTTATACTGTCGGATAGTGATTATTAAGGGTCGAGATTTAGGGTAGATATCCTAATTAATAATAACTACGAATAATTCATTCAACCAATAATAACTATGAATAATACATTAAACGATATGACACCTTCGTAACAAAACTAAAATTAACTACGAATAATATATTCATGTTCTCACGATTACACGATGTTCTCATAGAATCTATATATATATATATATATATATATATATATATATATATATATATATATATATATATATATATAGGGTGTGGTTCCCATGAGAACATGTTTATCGTGTAATCATGAGAACAATCTTAGGAATAATCCATTCAACCAACAATAACTACAAATAATCCACTCAACCAACAATTAAAAAAAATACTTTATAAGAATGGTTTGATTATATTAGTCGATACTTCAAAATTTACAAAGAGCTAGAAGGAAGACGGGCAACAAGTTGTGCCACCAATCCTTTCTGGATAGCGAATCCGATCCTCCTAAAAACAACATCAGAAGACCTAGGAGACGTAACGTTGCCATGCAAAACCCGTTGCACCCTCTTCAGAATTTCAATAGCATCGGGCGCAAGGAAACCAAAGGTGTCGAAAGCGAACGGAAGAAACACATGTTGATTTTCAATAGAAGCTTTCTCATATTTGGCCACCTTAGCAGAAGCTGCATTAAGCGCCGCCTTACCAACCGCAAAAGGCCCACTACCCAAACAAACAAGTGGGGAAACTCTAGTCAAATCGATGCAAGCATGTTTTTCACCCGCCCATCCAAACACCAAGAAATCCGCCGGCCTCAAGGTGGACCTCCCCTCACGTGGGTCAGTTAAGAAGGACACAGGCGCCTCCTTCTTAACCAACAATAACTGCGAATAATACATTAAACGATATGACACATTCGTAATAAAACTAATAATAATTACGAATCTGTTCTCATAATTACACGATAAGCATGTTCTCATATGATCTACACCCCTCTATATATATATATATATATATATATATATATATGGGTGGAGCTTGAAAACTTATTGAACTTAATGTGCATACCAATCCTCATAACTCACCTGATAAAATAGTTATATAAAATGTTTTAGAAAATTTATCTAGCTTAAAAGTTATTTGTTTTAGTAACTAAGCTATTGAATTAACAAAAAAATAGTGTTAATATTACAATATAAATAGGTGGACCTTGAAAACCAATCGAATTAATATATATATATATATATATATATATATATATATATATATATATATATATATATATATATATATATATATATAACCCACCTAATATTCTTTCCATGAAATTAAAAGAAAACGTCATGAATAATATTATCAATATAGTAAAGGGAAGACAATTGTAACATGATAATGGTCGGCATGCGTGGCAATTGCTAACCAAGTTTGATGTCATTATGATCTAATTAATCACATTGGTTAATGACTATAATCAAGTTTAATCTCTATAATCCAACCAAGAAAGGAAACAAAAGGGTTAGTCCACAATGTACAATTACGTGGAGAAATGAACAAAATAAGAACCCTAAAACAAAAGGGTACGTGCCCTTTGGCTATTTTTCTTTAATAGACAAATGGATTAAGACCTTACACAAATGAAAACAAAGAGATTAGCGACAAAAATTAGAGGAAAATTGTGACATTAGTGCTTAATTTCAAGGTTTGTTAAGCTCTAATGATGTTTTTATGAATGATTATGATTAGACTACACTAATAAAATATAATAATGTTGTTTTATGGGTTTTGTTTTATCATTTACTGCATGTTATGTCTTGTATGAGAATCAAATCACATAATAAAGACAATGTTTTGCATTTTGGTTTGAATTCTAATCATTTTGATTATTGGTTGATTTTTGCTTTTGTTTTGTTTTTATTCATGTAAGCTTTTGAGTGATAAATTACTGATTTGAAGCATGTAAAAAGTTTTTTTTAAAAGAAAAAATTGCTTAAACAGTATCCATCTTTTAGGATGACTATTTTTTAGTATTTTGTCGTTTAAACTATCTGAACGGTACCTCATTTATTGAGTCCGATTAAATATTGGTATCTAAATTACTGTTTACACGTTAAGTAAAAGGGTTAAGACAGTTGCAATGAGGCTTACAGGACATACTTATTTAACAAGAAACAGATGAGAAAGTTCTAGAAGCAAAGCTGTTGTGTTAACTTAACGTGTGAAAAGTAATCCAGATACTAATCTTTGGTCGGGCTCAATAGCTGATGTACCGTTTTGACAATTTAAACGATGGGGTACTAAAGTTTAGTCAGGCTAAAAGATGAGTATTGTTTTGACAATTTTCTTTTTTGTAAGGATGTTTTTACAAATATTATATAAAAAAAACATTTAACTAATTTAAAGCATTGTATTTTAATGACTTGATTTTTTTTAGTTAAGGGTAAATTGTTTTCAAAATGATACTTCAAATTTGAAAAAAAATAATATATTTTTTGTTTATTAAATTCTTTAAAGGTTTTAAATATATTTTGTTTATACAAATTTGTAAAAGAAAAAATATCGCTTCACATCTTACCCTCTCGTGAAAGTTGTTTACTAAATCACACCGACTCTATTGCTGTCCAAATCTTAGGTGTCAACAATTGTTCCCCAGGTTTCCCCTGTCTCGTTGCCTATTGTTGGTTGCTGGATCATCCTGCTTTCCCTCAAAGACTTTTTGCTTTCGGTTTTATTTTGATGTAATTTTGTGTTTTTCTTTTCTCCTTTATCCGTGTCCTTCACAACAGTTTGACCGTCTGTCAATTTTTTTGTCTTGTTGACCCACTTGACTGTTCGCCGTCTAATGGTTTCGAACCGCTTTCCATTTTCAAACCAAAAAAAAACTTACAATATAGGTTATGAAGTAAGGTAATTCTTGGGGCTCTATGTATATTGTATGCCATTGCTTCTTTTGTCTCTAGTTAGAAAGTAGCTATCGATATGATATGAAGTTGAGGCCCCAAAGAGGTTGGTTGCATGTCAATTGAGACTATGAAGAAGAGAGAGGCAATGCCTTAAGTTGTATTTGCATGTTTACGTGTGTCCTTTGTGTTTATTTCTCCTTCCCACCTACTTAGCTAACTCCTTTGTGCTTGTAATTACTATTCTCCTTCTACATCATCCTCTACCACTAGTTTCTCATTGTGTTCAAACTATAAGTGTTAGATCTTTGCAACTATCTAACTTGGTTGGAACTTGTAAAGTTATATCTCGAATCTCGATCATCTGTGTTGATATTGCTGACGTTACGAGGTTTTTATGATCCGGGCTTTCAGGTTTTTGAAAGTTCAACGCAAACTTTCAGTTTAAAACAATTTGGTATATACTATATCTGTTATCGTTTTGTATGACAGATAGCCTACATTGAAAATCAGATACTATTGATTTTGGAGTGAGTTTGTTATTTCTCCACCGTAAGGAGCTTTAGGATTTTTAAGTATGTTTTGAGTTTTGTGTATTCAATCATTTTAAAAATAATTTATATTGTCATGAATTCATTTTTATGTTTTTTGGTAAGGGTGGATTCATAATATCATGTCCTCTCACCTAATTGTATTACACACGTGGTCTAAACTAACTTTTTTTAACATTTAAATTTTAATCAAGTTTACAAAATCAAAATGAAAAGTTGAAATAATTTATGTTAGGTGACATATCAACAATAGTTTAAGCTTTATGATATACTTTACTAGTCTTACGGTAAGATTATCTCGTAGATAATAACTTCTGACATTTAAATTTTAAAAAAAATTGACGTAGTATATAAGGTTGGTGGATTACTCTTCCTATTTTCACTTGGTTTTAGAATGAAACTCCAATAAACTTATGGGTTGAGTTTAGGCCTAACGTGCATGGACGTTAGCTTGTAAGCGCACAAACTCTGCTATAATATATGTATTTGTCGGATTTTAATATGGTATCAAAGCAGTTTGCCTCTAATCGACGTCGATCATAACTTGTCCAAGTGTCAAAGAGGTATGTACCCTGATTCCACTTACAGGGACGTAGGAGATAATAACTTCTCACGTCTAAAATTGCAAGAATTCGAGCTTAGTATATAAGGTTGATAAGCTAATTCTATTATCAACCAGTTGTATGACGGAACCTCACTGAGCTTATGTGTTGGGCTTAAGTCAGTCATGCATGTGCATATCTTATATGTATTAAAGGAGAGACTTTCTTTGCCACGTGTCAACGCCACAATTCACGCAGCTCCCAAAAATATTTTTAAAAAGTTATTATTTTGGTTATTTTTGATAAAAAAATAAAAATCAAATCCCTAATTTTATAATTAATTTTTTAAAACCTTACTAATTTTTAGAAATCCAGTAAATCTTCTAAACAAATTCTAAACATATTATTTTTCATCAAAGCTAATATATAATTATTAAAAAAAAACTGATATTATAAATAACAAATTTTAAGTAAAGGAACGTGATCTAATTATATTAATTATATTTAATATAAAATTAATTATAAAAAATTAAAATAATAATCACAATTATAATTTCATTCTCCGAGTTTTTATATTATAAAAGTATACAAATAAAATTTTAAGTATAAAGTATTTATTAAAACTCAACCCGCACAAGGTGCGGGTAATACACTAGTTTACAAGTATAACGGTGTAAAATTCACAATAAACTGGATAACCAAAGGAAATAGTCGAACCTCACTAGTGCTAAGTTTATTAAAATATTTATTTGACCAACCATATATTATTTTAATGGGCATTTTAGCCTAAATAAGTTGTGAAATACTTGGGGAAAAAAAATTCAATTAAACAATGAAGAGTTTCTACTTCCACTCCATTTTGCTCCCAATCTCTCATAATATAAATATCTCACTTCCATCTTTAGCCAAACAATCACTCCCTCAAAGAGATCATCTTCTTCTTCCTCTTCCTCTCTGTCTTCCAATGTCTGCTTCCCATTAATTGCTTGCTGATCATCACCTCAAATTCACCATTTTGATTTCCAACATCAAGAAACAAATTTCCAGTTTTTTCCCAAAATCACTGAGTCAACTCACTGATACACCGCCATGGCCGAGCCATGGAGCCCAGAATCCGAGCTTAGCAACAACAATAATACAGTTTCTCCATCTGGGTCATCTCTTTCCTCTCAATTCTCAACTGGGTCAGCTCCGGTTCCACCTAACTCGCCTGTGAATCGATCTGACACAGAATCTCAAAAACTCGATAACAAACGCCGGCGAACGGAGACCAGTCACCACCCAGTTTACCGTGGAGTTCGAATGCGGGCTTGGGGTAAATGGGTATCTGAAATCCGTGAGCCGCGAAAAAAATCTAGAATTTGGCTTGGGACTTTCGCCACGCCGGAAATGGCGGCGCGTGCACATGATGCGGCGGCGATTTGCATCAAAGGCCCCGGAGCTATTCTCAATTTCCCGGAACTCGCTACCGCTTTGCCTCGACCGGAGTCGAGGGCCCCACGAGACGTCCAGGCAGCGGCGGCGAAGGCTGCTGTGATGGAAGAGCCGGCGCCGGAGGGGGACGTGGAACTGAGTCAGATCGTCGAGTTACCGAGTCTTGATGATGATCTGAGTTGTTGTGACTCGGCTGAGTCGAGGACCGAGTTGGTCTGGGTTGACTCAGAGGCGGTTGAAAGGTGGTGGTTGTATCCACCGGTGGCGGCGGAGGAGAAGGCTATGGGGTTTTTCTGTGGACACTTTTCCGATCAAGAAAGAGTATTATGAAGAAACTTTATGTTTATTTCGAAAAATTGCAAGAAATGGCTTGTACTTTAAGGTTTATTGTAGAAAATAGTCTAAACTTTTCAAGTTGCAGAAAAATAAGGTGAATTGTAAATCCGAGTCTAATCTTCACTAGAAATGAAGTTCTTTCTTCTTCTTCTTTTTCGTCAATGTGCACTCGAGAACGTCTTTAACGCATAATCAGCCTTGTTGAGTCAATAACGACCCATCTACGATAAACAAAATCATCTTTAACAACGATTTGGCTACTATTCACATTCCACTATAAATCTCGGGTTATTTTTACAATTTTCCCAAAGTTTGAGGTCTTTCTATAGCTAATAGTGTTATAAGTTCAATGATCAAAGTTCAAGTTTGTGTTGTTGAAGTTTAAATTGTGTATTTTTATCCCTTTTAATAGAAGTGTAAAAAATTATTTAGTGTATAATATCTCCTATGTAAATATAAGAATGTAGTGTGAGGGGTCTCGCTATCCCGCTTACGTATTACTTAACCCTTTTTTTTCATATATATAGAGAGAGGGATTGACTCCCATGTAAACCGCTCTTACCATATAAAATGAGAACAAATTATATTCGTTAGATCGTTAAATAGATGTCTGAGATTAGACGATATTAAAGGGGGGAAAAAGCGTGTGATTAGTCGAAGAAATATTCGCGGGACCTGATTCATATATTCGGCAGTATAGTCACATATATTCGGTGTTTTTATGATAAGAGTTGTTTACATATGAGTCAGGATCTATATATATATATATATATATATATATATATATATATATATATATATATATATATAGATCTTGACTCATATGTAAACAACTCTTATCGTGTGAACGTGTAAACACCGGATATATGTGAATATATCGTCGAATATATGTGACTATACCGCCGAATATATAGATTCAAGTCCGGCGAATCTTCTTCCATTAATAACAGGATTTTTTTATCCTTTAATATCGCATGATCTCAGCCATCTATTTAACGATCTAAAGGATACAATTTGTTTTCATTTTACATCTTAAGACATGTTTACATGGGAGTCAACCCCCTCTCTCAATATATATATATATATATATATATATATATATATATATATATATATATATATATATATATATAGTTTTTGACATTATAACTCCACACCAAAAATTTGTTATCCCGAAAATGGAATATACTCCTTGAGTATTGTCCATAAGATTCAAACTCGAATTTTCGTGACAATATATACCGATATTAAGAAAATTCTCTTCTAAATAAAATAACAAAATACTAAAATCAAATATAAAATGATATTGTCCGATTAACTAAGTTATAAATAACAACTAAAATCATTCCGTCATTTTAGGAAATCTCAAGGACTTAAGGGTTATTTTCATAAACATAATTACAAAATTGACCCATAAATATTTTGTTTGAATTTGGACTAAATTTAGGCAAATTTTAGGCGGATAAAACGTTACATTATCAATAGATGTTAGTTCAAAATCACAATTTGACCCCTAAGAATGAACTAAACTTTTTCTACATGTTTTGACTTAGTTTTCTACCACTTTGAAATAACATGATTAGTTAGAAAAGCACCAAATATTAGGCAAAGTTTCAAAAACTTTAACTTTTAGGTTTAATTTTTTAACTAATTTGTTTGAGTTTTAAATTTGAAATTTTTTTCATTTCAAATCTTTGAACTTTTGATTTTTTCTTCTTCTTTCAATTAAAAAATAAGAAGAAAAACTATATGTTTTTATGCGATTTTTGTCATGCCGGTTTTATACGAGTTTTCTTTAGTAATTATATGATTTTTTTACGAGGATAATGAACACATTTAAAATCTTTAGAAGACACCCTAACGACGAACCTAAATTGTGGAATTAGAGATTAAATCGTTTTTTTATTTGACCTCTGTCATGGAAGCCGATTTCAAGTCATAAGAAATTGCTTAATTTCGCACATGAACTATAGTTTAAGATTAAACTAGTTCCACAAATGCATTGCGAATGCGAAGTTGGTTTTAGGAATATTAGTTTCGCATTTGGACTTCGGAATCAAAATTGTTTCAAATAATAAATTTTCGGTTTTGGACTCCAGGTGTGTAACAATCGTCTCCTTCCATTGGTTGTTGAACGGTCGACGCCGAGACCCAAGACCGACTGTTGAACTAGCAAACCTTAGCCTCATTCCGATTGCCCACATCCAAGCCCGAATGTTGAACCGAGTCAACCGACCATCTAAATCCCAGTGTTAACCCGAATGTTCAAATTCCAAGCCCTAAACTAACGGTGAAGCCCCATCCCGACTTCCTTGATGAACCGATTCTAAATCCAAGCCCTAAACCTAGCCCGACTCTAACTACCCCAAATTCCTCACCTTCAAAAATCGAAACCCTAGCCTGACTACGCAATAATTCCGCTTCACATGCGGAACTTGTTTCGGATTCGGGGCCAAAACGTAAAACTGTTACAGTTTCGTCTCGGGGCTCTAAACAACTTCCACTTCAGTGACCAAAAGCGGTTTTGAACCGAATTTTTTATAAAAAATGATTTCGCCCAAAGTGCGAAACTATGTAAACTTTAAAAAAAATTATATGGGTACGTCAAACAATCTCTTTTCATAGTTTTTCTAAAATTATGTCGGTGTTTTTATTTCCTTCGAATATAGAGTGATTTTAATGAGTTGATTGAAGTGAAGAAGTATAGACAACAAAAGCAAATTGTTTTGTAGGAATGCATGAGAAAAACTAATGATGATAAAGCATTAATCTGCATTATAATGACTTAATTATCTCTTTTGATGTGCAAAAAGGCTAGGTTTAGGGAGACAAGCAAGCATTAAGAAGATGTGATAGTGATTGTTTTATCTTCTTAATTAATAAATGGATTGATTTCCACTCCATTATTTTAAAGTAATTGCATTATTATGGATAAAAGTAACTAGGGTTATTCAACCAAATAACTAAGGTAAGTGACTTAGGGTCAAATAATTTTAAATTTCAAAATCCATATTCCTTTATCTAATTCAATCCTCGTGTTTATTACTTGATTAAAAACTATGAAAATTCTAAAGAAAAACTCTCTCATTGATTGTGAAAAGCATTTATTATCGGTATAAAAGCGGTTGTTTGAGGATCAAACACGAGACATTTCGATCGACCATCCGAGCTACTAAACCACCTCAGTTAGGGTAAAAGTGTCTTTTTTTTCGGCGTAGAAGTAAAAAGTCTCATATTGATATTGAAAAACAATTATTTTATTGTTAAATGATTTTAGGATGAAATTTTATCGGATTATATGTTGGTTTTTATCGCTTGATGTAAAAATATAGAACCTTACGTCTTTTGATCTGTTGAAATTTATCATCGGTATAAAAGCGGTTTGATATTCAAACTTGTTTTATTGATAAAGTTTGTCGGGCTTAAAAGCTTGATTAGAGTCTTAAACGCTGATATCCCTAACAGATCGGAATATCAATTATCATCCTAATCGCACCACAAGCGAAATGATAGAGAAAGTTATTGGAGATAATAAGTTCTCACGTCTAAAGCGAAATCATAGAGTCTTAAACCCTGAGATCCCTAACAGATCTATTTCTATTGTCAATTGGTTTTAGGATGAAACATCATCGAGTTGAATTTATGTGTTGGACTTAAACCTAATGCACATCTGCACTCATATATACACAATCTTCACTCTACGGTCTGTCTGTATCGAACTTTGATGAAAATGTGTCAATTATGCAATTTAATTTGAAAAGGCTACGTGTGTAACATCTGAAACACAACAAGCAAATAAAAGCAGACAACTGCAGTGACAAGAATATGAATGCAACGTTCATAAGTATGTGCTCTACCTAAAGAGTGAAGAGGAAAGGAACAACAATTATGACTTACCATGCAACTTTTTTTTTACTTTTTCACCGCACAAATAATGAAATGACACCCGATTAACTTTAACCTACTTTTGTAAAATTTGGAGTACAATTTGATTGATTAGACATAATCGAATCATTTTAAGTGAATTATTGAGAGCAACTAAATCTAATCCCATGCTACATGCGTACTCACGTGTAGATTGTGGTTGAACACAATTAAACCCTAATTTACTAAAATACGATATTAAGAAAGAGTAAATTTCAATAAATAGCGTTTAAAACATTATAATTTATCGAAACGAGTGATATTATAATGTAGTACACAATTCGAGGTTCGATTGTGTTTGTTAGGATCAGAATGCAATCATGAGAGAAATGGGTTATAAGAATTGGTTATCCAGTTCGTCACGAATTGTAACTACATCATGAGATACTACCATGCCGGATTTTGCACTATATTTTCTGATACAGATGATAATAATCAATGTGCTTTTAGATATATCAAAAATTATCTACCGGCTTCATAACCCAACAATGTTTTGAGACGAAAGTTGAACGTGGGGTTCTGTAAGGTTTGCTCGAGTCAGACTCTCAACTTGTTGCCAACCTCATCAATAAAAGGGTTCATACATGATATCCTCTGCAAGGTTGTGCAAAATCGGACCAGATCAAAAAATCGGACCGGAATTACGGTTCGGCCTACAATCCATTTTTTTTGAAAACTCGGGTTACGGTCCGGGTCTAGTTTTGGAACATATTAAATCATAATCCGGGTTGGACCGTAAATTGCAATTATCCAGTCCGGTCCGGTCCGAAATATTCAAAATTGCACAATTTAGGTACAAACCGGTCCAACCCGGAACCGGACCAC
Organism: Fagopyrum homotropicum; assembly: GCA_033239125.1. Taxonomy (NCBI): domain Eukaryota; kingdom Viridiplantae; phylum Streptophyta; class Magnoliopsida; order Caryophyllales; family Polygonaceae; genus Fagopyrum; species Fagopyrum homotropicum. Next base: position 167,479,850 of record BSWB01000001.1, read on the forward strand.
TCTGGACCGGACAGTAACGGTCTACGGTCCAGGTTCTCATCAGTTTACGGTCCACTGGTCCGGATCGTATGCACAACCCTAATCCTCTGCATAGTACGCAGGTCTGGTACTCTTGTATTGAGGCTTCTCTCGTAGAGATTGAAATATACAATTTATTTTTACTTTTCATGTTGATCTTGAAATTTATGACTCAATCAAACCCTCAACCTATTTGACCTCCAAATGACCAATATAATCTTGAAAGCTATGACTCAAGTTGCTAATCTTTGTGACATGATTTAGTGGTATGATTGAAAGAGAAAAGAGAAAGAAGAACAAAAGTGGAAAATTTTCAAAGAGCAATAATTTGTGTAAAAGTATTAATTCTTTTTGGCAAATATGGATACCCACTCATCGAGATGTAGACGTGAGTGATTCTGGTTTTGCATAAAAGGAGATGCAAGAAAAAAAGCTTCTAAGCTATGGCCTATAACCTTCATTTTTCCTCCTGTATTTCACTTGAATTGATTTTATATGTATTATGCTCTCAATGATTAGTGAATTTCTTTATTATTTGGGTTTTTTGTTAATTCTTTTTTCGTGAATATTCAAACCGATATTTTATGCAGCTTCTTGATACGCTAGGTATGTTTGATACATTGAGTGATCGTTTGGTTTGAGTGATGGAATGAAAACATAATGTAATCGGTTAAAGAAAAGGAAATGAACTGAAAATAAGTTTGTTATTATTTGAGTTCTACAAAAAAAAACATACTTTTTGATTGATTCGGAATCATTCTGTTACGAGAATGATTTTTGACGCTTTCGAACGAGGCATCATCTATTCGTATTATAAAAATAAGAAAATTTTGACTATTGTTATATATACGTGTTGATCGTAAGATCTTGCATCAACTTACTCGAATTCGGATCTAAATTCGTAAAAAACGGTCAAATAGGAATTGTTTCTTTGTAATCACAATGATGTTGAAGTTAGTTGTCGCGTATGAGATGTAAATATAATACTTAATGAATATAAACATTTCGGAGAATCGACTATTAGACGGTCCAATTAGTCTTTCCTACTTGTATTAATGTCAAATAAACGATTTATATGTCAATATTGATTTGGACCTCACCTGAGTTTTCTCTGACTTCACCCGCTCAAACACAATTCACAATCTTTTAAGCCCCGATAGATACGCTCACACTAAAAACCTTTCTAAAATATCAAAATCGGATGTGCTCGATTCAGTCTTCTCGTAAATCCCCTTAATTAACATCGTTATATATACAATAGAGTTAACTCGCACAATAGCTCACGCATCTCATAGATATTAGATCATGTTAGACTACCAAAGTCACAAGATTAATATACTCATAAAACATATGTTAGGCTAATCAAATATGTGTATTATAATTGTTTTTATTTATCAAAGACCCTTTTTTACCCTAGATTGAGAGGAATGTATAGAAAAAGACGTGTGTAGAAGAGGGAGGTGTAACGCCTAACATTTCCAAAATTGCCACAAAATGATTTCAAAATAAGATTTCGTAGAGAATATATATATATATCCCGAATCATATGTGAACAGCTCTTATCATATAAACAACGAATATATGTGGCTATACCGCCGAATATATGAATCAGGTCCGGCGAATATTTCTTCCACTAATCACACGATTTTTTTCCCCTTCAATATCGTCTAATCTCAGCATCTATTTAACGATCTAACAATTGCAATTTGTTCTCATGTAAACAGCTCTTATCATGTAAAATGAGAACAAATTGTATCTGTTAGATCGTTAAATAGATGGCTGAGATTAGGCGATATTAAAGGATAACAAAAATCGTGTTATTAATTGGAATTATATATATAGCGAGAGAGGTTGACTCTCATGTAAACATCTCTTATAATGTAAAATGAGAACAAATTGTATTTGTTAGATCGTTAAATAGATGACTGAGATTAGGCGATATTAAAGAATAACAAAAATCGTGTTATTAATTGAAGAAGATTCGCCGGACCTGAATCTATATATTCGGCGGTATAGTCACATATATTCGGCAATATACTTACATATATTCGGTGTTTACACGTTCACACGATAATAGCTGTTTACATATGAGTCAGATCTATATCTATCTATATATATATATATATATATATATATATATATATATATATATATATATATATATATATATATATATATATATATAGGGTCAGGATCCGGTGAGAACGTGTGTTACAGTAAGAAATAAGAACACTTATAGATCGTCTGATTAAAACACGAACGTCTTAGATTGATTGTCTATCAAAGGAAATTATAATCATGCTTATGGTAATGTAGATAACCGAAAATAATAGTTTAGTTATATGGAAAGTAAATAATGTTATATGTCAATTAATGTGCACGAGTATTTACCGTTCTTCGTTTGATTCTTATTTAAATGCCGTGTTTTCATGTGCACGGAACTAATCGTAGTAATGCATCGGTTATACTCGTGCATTTAAGGATTTCATAGTGTGTAGATGCAACAAGTCGTGCACTAATAGTCACAAGTGCATAAGCACGTATAGTTGCAAGGGTATAATATTACTTCAAACAACTTAACCTAACTTATGCACGTATTATCACAAGTGCATGCACGTGTAGTTACAAGTGTTGATAACAAGTGCACTAATAGTCACAAGTGCATAACTTTATGCACGTATTATCACTGTTGTATTCACGTATAATTACAAATACAAGCGCACTAATAGTCACAAGTGCATAACCTTATAACCTTATGCACGTATTGTTACATAAGTTACAAGTGCTGATAACAAGTGCACTTAGTCATAACCTTATGCACGTATATCATGACATGTGACTATGTGAGTGAAGCTATAATTATATAGCCCATGCACGAGTTGGTGAGTTGAATTATAAGGCATGCAATGTGCACAAATCCTTAATTAGTACAATCTTCAAACAAGCTCATGCACGTATATATGCACAAATGTGTTAATCGTGCAAGTGATTAAATATAAATATATACCGTCTCCTTCTACCATGGCGGTATGATTTTGTAACGATGCTACGAGGAAATAATAGCTTAAACGTGTGAATAGAATTTGGTAGTAAATATATACTATTTATACATGGTAAGAGTATATATTTATCCAAAAGTACAAAGGTATTTATTTAGTATACAAAAATAATATTGAATCCAGAACGTCGATTTGGTTTAATTATGTGGTCGAGATTTGTTCTTATTTCTTACTGCAAAATGCGTTCTTACTTGATCCTATCCCTATATATATATATATATATAAAATTCCAATTAATTTTGCAAGCACTTCACCAAACACCAACTAGGAATAACGAATTGACTTTACTAAATTAAAAACTACTTAACAAAGAAAATAATAGAATAAATTGAAAATTCAGATATTCGAATTGAATGCAGAGTAAGATTCGGATAACGTGGAAGACAGAAGAAAATAAAATAGAATACAGAAGAGATTGATTGAGAATTGAATTATGAATCAGGAGAATTGAGCTTCGTGGCCATGCAAAAGGAAGAAGATGAAGAAGAAGAAGAAAGGACATTTCTATCTTTCATTATAACTCAATAAATTTGGACTCTGTAAATGGCAGAAGTAATAATGTATTCAGAATTTGGAAGATTGGTGTATATAAGTTTTTTTATATTTGAAAACGGAGTCGATTAGAGTTGAAACGAGACACGTAATTACGCGTATGATACATGCAGTGTAAACTAATTACGCGTATGATACATGCAGTGTAAACTAATTACTCATATGTATGATTGGGTTTTGTTCTTGGTCCCGGATGTGAAATCATCGACTTTCTTAGCGACATGAACGACTTCCATTTCTGAGTTCATGTGTCATATGTAATTGACTTGTTAACTATTTCTTTTTCGGAATCCATATATGTGATTGATGCCGAATATGTCTAGTATAAAGCTCATACACACATTGGTGGCTATCGTGGAGTTGGAAATAGATTCACAACTCGTAGCCATGCTCCTCGCGAAAAGCATTCCCCGGTGTCACACCCTTGCCAGTCTGATTTTCAAATGCCAAAACTTTATTAAAAGAGGTTGGGCTATCCAGTTTCGTCATGTATACCACAAGGCGAATAACGTCACGGATGTTCTTGCTTCTTTGGCTTTTAACTTTTCCTTAGGATTACATGCATTGTCTGACCTGTCGAAAGATGTTATTAATTGGATCTTATATGATGTAAGGGGTCGGGCTATCCCCGCTTAAGATACATCGAATACCGCTGACTCTCCTGTCCATCAAAATAAAGCTCATACACATGATTGATTAAATTTTAACTACATATTTTACTTGCTTAATAATAAAGTCAACTAAAAAAAATATGAGTTCGTTTAAAATTTCGTTTATATATTAGGAGCACCAAACGTGCATGTAACGAGGCCTTGTCCATGCATAATGCATTATGATATTGTCAATTGGTGCAGTTTGGTGGTATGTCAGATTCTGAAAATGACTACTTCCATTTATTATTCATTTTCACCTTAGATAATTAAATAGTGTATTCAAAACTAAACCCGGTTCACACTTAAAAAAAACGGTTTACATTTTGTAGAATCATCATGAAGCATAATGAAATTGGTCCTACTTGTTAATTGTTATCAAATTGCACATATTTATTATATTACAACTTTTAACCAATATTTGGAGGACCGTAAATTGATAAAACCTTGTACCGTAGATCGGACCGGACCGTTACGGTCCGATTTTGGGTTGGACGGTTTGTACCTAAATTGTGCAATTTTAAATATTTCGGACCGAATCGGACCGGACCATACCGGTTTGTACCTAAATGGTGCAATTTTGGTAAGGTTTTCCGGTCCAAAACCGGACCGGAATGGACCGAATCGGACCAAAAATCCGTAGTTTACAGTCCAACCCGGGTTACGGTTTTATACGGTCCAAAAACCGGATCGGACCGTAACCCGGATTCTCAAAAAACCCTGGACCGTAGACCAGATCGTAAATTCCGGTCCGATCCGATCCAATTTTGCACAGCCCTACTCTAATATGAAAGTCGTACGGCAAAGTTTGTTGACTTTTAATAGAACTAAAAATGAATTTCTAAATAGTTTTAATGTATTAATATTAACGATATTTTGGCTTGTATTGTACTTATTTTAAAGTGTGACTTTTTAATAAGTCGATCTCATTACACATTTAGTTTATTTTATTAAGAAAATACACTTACCTTGATACATAATTTTTTTCTTAACACGAGTTTTTATGAATAAATAAATATTTATCGTAATGTATGGTAAATTTAATTATTTAACTTTTTAGGTAAGTTAGTTTAATAAAAGAATTTATGTCATTTCCCATAAATTTTAATAACTATGTAGTTTATTTATTAATATATTACTTCTTATAAATATATTTTCTCATTTATTTGAATTTTTGTATATTCATTTAATTATTTCATAAGTATATTTTCTCATTTATTTGTTGATAGGATGTTTGTTTCAAATTAAGACTCTTTAAGTTATCTTAAATCTTAAATATCAATTAAAAAGAAGACCACGACGTAAGATTTATGTATCATATAAGGTAACACCTAATCTCTTTTAAATAATCAAACTTGGTAAGTCATCTCACATTAAGTATCCCAATTTACCGAAGCGATAAAAAAAAAAAATTTGGATGGCGCTATATTATTTTAGGTTTATTGAATTTATCTAGAGATTTTTTTAGTTCGGATGGTGTCCTTATATTTTAATATTTTTGAAAAAATGTCAAATTCAGTTTAAATTGTAAAGGAACTAGTTTAGTGCCCGCACCTTGTGCGGGTTTGTCTAAACAAAAAATATTATATTTTTAATTTCATGCATTATGTATTGATATTAATCTATAAAAATAATTATTTTTTATTAATTAATATAACTAACATTTGAGGATTAATTATATTTTTTAATAAATAAAAAACATAATTAAAAATTTATTACAATAATCTTTCGAGTATTATATTTACTCAATATATTATCAATTTTACTTATATAAAGTTAGAGGAGAAAATTTTTATTTAGTTTTAAATCTAGCAAATGTGTCAAATCTTACTAAAAGATTTGCGTGAGATTTTTTAAACAAAATCGAATTATATTACATCAGTTTATCAATTTTGATTGGTAGATAAGTATATTTAGTTTTTTTTTTAAATTTTTAATTTTAATTTTAATATAATTGACGTGGCAGGCATGATGACTATTTATAAATTCTAATAAAAAAATTTCTTATAAAATGATTAATGGCAAATCTGTAAATACATTGTGGCAAATCTGTAAATAAATTGAAAAAATGCTGACGTGGACGGCCTTAGAGATTGACACGTGGACAAAATGGGTGTTGTTTTAGTAATATATATAGATGTTAACAAAATATTTTTTTTAATGAGAAAAACTTTTTTTAAAAAAAAGATAAAGAGGGTAAATATTTTGTACATAGGTCTTTTTTTAAAAATTAATTTAAGTTGATATCCCTTTACAATTTAAACGGAGTTGGATATTTTCCAAAAAATATTAAAACACAAGGACACCATCCGAACTAATAAAAAACTCTTGACAAAATTTGAAAAACCCCAAACCACAGAGACACCATTCGAAAAATTATTATGATAATAAATCTGACCAATTAGATAATTAGATCCTAGTTAATTATCTCTAACCCTAATGATAGAAATTTATAATCATTTTGGACTTAGTTTATTTAGCTTCTTTATAACAACTTGTAATAACAAAATGAAGGATTTGATTTGAGAGACAACTTCCTCACATACTTTTCATAGCATATATTGTTTGATGACTTCAATAATTTGGCAAGATGTTATTGTCAATATATGGAACTTTAAAAAATCTATAAATGATTTTTCGTTAATTAAACCGATATTTATTCTAAAAATATGATTTGATTACATTTTCCCGCTTGCTATATAGGTCGAATATGGTTTACATTTTACATATGGTCATCTAAAAAGTTGATCTGCCAATAATTTTAGGTTATTGTTATTATGATCAAAAAAATCGAAACGAACTCCGATAGTTTCATGATTTCTCTCTGTATGTATATATAAAATAAAAGCCTATAATTGATAGCTTTTTTCAATAGTGTAGCCTTTTATGTAGAAATAATGACATATAATACTCAATAAAATTCCTTAACTCGTCCTTTAATTATATACTCCCTCCGATAAAAAATAAGTGTCGTTTTAGCATTAGAAATTTGATCAAAATTATCTGTTATTTTAAGTTTTCTAGGCCAATAAATGAACAATAATTATAAGAAATGTTCTTGAAAATTGGTGTAAATGATTAATTTTAATTCTAAAATCTTTCTTATTGGTTTAAAAGAATGTTGAATATTAAATATGTGATAAGATTTAGAAAAACTTTACAAAATCTATGTTATTTAATATTTTTTTTTAAAATTGTGTCAAAAGCTAAAATGACAGTTATTTTTTATCGGAGGTAGTATTAAGCTTCATCTAATGAGAAGTTAATGATAGTGTATTAATATTAATATACATGCATGTTCCTTTCTTATTTCCCATGTGTAATCAAGAGAAATATTTGTGTCTTAAATCTATAATATATTTACTCACACTATTACATATATGAAATGATTAGCTAACGTAATTGATCCATCGACCAGTCGTGAATCATGATCTTGAACTTGACTTTGCACATGCAAACACAATCGTGCAAACTTTACTTTTTATTTGGATTTACCCTTGTTGGGTTCGTTCGATCGGTTAGTATTGCTCTACGTTTATAACGATCATACCGAACACTTTATTGTCATATTTCAAAAAAAGAAGGGATGACCTGAAAACCTAAATCTCTTCGGTTTTATCTTCTAACAAAATTAAAAAAAATAAAATAAAATGAAATGTCTAAAAGGGCGGATTGGAAGTTCACCCTTACTAAAACAGAAAAGGAAAGAAACTAAAACTCTAAAGCAAGCGAGTTGTCGAGCGGCCTCTTAGGCCTAATTTGTCGGCCTACTCCAGAGTTTTTCCAAGACATTCCTTATACCGACAGGAGGTCATTTCGAGGTCATTTGTAGATGGCGAGGGGGAGGTCGAGCAACTTCTGGTATTGGAAGAGCATTTATATGCACGTTTCTTAATGTTCTTTACTTCACTCTTGCTTCTCAGTCATTTACATCATGACCTCGAATTATTTGATGCCATGGAGATTCTTAGTGTGTATCAGGTCATTTTGTTATTGATGTATCATTTTTACTCCGCAAATGCCTCGAATGTCTACAATTACATAAATCAACCGGTAGATCTGCAAAATACTAATTTAAAGGAAAAAGGCGTTAAACTGGGTCATTAAGTATGCTTAAGCAAGAGAAATTTCAGAATGAGTGACTTCTTGAGAAGTTTCTTCACGAGCATGCTTTTTATGGGGTCAACCTCCTTAAAACCTCGGGACGGGTATGTTTTCCCTAGTAGGTCACTCGGCTCAGTGGACAGGCCTTGAGCTTTACCTGGATACTAGGAGTTTAAGCATCCTTGGGCGGGACCCATCTCTGAAAGTTTATGCGTGAGCATCGCTGTATCGGAAAATATATTTTTCTCATTGGTTACACAAAATGATTAGGCTTATAATAATATCCGTCGACTCCTCTTAATCTATAGTTATATGTTTGGGTTGAAGGAAGTCGAGTATATTTCACGCATCAATTCCCTACTCATTATATCATCATATAAAAGATCAATTACACCCGAATGGATCAAATGATACACTCAGTCTAGTTCAAAATTTAAAAGAGCAATATAAAAAAGAAAAATTGTTACTAATTAGACTAGATAGCAAGAAATAATCGTTCTAGTCTCTTCTAAGATAGTCTTTACACATGCTTACCAAACTAGAGGATGAAGTGATGACGGGGAGAACTTTCATTAGAAAAACTATTACCGATTATGACCCGAGTTAGTTTCAAGATCATTAACTTGCAACCAAGCTCCCAAGCCACTTTAAGCCGATGTACCACACTCATAGCTCAACTATAAGTACTTGGCACGGACCTAGATTGGCCTAACTAAGAATGAAATGGAAAATATGTACGTCGTAGTATATTTTACGCTGACTACACGTACAGAGTAGCGGTAGTTATTGTCGATTAACTTTACGATAAACTCTATCATATTAATATATAGCAATTATAACACGTATATCACACGACTTCACCTATTAATCGGTTGAATTGTTATGCATTAGTACATTATCAACTAATTTATTAATTATGATGTGTAATTTGTATTGGTACAATTTATATATTAGTTAACATGAGTTAATTTTAGTAGGTGGGTAGTTGGGAACTGTATATCACACGGTAGCTATATATCACTCTCATTTCTGCTCACATATATAACATTTTAGTTTTAATTATATATATATATATATATATATATATATATCGGGTCGGGTGTGTGGTTCTCATGAGAACACCCCTAACGTGAGAACATGAGAACAATCGTACACCGTTGGATGTGAGTATTAAGGGTTGAGATTTAAAGTAGATATCAAAAATAATAATAACTACGAATAATCCACTAACCAACAATAACTACGAATAATACATTAAATGATATGACACATTCATAACAAAACTAATAATAATTATGAATCTGTTCTCATATTCTCACGTTAGGGGTGCTCTCATAGGATTTATACTCTCTATATATATAAAACATGAGGCTTACGTCATCAAACCATTCAAGAAGAAGAACATGAGTGAGGTGTAAACGTGTAATAAAAATAGTCATTTAGAAGTATCTTTCAAAATATATAAAATTGTCACTCTCTAATTAATTTTTTTAAAATATATTTGAAAGGATTTGGTTAAAGAGGTCTTTTTTTTTTCTATTTTCATTAGATTTGTGTACCTCTTTAATGTTTATCACTTTCATTAAATTGAAGTTGGAAGAAAAAAGGTTTGATTAGACGTACATTTACTAAACATATTTATACCATGTGCTAGTTAGTATAGAGAAATCTTTAAAAAAAACTTACTTAATTAGCTAATTTGGTCAATTAAAAAATGTATTAAAATAACGTTATTTAAGCATCAAGCTCTAGTTTTCCTGCCCTAATCGGATGAGACCTAAATAGGGTTGCGGCCCTTAGAGGACACTCTCATTCCACCCGGGAGTAGCATATGCAGAGTGTTTGGGAGTCTCACCCGCAATACAAACGTGCCTCGTATTCTCGATCTGAATTTGTTGATCGTTTTGTAACTTTTTGTCTTGCCGAATATTACTCTAAATTAATAACATTTTTTGACGACATATAATTTTGTGTGTATATATATATATTGATTTTATATAGTTTGACTTATTAATTTAAATATTTTAAGTTATTTTTTTTTGTTATTCACATATTGTTTTAAGAGGTATTATATAACTTATTCCTTACGAAAATATAATGATGGCGATATGACCAAGCCAACTCTACATGAGATCTTTGCGAGATGTGAATTTAGATTTTTTTGCATTTTTTATTTTAGATTGAGAAAGCATACCAATCACATTAATAATAAATTAAAATATCATAATGTGTTGGCATGAATATAGTCATGCATTAAAATATTATCATAAAAATTGCAGAACCGGGACATTTCGAAACTAAATTTACAAAAATAGCACATATATTTTCGAGTTTTATTTGACGAGGAAGGGAAACCTCCTCCGCGCAAACTATTTTTTGTAAATAGTATTCCTAATAACTCCTCTTCGAAACATGGATACATGTTTTTGTGCCGTATTACTTTACCGCACTCGATGAATGTTAGAATATGTAGCAAAAACTTGTAATTAAATCCTTTTAAGGGCTTGTTTGGTACGTATACGTCCAAGACGGGTTGAAATATTCATGAACTAGAATCAAATGAAAAATACTTTTCCTTGATTTATAAGCATGGTGTTTAGTTACAGTTTAAGATTAAAATCGTGAGCCTAAAAAACACATTTTTCTAATAATATAAGATGAGAAACTATAAAATCTAAACAATAGACATGTTTTTTATTCGAGTTTGTATTAAGTCTTTATCTTGAAATGAAATATCACTCGTCCTTGATGCTAGTGAAGAATGATACATTCTCATCATTAAAAAAAAAGCATACAAGGTTAACGAATTTTTTACTTGATTGACAATTGAATTTATGATGAATTTTCGTTAGACATATAAAAAGCTTGAACTCAACTCACATATACACTGGAATGTACAAATCTTGTTCTTGATTTTTCTACTAATGCTAATTCTCAAAACATGTAAATTAATCAAAATGATAATGTTGTCTTAACACACAAATAAAGAAAAGAAAGATGACAAGGTAAACCTAGGATCCAATGCAATAATCATAGGATTCTAAACATGTTTATTTCATTGTCAATTATAATCATATTACTAATATACCTTAACCTAAACCCACTTGTTATTCATGATGCTGATATTATACTATGTAAGTATGAATAGCTATCATCTCACTTATATTTCACAAGTGATACTTTACCCTAAAAACTATCACTATATTGCCCTCTAACTACTCTAATATATTTGTGGTCAATATTACATCACCCCGAGCAAAAAATAATCTAGACTAGTCAAGCTTAAAGGTATTGAATCTAAACACAATTTTATTTCAAAATTACGTTAAAAAGTGGATTGATGTCTTGTTGAGATGTGTATCCACGTTGATTATAGAGATGTATCAACTCTTAGTATATAAGGTTACTGAGCTGTTTGTCAATTGGTTATGAACTTTGATCTATACGTCATATACACAATTTTCGGTATAATGGGTGAAGTTCTACACATTTTCCATGTTAAAAGTGTTATAAGGTTTAAATTTTCAGAAGAATCTCTAAGGTATAAATTTTCTCTTAAAAAAAAAGAAATTCGATGCACTAGCCAAAACTAACAAATCGAGAGATCACAAAATGGCATCGATTATCAATCACTTCCTAAAATGTCTATGACCCCAAAAGTGAAAAGAAAAAGAATAGCATATCAACTAGCATAAAACCCATTGAAGATCTCTTAATGGCCAACAATGGCGACCTTTCCAAATCTCAAAAGCATTTACAAAGATTCCAATACAAACCAAAGGAGGAAAAAGTGGGAAAGAAGAAAAAGAGGAAGAAAACAAACATGTTTATTGTGCTCAATATATAATGTTCAAAGCCTTTTGAAGCATTTGCCTACCCTACATACATGTATATGTCCTCTACATCCCCTTAGAAATGTAATCTTCTCAAATCCTTTAGAATTGATTAGTGGATAAGGAAAGCAACCCAAGCTTCTTCAACACTCGATGCCGGCCACAGACCGCATTGTCGGCATCATGTCGATCAAGAGCTTGAATGGAAGAAACGGCTTGATCATTGAATTGAAGATGTTAGATGCATTATTGATAAGTTTGTCTCTAGAGTTTTAAAGTCAATGTCTTCACATTGAACTAGTCTATTGAGATGAACCTGTTTCTAGACAGGGCGAAAATAATACAAACTATGACACCGCAATGGGTTTCCTCAATTTTTTCACATTTTCGGAATGAGTAATTACAAGACCAAATTCACTAACCAGGCCTTTTACAAATATTGATCTATTAAGTAACCCATATCAATTTACAAATATTGATCTATTAAGTAACCCATATCAAAATGTACCCCTAATAGAGTAATAGTGGTAAATCAATTCAAGCGTAAAATTAAAGGGATTTACAAAACAAAGGCCCGTAAATAAAAAATAAAAAAATAATATATTTTACCAAATTCTTTCTAATTACAATGATTATTATATAACCTAATCCATTTGAGCACATATACGGCCGAAGTCCAACACAAAAGCTCAGCGATCCATCTAAATAGATGTGGGATAACATGTTCGGCTCATGCGCGTTTACAATACTTTTTTATTTTACGTCACGTATAATGTACCTGAAATGTTCTACAAAATCAGTTGTGTATGCCAATCTAGGATTTGATTGACACGAGGTATAGAGTGCTGATAAAGGAACTTATTTGTGCAAATAATTATAAGGTACAGCTGAGGACGTTCCAAACGAAAATGTCCCAAACATAGGATAGCAGACAAAAATCCAATCATAGTGTCGTGCATATGTACCTTCTAACAGAATAACATCATAGGGCCGATCAAACAAAAAACCATTTCAATCATAATCTCAGCAAGGCAATGTGGCCACGCAAAGTTTCATTTCTCCCTTGAAATATATATTTGCATTCAAGATATCAGGAGAAAACAATGCTTAAGAACTCGCCATCGAAAACTTTCCCCTAACCTCATCTGTGTATATCCTAATTGAATCCAGGCACGAAACAAAAAGCCATAATGGTTACCATTTTCGAAAACTTATCCGTGATCTTGAGCTTTAGAGATTAGTACCCTTAACCTGAAACACCACACAGAGGCAAAGAAGTGTAAGCAGAAAATGCATAAATTTACTGAATATTAGGGTAAACTACACAAAACCGAGCATTGTATAGGCCATTTTAAACAAAAAATAACTGTTCTAAACGATCATAACATATTGGTGCATGGAAGACTCGAGGATGTCATGTAAGATGTGTTTGGAAGAGAAATATTTTGAACATTTCATGATCTTGTTCAACGTAGTAACGAATTATAATCAAAGAATGATTAGAGTAGGTAGTTTGGATAATGTATCCTAATATTTTAGGAAAAAGTATAGGGATATGTTTATGTGAAAGTTACATGGGTCAGACCTGAAATTACATAGGGGTTCCGGCAACAACGGCAGGTTCAGGCCCCTTAATCTCCGTCACCACAGCATCCGAGGTAAGGAACGTCCTAGCTACTGATGCAGCATGCTCCAAGCAACATCTCACGACCTAGTGAAACGAGCAATCATCACTTCATTATGCTCATACAAAGACATCCCCTTAATTGATGCATCAAAAGAATTAGTGTAAATTTCACAAAATCATCTGTAAGTACCAGCCACAGATTTATTTTCTTTCTGCACTAGTTAAGAAAATGTGTAAGGATGGTTAAAAACTCACTTTGTCCTTATATATTTTAGGTAGATTATTTAATAATAAGGTTTTTTGATGTACAATATTTGAAAGAAAACATAATTTACGGGTAATTTTGTGTAAGTTCAACATTTAAGGGTGGTTTTCAGTAATTTACCAAAGATTTGTTTGAAGCACTTACTTTAGCAGGATCAATTATGCCAGCAGCCATCAAATCCTCATATTTACCGGTGGCAGCATTGTAACCAAATCTGAGATTCTCATTAGAAAGCACCTAGAGAAACAAGAACAGCATTGGAAAAATCAATATGGATAGAGAAGCATATTTACTCCATCAAAGTTTATATTTATAACCTTATCAACGACGAGAGCTCCGTTGACCCCTGCATTCTTGGCGATTAAGTCAAGAGGATAGCTTAGTGCTCTTTTGACAATATCGGCTCCAAGCTATCAATGATAAAGAAGAAAGGAGGTTGACAAGATGTGAGTTGCCGATCGTGAAAGCAAAATAGATACCAAATTGTACAGAATGTAGAACCTTTTGCTCATCATTTTCAAGAGTATCTTTGATGGCATCTACTTTTGAAGCAAGTCGAAGTAAGGTGCATCCTCCACCTACAACAATGCCTTCCTCGACAGCTGCCTGCAAAGATAATAGACTTCATTTGGTCATCACATAATATAGCTTTTGTTTGCCTAGGATTTGAATGAGTACTTTTTCTACATTTTCAGTCTATCTTTGTTATTCAACTACAAAAATCCGGAAATGAGACTAGTGAAAAGAGAAGGGACCTTCCAAGGGATGAGGATTAAAAAGAAAATTAAATGTTGCACAAAGTCAGCCAAAAAGTTCAAAAATTGCTAAACCGAAAGAGCAATGGTTTTAACCAGTATTTTTCCAAAGAGAAAACCATGCGTTTAGCCTGTTTAGGAGAAATACCTTGGTCGCACAGACCGCATCCTCGACTCTCAATTTCTTTTCTTTCAGTTCAGTTTCAGTTCTTGCCCCAACCTGAATAACAGCAACACCACTTGAAAGCTTTGCTATTCTTTCATTTAGCTTTTCCTTTTCATATTCCTGGTCCGTCTCCTGTTACATGATGAAGCCAGCAGCATAGTACAATCTCAAGATTATCCACCATTCATTGCACAATCAAAAAATGAAATGTTACAAATGTATCTTTAAATAGCCCAGAATGATACCTCTATTAAGCTACGGATCTGAACAATTCTTCTGGCGACTGCTTCTTGAGTGCTTCCGTCGCCAATAATTGTTGATGACTCCTTGTAGAGCACAATTTTAGCTGCATGTCCTAGAACCTCTTTCCCGGCTGTGTCCAAGGATAAGCCAACCTCGTCTCTTATCACAGTACCTGCATATACATACAAGCATCATAGTTTTAGTATCACATTAGTATCAACAGTCGGGTCAACAAGAAACCAACTAGCTGTTGATATATAACCAACCTCCTGTTAAGACGGCAATATCGTCCAGGTATTGCCTCTTACGATCTGCATATCCTGGTGCCTTCATTGCAGCTATCTTCAAAGATCCTCTGAGCCTGTTCACAACAATAGTGGCAAGAGGCTCTTGCTCTATGTCCTCTGCTATTACCAAGATCGGGTTTCCGGATTTAATTGCCTCCTCCAACACACCAACCAAGTCCCTTGCATTTGTTATCTTTTTGTCAACCAACAGTATCTGCACAACCGCGAGAAAGAACAAGGCACTGTCAATAAAAGTTCATAATCTCTTACGAGGAAATATCATGTGATGAGCTCTCTGATTGTGAAAATGAGTCTAAAAAAAGTGCACAAGTACCCGTGACAATGTGCAGATCAAGATACATTTGTGCAATTTTACACTCCTCATTGTTCACCATAAAAATCTTTTCATCTACACCAATCTCTATGCTTGACTAAGATATCCGGATGTATATTATCCACATACCTTACAGTTTTCATATTCGGCAATCATCTTTTCACTATCGGTAATAAAATACGGGGAGATGTAACCACGGTCAAATTGCATTCCTTCTACGACACGAATGCCACTCTCTGAACCTCTCCCTTCTTCAATAGTCACAACACCTTGACGACCAACTTTATTCATAGCTTCAGCAACCATGTTTCCTATTTCATAGTTGTTGCCCGCACTAACAGCAGCAACATCTACTAGTTCATGGTCCTCAACCTGCAAACGGTAATATATCATGACAATCTCGTCTTTATTAGATGAAAAACCTCGAATGCTACCTCGAAACTGGACAGTTCCCAATAAAGGTATAACTATTCATAAATGCACTGCTAAACCACCCCCCAATACATATATACAAAATGGGAGAGGACTAAAAAGATAATCTGAAGGTCAAAAGAAAAGTGCAATGACACATTCATATACCTGTTTCGACATTAACTTGAGCTCACCCACAAGGGCCTTTGTTGTGTGCTCAATCCCTCTAGCTATCTGAATTGGGTTTGCACCTGCTATTACCACCTAAAGACCAGATTTTGCAAGTGAACCGTATATATTAAATATGCCAATTAAAAACAGCAGTGAGGACAAACAGTGATTATGAACTTTTTCTTAGTGCTTACCTTCACACCTTCTGCAATTAGACCTTGTGCCAAAACTACAGATGTGGTTGTTCCATCTCCAGCTAAATCATTAGTTTTTGAAGCAGCTTGCCTAACTAACCTAGCACCAATCTCCTCAACGGGATCATCCAACTCAACCTGCATGCATATTATAGATCACCAGTTCAGAGCCACAAAAAGGAACATTCAACTTAAAGTTAGACTTGTTAAAAATATATAACAGGAAAAAGAACTATGTCCAAAAACCAAATAATAAGAAAACAATGAGGAGTGAAGCAAGACACTTGAATTGAGATGTAGCACACCAGCACTCTTTACCATATTTACATCTAGAATAATAGGCATATAAGATATCATTCTCCACATGAAAAATCATACCTCCTTGGCTACAGTTACACCATCATTAACGATTCTAGGGGATCCATACTTGCTCTCAAGAACCACATTCCTTCCTTTTGGACCGAGAGTGACTCCTACTAGATCAGCAAGTTTATTAACACCAGCCTGGAATCAAGTTAAAAAACAAAGCATGTATGATTAAGATAAATGCAGGGAGAATAAATTGGAATAGTACAATTTCCAATCCTAGTAATTAACTCACTTGAAGCTTTCTAATAGCAGCACCATTTTTGTTAAAGTGGAGTTCCTTGGCACCAGCCCTTATTTTAGTAGAAACTCTACTCCTCAAAACTGCATTATCCCTTTTCCCTCTCAAAGAAATAGAAGATATTGACGAAGCAAAAGAGAATTTGTTTGGAGAACTGAACATTTTATTATCAATTGTCTCACTCCTACTGAACGTCAAAGAGGCCACAGAAGACATTTGTCCGGTAAAGCTCGCCATTAACCTCAAAAACCTGTGATGACACAAAGAAACAATCTTCAAAAATCCATTGGATTCCAATCACTCCATTGCCATGTCAAATTCATTGCAGGATAATTTTGGAAGTAATTTAACCATTTCTATCTGCCTTGATATCCCATTAACATAATTGCTTCCAATTCATTTCACATTCTCAATTGCTCTAATCCATTTCCATTAAAACCTGTAACCATGATACTCAAAAGGGCAAAACAATATCACCCAAAAACAAAAACAAAAACTCAGCTAATGAGCTTTTGATGGGAAATCAATTAGTTCATTGCCGAAACAACCAAACCCAGTTCGAAATATAACCAGCCCTAAATAGGGTATTCAGGGATTCGGACGGTAAGTAGAGGTCATATCCAAATTCTTATACAATAGTTTGATGGACAAACTAATTTGAAGAGACTGATAACGAAAAATAATGATTCAGAAAGACAAAATTAAGGAGATTAGGAGAAGGAGATAGTTACCGGGGGAAGTGGAGAGTGTGAAATGAGCAAGCAAGCGAAGGCTGCGAAGTTATGGAAGCGCAATCTAGTGGTGAAAGGTTTTAGGTCGATAAGGAGATAAGGCTTTGTTGCGAGGTTTACTGAACTTTCTGGAACTTCAACTACATTGTGCTATTTGTGTAAACAATTTAAGTTTGAGGTGATTTTTGTTGTGAAAACAATTTAAGTTCTAGTTTATTAAAAAATGTTATTTTATTATTTTTTAAAAGTATCAACTTAATTATATATTATATTATAATGTAATAAATACCTCAAATTTCAAAATCAACGACTCAAAATAAAAACAAAAGAAAATCAAACAATCAAGCATATATACCGAAATACATCAAATAGACCCGGAAGTAGAGATCTTTAAGGGAAAGGAGAGTCGGTCCGTTACTAGGTGACGGAAACTAAAACGTCTATCATCGAATCATAGAGGTGTTATACAAGCCGAACATTGACATGCTCAAATTCGGCTTGTTTACAACACGAGCCGAACTTAAATTCTATACGAGCTTTAAATTGTGTTCATATTCGATTCGTTTAGAAAACAAACGAGCTCGAGCCGAGCTTTTGACTAGTCGATTATGAGCCGAGCCCGAGTAGCTCACCTAAAATAATGCTCATATAATTTTATTTTGGCTGAACGAGTAGAGCATTAACATGTTCAAGATCGACTCGTTTATAAACGTGTCCAACCTAAAATTTTATACGATCTTTAAAATGTTTTCATATTCAACTCGTTTATAAAATGAACGAGCTGGAGCCCAACTTCTAACTAGTCAAATGAAAATATAAAGACAATTTTGAATTATTTTTGGGTTACTTTGTCCGAACTACTAAAATAGCATTCATTTTAGTAAAAAGATAAAAGTAGAGGGCTTTTAATGCAATTTCCCCATAATGTCGGAGCAGTGTGCTACAGTACTGTCAAGCTTCTACTGTAGTGTCACGGGGCGGGAGTTTGAAATTCTCAGAGAGAAAGTCTGAAGTTATTGTGAAATTGCCATCCCACTTTCTACACCCATTTCAGAACCCTAAAGTTGAGTTCTTTACCCTGAGAAATCAATGGAGAAAGAGGGAAAGTCAGTTAAAGAGGTGGCGTTGGATATGCCGGAGAAGAAATCGACAATGACTAGCTGGCTGGTACCTCCGTTTGAGAGATCCGACCCGAAAGACATGGTTCGGGTCGGTCATGCCGTGATCCGGGTTCTGTGTCTAGCTAGTTCTGTAGTTTGTCTTTCTCTAATGGTTACTTCTGAAGAAGAAGCCAACATTTCTCTCTATGGCATCCAATTTCCAGTTTCTTCCAAATGGACCTTCTCTGATTCTTTTGAGTGAGTCTTCATTTTCCATTTTTTACTTCCAAATATGTTTTGTTTGCTGATCTGTGTTGAATATTTATCATTTGTTTAGGTATGCTTGATCAAGAGATCCTTAGTTGTTCTAAAAATGTTATCTTTATTTTGTTACATTAACATTGTTTGGTATTTGGTAATGGAACTTCATCAGCAAGTTCAGCTTCAGTCAAATACTAAATCATACAAATGAGACAATGTATACTGAAACTTAGCCCTCGTTTTCGGAAACTGAAACGGAATGGAAATGAATCTAATCCAAACGAGCCCTTAGTGGTTAGGAAGACGGAAATGATCATGTTTTTAAGATTCATTTATACTTGTTATCATAGAAATTTTCTAATTTAGGCTAAAATTTGTATCTGTGTGTTTGCATTGCAGGTATCTTGTGGGAGTTTCTGCTGTAGTCATGGCTTACTCTGTGCTTCACTTGCTGATTAGTCTGTGTACTTTTCAAACAAAGACTTCTTCTCGAAATTTTGGATGGATTGTTTTTGCAGGAGACCAGGTTAGAAAACCTAATCATTTGCTGTCATATTTAGCACTTATGATCATGTAACTTGTTCAGTAATAGAACTGTCATATTTATAGTATGCCATTTGCCATATGAACATAATGTTGTGTTTATATGTTCAGCTACCGAATGTCTGTTTGTTTGTTTGTTTAGGTTTTGGCTTATGCAATGCTGAGCGCGGCTTCAGCATCAGCAGGAGTTGCTAACCTGAACCGAACAGGCATCAAGCACACGGCTTTACCTAACTTCTGTGAGCCTCTACACACTTTCTGCTCACGCGTTGCTGCCTCCATAGTGTTCGCCTTCTTCTGTGGCTTCTTGCTTGCCACCTCATCCATCCTCGACATCATCTGGCTGTCTTCTCACTGAAACTTATGTACTGTAAAATGTAGGTTATTGTGATCATGAACATTGTCTTGTTGCCATGTGACCGATATGTGAATCCGGTTTTTATTGATGATTAGGAGATGATTTACAATCATAGTTGAGATGAAACTGAAATGGGTTAACTAGAATGGAGCTGTGTGGGGTTCGCGATTCTGACCACCAGGGTCCACGGGTTCGTCTGTGTTTGGGTTAGTGCATGAGCAGTGTTGTGACCTGCCAATGCTCGTGAGATCTTCTGAGTTCTCGGTTGTTTGACATAACTCCTCGTCTGATGATTCGACGATTTGGTCCATCTCCATTGTAATGACTTGCCCCTTTCCCTACACAAGTTCAACTAAGTCATCATTTGGATACAACATATACATGGTCACATACATAAGGGCAAAATTGTCTCACCTGAATTATGAGAACGTTGGAAACCTCCATTGGCTCCATCTTTTGAAATATACCAACGGCTACCTCCTGAGATCAAGCTCATAATTAGACCTGTTCATATCCGGGCTCGGGCCGGACTCGAGCCGGACATTTTCAAAAAAAAAAAGCCCGTTTTGGCGGACCCGGGCCGGGCTGAGCCCGGCTCACGGGCCTGCCAGGGATGCCGTACCCGCCCGGCGGGTACCCGTTTTTTTTTTTTTTTTAAATTGTGACTTTATTTGTAATTCAGTACTTCAGCCGTATATACTTGTATAATTTGCAATGTGCCTATAAAACTCGAAAAATATCATACAAACATAATCAAAAGATTCAATTAGAAGTTTAGAACTTTAGGGTTATACGAAAGTAACGAAATGTATATATATATATATATATATTTTATTTTTTTGCCGGGCTCCGGGCCGGGCCGAGCGGCCCGACCGGGCCTGGTACCTTGTTCGTACCCGGCCCGGCGGGACTGGCGGGCCGGTCGGGCCTCTGTCGATGTTCATACCCGCCCGTTTTCGCGGGCGGGCTGGCCCGGACTTGAACAGGTCTACTCATAATGTTATAACATTATGACAATAAATCTAGTAGATTGATACGATGGGACAAGAACAGAGTAGGACGAGCTTTTCCTAGACCAAATAAGAAAAGGCGAGTGAGGTCCCGGACAGGTAAGGAGGGAAACATATAAATATATAGGTATGGAGTGACAGGGGTGCGGGGGTGGACGGTACGAATTCTCGTTTGGGTTATAAATAGATAGGTTTAGAGTTTGTATTCTTTTCATCCACGAAAATATATTGAAAACCCTATTTTTATATTCCGTGCACCAAAACCATAAGTGTTTTCTTTTTTCTCGTTATTCCTCTGATTAACTCGTTCAAATCAGAACAAAATTAAACATGCATGGTAGTCAATCTTACCCTTGCATGGTGCATTTGGCCTCGCTTCAAGGTCCTAGGCTCCATATCCACAGAACAAGATAGCTTAGCCATGGTTGGATCGAACATGCGAAAACGACTTCACAAAGCTCTCAATCTTCAAATCCGAAAACGATGAAGGGTTATCTCCCATCACCTAAGACAAGCTTTATTGCCCTATTAAAACCCTAGTTTTCGAGTTTTCGATATCTTCTTCTTTGTGTATGAGCTTTCTCGATCACATGCTTGAATTTATAGCTACAAGTTAATGTGGTAGTGTCTATGGCTTTTATTATACTAGAATCATCTACTTCTTGTGAATTGTAAAGTAAAGACGAAATGTGTTGACTTATACAGGAACAACATAAGTTTAGTTCACGAGGTTGGCAAGTAAACCTTAATCACTTTCCACCTGTTTGCTTTGATGAGCTGGTTTGATCGTGAAATTCAAATATTTACTTATAACAAGTAAATTATATATCACTAAACTTGTACAAATCCCGGTTAACTTGTCCGGTAAAAAACGTGGATATAAACAATTAGTTTGTCCCAATCGAAATTGACCCGTCTTTTTTTTAAAGGGAGGGTATGGGTTAACGTTTTGGCCCACAGTCAGGCCCGTAAATACTTATATATAATTATAGTATTTTGTTCATATGGGAAGGAGTATTATGGTAATAGTATGAAGGATTTACGATAATTGAATCAAGTAATAGTTGTTCAAATATAACATGTATTTTTTAAAATAAAAATTGTTAGACCTATAAACTAGTTATATAGTTTAACAAAAGTTTAGTTGAATAATTGGACGTATAAATTATCACTTGAACAATCGATCATATAACTGAACAATTTTCAATATAGTTGACACTTCATATTTGAACAATTTTGAATGTTTTTGAACAATTTTTAGTTGAACAAGTAAATGTTATAATTGAACAATTAGACATATAATTTAACACTTGAACAATTAGTCATATAGTTGAACATTAATCATATACTAAAAACTCTAATTTTTAGTTTGAACTCGTTGTTAATGCTCTATACATATATAATTGGATTGAAAATTTGTGTAAATTATATTACTTAGTTTTGTACAACAAAGTGCACGTACTATCATGTATATACTGGACGTCCGACAACCTGACCGCTTTATACTTGGGTGAACATGAATAGTGTTTGAGACCCGAACCAAAGGGTTCACCCGCATATTTCCCGGTCCGAGTCACTTTTGTACACGTCCGCCCTCCATATTATATTTGACCCGGAGTTTATTATTGTTAGTAATTTATTTTACTTTATTTGATAATACTTTGCTTAAAGATGTAGTAATTTAGACTACATAATGCGGATTGCCAAGCTTCCGGCTTCAATCTGCATAGAGATTGATAGGCTTTGTTGTTCATTTTTGTGGAATGATAAGGAGGCTAAAAGGAGCTTGCACTTGGTCGCTTGGAATGATTTATGTAAGCCCGTTGATCAAGGGGGTCTTGGCGTACGTTCTTCTGCCGATGTTAATCCGGTTGCTCTCGGAAAGCTCGCGTGGCGATTCATACAGAATAATGATAGACCTTGGGCTAGAGTTGTAGCTGCTAATTATGGAATTAATGGTGTCAGGGATCTGCTTGACTGTTCCAGCTCGAAGAAGGGTTCGTACACTTTAAAAGGTATCATTTGGGCAAAGAATAATATTATGCTCCAGGGTATTAGATGGGTTGTAATGAATGGCAATATCACTCGATTCTGGACGGATGTTTGGTGCGGTGATCTTCCATTACTGGACTGCGTTATCTCATGGCCGGATGGAATCTTCTGGGATGATCGTGTTTCGGATTATTGGATTGATGGTTCGGGCTGGGATTGGAGCCGGTTAGGCTCGACGTTGCCTATGCAGGTGCTTATGAAAATCGCAGAATTTTCACTAACGGACTTCACTGATGCGCAGGATTGCGTGGCGTGGATGTACGAGTCTAATGGCTTTTATTCCTCCTCTTCTGCTTACTCTGTTATCAATTTACGATCTCGTTCAATAGGCGTCTTGTCTCCACTGTTTAAATCTATCTGGAAGCTCGCTGTGCCGGAAAGGATCCGCACATTCCTTTGGACTGTTATCCATGGTCGTATTTTAACCAATGTTGAACGGTTTCGACGTCATCTCGCGCCAAATGATTTGTGCTCAATTTGTAAAGGCGCTCCGGAGTCTCTGTTGCACTTATTTCGCGATTGCCTGATTGTTACTGAGTTGTGGGGTTCTTTTGTTCCAACTATTTATGTTGAACTGTTTTATACATCCTTAGACCATCAGTGGCTCATGGGCAACTTGTCCATATCAGATAAGCATGTTAGTGACTTACCATGGAATATTGTGTTTGCTACTACCTTGTGGTGGTGTTGGAAGTGGCGAAACGCGCTAGTCTTTCGTGGTTCCAACGCTCCCCCAAACCGTGCTAAGTTCATAGTCGCACAAGCTGCAGGTTTTGTTTATGCTAGATCACCCATTTGTTCGTCTCCTCTTCTGCCGGCAAAATCTCTTATTTATGTTGCTTGGAGTGGTCCGGGAGCTGAATGGGTCAAGATTAATACGGATGGGGCTGTCCGGGGGTTGATGGAAGGGCTACTGCGGGTGGTGTCCTTCGTGATTCTATGGGCCAATGGTTGTGTGGATTCACCTACAACATTGGGTCATGCACGGTTCCAATGGCGGAACTTTGGGGTATCTACACGGGGTTACATCTCGCTTGGGAGAAGGGGTACCGTAAGGTTTTGGTAGAATCTGATTCCGACTTGGTTGTTAGGTTGATCACCCGCGACATTCCGACTACGCATCCTCTATTCAGTCTGGTGTCAAGATGTCAAGGCTTCTTACGTAGGGATTGGTTAGTTCAATTCCGGCACATCTATCGGGAGGCTAATATGTCCGCAGATTTTATGGCTTCTCTTGGTTTCCAGTACCCGTTAGGGACTTTTATTTTTAGGCACCCACCTAGTAGTTTAATTTCGATAGCAAAGAACGATGCCCGCGTAGTAGCGACCCAAAGGCTAGTCACATGTTAGCTATTTGTTTTCTCTTATATAAATAATACGGGCGAACTATAGGTCTCCCCGTCTCACTTACCAAAAAAAAAAAAAAACAACAACAAAAATGGTAATATTGATGAGAAACAAAGCTCACTTGCGCAAAGAATGGAGGGTCGGCGTCAAAATTTAATGTGGACGGCAAACAAATATTTCATTTAATAAAAAATATATTAATTTTAATATATTACAGTATTTTTATAAAGTCGACGTACGTAACAATGAATACTACAAGAATATTACTATAAAATATAATATTTTTTGAAACTATAAATATATAATATAAAATTGTTGAACTACCAATATAATATGACTATAAATAACATCAATATTATAAAATAAACTAATATTAAATTTTAAATTACCACTTAATTTGCCCTCTACGTCCCTTCTATCTCGTTAGACACGATATAATAAAAAATAATTCTTTACTTGTTTTGTTATTGTAAATACTTAAAAATCAGATAAATACTAAAACAAGTATTTGTTTTTTTAAGACACCCCGAACCTAGTATATAAGCTCGGTGGACTACTCCTTCTATTGCTAATTGATTTTAGTATAGAACCTCATCGGATTTATGTGTTGGGTTTGGACTTAATGCGCATGTACGCTCGTATGCACACGACCCCTCCACTAGTCGTCTGTATCGGACTGACATAATTAACAAATTACACTTTTAAAATTGTTTATTTTTTACTGTCTTCTTGGGTTGAATTTTCATAATACTGTATGCATTTTTGGTAGCTAGGACTTAGGAGCTTTGACTAGTTGATTTATGGTCAACTCTAAAAAAAAGTCAACTATCATTAAACTTCTGACTTTCTTGTTGATTTGGAAACAATCCCAAAATTCTCAATTATCAAGAAATAAATTAATAAATTTTATTTAAAGTAGCCCTTAACTAAATATATAATAAAATCTAACCAATTCAAATATGAAACAATTTGATTTACTAGACTTTTTCTAGTTTTGTGTTAGTAAATGTACTCCTTGAGAGAAGAGTGTGTAGAGTTTGAGAATAAATACAAAAAATTTAGTTACTACTCTACTTTCTCAAAAAGGCCTAGTTACCAAAATTGCCCTTCAAATATTGAAGGCTCGTTTCTTTAAGTGTAATTAGGATATAAAATTAGTTGACACTCTTATTACTTGAATCACGAAGCTGGTTAGAGAAACACTGTTCTGATACCATATTAAAGACTATCTGATTGTAAATGTATAAAAAAAAATTACCTTAATTTTGACACACAAATATTTGTTTGTTGGAATTCTGTTGAAATATTATATTTAGAGAAATAATTATTTGAAGTTGCAAATGAACAATAAATGTAATTACCCCAAAGCAAAATTATTAAGAATGAACATATAACAATGATTCAATTACATAAAAGGGATAGAAAATGTTGTATCTGCAAAAATGAAATTTTGAACTAAATTTTGAATTTTTTTTTTTTTTTTTTTATCCTTTGCCCCTCAATTATGAAAATACTAAAACATTAATTAACGTTGTTTAAGCTAATTAAAGGTTTAATGCAGGTTTAGATCAACTGCCTAAAATCGGGGCCCACATTGTGGTGGATTAAGAAATCGTTCCCGCCGGGATAAACTCCGGCAGCCGGGAATTGGTGGTGGTGGTGGACCCTCTGATGCTCCTTTTGTCTTCGCAGTTCCAAAACTTTCCGGTGAGAATTCGAGTGTTTTGTCGCCACATAAGTCGGGCTTGATGCGGGCCTATACTCGGGGACTAATCGGCCCGACTTGAACCTCACGCCACATGCATTGCATAGTGTTTTTGGGCCCAATGGGCCTGTTCTCCACTGGGGTGTCTTATCGGATGCACAATGAAGACATCTCCTCACCTCTCCGTTACCCGACCCATTAGGCCCGTCAGCTCGTTTTTTAGTGGCTTTCTTGGGTTGGTTATCGGTTGGTGGGCCTATAAGTACACGGGTGGACCAGTCGGATGGAGCAACACGAGAGAGCTTGCTTCTAGCTTTACCCGGTAAAGGCCCGTCTGGTCGGGTAATTGGGCCCGTTTCAGAACCGAATTGCTGGTGGCGATATTGTTGGACTGGGCCCGGTGTTGGCCCGTTTGTGATGTGGAGTTTGTGCAAATCCTCTGTTGAGAATGATTCTTCAACGAAATTCGATAGCCATTCAAGCTCTGCCACGTCGTCGTACTGCAAATTCAAACAAAAAAAGAAAAAGAAAATTAACAAAACCGTTAATTCAAAAAAAAAAAAAGAAAAATTCAAACGGAAATAATGGAGATTTGATCATCCACCGGAGAAATTAAACAAATTCCGATCTCAAAATTGAATCCGAAATTGAGACAATTGGTAAGAGTTTAGTGTATATTACTCACCGGAACGCAGAGTTCGCCTGAGAACTGAGCGTCAGCGAAAGATCGCGAGGAGAAATTAGCGTCGGTGCCGCTACCGGAGACGGAGGAATTGCAGCTATCGACGGGAGTAAAAGTGGAGGAATCATTTGAAATTCCGGCGACTGAGTTATCAAAGAAGGCATCAGCCATGATCTCGTCTCCGTTCGGCAAGTCAAGGAGGTCCTCGACGAGGAAATCCGGTGTCTCCATTGATGCTTTATGAAGAGCTTTCCGGCGAACGGAGATCGAGAGGAAAAGAAAGAAGATTGCTTTGGGCTTAGAATTTGAGCTGAGACTGAAGAGTGTGGAATTGCGTGTGATTATAAAGAATGTCCAAAAATATTTTTATAATTAAAATTTTCTGAATTTTTTTTTCTAATTTTTATTTTAGACAATGATTAAAGCATCTTTACCATTTTTATATTTTAAAAAAATAGAATAGGATGGGGTTATACTCTTACTCTCCTCACTATTTGCAAGTCAAAAGAGTGGTTTATGAAGCCATATAAATATGTAAATTTGTCTTTGATATTTTTCTAGATTTTTACTTAAATTATGAGAGAAAATGGGAATAATAATTAATTTATAACAAACATTGCATAATAATAATAATATAATGTGATAATAATAAGTAAGTTTTCTAATGTCTAGATTAATTCATGATATAAAGGGCTTGGACACTTAGATATGATTAATAATGCCTATATTTTATATAAGATCACATTATTTAATTATTTTAAATGATTCATTGGGCAATTAAATCAAACCAAAGTGACAAAAATTTAATATTCGTAGGTAAGAGATTCAAAAATAAAAGAAAATAGGATTTAAAAATTTATCCCAAATTCCATTAAAAATATTTAAATTGAATTTTATAGTTTAAATATCGATCAAATTTAACATATGAGGGCTAAAATATAACATATATGCTATTTAAGTATAAAGATTAGGTTTTTATCTCACATTAGTGTTCACTGTGGTTAACATAAATTCATACATATGCAACCGTAAAGTACAAAGATTAGGTTTTTATCTCACATTAGTGTTCCGTAAAGTACAAAGATTAGGTTTTTAGCTCACATTAGTTCAGCGTGGTTAACATAGATTCATACATATGCAACTGTAAAGTACAAAGATTAGGTTTTTATCTCACATTAGTGTTCCGTAAAGTACAAAGATTAGGTTTTTAGCTCACATTAGTTCAGCGTGGTTAACATAGATTCATACATATGCAACTGTAAAGTACAAAGATTAGGTTTTTATCTCACATTAGTGTTCCGTAAAGTACAAAGATTAGGTTTTTAGCTCACATTAGTTCAGCGTGGTTAACATAGATTCATACATATGCAACCGTAAAGTACAAAGATTAGGTTTTTATCTCACATTAGTGTTCAGTGTGGTTAACATTGAATCATACCGTATGTAATCGTAAACGATAATTGTAATTTACAAGTAGTTTGATTTTTGTGTTAGGTAAAAGATTATTTTTTAGATTTAGCTAATTAACCCCAAATTCTTGATAATATGTTTTCCCCTTTAGTAATTAGTAGGCAATTTTGATTGGTTGATAAAATGATCATACTATGTTAATATGTTGTCATTTTCTTATAAAAAATAAGGTTATCTACAGTGTTTGTCGCCGGAGAAACAACCCGGCCCATTAGTGTCCAAGTTTACAGCAGGATTCCTCTCCTTCACTCTAATGTCTTCGTTCTTATCCACATGTTGTAAATAGTAAGTTATCGTTATTCTAGGTTGCTGATATTCGTACCACCTTAGTCATGCTATATGTACATATACGCTTTACGACTACGCATGACGTATACGTAGTATGACTACGCTTCCGCAAAGCGTAGTCGTAGCCATTTTGCTTTATTTTTGAACGAAATGAGCTTGTATATACGGCTACGCATTGCGTACGCGTAGTCGGGGTATGAATAACATGTTTTAGGTGGTACGAATAACAATCTCGCTTCTACTGACCTTCACTTAATGCTTGTTTGGTTGGGTGTAAAAAAATCCAGTAAAGTAAATTAATTCATTAAATGAGATCCAATTAAGGTATTTGGTTGCAAAATTAAAAATGATAAACACATTAATCTAATTTACTAGATATTTTCCAATTACCTCAAATGGAGTATTTACAATTACCCACTCCTCCCTACGTAACAAAACAATTAACGTGTTATTTTGATATCAAATCTCCCAATTACCCTTAAAATTTTCATCTCCCACCTTTTTAACCTTTGAAAATGAAGGTTTTAATTGTCATTAACTAATAATGCCTATGAATTTAACACATTGCAAATTACTGAATTTTTTTTTTCTACCAAATATATTTTTTCCAGTTCTCAGCAATTATAATTTTCTATAATTTAATTTCTAAAAAAGTCAATTCCCAAAAATTGTAAATTCATTATTTAACCAAACAGGTACTTATAATTTAAAATATTCACCATAAATCAAAAATAAAACAACATATAAAATCATAAAAAGTCACAAATACTAGTACGTAAAACTATCATATTATATGATATCAGCTTGGAAATTGTGAAGAAACTTAAAAAATTGTTTTTTATTTGGGTTTTAATAATTTACTTATTTATATTAGTAAATAAATAAATAAAAATATTAATTGTACGGTGATTCTAAACCGGGTTTTGTTTGGGACTGAGGAGGTATGCTTTCTTTGGAGCTTCCTTTGCCCACGTTAACCCACGAGACTCACAGCTCACTTTTATTTTCCTTTTTCTTTTTTTTTTAAGATGTAATTAAATGTGAGATTATGGTGTTTAAGTTGGATTAGTGGAAGACATATGTAGATAATCATCAATGGTTAGGTGCTTGTCTTCTTATGGTAAAATAGATAAGGTTTGTAATTATTATCGTATTTGTTTTTACCCATGTTGAATAACAACCTCAATCATTTTAGAAACTGCGTCTGAAGACATAGGAGATATAACATTATAATGTAAGACCCATTACACTGTCTTTTTGAGAATCTTAACGGTATCTGATGCAAGAAAACCAAACATGTCAAAAGTAAACGAAGAAATACATGTTGTCTTTCGATGCAAACTCTTTTATGCTTAGCCACCTTCGCAAAAGCCGCGTTGAGAGCCGCTTTACCCACCATAAAAGGCCCGGTATTCAAACAAATCAGAGAATATTCGTAAAAATCTCCTCTAAATTAATGTAAAACAACAAACATAGTCTAAGTTAATACTTTTTATTGTAATTTTTATCATTTTTATATATCAATAAATTAAAAATATATAATTTGTTAAATTTATTGTTACGACAATTCGTTCAATTGACAATACTGACATGAATTGAATTGATAAACAAACAAAAATATTGAATTGTTATGTATAAAATATTAAACTAAAATATGTAATAACTATATAATTTTCCTATAAAAATATTATATTAGTTCATATTGTATGTGTTAACCGATCATTTTACATTCATTTTCAAAAAATAAAACGTCTAGTTACCAATATAAAATTTATCATTCTGCATTTCCGTACTAAATGGAAACGAATTTAGTCTATAATTATATTCTTATTCTAGTATGGAATCATTTCCTGTGGTTTAAGGCAAAATGGACTCGATTTCCCACATTTTGTTACCCTATAGGGTATCAAAAGTAATCAAACTCTACTCCAATTACTTCAAATCACAAATAATAATTCCAAAATCTTTCATGAACAATGTTATACGTATGGACTAAATTCGTTTCCATTCTGTTTCCGTTTTCGGAGTTGGAACCAAACGGACCCTTTATTTCTAGTTTTAGTTAACTATAGGGGTTAGTTACCAAATGGTGAATTTACTAAGACTATAGGATGAATTTTAAAATATTTAATAAAATGAAAATTAAAAAAAAGGAGGAGGTGGTGGGGCCAAGCACGTGAGAAAGGTAGAGGTGAGTGTCAGCTATCATGTGACATATCTTTAGTAGTGAAAGAGGAAAGAGGTTTCTTTTGTCAACAAGCCAACCCCGTTTAAAGTCTATTCGCCAGCGGTGCTTCATTTTCTTTTACCTTTTTTTTTTTTATTTTATGGAATAAATATATATAAATTTTATTTCTGTGTTGCTTCTCACACGTGCATTGGCCTAGCCGTTGTCCAACCGATCAACGTGATCGCACGTGTTTTGAGGATATCACGTGACGCCAATTTTAGACTCTTCATTTGGGCCCTTTCTCACTTTCCAGCCCATTTAAGACCCAAAATAGGAAACAAACAAACGCCACAAGGACCGGAAAATGTGAGAAAGATTCAAAAATCGGAACAACTCCACTTTTTGGGAGAAGACGCGGAATACTCGAGGCTGGATGGTAAAAACCTTTTTAGGGGATGGCATACCTTATGCGGAGATGTGATGCAAGAGATAATACTCTTGGAGAGTAATTGTTTGTTTAGAAACACCAAACTTATTGGAACTAAAATTAGAGATTAACTTATCGGGTAGAGCAATTAAGAGAGAAATAAGACACAAAAATATAATATTCACTTCACCGCGAATTGTGACTACGTTTGAGAACACTACAATATTTTCAGGCTCCATAACCCAACAATGAACTTATTTTTTTTAACAATACTGATGGACGTTTCAAGATAACGAAACTTATTGGAGTTGATGTGAGTGTATACATAAAAGAATTTACTTTTTATCCAATAAAATATATAATTATTTTGTAGGGTTATGTTTGTGTTGTATCATTCAATAAGTTATCGTAATCTCTATAAGTTTTCTTCATATAACTTATGAAATAAAAAAAAAAAGTTATAATAAACTATCATAATCTCCGTAAACTATGTTAACCTTCTATGCTCCTGAGCCCATTAGGAGATTTGGATGGGCCGGATTCTAACAAATAAAACTGGGCCTAGAGAAGTTGGGCTTTTGATGGATCAAGCCATGCAACTATTTTGGGCCATCAGCTTTGGATCAAATATCACCTTCATTGATATCTCTATAACAAATAATATTTTTTTAAATTGGAATAAATCTAAATAAATATTTTTACCAAGGTAAAAAAAAGAAAGTAAATTTCTCTAGTAAAAAAAATACAAAAAAAAAGAGAATGGGTAAACGGGAAATCCACGTAATCAACGAGGGACCACTGTGCAGCTGCTGCCTAGTGGTCCCCACAACGATTAAGGCCAAAATTGCGCGTGTGGGCCCCACACAGCCAATTTCCCACTCACATTTTCTCTTTTTCTTTATCTCCTTCCCGTGGTCCCCACTTTTCCAAAATTTCGCGTTGGGCCCACCAACCCGACACGTCTGTTTACTTGTGAAAGAGACTCATTGCAATTTCCGTTTTTCTATACGATACGTATACCGTATTATACGAACGCTCAACTCCATGCATGCACGTAATCGTATATATACATACATGCAATGAATCAAATGCGGATATCCGTTGTACATACAAATATTCACCAACGTTATATATTAAGCTTATAATGATCTCACTTTATATGTGATAAATTATCATATTTAACATGTTTTCGAAGTATAACCAAGTATATATCTAGTTGCATTTGCTCACAGATTGGGATCATAATTCGAATATCTTTTAACCGCTCTGATATCGTAATAACGTCTGAGCTAGATAGACGGACTGTAAAACGGAGTTGTATGCTTACAATCGCATATGCACGTTACATCCAAAACCAACACACACATATATATATATATATATATATATAGAGGGTGCGGTTTCCATGAGAACAAACTTATCGTGTAATTATGAGAACAATCTTAACCGTCGGATGATGAGTATTAAGGGTCAAGATTTAGAGTAGATATCATAATTAATAATAACTACAAATAATAATAATTAGTAATAATCCAATAACTACGAATAATACATTAAACGATATGACACCTTCGTAACAAAACTAATAATAATTACGAATATGTTCTCATGGTTACACGATAAGCCTGTTATCATATGATCTACACTCTCTCTATATATAATAATTACGAATATATTTTGCATGTGAACCCTAGTTCGATATACATTATAGACATACATGCATGTAACATGCATATGTAATAATGTACGTACAATGACCAATGTTCGACGGTCGTGTTCTACATGATGACTTACTACTGTGGTTATATATATATATACTGATATGCATCATCTCTACATACCATGACAAGATGTGTATGTCGTAATGATGAGAGTATGTGTGGTTTTTTTCGTCATGCAGATTTGTATGCAATGAGAATTTGTGTTCTTCGTATTTAATTTTTAATTTTAATATATGATGATTATGATTTGCGAATTTCTACATGTATGACCTAAGTAGTGATCTCGTCAATCAAATTCAATAGCTTCGAATCTCTGCTCAAGATCTTACTGTTTTTATATTATAATGTTTATATTTATTATATAGCTAGATGGGATCTTATGTGTAGATTTTCCTTAAATGTTTGTTCATCATTGTATGGATTTTTTTTTACAAGTTTGTTCAAACATATGTAGTTTAATTTTTAGGGTTTTTTGGTGTATTTATTAGTAAGAGAATCGATTTATTTGATTGAGTGCAGAAAGTGTAATCGGGTATAATTATTCAATACCTATATATAGATATTTAGTCGATAGACTGATTTAGGAACTAACCATCCGTTTGGTTGTATCTCTTGAAACGATAGTCTATACATGTATATTTTTATTTATTAAGTATTATGGAAAGATCCGGGACGATCAAGAGGGATTCGGAATACTACGGAACATTCCGGAAGATGACTGAATATTCTGGTAGGCGGAGGAATATTCTGGAAGATGACATAATCATCTAGAAGGATTCGGGAGGATCGAGAAGAGACATGTAAGACACTATAAGGATCGAGACAAGTTTAGAAACCGGCGGAAGTCTTTAGACTCGTGTAGAAATTGGCGGGACGGATGATAACTCCACCTTGATGTATATGAATAGATTTATCTTATGTTCTTGCATGAATGATGAAAGACAAAGAAATGTATTTATTCTGATCAAGTATATGTGTGTGTAAGGATTTGTTTGTTACGGATTTATTTGCTGAAGATCGTGTGCAAATTTTGTGGGGTGTATATGAACTTCAAACGGCCATAAATCAGCCTCTACGTCTCTAAAAGATACGGTGCAAAAAGTGAAGATAACAAGTCACACATGGATCTACAAGCAAAACATTCTTCACTACATTTGATCATTTTTCTCTCTTCTGTTGTTACTGTGTTTTCTTTCAGTTGAGAGAGTGATAAAAACAAAGAGCATTATAGGATTATCATAAGTGTTATACTCAAAGTATTCCATACTAAAGAGTAACTAGGCTATTGTTTCACTAGGATCAAGAGTTGACTAGATAGTAGCGGGTTAGGCTACAAGTTGTTAATTAGAAGAAGGAAAGTTCTTTTAGCTTGTATCTACGACTCAAAGGAAGTGATATAATAGATAGTTTCATCTCAAGACCTTGCAATTTATTTCAATGTCTTGACTCTATGACGTGAAAATTTTTCATACCGTGTCCACCCCCCCTTTCTCTCCCTCCCTCCCTCCCTCTATAGTATCTATATCCTACCTCTATCCCCTACTCTGTTCTTCAATCCGGATGGAGGTGGATCTCCCCGGAAGACGGGGAGACTTTTAAAACTTGAAGGAACCTAAATGACTTAGCTAGAATCTTAAGGAAAGTTCTAAAGTTTTTAGGACAAGCTCAAGTTAGGAAGGATCTGAAGTGACCTAGAAGAATCAGGTTCTGAAACCCTTCCCGAAGAGAAGGTGGCCAAGGCTATATATATGGGAGGTCACCCCTCATTTCCATCATCCCACAAATTCCACCAAAAGCTCTTTTGTAAAGCTCTCATTTATAAAATTCTGTTGAGTAATATAAAGGTATGGTTTGCCGACAACTATCCTAGTTTTCCTAGCCATCTAGACGAAATGCGCATAATCAAGGAGCGTCGAGGAGTAAGGTTGATCTTACCTTGTCGGGGGCGACAATATAGATAAGAGCCGTGCGGTCTGAGTTGAATAATTACTCGACCCGTGACACTATCATGTGGTGGTATTCAATATTCACATAAAAGCTAATTATAGTTAGTGAAGATAGACAATATGTCCACTTTTTCACTCAAAATATTTGGGGCTTGTTCAATTTTATAAATTTATGAGGATTGTAAAACTTATGGATATAAAAATTATAAACAATTATGATTTTTTTTTATCTGACACTAATAGAATATGAGAATCACAAGGAAAAATAAAATAACTTTGTAATTATTTGTATAAGTGTCCAACATACCTTGTAAAATTTCATTTAGGGGGTGAATTCAATTAAGATTTTAAAGGAATTTTTTGGAGTTTAAAAGTTTACGGATATTTCATATAGATTTTTAAAAGTCCATATAAATCTTTTGATATTCAAATAGGATTTAAAATTTTTCATTAAATTCATATGGTATTTAAAAGTTTGTTGATTTTAAAATAATCAATTATTTCATTGACTTTGTAGGATTCTTGATTATTTATATACATACCTAAACTCTACAGAAGTCTTCCCCAACACATGAAATTTCCACATAATTTGTATTGACTCTATATAAAATTAAAGTATTCTATAGAATCAGCAAATTCTATGATTACTAAGAATCAGTCAAAATCTTTAAAAGTTTAAATTGAATACACCCCTTAGAGTAAAATAGGGATGATACATGAGACAAGCTTCTCGGGCTCGGCTCGTGTTCGGCTCGTCAAAATCTCGGCTCGTTCGTCTAAAATAACACTATATGAGCATTATTTTAGATGAGCTCCTCGGGCTCGGCTCGGGTTCGGCTCGTCAAAAGCTCGGCTCGAACTCGGCTCGTTTATAAACGAGCCGAGCTTGAGTATGCTAAGGCTCGGCTCGTTCGACTCGTATAACACCCTAGAGTAAAACTTTCACAAATTTCTTTTTAGCAACTATAAATGAAAACTAAAGATATGATATTGCATAACAAAGTATAGCATAAGATCCAAGTCACAACTCATAAGCACTTAACAAGAGTTTTGGACATGTGAACAAAATGAAAGGTAAGTTGAGTGCAGGCAATTACTAATTAGGTAGTGATTAAGAAACAAACCCCTTCTAACCAAATTAGATCACTATCATGAAGTGTTAAGTCATAACCACATACATAAACATCGTGTACCCACCAACATCGTCACTTCATGTCACCATCACGTCATACATATCTCAATTCTTCACCCTTTCATATGCTTTGTATGGATTGAAGACTCGATAATCCGATTATGATCGTTAACTATCGGTTTGAATGTCTAAATCTTATCCTCATGTAATAAGTTATTGTGTTCATAATCATAACATTATGAGTTTGATGATTCTGTTAATGAGTGAGTATTGGAGAGTTGATATTTTCACCTTGTAAATTACTATACGCATTCAGAAAAGAGAATAAAAACCTGGAAAAAAAGTAGTCTCGAGACAATGTTTTTTTAACTAAGGCATTTGCCTCTCGTACCTTATGTGCGAGAGCTTTTGGTATGCTCGAAACTGTCTCTAAGCATGATATTCTCTTAGTGCCCGTTTGATTGGAGCGGTGAAATGGAAACGGAATGGAATCAAATAAGGGTTGAGAAAGGAAATGGAATGGATGAGATTATTTTATGTGTTAAAAACCTCTAACCAAACATAGTTTTTTATTGATTCGGAATCATTCCGTTACCGGGAATGATTCTCGGTGCTTCCAAACGAGCCCTTAGAGTTTAAAAGATCAGATATTTTCATTATTTTTGACAATTTTTAAACTGTGTGACCCAATAGACAAATTTAGGAGGTTGAACTCGGCTTTTTTCTTTATCCGAAAGAGTGACTTAAACTAAATTATTAATCATCTATGATTAACTTAAATTTCTTGCCTTTAAAAAATAAAAATGGTTTGGTTCATTTGTTTTCATTATATACTCTATTCATTCAAATTAATTTCATATATATATATATATATATATATATATATATATATATATATATATATATATATGCCAAGTTCTTATTAGAATCACACTAAGTTCAAGTATTTACATTAGTTTTGACAATTTTCTCTAAGTGTTGGATGCATATTCAACTTAAAAATTAACTTTTTTATTTATAAATAACAAACGACTAAATTAAAATCAAAGCAATCAATGATTATACATTTGCATAGCAATATATTTTGGCCCATATGACCCAATTTCAAAATTTTCAATTTGTCAAATTATGCAAACAATAATAGGATGAAATATTATTGATTGGGTATAAATCGATGAAATTATTGTGGACTATGAACAATGATCAAAACTGACAAAAGAACATTCAACACACAGAATCAATATGATTTTAAGGTTTTTTATGCAAAGAATTCAAATTAGCTCTCAAGAACACCATCTTATTTTTCTAGGTAATAATTCTTTATAATTTATAACTAATAGAATGTCACTCGACCAACATCAAATCTTAAGTCCTACTAATATCTTATGAATTATACAATAATATATTAAAATTTAGAAAAGAGTGAAATAACACAATTAATTGTTTATATAATTAATTAGGATAATTTCAAAGAATATCATTTAATATTGAAAATGATTGTTTATGTAGAGCATGTATAATATTTCGTCATTCACCAATTATGTAATGTTATTGCTTGATTTTCGATGAGTTAAGCATTGAACAGAGAGAATACATAACATTTGTGGATTTGCTTCACAAACCTTGCATCAAGTATATAATGTAATAATATTTTGCTCGTTCGCTATTTTACTTGGGCCGAAGCTCGGTTCTTCACCAATCGTCTCAGAATACCTAGATTTATTGTCTTATTATAATAGTTATCATGTTGATTGTAAAGATTAGTATACAAGATCGTTGTATCGCTCATTCTATTACCAATCGGTTTTACAACGAAATGATCTTGTTGAAGTTACGGATTAGGCTTAGACACGTCTAACGAGTTTTTTACATGGTATCAAAACCAATCGATCTTGGGTTCTAGCAAAACGATTTTTTCAGCCTTAAGCTAGATATTGATCACAAACTTAGCCTATTATATATATAAGGATGATAACAATCTGACTACTTATCTATCACTAACCGGACGTGTGACGAAACTTTCACGTTACATTTAAACGGTCCAACAGCCTAATCTATGAATTTTAAAAATATAAGTTAAAAGTCTATTCAAGTCAAAGAAGACTTGGGGCAACGTTATTTATGAGTTTACCCATAGAAAATCTCTTAATCCTTATAATATATTGTCATTAGCATGCTTGTACTTGCATGCGAACCTTAAACAAAGGAAAAAGTGCAAGAAAAACAATGATCTTGGTCCTCTTCTATACTTAATGGATAATGGTAGAATAAATTTAGTAAAATGTGCCATCACTTAGATTAATCTTTTCCATTAAAACACACATAAATTATCATTCAATAACAATAATAATAAGAAAAAGTATATTCTCATGTGCTATACTATCATAAATTGACATAGCAACTCACAAGAGAAAATTGTTTAAACAATACCCATCTTTTAGATTGACTAAATTTTAGTACCTCATAGTTTAAACTATCAGAACGGTACCTCACCTATTGATTCCGATCAAAAATTAATACTTAGGTTACTGTTCACCGTTACAGACTGACTAAACTTTAGTATCTCATCGTTTAAACTATCAGACCGGTACCTCACCTATTGATTCCGATCAAAGATTAATACTTAGGTTACTGTTCACCGTTAACTTCATAGTCTCTGTTAAATTTCAGAGACAAAATTGTCCCACTCTACATAAACCCTAAACCCCAAATTTATACCAAAATTCTCTCACGACTTGCAAAAGCCATTGATTTCAAACATACTATGACTATCTGAATATATAGGGGTGTAATACGAGCCGAACGAGCCGAGCATCGGCATGCTCAAGCTCAGCTCGTTTATAAACGAGCCGAGCCCGAGCCGAGCCTAAAATTTATACGAGCTTTAAAACGTGCTCAAGCTTGGGTCGTTTAGAAAGTGAACGAGCTCGAGCCGAACTTTTGACGAGCCGAGCCCGAGCAGCTCGGCTAAAATAATGCTCCTATAGTGTTATTTTAGCCGAACGAGCCGAGCTTTGACATGCTCAAGCTCGGCTTGTTTATAAACGACCCGAGCCCGAGCCGAGCCTAAAAATTATACGAGCTTTAAAATGTGTTCAAGCTTTGCTCGTTTAGAAAATGAACGAGCTCGAGCCGAGCTTTTGACGAGCCGAGCCTGAGTAGCTTGTCTCATATTACAGCCTTGTGAATATATGTTTAGCACATACACAAATTAAACTATGGCAAAAAGTCAAAACCCTAGAAATCTAGCAAGTCTACAGTTCCGAACGAATCTTCATAGTTTCACCAGAAACAACCCAGAAATCCGATGAATGCCGAATCCGAAACCCAAACAATGGATAATTATAGTATATAGGAGTATAAGAAGTGTAGGAATCTTCATATTCTCATGTGTTATACCATCATAAATTTATATACCAACTCACAACATATGTATTCCAAATCAAATAAAAAAAAAGTGGCAATAATTAAAAAATATATTTAAAAAAATAAAATGAATAATTATAGTATATAGGAGTATGAGAAGTGTAAGAATCGAGAGACGCATGCAAAAAGCACTCATCATTCTGCCACTTCTTATTTTCTTAATCGCTTCTGTTTCCCGCCTTCTTCTTATCTTTTGCCCTTTCTTTTCGCCCTTATTTACGTCATTGCCACTCATTCTTCCTCACTTTCTGCTCTCTCGTTTTATAGCTAAACGGCACATTGCCGGGCGGAAAGTCTAAATGCAATCAATGCTAAGCTAAGAGTCAACCACATCAACTTTTGTGTATTTGCATAAATTTACCCCCTTTTCTTCTTATTTGTACTAAGCAACCCAAGTTTTCTTATTAACTACATTCTCCTTGAACACGGTTAAAACCGATGGTTTAGTTGTGTGTACCTACTCGTATTCTTAGGTCTAAAGGACGAAAAATGCAACTTTACGAAAACTCAACGTAAAAATACTCGTTGACTTTAATGGTGCATGCACTAGTGATTAGGCCACTCTTGCATCACGATGTCCTTTTGGTCGAATAGGCGGTGCATTTCACACTTTATACGTGCATGTTTTCGACGTCTTTTTTAAGAGGCAATTCATTTTGATAACTAAAATTGAAAAGCAGTGTCTTTTAGACCAGTAGTTGTTTTCGAACTTTATACACGGAAGTTCTCTGCATCTTTTTTAGAGGTGATTGATTTTAAGAACTCATGCTCGAAACCAATCTTATTATACATAAGGGTTATATAAATGTATATACTTCACCTACACAAAAAGTCCAAATCAAATACTATACTAACATCAAGTATACATCCACCTTATCTTATCTAGTACAAATCTTGAATATATGGTAGGTCTTTCTTGATCTTTTTTACCATGACAATGACTAATAGTTTACCTATTTACCCACTTACCCAAGATTCGTGAAGTTTACAAAAGCATATCCAAAAAGGCAAGAGTTTGAAAACTTGGGTATTACACTAGCCATGCACAAATCTTCAAATGATCCAATTTCCATAGATAAGTTAAAAAGAGCAAAGGAGCAATCAATGGCAGGAGGAAAATCATTCATGTCTACCCTCAAAATATTGTTATAGTAATGTAATTGTCAAAATTCAACCCAAGATTATAAATATATAAAAATTTGCCATAGCCAATGAAAATTGGATGCTTTTGATCACATTTAACCTGTCTGCTGTCATTGTTATTTTCTGTTGAGCCCACTCTTCCTTGTCTTAGTTTAGACCCTACCCACCACCACAATTTGCTAAAAGAAGCACCATTGGACTTGCCCTAATGTTATCAATACTTGTGACCTAGCTTTTACTATAAGCTTTCTCCTCTCTTTAACTAGCATGGTACATGTATGTACTATTGTTTTTGGAGGGTGATAGATTGGTATATGTAAAAGTTAGAATGTTACAAGAAAGTTTGCTTAATGTTTTAACCTTTTTAATCGTAAAATAACATGCGAATGAAATACAGATAATCTCAATATATTCCTTTTATATAGGTTTTTTGTTATATGTTATTCGCATGTTTGTAGATTATAAGTAATATGGTTGATCATTTGATAGATTGTATATTATCTCTGAAAAAGGATAACCCTACCCATAATTAAGGACTATGTTCAAGGTCTGGTCTTGAACATATAAGGATCTATCTCGGACTTTTTATCGAGCATCATTGCTTCGGTGATGCTTGATATAATTGAAATCGACTATAATTGAGCATAATTAGATTTATATCAAACCTAAAGGTTAGATATTTGTGAATTTTCATACGTGTAGGATGAGGTTGGGCAAGGTCACTAGATCGATAATAATGCTTTTGACAACGCTAATTTGAAAAAAACGCATTACACAATCTTTGTCAAAATTATTTTATAAATGATGCGTTTTTACGGAGAAAAAAAATGCTTTGAAAATCAAATCTAAAATTATATATTTGTGAATTTTAGTATGTGTAGGATGCGGTTGAACAAGGTCACTCGAGAATAATACTTCTGACAAAGATAATTTGAAAAAGATACAATACATGATCTTTGTCATAAGTATTTTTCACCCAAATAAATAAAGCGTTTTTATAAAAAAAAATGCATGCCTTGAAAATCAAACCTAAAGATTATATATTTGTGAATTTTAGTACGTGTAAGACGAGGCTTTATAGTATGTAGGCAACACTCCATGTGTTATAACTTGTAATTAAGGAATATGTTCGAGGTCGGGTCTTGAACATATAAGGGTCTATCTCTGACTTTTATCAGCATCATTGCTTTGGTAATGCTTGATATAGTTGAAATCGACTCTAATTGAATAATATTAAGATATATATCAAATTTAAAGGTTACATATTTATGATTTTCATACGTGTAGGATGAGATTGAGTAAGATCGCTCGAGAATAATGCTTCTGCCAAAGCTAATTAAAAAAAACGTAATACATTATCTTTGTCAGAAGTATTTTCATCCAAATAAATGATGGGTTTTTTATGAAAAAATAATGCATGCTATGAAAATCAAATCTAAAAATGATATATTTTTGTATACGTGTAGGATGAGGTTGAACAAGATCACTCGAGAATAATGCTTCTGACAAAGTTAAGCCGAAATACACTTTAATATACGATCATTTTCATGCCAATTCACAAGAAACGACTCACTTTAATGGTCAAACCTACGCGTTTTTCCTTCACA
The DNA here is from genome assembly GCA_033239125.1 of Fagopyrum homotropicum. NCBI lineage: Eukaryota > Viridiplantae > Streptophyta > Magnoliopsida > Caryophyllales > Polygonaceae > Fagopyrum > Fagopyrum homotropicum. The sequence goes on from BSWB01000001.1 coordinate 167,522,245, forward strand.
TTGTAGACATGAAATAAGAATATAAAAAATCAAGAGATCACGAGAAAGATTTCATAGCTAATTATCATTAGCCGGTTTTGGAATTATAGTATTTGTGGCAAGAAATGTATGAGTATAACTTTGGATCCAAATATAGACATGCAAAAATGACTACAAAGTTGGCTGAGAATTGCAGCTCAAGTAATCAAATCAACTGCAAAAAATTAACTCCAAGCAATTAACCACCCTAGACCAAATTCTGATCAACCTAGGAAGAGGGTCAATCCTGTAAATCATTACAATTTAAAGGGTGAAATTCTAAAATAAATGCATTGTAAGGGCATTTTGGTCATTTCATGATTATAAATTGGTAATTAAAATCAAGTGGCACTATTTTAGCTACTAAACAAAAACTGGCCACCACCACTGTCAAGGTCTTCTCTTCCCTCATAAAGTAAAAGCTAAATCAATGGAAAAAGCCTCTGGTTTTTGCAATAATAGAAATTAGATTAAGTGTCTTGTATTTAGAGATAATTGTGGAAAGTAGCTAGATTTTGAAAAGTTGTAAACTTTGTCCCATTACATAACTTTTAATGATAAAGAACTTGTCTTTTTCTCCTTCCGCGTATAGAGGCCAACGAATCCGCAACATTATTCGCCTCACGGTAAGCATGTCGTATTTGGATGTAGTGTTTGTAATTGTAAGAGTTTTGGGTCAGTTTTGAAAACTATTTGAAAGATGAAGCTATTTTATGTAAGTTTGAATTTCATAATTTAAAGAAAAACAAAATTGAAATAAAGCCCATATCTTTTCCCCCTCTTTTAAGTTCATGAATTAGGGCTTTTCATTTTTCTTTTCTTGTTGGTTCTCGTTTGGCGTTTGCTATTTGTGGCGTTATATACTCAATTGTTGAGCTTTAAATAGCAAAATCAATCACTTTCAACCACCCTCCCTTCCAGATGTCAATGGCTCTGTTCCCTTCTGGGCTATTCGTTGCAGATCTTAGGAGGAATCATTTGCCGAATACTAGCTTCTGAAAATCTCTATCTATGAAGCGATGCTCGTCTTCTCTTGGTTATCTTTTCTGTTCTTCTTGAACTGGAAAAATTAGATCTTGAGTGGGTTTCTCTTTGTTTTTTCATCTTTCATGGGTTTTCAGTTTGTGGGGTTTGTTGGGTTTCTCTACTCTTTTGGTTGAAGGTGGGTGGGGGGTTTGGAGTTTGATCTTGTTATTTTTGTTTCTTTCAAGTGATTTTTCTCAATTTGTGGGTTTTAATTCTTCTTGTGCTTTTCACTGTCTCATAATGTGAAAACAACAAACAGTATAATCTGTCTCTACCTTGGAATAATACAAGAAGGAAAAAAAACTAAAAAAAACTGAAATTTAGTTCTTCAGTGCCAAATCTTCCAAATATTTTATTATCTGTAGCTTGAGTGTTTGTGTTGTTAAGATAGTGTTTTAGGGTTGGAGGGTAGTTAGCAAATTTGTAGAATTTTGTTTAGAAGGGTGATTAGTGATGGCAATGTCCTGCAAGGATGGTAAGCAGCTAAGTGTGATGGATAATGGAAAATATGTGAGGTATACACCTGAGCAGGTTGAAGCCCTTGAAAGGCTTTATCATGAATGCCCTAAACCAAGCTCTCTTCGTCGTCAACAGCTTATTAGAGAGTGTCCTATTCTCTCTAACATTGAGCCTAAACAAATCAAAGTTTGGTTTCAAAACAGAAGGTATTTTTTTAGAATTTCTCTTTTTGATGATTTTAGAAAGATTGGTTCTTTGGATAATTATAACATCTCGTTTTTTTTAAACAATGGCAGGTGTAGGGAGAAGCAAAGGAAAGAGTCTGCAAGGTTGCAAGCTGTGAACAGAAAGCTTAATGCCATGAACAAGCTGTTAATGGAGGAAAATGATAGGTTACAGAAACAAGTTTCTCATCTTGTTTATGAAAATGGCTACTTTCGCCAGCATACCCAGAATGTAAGCTTCTTTACCCATTTTTACAAATCATTTAATTTTTTTTTTAGTGATTAATCATATGAAGTTATGAATAGATCTGCATATGGCAATGTCTTGAATTGTTATTTAGTCTTTTAGTATTTCTGTCATTGTATGATGGTTAATTATAGAAAATCACTCAAAAATAGCTCATTTTTCACACAATCTCTTGCTGATTAAAAAATTTGGATAACACCAACCACTAACAAAGTATCAAAGTGACATTTTTCCTTCATCTCCAACAACCCTTTTATGTTTTTTTTTTTAATGTGGCTGAATTCCTTTAATTTTCTTTTAATTTTTTTTATAAAAACTTTGAAGGATGTATTGTATTGTGTCTTTCATTGCTTTCACTATTTGAGACTGAAAAGGCAAATGGGTGTTTTTGTTTTTTGATCTTTAACTTGTACAGAAGGCACTTGCTACCAAAGATACAAGCTGTGAATCAGTGGTGACGAGTGGTCAACACCATTTAACGCCACAGCATCCGCCAAGGGATGCTAGTCCTGCAGGGTAAGTGACTTAGTGGAAGGAATATTTTGGTTGTCATGTCATTTTCTAGGCATCGTGTACCGTGACCCCCCTTAACCCTCTTGTTTTGTGTGGTTGAGCTGATGGGTTATATATTTTGTATATATGCTTTTTGTATTCTTTCCAGGCTCTTGTCCATTGCAGAAGAAACTTTAACAGAGTTTCTTTCAAAGGCAACTGGAACTGCTGTTGAGTGGGTCCAAATGCCTGGAATGAAGGTACCCTACCCTCTTTTGATCTGTTTCATTATTGGCTTGGCTACTTATAAAAAAATTAACTAAGCTTATCTTTATCTTTGATAATTCTTTATAGAAAGCTGATCTAGGTTTTGTTATTTAATTAGTCCATTAAGTAAATTATACAATGAAGTAGCCTAAAGTCATTGTTTTATTATTTAAGTGATGGAATTACTGTTCATATGAATATTTTGACTAAAATGTTGTTCAATTTCACAGCCTGGTCCGGATTCCATTGGAATTGTTGCTATTTCTCATGGTTGCGTTGGAGTAGCAGCACGAGCCTGCGGCCTAGTGGGTCTTGAACCCACAAGGGTAAGCATTCATCATTATGTTTGTTGTGTTTTTGTTATAAATTTTTGTGTGCAGATTTATGATCATTGTGACTTAACTACTTGCAGGTAGCAGAGATCCTCAAGGATAGGCCATCCTGGTTACGGGATTGCCGAGCTGAGGACGTGCTTAACGTGCTGCCTACTGCCAATGGAGGAACCATCGAGCTGCTTTATATGCAGGTTCGTGGCTATCTTTCCGAGTCATGCTCATGCATTTGCATTCATGTTCTGCAATGTATTTGACCGATTGCTTGACCCTAAGAACAAAACTGTTTATGGATTCAGCTTTATGCGCCAACTACATTGGCACCTGGTCGTGATTTTTGGGTACTGCGCTATACTTCTATGATGGAGGATGGCAGCTTAGTGGTATAATACCATCCATTTTTTTCAATCTCGACTTGTCAATATACTGTATGATTTGACTTCTTACACATTGTTGCTCTGATCAAATTAACAGGTGTGTGAAAGATCACTTACCAATACCCAGAATGGGCCTAGTGTGCCACCGGTGCAGAATTTTGTAAGAGCAGAAATGCTTCCTAGCGGCTACCTCATTAGACCCTGTGACGGAGGTGGGTCAATAATCCACATTGTTGATCATATGGATCTTGAGGTGAGAAATTTGTACTCTTTTATCTTTTAACATGTACTTTCAAGTCGTCATGCTTTGTATAACTAACAATGACTTATGTTTCATTCATGAAAAGCCGTGGAGTGTGCCTGAGGTTTTGCGCCCCTTGTATGAATCATCAACTGTGCTTGCTCAGAAGACAACCATGGCGGTGCGTTTGTTTATTCTAAATACAATATTTTTTTTAAAACAAATGTATGTATTTGCTTTATACATACGATAATCACTGTTGAAATGTCTCTCTTCCATCCAGGCACTACGCCATTTAAGACAGGTAGCACAGGAAATTTCTCAGCCTAGTGTATCTAACTGGGGAAGACGTCCTGCTGCACTAAGGGCACTTAGCCAGAGGTTAAGCAGGGGTTTCAATGAGGCACTGAATGGATTTACTGATGAAGGATGGTCTTTAATTGGAAATGATGGCATGGATGACGTCTCTATACTTGTGAACTCGTCTCCAGACAAGTTGTTGGCTTTGAATCTCTCTTATGCAAATGGATTTCCTGCTGTTAGCAACGCTGTTCTGTGTGCTAAAGCATCCATGCTTCTACAGGTTTGTTCTAGACTTTTTGAAAACTAACTGTTGGGGCATTTTATGACTGCTCATAATTTTCCATTTGAGATCATGCAGTAAAATTTAGTCAATGCTGCACATAATATGCTTCAAATGTTCTAGTTGTCTGTCTCTACACTCTCTTAGTACAATCCAAGGTTTCCGTGAGGTTTCCAATGACATTAGCAATTACAAGCCAGAAAGTGTTATGTCTTTACTTCTATGTTTTGTGCTACTGTGGATATTTAGGAAGGATGCATGACATCATGTTGATTTCTAGTGCAATCTCAAATTCTTCTTTCTGACCCAGAATTATGCTTCTGACGGATCCTCGGCATTCAGTAAAAAGAATGTTTAGCAGCCTTTTTGTCTAAACCACTTTCAGCCAAATTGAAGAAAAATATTAGTACTGGAAGATTGTCCTTGATACATAATGCCAACATAGGGGTTGGATTTTTTATTATTATATGCAAATATACAGGAACCATTTTGATTCTGTGTGCGATGAGGTGAATTTTGATTTTGTGCGCGATGAATTGACCATACTGGATGACTATGTCAAGTTCTGTTCAGTTTGATCTTGGAACAGTGGATCTCAACTTATCCATTCATTGTGTCTGATGTTTACAATTTTAAAAAAAAAATTGCAGAACGTTCCGCCAGCAGTGCTTCTTAGATTCTTGAGGGAGCATAGGTCAGAGTGGGCAGATAACAATATTGACGCGTACTCAGCAGCTGCAGCGAAAGTTGGTCCATGCAGCTTGCCTGGATCACGAGTGGGCGGTTTTGGTAACCAAGTTATACTTCCATTGGCTCACACCATTGAGCATGAGGAGGTAATCAACCAAATCTTTTATAACATTCTCTTAAAATTTTTAATTCTGTAATTCATTCTAACTCGCGATTTCTCCTTATGTCTTTAGCTCTTGGAGGTCATCAAGCTGGAAGGAATTGCCCAGTGTCCCGAAGAGGCAATGATGCCCAGAGATATATTCCTCTTGCAAGTCAGTACTCATTTCTGGTCACACAAATTTCCTTTCCGGATTAATGATCGTGTTTTTTAATGAAGTTATAAATATGCCTTCCGTTTTTGGTGAAGTTAGCATAGCTCACTTGGTTGACTCGTTTTAATCGCTTTTTCACATTAATCTGTATTAAGTTTATGACTGAATCCACATCTTCTACTGAATTGATATGCAGCTATGCTGTGGACTGGATGAGAATGCAGTTGGCACTTGTGCTGAACTAATATTTGCTCCCATAGACGCCTCTTTTGCCGATGATGCGCCTCTTCTGCCTTCTGGTTTCCGTATCATTCCACTCGATTCTGTGAAGGTTGAGCATCTATCTCACTTCTGCTCTTGTGATATCTTCACACTCAACATTCTGGGTCTTATTTTCTACTCATTTCATGCAGGAAGCCTCTAGTCCAAACCGAACACTCGATCTCACTTCTGCTCTTGATGTGGGTCCGACCGGAAATAAATCCACAAGTGATAATTCAGCCAGTGATGGCAGTATGAGATCTGTGATGACAATTGCTTTCCAATTTGCTTTTGAAAGCCACATGCAAGAAAGTGTTGCATCCATGGCTAGGCAGTATGTTCGAAGCATTATAGCCTCTGTTCAAAGGGTTGCTCTAGCTCTATCGCCTTCACAACTTGGCTCTCAGGTCGGGCTTCGTTCTCCACTCGGAACCCCAGAAGCTCATACGTTGGCTCGCTGGATCTGCCAAAGCTACAGGTTTGACACTTCCTATTGTTTTCTTTCTTGGTGCCTATCTATACATAGATGATAGAGTATTTTTTCACAGTAGTTATGATTTGGCATAGTGAGAATATACGAACTCTTAGGGCCCGTTTGGTTTGCTGATATATAGCTCGTGAAACGTATTGATACCCGACTGACCTATCAAAGGGTGTTTCTTTAGTATAACCATTTTCGTTTCATTTCCTTCTACTTAACCGTTATCTTTCCGTTTGGATAGATGTTTCTTGGGTGTAGAACTTCTCAAGTTCAGTGGCGAAGGAAACGATGCGATCCTGAAGAGTCTCTGGCATCACTCGGACGCAATCTTATGCTGTTCTTTGAAGGTATGCACGGAAATGCTTCCGGTTTGCCATTCCGTTTGTTGCATTAACAAGAAACATGAACTTCTCCATGCATTGTTCCTCGCTCACTTTTCGGTTGTTTCTTCAGGCATTACCGGTTTTCACCTTTGCGAACCAGGCAGGCCTAGACATGCTCGAGACCACCCTAGTCGCGCTGCAAGACATAACTCTCGAGAAGATTTTGGACGATCATGGCCGAAAGGCTCTTTGCTCAGAGTTCCCTCAGATAATGCAACAGGTCTAGAATCAATCCAAATACTAAACTAGTTTACTTCTTGTCCAACACATGCTAATATGTATCTTTTCGGCTACAGGGCTTTGCTTGTCTTCAAGGCGGAATCTGTCTTTCAAGCATGAGCCGACCCATTTCCTACGAACGAGCAGTCGCTTGGAAGGTACTCAACGACGAGGAAAACGCTCATTGCATCTGTTTCATGTTCATGAACTGGTCTTTTGTCTAATTGTGTTTGCTCTAGTTTTCACCTGTCAAGACCGTTTGTGTTCCGGTACTTAAAAACTCAGTTAAGCTATGTTAGACTTACTTATGCAGTCGTTTTGATGTGTAGCGTTCGTATTAGCTATGTCGCGTATGTTGACCCTACTTGCCTAAGCGTATTGGCGTCTCGCCCTTAAACTTGTTGTTCAGACTATTAAGTTATAGCGCGATTATGTCGTGATGTGTTTGATTATTCTCCATTGCATGAGTTTTTGTGGTAGCTGACTAGCTGTGAATCGATCTCGCGATCTAGGCTAATATGCAGCAAATGCTTGGATTACTGTAATGTAATTCTATTGTTGTATATATTGATCATGATGTCTTTTTATTCTCTTCACTTACATAAAAGTCCAAACTTAAGGGCAAAATGTAATGGTGTAGCCTGAGCCACCGGGGCACGTAAACGTGCTAGACGAGTCGTCGTAGGCGAAGCTATAAGCCTGCGGGCATTCTCGTTTCACAATGTTCGTGTAATCCGAACGTACGCATGTTGCCGCGCTACCGTAGCGTCCGGTGCAGCAATACTTCGGGTCACCGGTAGCCAAGCAAGCGCTCTTGCATGCAATTATGGTCCCGGACGGGTCTTTGATCACCAAGTTAGCCGGGCATGCGGTGTTCACGTCCGCCTTACATGAGGTTGTTGTGCACCCTCGGCCGGCAGGTTCCACCGAAATAGGAATATTGAACCCATCCACGAGGCTGACGTCGTATGTGTCCTTGTTAGCGGCGTTCCCGTTTAAGGTCATTTCGACTAGGGTTACCGGTGGGTTGCCTCCCTTCCCGTTGCACGGGATTTGCCCGGTCCCACAATCGCCCACGAGACATTTGAAGTGGCCGGTGGAGTCGGATGAACAGTGTGTCCGGGCCCATATCCGGCCTGACCATGCTGTCGGAACGTCGAATTGGTTGGTGGCTCCTGGGTTTAAGGCGAAACCCGTGTTGGAGATGGCGGGGCCGCCCGAGGTTAGGGTCGCTGGCCATATTTGATAATGACATTTGTTGATGATCGTGAATGGAACAGAGTTACCTCCTACACAATTGTAACACAAGTTAATTCCGAAATACCCCTCGAGAAGAATGAGTTAGTAAATCCTCTTTGCCACCTAATAAACAAATGAAACTATCTGACGCTACATTAGACAAAAAAAATGCATACTTAGTCGACTCACCCATTAACCTTTATCAAAATATGTCCAAAATTCTCGAAAATAAATGTTTAAGTGAAGTTAAAAACTTAAAAAACTCGGCCCGACTATAAAATCACATATTGATATCAAAAGATAAGATTTAAGAAGGTTAATCGTTTTTAGTTTTCATTAAAACGTCTTTTCTCATCGAACTTGAGCATCCATACTCCCAAATAAATGTGAAAAACGTAAAAGATAGCACCGATATGATATAAATAAAATCAACAATCGAATGGTTACCTGAAATAAGGAAGACGAAAACCAAGACTATGAAAAACATCGACTCCATTTGAGATCTAATTTCTGTAGAGTTTTTCTCTCTTTCTCTCCAAAGTAATACTATATGCTATGGATGAATATTTATCATATATTTATATTGCCGTAGTAATTAAATGCATACATATCTAAATATATTAATGTGACGAAACACATTTAATCAAATAGAATAGAATACGAAGGCAAATTTCACGAGACAACTCCAATACGTAAGTTAGAATTAATTTTGTAGGGATAGAATTGAATGTGTATTGAATTGGTAATTAATGTTTATAAAATATGTAGTAAATGAGTATTTAATGAATAAAAATAATAATAATATATAGTTGTAAATCTTTTTAATTATCTTGTAGGATGTCTAACTTAAGGGAATTTCATCGCGATAATTATGACCGAAACACGTACCCTCAAATTTCTAAAACCGGAAAGCTTCGGCTTGGTTAGGGTTTTTTGTCTCTCGAAATAACTAATTTTGTAATTATAGTTCGGTTTTCAATTTTTTAAACCTTAGTGCCCTAAACTTGCTCGAAATTTATAAAAATTGTAGAAATATTCATTTTCGGCTTTCATGAAAACGCACGTTCTCACATAAATACAAGCATACATGCTTCTAAAATGTAAAAATATAAAAGATATATTCGGTACGATAGAAATATATAATCAGTGCTCGAATGGTTACCTGAAACGAGGAAAACGAAGACGAAGACTAAGGCTATGAAAAACATTGTTTAATTTAAGACCTAATTTCTTTAGAGTTTTTTTTTCCTTCTTCCTTTCCAAAATAATATTTGCTATTGTTTAATATTTAACAAATGCTTGATTTATATAGTAGTAGTAGTAATTAAGATATAGATGGGGACTTTATCCCTAAATGCATACAAATCTAAATACATTAATGTGACTAAACAAATTTCTTCAAATAGAATAGAACTCGAGGGAAATTATAGTTAAGATTTTTTGTCAAAAATTAAGGATTGTAGTGATAGAGAATTGAATGAATATTGAATTGGTAATGAATCGTATAAAATTAGAATTAATTTAATAATGTTCTTTATAAATCTATGATAAATTATCGTTCTACAACTTCTACCCCGGACGATGATTAATATCGAAAATATACCCCTCAGAATTTCGAAAACACGACAGCTTTAGGCTTGTTTTAGGGTTTTTTGTTTTCCCGAAATCACTTATTTCTCCAGATATTACAAAATTTGAAATAAATAATAATAATCTTTGTTGCTCCAAATATTGTGAATCTATTTTTTGTACAAGTTATTTGGTGTTCATACCGAAAACAGAATATTTTACAATTTGAAAATAATATTTACTATGGTTTAATATATTTCTCCAAATATTTCTAAAATTTGAAAATAATATTGTGAACTTTGAAGAACCGAGAGCTTTGAAATTTGTAAAACTTATCGTTTCTCAAAAAATCGTAAAACTTTTTAAAATTTATGAAACATTGTATTTGTCAATTTCGGGTTTTGTCAATTTCACATTAAGCCACGTCAAATTTTATCACATGTCATATGTGTCACCTTATATATATACATATTTTTTAAATTTTATTTATTCAGATGATAATAAACTTATCTGCATTTATAAAATAAAATTGATCTTATATTATTTGTAACAATATATGATTTTTATTGGCTTGATAATTAACTTTATTTTAGATCTAACATTTTACCATATGTCATCAAAATATTATAGGATATGATTTTTAGTTTTTTGTTCAATATATTAAATCAATTATTCATATATAAACTGATCTATAGTTTTTACTTTTTAGTATTTTCTACCAAAATCGAATAACTATACGAAACTATATTTTGGTCAAAATACTAACTAGATTAATATAAATGTATTATATGTCTAATCTATATTTAATAAACGTTTTATATAATAGCCTATTAAATAATTGTATACATTTAATAATTTTGTATATTATACATGTTAATTTGTAATATTTATTTAACTAAAAATATCAAATACCAATTTTGGATATGGATTAGATGTATCGATTTTATATTAGAACTCAATAGTTATTTATTTTATAATGAATGAAAAAACATCATTGACTTGTTACAATTACTTTATTTGACTTTATAATATTTTACCGTAAAACAATAAAATATTGTTCTGTTATTCAAGTAAATTATAAATAAATTCATTACAATACGTTTATGACACATTATTACAATCATTTTGGATCCAGTAAAATTGCTTTATCGCTGCACGTCGTAGGTGTTGAGGCCTATGAGTAGGCGAGACAAAAGGTCGGGAGGTAGAAAGTCAATCCAACATCAACGAATTTTGTAGGCTTTGTCTATTTGGGGAAAGGATGACAGTGCTTCTAGTCTTGTGCAGACGATGTTAGATGGTTCAGAGCATACGGCTATTTTGAGGGTGGATGGTGACTCGGTGAATGGAAATAGTGTGGAGACGAACCCTTATATCAAGCAATGTCTTTGTAAGGTTTCAGATGGACATTTTACGGATTTTAAAGTTTTGTGCTCCTCTAGAGTAGCTCCTTATAATGATGCGACTTTGAAGGCGTTGAAGGCTAGCCACCCCTATAAGCCTCCTCCCTAGCTTCTAAGTTGTTCATTACATTTCTTGAACCACCCCGTTGTTGATGTTGATTTTATCTTTAAATGCATCAAGTCCTTTTCCAAAGGTACATCTTGTTAGAGATTGTTTGAGAGCACAACACCTTTTAGATGCTTTGTCTTTCATGAGTGGTAAATCTGTGACTAGGAGGTTAGTGTCCACTGAGTTTGGCAAAGGTTATGGCTTCGACGCCTCATACGCCGCTGCTGAAGCTTGGTAATGGGGTTCAACCCATTGTAGTGAGTACTATATCGAAACGGTTGGTGTCCAGAGTAGCCATGAGGGGAGTAGGTAAATATATGAGAGAATATCTTACAGTTTTTCAGTTTGGGGTCGGTGTCCCAAGTGGTGTAGAGGTTATACTACATTATATTAACAAGGTTTTGAGCGAGCGTCACAATGATGGTTATCTGGCTATGTTGACAATAGATTTTTCTAATGCCTTCAACTTGGTTGATAGAACTGTTTTCTTAAGGAAAGTAAGGGAAATATGTCCGTCTATCTCTTTATTGATTGATTTCTTGTGTGGTCAGGTTGTCAAGCTTTACATTGGTGATGGTTTTACCCAGTAAGCTACCGGGGTGCAACAAGGGGATCCTTTGGGGCCGCTTCTTTTTCCCTTGTCTTGCACCCGCTTCTTCAAAGTATAGAGATAGTTGCACCTCGCTTCTACATGCTTGATATCTTGATGATGGTACTATTATTAGCCGGTCAGGGGAAGTGGCTAGAACGCTTGATATCATTCGAGAGGTTGGTCCGAGGTTTTGACCTCGAGTTAAATGTTAGCAAGGCTGAGCTCTTTTGGCCTTCGTGTGATGAATCGAAGCTTAGAGATGGACTGTTCCCTCATGGAATTGCGAGGCCGGCATTGGATGTTAAGTTGTTGGGTGGGACAGTGAGTAATGATGTCGCGCTTGTTAGAGAGCTAGTCATGAAGAGAGGTATTAAGACTCTTGAGTTGATTCACCTTCCTACAAGGTTGGGGGACCCACAAAGTGTGTTTCTGTTGCTTAGGTCTTGTGTGGGTGTTGCTAAGATGTATTCTACCTTGAGGACTTGTCTGCCGGAGCATTGAGAGTGTGCAATAACTTATTTTGATGTTGAACTGCGTGGACCTGTCGAGGATATCGTGGTTTTGGGGGGGGGGGGCTTTTTTGGGAATCTTTAGTGGTGACCTGCATCTTTGTCTATTCGGTTAGGGGGTCTTGGTTAAAACTCAACTATGGACACCTATTCTTTTGCTTTTGCGACCTCAAGGGCCCATACTTAGTTCCTTTAAGGCCATATATTGCGGGACAATGGAGTAGTTGATATGAACTTTGTGTTTTTTGGAGCGTTGGCCAAACTTTAAAATTTTATTCCTAATTTTGATCTTTCTGATTTTACTATCAAGAACACCGTCCCCCCTCAATCCCAACATGCTTTAGCGAGTGTCTTTTTGGGTAAGACAATGCAGTCGACATAAGCGACTTTTGACTTGACCCTTAGACAAAAAGCGGGTTTTAAGTGTCTGCAGTCTGCACATAACCAAGACTTCCTCTTGAAATACTCATGCATGGACGTGGACAGTGTATGTCTCTTGTTGAGTATCGTGCGATCCTTAAGTATCGTCTTATGATTTCTTTGTTCCCGGTTGATGTGATTTGTCCTATGCCCAATTGTCAAAGGGTTTTAGATGTTTTTGGGGAGCATGCGGTTCATTGTACAGAACTCCCTGGTTTCAAACATAGACATGATCTGGTTCGTGATGTTTTATGTGACGTGTTTAGTAGAGCATGTGTTTCGGATAAGAAGGAGGCACATGTGGCCTTCTTGACTGATCCGCGTGAAAGAAGGTCTACGGTGAGGCCATAAGTGTTAGTATTTGGACGTGTGGATGGCAAACATGCTTGTATTGATGACGGGGTCTCCCCTCTGGTTTATTTGGGTAGTGGGCCTTTGGTGTTGTGTTAGGCGGCCCTTAACGCCGCATCTGCGAAGGCGGCTAAGCATGAAAGATCTTGCATTGAAAGCCAACATGCGTTTCTTCCGTTCGCTTTTGACACGTTTGATTTTCTTTCGCTAGATGCCATTGAGATTCTCAAGAGGGTGCAACGGGTCTTGCATGGTAATGTTGTGTCGCCTAGGTCTTTAGACATAATTTTTAGGAGGATTGAGTTTGCTATTAAGAAGGGGTTGGTGGCACAAATTGTTGTCCCCTTAACTTCTACCTCGATGTAAATCTATCCTATATTTATATCTATATTTAATAAACTATCTCCGTCTTAAAAAAATTTTATGAATGATATTAATTTTTTTTACAGAAATGTAGAAACCCTAAAAAAAAAACTTTGATAATTAAAGAGAAAATGAGTAAATCTTACCATTAACTTTCATATTAATTTACGGGTAGTAAGCTAGTTTAAACCAAAAGACCTAATAACAATACCTAGGCTTTAACAGTTCCAGACTCAGACCCAACAATACCATTTTGTCGTTTTCTCAGGTTGGACTCATACCGAATCTAGATTCCATGTCTCGGGTCTTACAAGTACTCTCCAAAGTCAAACCCGCGCTTCAAAACTTGATCGGATGAATCTAAAAACTTGATCATACCCACCCGTTTATCCAGATCGACAAGACCTGTCCACGTTTACCCAAGTCAAAATATACCATATTTTTTGTTGTAATATACTATCTATGTATGGTATTCTCTTTTTGAACAAGTCTCTTTTTGCTACCTTACAATGAAGCAACCATATAAATATTCATAGAAGCAACTCAAGCAAGCATCCAGCTGTAGTATACTAGCATATACCAAAAGAGCTTATATATAAATTTAAAACCAAAGATTAGAATCTTCAAAAGCAAAGTGTTTGCTTTAAACCCTATAAAGAAATGACTACCCTTTAAACTAATTCAACTTTTAAGCACTAATTATGATTAAAAACAACAATAAATGTTGTGCTGTGTGGCTGTATAGTTTGCTAGCTAATCACTAAATTAAGCAAATTAATATAAAAAAGTGTACATATACATATTTGTACCAAAGTGGTAAAAGGGTTTATGACATAATTTGTACTTATGATCAAATTCATTTAATCAATTGCAAATGTGTACTATACCAATCCATTAAGATAACCCTCTTGCCTCTAAAGTTTAAGAGCTTATCCATTCAATGATGATTTCTTTTTTAGAAATCTTAGCTATATGTACTATAATTTGCATTGCAATATACTTTTGATGTTTTGTTCCTCATGTATAAATGAAATTTAAGATTTGTATAAGAAGATATAGAAAGTATGACCTAAAAGATTATTCCAAGCAAGCGATCTATATAATAATTTAATGGGTTATTTCGAAATTTCAATATAAAATATTGAGTTTTTGAACATCAAGTCACTATATTTATCATATAAATTTATGCAAAAGTTTCTGTATTTTTAGATGATTTATATTTTAAAGATTTTGGGCAAATTTTATATTTGAAAAATAATTCAAAAATCAACATAAAATGCATCACAAACCTTAACATACCCTTTTTTTTTTTCTTTATAATGTATATCCTTAAGAAATTTTAGAAAATAATGTAAATTATTTTATTATATTTTTAGACATCAAATCATTTTATAAATCACACGTAAAAATCGTTATATTAAAAACAATTGTAGAGACTCGGATGATTTTTTCAAGATTTTTGTAATTTTCTTGATCAACTCGCCATATACAAAAAATAAAAAGTTTTACGATATTAATGTCCAACATTTAGTGACTTGGAAGAATTTTTATTTCATAATATTCAAAATATTACTAATGATAATTTTATAAAATATTTTATTTTGGCATCAACACATATTATAATACTTAAATACAAAGTCTTAGAATGTTTCAATAAAAAAGTCCTTGCAATAATCATATTAAAACTATAAAATATCACAAAATAGCTAATATTGAATACAATTATAGATGTACGTGGAAATTTATAAATTACTAAATTTATAGATGACGGATATATAAACTATAAAGTAAATCGAGGCTTCTAGGAGCAAAAATCATGGTTAATATTAATAAATATTAATGGTTTACATAATGTATGTCCATTTAAGACTAAACTACAAAAAACTTAGTTAGGCAGAAAAAATGGAACAATTTATAGTCGAGTACGAATGCATAGTATCAAAATGAATACGGCACTTAAATAAAATGAAGCACGTGCTTTAGTGGACCACCAAACAACGTTGAATTGTTAGTTCATGGCTTAGTGTCGAAGTAAGATATTGCGGTTGTCAATTGGAAATAATATAATATAATAAATATAACGTTACAATTTATGTAACAACAAATCTAGAATGATTGACACGTACAACGTTTACTTAGCTATGCACACTTACTTAACTATTTCGTTGCCGTTGGGGGTGTTATACGAGCCGAGCGAGCCGAGCCCGAGCCGAGTTTTTGACGAGTCGAGTTCGAGGCGAGCCTGAGTAGCTTGTCTAAAATGATGTTCATATAGTGTTATTTTAGACGAATGAGCCGAGCTTTACCCGAATGAGCCGAACATTGACATGCTCAAGCTCGACTCGTTTATAAACGAGCCGAGCCCGAACCGAACTTCTGACGAGCCGAAAGCGAGGCGAGCACGAAAAGTTTGTCTCATGTATCAGCCCTAGTTGCCCTTTCGAAAGACTGCAATTGCATATGAAATATTATATTATCGAGATATTGATTTCCATAAAGAGTTTTATTACGATAAATTACTCTTAAAAATTGAGAAAATAAAGTATAAATTTGATCTTCTTCAAGTGCATTATTATGGAAAACTAGTTTAGTGCCCGCACCTTGTGCGGGTTTTGTCTAAATAAAAAATACTATATTTTTAATTTTATATATTATGTATTGGATATTAATCTATAAAAAAAATATAAGATTAAGAAATACCATTACATCCAAACTTAGTCATTTTTATTAACTAATACGACTAACATCATGTTGTGAGGATTAACTTAAAAAATTTTATAAAATGAAAGCACATACTTAAAAATATATCAAAAATATTATATTAGAGTATTATATTTATACCTCAATATAACTTTTAAAACTTAATTATTTATTATAAAAAATGATATAGAAAAGATTAAATAGATTTATAAAATAGCATATAAACTTTTAAAAAGTGAAAAGATGGTAAAATTTAACTATTTTGATTGCTGGATAAACTATAAACTATTTTTTATTAAGAAAGAAACAAACTAATTGTATAGATTATCATTAACATTAAAATTTTGATATTGTTATGAATAAAAAATTAAGTGAAAATAATTTATTATGATATTTAGCTATTAAAAAATTATAAATGTACGATAAAAAATTCGTAAAATGTGGGATGTATCAATAACAATTTTGTTGGATAAGATTTATAAACTAAAATAAATTATGTCAAGATGGATAATATAATTTTTTGAAATAAAATGCAACTACATCCTTATATAAATCTAGAGGTGTAAAATTTAATTCAGGTTTTAAATTTTAAAAATGTGTAAATCTAGTTAGAATATGCGTGATATTTTCTAAGCAAAGTAGAATTATAATATATGAATTTATTTATTTTGATCTGATCAATATAAATTTTGTTATCAAGTGACAAATCTGTAAACAAATAAAAAATGCTATTGGGGATGACTTTAGAAATTGACTTGTGGATAAAATGAGGTTTGTTTTAGTATAATATATATATTTATTAAAAAAAATTTAATTTCAAAATTAAATTAAAAAAATAATAAAATAAACTATGATATAAATTCAAAATTAAAAATTAAGTTCAATAATTAACTTAAAAAAATTACATTTCGAAATTTAAAAATAAGGAGAAGAAAAATAAAATTTTAAAATGGGGCTATATTATTTTTATAAAATTATAATAACAGAGTTTAAAAAATGTGAAGAACATTTCATAATTTTGTTTGTTAAAATTTTGAAGATCTTGTTTGTTATCAATATCTTATGATTTTTTATTTCAAATATTTAATAGGTATATGTAACAAATTTGTAAATAAGTCAAACAAATGCTTACGTGGCATATTTAAAAGGTGATGTGTTATTTAAAAGGTGATGTGTCATTGCTGATTGTTTATTAATATTTTTTAAAACTTATTTTATAAAAGAAAAATGGCAAATCTGTAAATATCTTGTGGCATATCTGTAAATATATTGGAAAAAATCCTAGGTGGCATGCCTCAATGGTTGACATGTGGCCTTAATGGGTTCTCTTTTAGTATGTTATATAGATGCCAAAAAAAACTACTCTAAAATTGATGAATAGTTTGACATAATCTATTATCTATTATAAATAATATATTATAAATGACATATCAAGTCTGTAGTTAAATTCATATAACTATTTTTTAATTATTGATTTAATTAATTTAATTATTTTATTTTATAAAATTGAGAGAAGGAATGCTGGAATTTTAGATTATGATAGAATATAATTAACATTAATATATGAATTTTTAAAATCATAATTAATTTAATATAAAATTTACGAATTGATAATAACATGATAAAAAAAAATTATAATATTAAATATTTTATCCTCAAAGCTTAAAATTTTAAATTATGCTGAAATTTTAATTATTTGAAGTGTATACTAAGACCAGGTAAAATGGACACATTGATGGACTTGAATAGTGTATGTCTCCGGTTGAGTATTACCTTATGATTTTGTTATGTTTTGTGTGATATGATTAGAAGAGCGGATGTTCTGGTTAAGAAGGAGGCATTTGTAAAATTCTTGACTGATCTGGAGAAGAGAAATTCTACGCTGAGGCTAGAGGAAGTCTTAGTGTTTGGATGAGTGAGTGGAAAATATTTTTTGTATTGAAAATGAACATGTACGTGTTTCCGTCGTTCGCTATTGACATATTTGATTTTGTTTAAACATGGTGTGTTGAGGCTCTCAAGAGGGTGTATAGCGGGTCTTCCACTGTAACGTTGTGTCACCTAGGCCTTTAGATGTTGTTTTAGTAAGATTCAGTTTGCTATTTATAAGGGTTAGATGCACAATTGATTGTCTGTCTACCTTGTGAATCTTGACCTATCTATGATTAGATTGTTTATTATTATTATTTTTCAAATTTCAAAACAAACATGTTCTACGGGGATGTACGTACCACCAATGATGAATCAAAATGAAAATAAAAAAACTCAGAAATATAAAGGAAATAAGTACAATAATGAATGAAAAAGTATAAAGAAAACATGTACAATATGATCAAGAAACATCCAAGCAATCACGGCCCATTCTTCTTCCATTAAGCAAAAGAAACCTAAACTAAACTACAACACAACACTAAAGACTAAAGCTATAGGCCACCTTTATTCAACTTTTGAAAAATAAAAAGATAAATTTTAAAGGGGTATTATTTACACGTTCAAGATTTCGTCAACGCACCACTCATACGCAACACGTGACCGTAAAAAAAAAGATTTTCGGGTTAGAATTCATGTAGAAAATTATCAGGATCCGGAACCCGTAAAGTTCACGGTTACGGGATCCGTATGTGTGGTGCAATAACGAAATATTGAACCGTGTGAATATGACTTCCGATTTTAAATAACACTTAATTATAAAATTACCATTTTACCCCTACCGCCCTCAAAAACCCTAACCCTACCTTGCTATATATATCCTCCTTCCTCACTTCCCTTGCTTCCTCACAAATCAATCTCTATTCTTTTCTTCAACATACAAACCAGAGAGAAAAAAAACCCTAAATTTATCATCAATGGATGAGAAGAATCAGATGTCGGTTTACGCCGAGAAGCTTCGAGAAGTCGTGAAAGTGATCATTTTTATGATCCGAAAGGGCAAGAGGAAGTTTGTTGTTGATCTCAACCTCGCTCTGAAACGCAGCAAGCTCGCCGGAAAATCTCTGATCGGAAAACTCTCCCACCACCACCACAACCACCATAACAGCCACCAGGAGCCTGACTATTACTCCGCCGCCGGCGTTTTCAACTACCCAGAACCAAAATCAAGTGACTACGTCGAATTCAGCTGTAGCAACACTCCAGCTCACCATAACCACCATAGCCACCATAACTTCCTCCTCAGCCACGTCATCATCCCGAGTCTCCACCTCATCAACGGCAAGAAAAACGGCAATGGCGGCCGTGGCTTCAAGACTCAGTACGAAACCGTTGAGGAAGAGTTTGAGAAAGCAGTTGAATCCGCCCTGAATGAATCCGATTCAACCGGGTCACCCGTTTTGCCGGGTCTAGGGTTCGGACGAAGCCCTGGACCGGTTAGACAGCTCCGGGTAACCGATTCTCCGTTTCCGGTTTTCTCTACGCCTTCTAGAGATTCGTCGGCTCAGGTGGATGCGCAGGCTGAAGCGTTTATTAAGAGGTTTTACAGTCAACTCCAAAGACAGCCAATCACCGAAGGTTGAAACAACGTTGTTTTAGTCGAAGAAAAATAAAAATAAAATGATGAATCATAGTACTTCTTTCTCTTGTACGTAGAAAGTGGTGTTTTGGTTTTTTTTTTCTGAATTTTTTTATCAGAAGAATGATAATTTGTATCTAGTTTTTGGGTATGATCGATAGTCCATAATATTTTGAGATTAGATTAGTAAATTACATAGGAGATCCATCATATTTGTTTCCAAATGTATTCATGAGAATAAATACATATATGCAAGTTTTTTGTGTGTGTGATGATGTTATAGTAAGGGTGTTCAAACGGTCCACGGATCGGACCGGACCGGATCAGACTGTAATGGTCCGGTCCACCACGGTCCGGTCCGGGGTTGGACCGGACCGGATACTTTCCTTATTGAAAAAAGAAATGTAAATTAGCAGTCCGGACCGGACCAGACCGGATTGAAACATTACGGCACGGAACCATACTGTAATATCATGAACCGGACCAGATTTCTACAATTACGGTCTGGTTCGGTTTTCTGGTCCGGTCCAAAGTTGTGCAACCCTATATTATAGAGCTGAATGAGCCGAGCATCGTTATTACGTATGACAAAGTCCACGTTATGACGTGTCTTACGAGAATGTCAATACGAATGTGTGAACTAACTATCGAACTTATAAGATCAAAAACTGAAATCTTAGAATGTTGTACGTTAAAGTTATGTAGATCTTGCTTTTAGAGATTGGAGAAAAAGTTGAGGAGCGGGCAAGGGTGGAAAGGTCATAATCCTTAGCCATGAAGGCAATTTAGTGAAGTACTTGGTTGTCCAAACAAAGAAAAGAATTTTCGAATACTTTTTTTAAAAAAAGCTTTATTGTTTTCTTCTTAAGCATGGATCGGATCGATATCTGCAACTTACAAGTATCCTAACGTTCAAATATCGAGATCCCAACCGGAAAAAAAAAAAGTATATATATATATATATAGGGTGGTTCCCATTAGAACACCCCTAAGGAGAGAACATGAGAACAATCGTACACCGTTGAATGATGAGTATTAAGGGTTGAGATTTAGAGTATATATCATAATTAATAATAACTACGAATAATAATAATTAGGAATCCAACAATAACTATGAATAATCCACTCAACCAATAATAACTACGAATAATACATTAAACGATATGACACCTTCGTAACAAAACTAATAATAATTACGAATCTGTTCTCATATTCTCACGTTATGGGTGTTCTCATAGGATCCATACTCTCTCTCTATATATATACATATACTTTTTTTGAAGAGGAGGGAATGAGAAAATTTTATTATTTATATGTATTATCGTATTCAGTTTTTTGTACTATCGAGTTCATTTCCTATAATATTTATAAAATGTACGCTTTTTTATAATCTAGAAAAATAACTAATGATACCAAATTAAAATAACAAAATTTATCCTCACTCTTTCTATAAAAAGCTCTTCACCGGAACCAAAACACTCATACATATGTGTGTAAGAAAAACATTTTCGGTATATCTAGGTCGACAATTTGCTAGATTCACACCGTATTTTGTTCATCTTTAAAGTCATATAAAAATGCGTGTTACAAGCATCAAGTGTGTGTAGGGCTTGCATCCGATCCGAAATTTTGACAAACTTCAAACCGTACACCGCTTTGCGACCGGATTATATTAGATTAGATTATATCCTCCAGAACTTGTGCGTACTCATATGGTACCAAGCCAAACCGGCTTGGATTTAGTAAGTGAGCGGTATAGAATTTTAGAATTTAATTATTTTAAATATATTTACGGTCCGGTCTGGCGATTTTTTACGATCCTAAACCTAAATATAAATCGGAATTGACGGAAACAAGAATCGTGGTCGGACCGTAAAAATGGTCGATTCTGAAATGTAACATCCTAAAACACATTTTGATGTTAGTATAGTAAAACAAATTGTCTATTTCACACTGAGTTGCTTTTAATTTTATGATTCTATGTTGGGATTAAAGGTTTAATCATGAACTTTAATGGAGTTACTTTGAATTTTAATTTGATGAAATAAAATATTTAAAATTACTATCACAATTTTTAAAAAGAAAAAAGTAAAACATCGCAGTCACTTTAGAGTTAGATGCAAATATAGAAAATTTTATTCTAATAACAAGATGTAAGTTTAATGGTGTAATCAATAATCATTAACAATAATGGTTTCATGCACTAATAGATCTATCAAAGTTGGCAAAATACACTGCGTAATAGTAAAAAGCATAAATTACACAAAGTTGCCTTTGAAATATGAGAATTTCCATCAAATGTAACTAAAAAGTTAAAGTACACTATTTGCCCGATTTTGATGTTTTATTTTTAAAAAAACGAGAGTCGTAAACGCACGGCGATTACGGAACCCGGAACCGTCACGGGTTCCGAATCCGTGACAGATTTTTCATCACGGTTACGGAACCCGTAACCGTGATGATTTTCTTTGCGAATCCTAACCAAATAAAAAATAAAAAAGTGAAGAAAATCATCACGGTTACAGAATCAGTAACCCTCACGATTACGAGTTCCGGATCCGTGATAGTTTTCGTTGTAAATTCTAAGTAAAAAATGTATAAAAATCTGACACTGTCACGGTTTACGAAATCCATCGTAATACCGCAAAAAAACACCTACAAATATACTTTTTGATCATAAAAAAGGGTTAACAAGTTGTTTAGAAACTGTAATATAACCATTATATCGTAATAGCGAATGAACTCTTCATATGTTTTCATTAACACTGAATTTACAAATATATAGAGATAGAACAGACTATTGAACTCCTCGTACATTGGGCTGACAAATGTATCAAGCCCATGGGCTAATACAAGTAACATCAACTAATACCCCCCGGCAAGCTGAAGACCGGGACGGACTCGAAGCTTGGAACGCAGGTCAAGGAATCTCGAGCTTCCTAGCGGCTTCGTAAAAACGTCTGCGATTTGTGCATGAGAAGGGACGTGACGTACAACAAGATTACCGTTGTCGACTTGCTCGCGAACAAAGAAGAAGTCTAAGTGAATGTGCTTTGAGCGTGCACCGACAACAGGATTGGAAGATAAGAATGTAGCCCCAATGTTGTCACACAACAGGACCGGTGGAGCCGCCAACGAAACACCGAGTTCGGTGAGTAATTGTTGAATCCACAACAACTCAGCGGTGGTGTAGGCAAGAGCGCGATACTCAGCTTCGGTGCTCGATCTAGCGACAACTTTTTGTTTTCTTGAAGTCCAACTTATGAGGTTGGAACCAAGGTATATTGCAAACCCGTATTGTGAACGGAAGTCAGTGTGGTCGGATTTCCAGCCGGCATCTGAATACGCCGTGACACGATCGAGTGCAGAGGTTTGAATATGAAGACCATAACCTGAAGTCCCTTGTAAGTAGCGAAGGATCCGTTTAACGTCTTGCCAATGGTTGACTGTGGGACAATGCATGAACTGGCAAGCACGGTTCACCGCATACGAGAGTTCGGGACGTGTGACAGTGATGTATTGTAGAGCACCGACCACTTGACGATACAAGCGTTCGTCTTCAAAGGGGTCTCCATCATGAGTGAGACGAGAGGAAGCATCAGCGGGTGATCGAATGGACTTACAATCTTGCATTTTGGAACGTTGCAAAACATCAGCAACATACTTCTGTTGAGTTAAATGTATAGAAGATGTTGACCTGGAGACCTCAATGCCAAAAAAAAATGCAAATTTCCCAAGTCTTTAAGTGAGAAATTCTGATGAAGAAGATGGATGAGGCGAGCAACAGTAGGTTCATCAGAACCGGTTACGATTAAATCATCGACATACACCAAGACATAGATGAGAATATTACCCGAGTGAAACACAAATAAAGAGGTATCGGAATAACATGCCTTGAAGTGGTGTGAGGTGAAGAAGCGTTTAAGCTTTTGGAACCAAGCCCGGGGTGCTTGTTTTAATCCATATAGTGCCTTTTTGAGTCGACATACATGTGATGGGAACGAGGAGTCAACAAAACCGGGCGGTTGAGTCATGTAAACCGTTTCTAGGAGATCGCCATTGAGGAAGGCATTATTAACGTCAAGTTGATGAAGAGACCATCCTCTTGTAAGAGCAATGGTAAGCACCAAACGAATGGTTGTCGGTTTCACAACTGGACTAAATGTGTCGAAATAATCCACCCCTTCCTCTTGATTAAAACCTTTTGCGACAAGTCTAGCCTTGTGGCGTTGAATGGAGCCATCAGCATTGCGCTTCAACCTGAAAATCCACTTGCAACCAACCAAGTTTACATTAGTGGGACAAGGAACAAGTTCCCACGTGTTATTTCGCATAAGAGCACAATATTCATCTTGCATCGCATGCTGCCATTCCGGGTATTTAGAGGCTTGGTGGAAGGTGGTGGGTTCGACGGGGCTGGTTAAGGAAGTCGTGTTACACACGTAATCACGGAGGCGAACATTTGGAGTTAAATCACGGGTACTCCGTCGTGTAGGTAGAGGTGGTGGGGGAGGAGAAATGGGCTGGTGTGATATGATAGGAGCAGCAGGGGCTGTTGTTTGTGGCAAAACAGGAAGGGTAGGCGTAGGTGGAATGGTTGGAATATGTGCATCACTATTGGGATAGGAAGTTGCAAGATCAAGCAAGGTGTTTGGTAGGCAGTTTCACGGAAGCATGCGAATTAGACAATATACCAGTACCAATATGCGAAATTTGTAAACGGTTACCATTACCAACTTGGAGACGATCTTGACCATGATAAGGCTCTGAAAGGTGCATAGTGTCCAACTGAGATGTCACGTGATCGGTAGCACCCGTATCAAAGTACCAACTCGGATCAACAACAGAGGATGGAGGGGCCATGTTGACTGCATTAGCGGAACGTGAAGGCTGTGGAGACGCTCCATTGGAGTTAGAGCGTCGACGAGGGGGATAATCGGTATCGTTGTAACGATTCCAGCAATTTAGGGCACGGTGGTTGGTTTGTCCACATATTTGACAAGGGATGCGTGGATGTCCATTACTGTCGAGACTAGGAGTTTGTGGAACGCGCTCGTTGTTGGAAAATGACGAGTTATTGGAAGAAGGCCGCGATTGGTAGCGCTCGACAGAGCCTGAGTTGGATGAACGAGGGCGATAGCCATGTGAGGAAGGTTGTCGTCCGAAGTTGTTGTTCCTGGAGTTGGCAACATAGTTGGCCATGGGTGGAGATGCAGATGACGGTACTGAAGAGGTGGTAAACGCTGGAGCTCCAGAGGAGGGATTCTCCCTAGCCAAACGTTCCTCTTGCTGAGAAGCATGCCGACAAGATCATCGATGTTTGGATCGGTGGACTGCATCATGAAAGCAGTAGTGAACGGGCCATACGACGAGTCGAGACCATTCAAAATGTAGCTTATGAGATCCTCAGTAGAAACGGTATACAGACTATCAGCGAGAGCATCGCAAATCGAACGTTTGCGCTCGATGTATTCCATCATAGACAAGGAACCTTTGGTGAGAGTTTGTAACTGTTGTTTTAAAGCCATTCGGCGAGCACGTGTTTGGGACTGATAAGACTTCTCTAGAGTCGACCAGGCAGCGGAGGAGGTCGTAGCACGAGCAACGAGAGCAAGTGCTCGTTCGGTGAGGGTGCCGCGAAGCCATAGGAGAACAAGTTTGTCCTTTTTGCGCCAAGTAGAGTAATCCGGATTGGGTTTGAGATTAGCATCGTTGGCAGAAGTCGGAATGTTTTCTGCAGGGACGGTTGCGGTTACAGACAAGAAATTGTCTAGATCGAAGGCATCAAGAGTGGATTGAATGGTTGTTTTCCAAAGGGAATAGTTGTGCGTGTCAAGTTTGATCGAGGGGGCAGGAAGTTGTAGGTTAAGGGAGGTAGAGGAAGCAGCAGAAAGAATGGAGTTTGTGTTTGTGATAGCAGCCATGGCGGCAGATAGATGAAGAGGAAGACAAAGGGTTTGGAGTTATCCTATTAACGCTCTGATACCATAATAGCGAATGAACTCTTCATATGTTTTCATTAACACTGAATTTACAAATATATAGAGATAGAACTGACTATTGAACTCCTCGTACATTGGGCTGACAAATGTATCAAGCCCATGGGCTAATACAAGTAACATCAACTAATATATCGATCACTTACTCGTACCGCTAACACACGGTATGTATAAATGCGAAAAAACATTACAAACGAGTTATACGTAGAAAACAAATATCTCGTAAATCACCATATTAAAATTAAACGATAACAAAGAGGTGGATCATCTAGAAGATGAACTTCACAACAAGAAAAAAGACAAAGTTTGCCATATAGTCTGCCACCCTATTGTCTTTCCGAAAAACGTTATTGAAACTGACTTCCAATCCCTATTGAGAAAGTCTTGACATCGAACTACCAAACTAAATAAGGGATGAACCATTGTAACACCCTTATTATTAAGATCCGGAATCAATCTCGAGTCCACCTCAACCCGGACTCTCCGAAAGCCTTGGTCCCAAGCAATATCAAAATTCAAAACCATGAATAACAAAATATGATTTAAGTATTTATGCAGGAAACTCACGGATTAAAAAAGGTTTAAGAAGACAAGAAAAGTAGAAAGCTCCATTGTCATGTCCAACTTCAAGGGACAACAATTGTCAAAAGTTACTTCTTCATTGCTTTTTTTTTAATTTGGGTAAATTACAAATTACATCCATAATTTAATTATATTTTGTTGGGCAATTTTGATAATTAGGCCATTTTGAAAAACTATATTAGTATCTAGGTTTTTTAATGTTTCAATTAAGTAAATATACCCCTCCTTTTGTATTTATTCTCAAACTCCGCACACTCTTCTCTCAAGGGGTACATTTACTAAACACAAAATTAGAAAAAGTCTAGTAAATCAAATTATTTCTATTTATTTTGTTTCTCTTCACGAGGTAACTTGAGTTGGACAATAATATTTGCAAAATAGTGTATGAAACCAAATCAAACCCAAAATAAACTATATATTCAATATATATTATAAAAGAGAAAATTGTTTAAACAGTACCTCATCTTTTAGCCCGACTAAACTTTAGTACCCCGTCGTTTAAACTATCAGAACGGTACATAATAAATTGAGCCCGACCAAAGATTAGTATCTAAAATACTGTTTCTACGTTAAGTAAAAGAGTTAACACAATTGCAATGAGGCCTACAAGACATACTTATTGAACAATAAATAGAGGGGAAGGTTATAGGAGCAAAGTGGTTGTGTTAACTTAACGTGTGAAAAGTAATTAAGGTACTAATCTTTGGTCGAGCTCAATAGCTGATGTACCGTTCTGATAATTTAAACAACGGGTATTAAAGCTTAGTCAGCCTATAAGATGGGGTATTGTTTGAACAATTATCTCTTAAAAAAATGTAATTTGTTCAAGCAAACCGAATTTATGGAACCAAACCAACCAAAACCTACAAAATATAGTAAAATCATTTAACTCAAACTAAAATATAAAAAAAATCTGGATAATAGACCGTCATGTCAATACGACAATACTCATCACATTTTCAAAAAAGTCAATTATCGATAAACTCGCAATATTGGAACACAACTCCCCGTAAATTTCGTCGTCGACCACTCTTCAGGCAGAAGGTATTATCTAAGGCAGGGTCATCCAATGGGGAGTTCAAAAAGACCAACGGAACAGGGCCCCCGATTTTAAAGGGCCCCATATTTTTCATTCTTGTATATATTATTACTAATAAAGATTTAATTTCTAAAAATTGCCATAGGTTTTCTTTTTATACAAATATAACACAGTATCTCTCCTATTTTATCTACTATTTCTTTTTTTACTCAATTTTTTTTAAAATAAATATCTTCTACTTTTCCTCTACTAAATTGACTGTTCGTTTGTTTTTATATTTTCCACATTAGCAACGACATCTTCATACCTAAACGCAATACCAAGTGTAGATCAGCAAATTAGTTTCATAGCATCATCCTCACTCTCTAATCTCTATTTAGAAGACTATAAACTCGAATATTTATTTACACAAAATTATTTGCTTCTCTAATCACTATTCTGAAGATGACAAACTCGAAACTCGAAGATCCGTTTAGACAATTCATTGTTTCTATATGGAAGAATGAAGATTGGAACCGAAATTGTGAAACATTAAATTAGAATTAGGGGTTGAAAGAAGAAGAACTCAAAACTTTATTTTAAATAGGGTGATATTTTAATTTTGGAACAGGGCCACCAAAATTCATTGGACGGCCCTGATCTAAGGCCATCTTCATCCCATAAATCCAATTTAGGTTTCTTTACTGATTTTTTTTGTTTTATTGTTAGAACCCAAAATATATGTCAGATTTAGTTTCTATGCAGAGAAACCCATAGTATCCGGAACAAAGATGCCGTAAGGATGTTTTACATTGCAGAGTGTGATCATTTAGCCACCACAAAAGTGCATTGTCTTCTTGCTTGTATGAAATGTTTTCTTCCTCTATTTTTTCAACAAGTCCAAAAGCATTAGCTTAGTGTTGCTTCTTTGGGTTGGTTTCAAAGACTATATAAAAATTGAAACATAAAACAATAAATCAACACACATGCAGCTTTTTTTAAATATCAAGAAAAATGGCGATTACTTTATTAAAGTTACAATGGTTGATAAAGATCTTTCATTTATCAAAACATTGCAACCTTAATTGCCAAGATTACTAATTTAAACACATTAATTATTGTAATTATTAGAAGAGTAAAGAATTCAAATTTGGTTATAAAAAATTAACAAAATGACATGAAATAATAGTCAAAAAATAATTACAAATTTTTTATATTTCCGAAATCACGCCCACATTCTTTAGAGACTGCGGATTTCTAGGGGTGTAATACGAGCCGAATGAGCCAAGCATCGGCATGCTCAAGCTCGGCTCGTTTATAAACGAGCCGAGCCCGAGCCGAACCTAAAACTTATACGAGCTTTAAAACGTGCTCAAGCTTGACTCGTTTAGAAAGTGAACGAGCTCGAGCCGAGCTTTTGACGAGCCGAGCCCGAGCAGCTCGGTTAAAATAATGCTCCTATAGTGTTATTTTACCGAACGAGCCGAGCTTTGACATGCTTAAGCTCGGCTTGTTTATAAACGAGTCGAGCCCGAGCCGAACATAAAAATTATACGAGCTGTAAAATGTGCTCAACCTTGGCTCGTTTAGAAAATGAACGAGCTCGAGCCGAGCCCGAGCCGAGTCCGAGTAGCTTATCTCATATTACAGCCCTACGAATTTCGAAAGTCAATATTATGGAAACAAATTAGAAAAGTTCTAAAAGGTGATTGCTACTTGCAAATTAGTAAAATTTTATATGATTTAGTGTTGCTTTTCACCCAATATTTTCCACTTGCTCATTAAATAATACAATTTAAAACTATGATTTTTTAAAAACAAATACATAAAAGTGGCACTAGTGAACTCAACAACTATTGATAATGACTTTGTTACCTAAACAAAATGTAATAAACAACAATAAAAATTAAAATTGCTCGTTAAAAATATAATATTATATGTTTGATATATTTAATAATAAAATAGAATATGATTTATAATTATTAATAAATATGTCATGATACGTATAACTATAATGAAAGAATTAAGTATATCATATTAACCTAAAATATTTCGGCTAATATGGCTAATTTTGGGCCCAAATATGCATTACTGGAAGCCCATGGGCCGAAAAAAATGGGCCGAAATAAGAAAGTAATGGGCCAGGCCCAACATGAAACGGGCGCTAGGGTTTATGAAATCCCCTTTCTCGTCTGTATAAGTATCGTCTTCTTCAACCTCTTCAAATCATCGTTCTTTCGCCGCTGGTTCGTCAGAGCGTAGTTGTTCATCAATCCTCTTTTGTTTCTTCCTTTAAATATAATTGAAATTTCGTTTATTTCAATCTTTTACCTGAAGTAATTTCGTTTATTTCAATCTTTTACCTGAAGTAATTTCGTATGCCATTGATGAATCGTTGTCGAGATTCAAAGCAGGCATAGTGTGTATCGGTTTGTGATTTGCAATGTTTTTCACAATCCGAAAGAATTGCCTGCAAAATCAATTATAGGGAAGATGGGCAGTTGAGTTTCATTGTTACTAATGTTGAACCTTCAACAATCATCTTCCTTACATCGGTTTCTCTCAAATTGGATGATGCGTCGACGTTTCGATATCTGCAAATTTTAGACTTTAATGAAGGATCGAATCTCTTGTTGTTTGGGCAGGCATAAGTGTGTATCAGTTTGTGATTACTCACAGTCTGAAAGAATTGCTTGCGAAATTAATATCAGGGAAGATGGGCAGTTGTGTTTCATTGTTACTATCGTTGAACCTTCAACAATCATTTTCCTTACAAGTATTTCTCTGAAATAACTAATTGTGAAATGGAATGAAGAAACAAACTCTTGTTGTTTAAAGCAGGCATAAGTGTGTATCAGTTTGTGATTATTCGCCATCTGAAAGAATTGCTTGCGACATCAATATCAGGGAAGATGGGCAGTTGTGCTTCATATAAACTTGTTGAATCTTCAACAATCATCTTCCTTATATCCCTTCGCTGATATTTGTTTATAAACCTGTAAGTTTGAAATATTCAAGATCTTGAATGGTATTTATCGACCTAACTCTGTAAATTGAGTTGTTATACTCTTTAAATTGTCTAGTTAGTTTTTATTTGCAAAATTGGAAAGCATCATGCTTTGGAATATTGATGATAGTTGAGAAAGGTCTCATGCAAGTGAGTTATATGAGTAGGGTCTCATCTGAAATAATATTATAGACGAAATGTTGCATGAGTTAATCAAATTTTACTTGTTTGACTAGAACAATCTGCTTTGGACCATTGATGATGGTAGGGAATGAGTAAACACGAAGATTTCATTGGGCGTTCTTTGTCCCTTTGATCTTTTTGAGATGGGAATTGGAAACCTATTGTTGTAAGAAGAGTGCATTCTTGCAAAAGCTTTTTGTATTCTAGATTGACACCATCAATGATTGTTTGAGGGCTTGAACGAGACGGTAATTAGCAAGAAATGTCATGTAGAAAGCAATCAGGGTTGTTTTCAAAAGAGAATCAAGGCTTAGAAACAAAGGAAGAGCGTCGAGTTCTCGGTTGCATGGGAGAAACAGAGTGGTGGCTGGGTGTTGATGGATGTGGGGAGAAGAGAAAGGTCGTGGAGAAGAAGTGATACCGGTCGATTTATAGAGATATCATAATCACTAAAAAAGAAAAGTATGAATATATGTGTATATCAATTCGATAGGGCCGGGCATCGGTTTAAAATCGCAATTAAACCGATCTGCATGATTGCGTTTCCGTTGCGGTTTGGATTGCGGTTTGTGGTTTGGTTGATGAACCGCAGAGCAAACCGCATTGCAAAATATGTTGAACCGCAACTTTGGTTGTGGTTCGGCGAACTGAACCGCAATCTGCTCAGCCATACAATTTGACACCCATATACCCAAGACACTAATATCAGATACGTGATATTCATACCCATATAATAATGAGAAGTAAACATGCCCTTAGTCGAGTGTGTAGTTCGAAGAACACTAACCTGGAGGTTGACACCAATTCGGAATTGGTAGTAAATTTGATACAAAGCCATCTTCAACCCTCTCATCTCTTACCTAGTGTGGTCGTCCGTTGTCAAGACTTCTTACGAAGAGATTGAAACGTCTTATTTTGTTACATTTACCGTAAAGCGAACACCGGTGCAATAATTTTTTTGTTTACCATTTTTTTCTAAAGTTAGATGACCTTTTTGTTAATATGTTACCATGATCTCGTCGCTATTTACAAAAATCCAACTTTAATACTTATAAGTAAATTTGATATTAGATGAGTTTTTTAGATTGTGAAAGATGAAAATTATCGAGAATTCTTTCTACAATTTTCTCCACAAAACTATTTTTAAAATTCTTTCTCTAATATAACCTCAAATATAATACAATATCTAAATCTCATCTAACACCAAACAACAATCTAAACTTAATAACCAATTTCAATATTCAAAAAAACATACTCAAAATAGTGTACCATCTTATCTCCACAAAATTGTTTTTTCGGAAGAAATCGTATCCATAGTCATACATATATCTATCCTATATTGTTTATTTCAAAACTACCTTGCCTACCCTAGTGCCCTCATTCACGACAATCTAGCGCCAACTCATTATTAAATAAAAGAATAGCGACATTTAGTAATAAAAATAATTAAAAAAAAACAACAAAAGAAAATTGGTCGGCTAAGAAAGAATTGATGAGTCGGATATTATCCACATATTAGACCTTATCTCTTTTCGTATAATAATTCCTACATTTGACATTGTCTCACGAAACGCAACCACACCATATCACATATGTGTTCTAGATAACCTCGAATCCTCTAACTAGGCCCCATTTCGATACACTAACGACTTTCATTTTCTACATTTCAAAATTATATATTTTAAATAAAAAAAAATTGTTCAATACCCATCTTTTAGACTGACTAAACTTTAAAAAATTGCCGCTGATTTGTTCCTATAATCTTCGGGTAGATTTTGGTGGATTAGACCACACGAATGGTGGAGGTAGAACCATCAAAATCTATCATGGTATCAGAGCGGTTCGATCTCTCGTATCCTGACTTATCGGTTTGTCACCTTACGACACTGAACGCGGGTATGAACAATAGTAGTTCGTCCGATTGGGCTAGCCGGCCTTAAGGCACGCCATCAACCTATCGGCGTCTAAATCTATCATTGCCGCTGATTTACTGGTGGTCTTATCAATCCAATGTTGTCACCGATCTAATGGTGGTCATATCGATTTTACAAGTGGTGTTTGTGTCACCGCTCATTGTTGATCGAAGTGTTTTCTTTGCTTATCGTCAATGAAATGGTCCATTCTTCAGCGTTCGTTTGTGTACGCACGCTTTGACTGCGGGAGCGTATTGGAAGATATGATATATTATATTTAAAGAAGTTATCTTATTATTTTAGAATAGTTTCTATTTTATATGATCTTGTGTAATCTTTATTATTATCCCATAACCCTATAAATAGGGTGATAATAAACTCAATAAACGTGGGTTCTACCTCCGCCATTCGTGCGGTTTTATCCCACCGTAAATCTATCATCTCCCCCTTTGTTTCTTGTTAAATAAGTATGTCTTGTAGGTCTCATTGTAGCTGTGTTAGCCTTTTTACTTAACGTGTGAATAGTAATTTAGATACTAATCTTTGACCGGACTCAATAGATTAGGTACCGTTCTAATAGTTTAAACGACGGAATATTAAAGTTTAGTCAGCCTAAAAGATGGGTACTGTTTAAGAAATTTTCTCATTAAAAAAATACTAAGAAAATGGAATTCAAAATACTTATTTCTAATTTTGTTATATATCTAACGTGAACTTTTCTTTTTCTTTTTCTTTTTATACATATATGGATATGATTTGTACAGAATTTCAAAACAATTCTAAAAATACTCTATTTTTAAGGTTTCTTGTGTTTTTAAAATACCCATTTAAAAGTTGTTAGATCTTATCTTAACTCAAGAAAGTAGGCAGAAATAAACATTGATATACTCGAAGACCACAAAGCTTCTATCTTCATTTCATCTTCTTCAATGGGAGCTTATCAAATTAAGCAAGAACAACAAAAAGGGTCATTTTGCTTTGTAGCTTTGTACGATGAAGATCAAAGACAACCTAAGACACAACAAACTCAAGATCATGAAGCTTCATCTTCTTCATTAACCTCGGCATCATCCAACTCATCCGATACAGTCGATGATGCTTCTTCTTCGTCGTCGTCTTTGAATTCAAACGGAGCTTTAAACGATCTATCAGAACTCATGTTGAATCTCCCTATCAAGTAAGTTCATCTTCTTCGCCATTTTTAGTCACATGACGTATGCCCTAATTGAAAGCTCTTGTAGGAGAGGATTATCAAAATTCTACCAAGGAAAGTCTCAATCTTTTACATCAATGGCAAGAGTGACGAGCTTAGAAGATCTTGCGAAGAATTCGGGTGGTTGTGGCGGGTATGCGAGGAGGATGAAAGCTTGTAAAAGCTATGGAGGTGGATTGAACTTGAAGAATCATCAACAAAGATCAGGTTATACGATTACACCGAAAGCCGCGATTTCGAAGAAATCGGGTTCTTCGTCTTCTTGTTTGAGGAAGACGATGAATAGAAGTAAATCTCGTCTGAGTTATGTAGAAAGTTGAGTTATTTTCGTGTGATGTAAGAACAAACGAGTTCGTAGTGATATGGATACCTATAATGTAGAAACTATAAAGTATACGTTATACAAGGCGTTGAGTGTTAATGTAAGTTATTCCATATAGTATGAAGTCGATGTACCTCTATTAGTCCAAAATGCGACATCTTTATAAGTTCTAAAGTTCATACCTTGAGCGTTGAGATAGTACACATAAACGAGTTGAATACGAACACATTTTGAGCTTGATCGAGCATGTTAATGCTCGGAAAGCTCCACTACCTCGTTTGACTAAAATAACATTATATGGTTGATATATTAACCGAGTTACTCGTACTCGGCTCGATCTCATCCATTTACTAAATGAACTGAATTAGGGAAGAGCATAGGTCCAAACCGAACCGAACCTAAAACCGATTTTTTAAAAACCTTGGACCGAAAACCGTACCTTTAAAAGTAGGTTCGGTTTCTGTTTGAACCTAAAACTGAAAACTTAAAAAATTGGAACCTAAAACCGAACCTATTAGATCGGTTTCGGTTCGTTTTAGGTTTTGAGCCTAAAAAAAATATAACTTACAAAACTCGATAAACTAACAATAAAATGATAAAGTTTAAATGTTTAAAAAGTTTAGTTTAAAGAGTTAAAACCTAAAAAAAAATAACAATCTCATTTAAGTAACAAGGTACATTACCCAATTTCCAACTATATATAATCGTTTTTTTTATTAAATACAAATTCGATTTTCGGTTTTTTATCGGTTTTGGACCGAAACCGAACCGAAATTGTAAAAAACAAGGACCTAAGACCGAACCTAAACTGTTGGTTAAGGTTTGGTCTGGACCGAATTATTCTGGGCCGGTTCGGTTCAGGAAAACTGAACCGAACTTGCTCAGCCCTCCGAATACAAACACATTTTAAAGATCGTCTATTTTAGGCTCAACTCGTTTATAAGCTAGTCAATCTTGATCATTTGAATGCTCTTTCGGCTCTTATAATAACCCTACACTTTGTTAGTAGCCTTGGCATTGACGTCAAGTCTCGAACCTAGAGACTACACATATGCTCCGAATCTATCACATAAATCCGGTGTTTCATGCAACACAACAACGATGAACGTACGTATACAATCAAGAGAGAAATAGGACACAAGAATCGGTTACCCAATTTATCACGAATTTGTAAGAGCTTTGCACTATATTTTGTGATACCCAATTGGGTTACATAAAGGCCCAAGCTTGATTTCCCATTGAATACAAACTTGTTTTGCATTGGGCTTTATGGGCTTAATACATTACAAGGTCAAGAGTTGTCCAACGGGAAAGAATGAAAATAGTGACTATAATTATTGATGTTACTCTTCAACATAAACACAATCATTATAATGTAATTTGTGTCGGTGGGAGTTTAACATAGGAAGAGAGATGACAAAATCATGCGGTTAATTGTAATAATCAACAATAATTACTATACACTCATTATGCATGGCTTGTTCTTACAAGCATGAACAACATAGTTATCATCTAATTGTAACTTTTGGAGGCATAACTATTAGCAATTACACTTATCCAACATAATCAACACTCATGTTTCACAACTTCATCTTCAAGTAAGTTTGATAAACATAATTCGTATACGCCTTGCCTAGTTTATTTTCAAATTGGATCTACAATATAAGACATTTTAGCTTTTTTATATAATGGTAAACGATTTGATTTACTAGATAATGTGTCGTTTGATGGATTGAAAGGTCAAAAAATCGAAAGACGATAAAAATCATAACAAATAAAAAACAAAGAAATACACAAAAGTACGTAGGTGACCAAGAAACAAAGAGTCTTTTAGGAAAAGAGAATAGAGTCAAATACTTTAAAATGTAAAAACGAGCTACGATGGACATCTCAAATTTAGACTCGTGACATTTTAGCTTTTAAATTTTAATCAAGTATATATGTGACTTTTTTTATCTTTTACTTAGCAAGTAATTTGATTTATTATTATTATTAAAGTCTTTTATTTTTTTTAACTTTTTTATTTTCGTTAATTGGTTTTGAATGATAATGATGATTAAAAAATCAATAAATATAAATGTTTTTTTTTGTTATTTAATATGATTGATGAAAACATTGTTGGAGAGTAGAATGTTTTATATTGTTAATTTGAGATAATTAGATGTAAACTAGTTCAGTGTACGCATTTTCGCGGGTTATATCTACACAAAAAATATTATTATTTTTAGGTGTTATGTTCGGATATTAATCCATAGAAAATTGATTATAAGTTAATTGACTTAAGAAAATAAAATTATCGGTTTTAAAACCGACAAGAATCAAAGAATATTTTTTAAAAGATAACTACAAAAAGCATGTGTGTAATAAAAAATATATTATTAAATTAATAATTATAAGATATCAATAGTTTTGAATCAAACTAAATTCCTAAAATTATAGTAAATTTGGATAATCATGTAATAAATTTGTACACGTGGAAGTATTACATGTAAAATGTTCATAAGTTAGAATTTGCTTTTTAAAAAATAATAATAATCTATATATTATGAAAAATTCGTAATTAAGTTGAAAAAATTGACATGCATGACCTTATATATATAGGGGTGCGATTCTTGTGAGAACAGACTTATCGTGTAATCATGAGAACAATTTTAGATCGTCGGATGGTGAGCATTAAG
Organism: Fagopyrum homotropicum; assembly: GCA_033239125.1. Taxonomy (NCBI): domain Eukaryota; kingdom Viridiplantae; phylum Streptophyta; class Magnoliopsida; order Caryophyllales; family Polygonaceae; genus Fagopyrum; species Fagopyrum homotropicum. Next base: position 167,558,537 of record BSWB01000001.1, read on the forward strand.
GGTCGAGATTTAGAGTAGATATCAATAATCCACTCGACCAACAATAACTACGAATAATATATTAAATGATATGACACATTCGTAGCAAAACTAATAATAATTACGAATATGTTCTCATGGTTACACGATAAGTTTGTTCTTATCGTATGCAATTTAGGAAATCAATAATGAAAATGGTATATTTTAATATTCAACAATTAAAACAGTTTGAAATATATATGATAAAATAATTGATATGATTTATAAATTAAAATTATATTTATGTCATTCTAGTACATAAGGTGCAATCACATGCCCACGAAAATAAAGTGAAAAACATTTTAATGATATCGCAAAAATTCAAATCGATTGCTGCAAGAAGGTCAACTCGAGGTGAAATCATGATTGATGAACATTAATTAGGATGTGTGGTGTTGAAAAAATATTATGATTTGAAATTTGACTGTCACGTACTCTAATTTATTGTGATTCAATACTTAGGAGTATTATTTAGTTATAGCTTTGTAGTACACCTATAATCTCAACATTCAAAATGATCCTAATTTGACCACATTAATGTTTGTAACTCTTACCTAAAAAAAAAATGTAGATTTGAATCTTAACTTAAAAAATTTATAGTAAAGAGATGAAATCCCATACGAAGAAAATTTAAGTGTAAATTTATAAACAAATGTAGATCGTCGGATCACAGAGATCGAACGCATAAAAAACTATTATGGTGCACGTATAATCATACTTATTATCATTTTATAAAATAATATAATGTTGATGCACATGAATAACTATGTTAGTTTACGTATAAACATATATATTTTTCAAAAAAAAAATAACTATCAATATGGCTATACAAAAAAATATTCGACTTAACAAGATGGATATTCATTTGTGTTAATAAATTTTAAGGCATTGTTTTATTGGATATGACAGAAAAACCGAAAGCTAATACAGGAAAACAACAAAACACAAATTCTAGTGGTTCGGTCAATATTTGTTATGTTAACGTTTAAGGATTTTATTGAGCAATTCGGATTAGAATTTCAGAGATAACTCTAAAACACAAATAGATAGCGATACAATATATAGCCTATAGGTTTATTCGGTAAATCGAGAGTTATTGTTGATGACGGTGAAACTGATATTGAAGTTGACGATGAAAAATGAGAATGAGGTTGAACGAGATGAAATAAAATTTAAGCTGTTGAGTGTTTGGTGAAAAGTAAATTATTATGGATATGAAGAAAATTATTATATGTGAAATTATAAAAGGGATACATTAAAATTTTCTTATAGGTTATACATCATTCTTACATGAAATGTTTGGTTGGTTTTAGACCCTCAACTATATCCTTTTTTTTTTTGGTAGGAAGGAGAGTCAGTGGTCTCCGCGCATCTAGTCGCGCTTATATAAATAAAAGCATTGGCTATGTAGTAATCACGCGGGGGATAGCCTTACCCCTTACATCATTCGCTAACAAGTCTAAAACACCTTCTGGAGGGTCAAACAATACATGAAAACCATGTTCGAAAGAAAAAGCATAGTTCGCTAAGAAATCAGCAACACAATTTCCTTCACGGTAAGTGTTACGAACTTGGATAAGCCAAGCTCTTTGCATAAAGCCTTGGCACACATGTACCAGGCTAGATAGTGGATGACAACGAGGAAGAGTTTTCCCGACTAGGGTGGTCACTAGTTGAGAATCCGTTTCAATAATAACTTTACGGAATCCAGATTCCCAAGCTAATTTCATACCATTTACAACACCCCACAATTCCGCAATGGGAACTGTGCAATTGCCAATGTTATGAGCACCTCCTCTTTGCCACCCACCATTATGATCTCTAATGACGCAACTTGCCGCCGCTTCTCCGCTACTACGAACTGCCCCGTCTGTGTTCACCTTGACCCATCCTTGTGCAGGAGGTAACCAAGACACCATAATAGTTGATGGAATTCTGCTTGTACTACATATGAACTTGGACTTGCACGCTGCATAGTAATCTTTAGTCTTCTGAAGAATGAACGCAACTTTATTTGGCATTACAATGTCATCGAAAACCAGTCGGTTCCTCCATTTCCAAATGCTCCATAATCCTTCTGCAAAAATATCACACCAAGAATAATTCATATCATAAACACTACTAGTAAGAATATTACCTCTCACCCATGCGTTGAAACTCATGTCAAAGAATCCGGGAACAAATGAATTTGCATGAAGATCGGTCCAAATTTGCAATGTGCGTGGACAGTCCCGAAAAAGATGAATAAGATCCTCAGATGCACCAGGACAAGATTTACATGTTTGATCCATAGAAATATGTCTTCTAAACCTTTCACAATTCGTTAAGCATCCTCCACACATAACCTTCCAAAGAAATACTCTTCCTCTTTCTTGCACACGTAATTTCCAAAGACGTTCAAAAAATAAACGATCAACACCTTGTGCCTCCTCAGTTTTCGATATAACCATGCAACCCGATTGGATCGTATATAGTCCGGATGTTGAAAAAGGCCATGACAATTCATCTTGTTGAGTTGGATCAACCATAACCGAGGCAAGGGTAGCTTTAACATCATGTGGCAGCAAATCTTGAAGATAAGGCCAACGCCAACTTCCCGTATCATCCCATAAGTCATGGACAGTCAGATGTTCTTCCGTATTTGTGAGGCCACGGCATGCAACAGAACTGAGAGTAAAAGACCCCAACCACTTATCCATCCAAAATGAAGTAGAGATACCATTTCCTATAATAGTGCGGATGTTCTGACACACTACTTTATGCAATCCTACAACAATAGCTTTCCACCCATGTGACCTAGGTGTAGAATGAAAATTATTAGGACTGGTATACTTAGCTTTTAACACATTAACCCAAATAGGATTAGTATTGGTAATAAAACGCCAAGCTAATTTTCCAGCATATGCTAGATTCAAAATTGACGCTTGTACCAGACCCAATCCTCCATGCATTTTCGGTTTGCAAACATCACTCCATTTAACCAAATGCAACTTCCGAGAATCAGCAGAGCTTCCCCAAATAAAATCCCGACAACATTTATCAATTTTTTTCGCAATACCTTGAGGAAGAATAATAGTTGCCATCGTATATTGAGGTAAAGTCTGAAGTACTGATCGGGTAAGTGTCACCCTCCCGGCGAGACTCAAGGTCCTTCTCTTCCATCCACTTAACTTAGCTTGAATCTTTTCGAGAATAAATTGAAAATCACTACTACGAATGCGTCCTTGTAACAAAGGCATTCCTAAATATCTTCCCAACTCTGAAGAAACAGTAACACCACTCCAACTTTGAATACGGGTTTTAAGGTCTTCATTAACATTTGGTGAAACATAAATACGTGACTTTTCCGCATTCACTTTCTCCCCTGAAGCCATACAAAATCTCTCAATAATCTTCTTCACAACCTGTACTTGCGCATACGAAGCCTCCGCAAATAGAGTTATGTCATCTGCAAAAAACATATGAGATAATTGAGGTCCACCTCTAGTCAATCGAATCGGTAACCAATCCCCACAACTCACTGCCTCAGTAATAAGATGACTCAATCTCTCAAGACATAGCACAAATAGATAAGGGGACAGAGGATCACCCTGTCGCAAACCTTTCTCAGGAATAAATTGTTGTGCTACTTCCCCATTCCATTGAACATGCATACGTGTCGAAGTAATACACTGTGTAATCATATCAATCCAATTCTCCGGAAAACCCGCCCAACGAAGAGAATCAATAACAAAGCTCCAATTCAACCGATCATAAGCCTTTTCTAAATCAAGCTTCATTATCATCCACTTACGGCCCGATCTCTTACGCTGAACCGAATGAATTATTTCCTGCATGAGCATAATATTATCTTGAATAACTCTACCCGGAATGAAACTTCCCTGAGTAGGACCAACAAGATCACCCATGACTCCTTGCATCCGTTGTACCAACACCTTCACAATGATCTTGTATAAAACATTACATAATGCTATAGGTCGAAATTGGCTAATATTCTCCGGAACTCCCACTTTTGCAATTAAACAAAGGAGAGTGTCATTAAGTCCTTCCTGAAGACGTTTAGTAGTAAAAAACTTACGTACTGCAGCAACAACTGAACTACCTACAATGTTCCAACAACGTTGATAGAAAATCGGTTGGAATCCATCAAGACCCGGAGCCTTGTACTTTCCCATAGATTTAACTGCCTTCCAAACTTCCAATCCAGTAGGCTCGCCTTGCAATCTATTCCAATCAATAGTATCCAAAACGGGAAAAGTAAAGTCAACACTGCTCCAGTCGACTCCTCCAATATTGGATAAGCTATACATATTCCGGAACCAATTTGTTGCGTGTTCTTCAAGTTTCACATCATCAGACTCCCAATTACCATCCTCAAGAATCAGACCCTCGACTTTATTCCGTCGACGTCGAATGACTGTTGAAAGGTGATAAAAAGAAGTGTTCCTTTCCCCATCTGTTAACCACGTTTCTCGAGATTTTTGAAGCCAAATAAGTTCTTCCCGTTCAAGAATGACCTCCATCTCAGCAACTAGCTTATTATTTAAATCCAAAAGATGTTGTGATGTAGCAAAAAGCGGGTGACTTTGCGTGACTCTCAACTGTTCCATAATCTCTTGCTTCCTGCGAAAAACATTACCAAACACACGACGATTCCAAACAATAAGTTTAGATTTTAAGAAAGAGAGAGAAGCACTTACCTCGTCAGCAGTAGCCCAAACCCCCTCAACCATCGGAATAAAATCAGCATGTGTCAACCATGCTGCTTCCATTCTGAAAGGCCGTCGCTTTGTTCTCACAGTCTTCGATGAAGAAAAGCTAAATAATAAAGGTGAATGATCAGAAGAATAGCGGGCCAAGTGACGAACTGAAGCATCCGGCCAAGTCAATCTAGCTTCTGTATTCATCAACACCCGGTCTAAACGCTTGGATATAACTCGATTAGGTTGTGTGCCCCTACTCCATGTGAAAGCAGAGCCTATATAACCAACGTCAATAAGCCCATGAGTATGAATGAGAGATTGAAAAATGGGTGTGTCCTTATGTAAACCACTAACTCCACCCTCCCGTTCATCCAAATTCAGAATGCAGTTAAAATCACCACCTAATAACACAGGGCCATCAACGCAAGCGATATCCAAATCTAAGCGATTCCAAAACTCCTTTCTACGGTGTACCGTTGGAGGGGCATAAATAACAAACAAATGAAACTTTTCAATTCCTCTGGTAATACTGACATGCACAAAATTCTCATCAATAGTGATAATAGTGAGCTGTATCTGATTATCATACCACAATAACCAAATACCACCTTGAAACCCTACTGCTTCCACCCGAACACAACCAGTGAATAACATACGATCACAAACCCGTTGAGCATCAGAACCCGAAATCTTGGGTTCTAGAATAGCCAAAATGTCAATACTATGGTGTTTACAAATGTATTTAATAGCCCTGCGAAACCCATTCTTACGAGCTCCGCACACATTCCAAAATAAGCAATTCATCGGAAAAAATAATAGGTACCATAACGAGTCGATCAAGGCTGCATGTCAGCCTGACCATCAACTCCCATATCAACTTCGTCACCATTCGCTTTGGCCTTTGCGTCTGTACTATTCAAAGTAGGTTGGCTATCCATGGAATCATTCACTACAGCAGGAAGAGTGATAGTGTCCGAACCAGTAATAGCCATTACCTGAGGGGATTTCAATTCAACAGTACTAGGATCTGTAGTAGAAATATTTGAATTTTGCAACAATACTCCCTCTTGCCGTTGTCGCTTACCCATAGTAGCAGGACATGTAGTAGCAATATTTGAATTCTGCACTGCAAACACTTTTTTCCTGGCCAAGGCTCTTAATTTATTACGTTTCTTATTGTACACTTCACTTCCTTTACCATCCTTGATCTTACCATCATCACTCTCTCTTTGTACACCTTTACCTTTAACCTTTGGTTGAGATGTTGTCGCAGTAAACATAACGTCCGTAACTGATTCTTCAAGCTTATCCTTTCCTCTGATGACCACAACTCTCGCCACTGACTGAGAAATGCTAGCAATTGTCTTCCCTTTGCTACTCTCCCCAACAAGGCTCCCTTTGTGGCCGTTGCGTTCATCAAAACGTTTGTCTAATCCAACTTTATCTTTTCCTTTGCGTATATCATTTTGCTGTACAAGATTAGTCTTGTCTCTAATACCAATATGATCACTACGTTCAACAGGAGCATTAGGATGAGCATTGCCTACAACTTTTATTCCCGTTGAATTAGCAAAGGGGGCATGCCTTCCTTTAATTTTCCAGTTAGGTGTTTTCTTAGTTACTAACATCCATGGGCCAAACCCATGATTTTCAGGAACCACTGTTGTTGATCCCTTATTAGTAGGCTGCTCTTTCATAGATGTATCCCCACCAGACTTCACCACTTGATCAGATGTAGTAGTATTTGAATAACCAGGTGCAGGAATGAATGTACAGTGAGGCGCCAAATGACCATACCTACCGCAACGGAAGCAAATCGTTTGAAAACCTTCATACTCCAGGGCACACTTATTCCCACTAATTAAAATCGCTTTCTTCAATGGCTTACATAAATCTATCTCAATACAAACACGGGCAAACCGACCTCGATTAGAATAAAGTGTTTTTGGATCAACAACGATCGGAACGCCAACACCTGATGCCATACGCCAAAGCACTGTTTCCTCGTAATACTGGATCGGGAGATCCATAATCCTGACCCAGACCGGTGCAGTCGCTATCTCCATTGATGGGCGGAATGATGGAGTCCATCGCTTCAAGGATAAACATCGACCAAATACGGCCCAAGGTCCTCCAGTCAGAACAGCAAGAAGGTCTGTTTCGTTGTCAAATCGTGCCATGAAATACCCATTAGATAGATCAACAACTTGCATACAGGAGCCATATGTCCACAGTTCTCGTATTTTCCTCTCCATCACTGGAAAAGCTATCGGGAAGCCAACAACCTTAAAAACAATCGACTTTTCCCACACCTTATTCAGAGCAGCCTCAACCTCGTCATCAAGAGCCACATAAGGGTCCCCATCTTCACCATCAGGGTACGTCAAGTTGATCTTACCATTCATAAAATCTTTATCCAGAATTGTACGTTGTTGGCCTATACCACCACCACTAATCGCAACCTCTTTCCAAGTTTGCTTAATTGCAGTCACGCCATTGACAGAAGCGGGGACTGATTGTAGTGGGGGCGTAGCATCAATATTAGGACCAGCACCGACAAGACATGTTGAAGGAACAGTTGTAACCGATCCCAAAACCTGCATTGGAACATTTTCCACTTCCACCACAGCAAGACCTGTTGAAGGAATAGATGTTTCCGGGACCTGCGTCGGAATTTGAGAGCCACTAGGATGATCCGTCATCTCCACCTCAGGTGGTTGAACGGGTGGTGGAGCCTGTGCCGGTGGTAGAGAACCACCAGAGCCACCTTCCATAGACGGTTAACTTGCAGTTATCAGTACAGAAGAGAAACTTTGCTTTTTTTCAAAAGAGAGCTCCGTAAAAAACCCTCAACTATATCCTCATCTCTCGTTACAGAAGCAAAATCATTATACAACTTCGTATTTTTATTTCATCTTTCGTTACCAAAAGCAAAATTGATCCACAACGTCACAACTATGTCCTCTCCGTCGGTTGGAAGACTATTCTAGTGCACCTCAATCTCCAACTGCAATTGAATCGAGTCTAATGGAAGCCCTAGTCGTCGGAATACACACCCACCCAGATCCACCATACGGTAGTCCTCGTTGGTTGAAGAAGACTGATTTGTAAAAAAAATCAACGAAAAAGACCAATTCTAAACGGTTTTGCAAGTAGGGAACAGAAGGGAAATAATTACAAAACCTACGATTTTTATTTATTGTGTTGAATGGTAGAAATGAAAAGATTTTCACTTTCATTCCGTAAGATGGTGTCAAGTGGTCGAAGATTTTACATGATCTTCACCCGCTTTAGTTTGATTCATTCTCATTTCAACTTCTTCAATGTTCTGAAACGAACACCAAAATCTTAGAAAATCAAAAAAATTTTCCTTTCATTCCCATAAACTCAATAACCAAACGGTTCCATACAGTTAAAACCTAAAAGCAACGAGACTCCGTTCCGGACTCCATCCATACAGGTAATTTTATCCCTGATTAATCTACGAAATGTGACATTTAAATCATTTCAACACGCGTATAATAACAAATCCGTATTGTTGACTTACATAATTCTTCACATTTATTGTAGATTTGAATTTAAGTTTGACAATAACTTATTACTTTCTGATCTTATTCTAAGTCTATTACATTTAGGATAACCACCTACATCTTACAAATCATTTTTAATATAATTTTCCTGACATTTTTCGTATAATATATACAGTATTAACCAAACAAGTAAACGCCAAAATTACACGATAAATTCAAATTTCAAACTTTATTTATTCTTAATTATAATAAAATAGATTGTTGGCAGGAATATATTAGTGTAAAGATTGCATTTTTTAATGCTATTTTAGGCAATCGATGGTACGGAACATAAATAATTAGGGTAAATGACGAAAATATGACGTCATGTTTGTCCCAAAATTTAGAACTCGAGAAGAACATATTAATAGTGCCATATGACTTCCATTTACACGATTATTTAAGCAATTATATTTTGTTTATAATTAATTGTATATATTTTTTGGCTAATTTTTTTGTATTTTTAATGAGATGATCGAGACATGTACGTTGCTTGATTACCTTCAAAAGTGAAAAAATATTCTCTATGTCGCAAAAAATATTCTCTTGTGATTTATAAGATTTTTGTTATCTAATAATGTTATTTTACAAAATTATGATTAATTATTAATCTTAAGATGTCTTATTAAAGTAGATGGGTTTGAATCGGATATCTATATGAAAGTATACCGGACCTAATACGTAAAGTTTTCTTTTAATCGTAACCAAATATGGTTTCTTGATCGTCTCTCTTTTCTTTTTCCGAACAAAATGAAAAAACAATTAGATCGAACCCATTTTTGGTTGCTAACACAATATAAGTATAGGGTTGTGCATACGGTCTGGAGTCTCCGGACCGGTGAACTGTAAATTGATAATACCCTGGGCCGTAAACCGGACCGGTTCCGGGTTTTACAGGTTTGTACCTAAATTGTGCAATTTTGGTGAGGTTTTCTTGTGCAAAACCGGACCCGGATCGGACTGGACCAGACCGGACCGTACCAGATATTCGTAGTTTACGGTCCAACCCGTGTTACGGTTTTTTACGGTCTAAAACCGGACCCGGACCGTAACCTGGATTTTCAAAAAAACTGGACCGTAGACCAAACCGCAAATTCTGGTCCAGTCCGGTTTCCTGTCCGGTCCGATTTTGCACAACCCTATATAAGTCCAATATTTCGACATGGTCGTACATCACACTCTAACGATTCACGTTTATCCGCGTATTGCACATAAACACAGGTATATATGAGAAAAGTAGATTCATTATACGACCGGTTCGCTCGATAGAAGTTTTATAACATGTTAAGGGAATGAAGTTAGGTTTGTAGATATACTAGAGACAAGATTAGAGATTTTATTCAACTCAATAACCCCCGTTTGGTTAGAAGTCCGGAAATGGAAATGGAATAGAAATGTATCTAGTCCATATACTTACCTTATTCATGAATATTTTTTGAAATCATTCCTTGTATCTAATCCTTATGCTTACCCTATAGAGTATCAACACTAATTAAATTTTACTACAATTCCTTAAAAACCACGAGGAATGATTCCATAAAGTTTCATGAATAATAGTATACATATCGATTAAATTCGTTTTCATTCCGTTTCCGTTTTCGGAGTTGGAACCAAACAGGCACTAACTATATTCTACTTATTGTTATTATTTATAAGTGGAACTTAATTTTCTTTACCATTTACCTTAATTTGTCAAAACTATTATAATGTTGAGTTTTTATATACTATAAACTCCAAAATAACACATGTTGCATGACAAATAGTACCATGAGAAGTGTATAATTCTCTTTGAATTCTTATCCTCATCGATGTATGTACATTGGAGTTGCAAAATGCTATTCAACACCCCTCATGACGTCATCAGTATCATCATCATTTCTATCCCCCATTAATATTTAGTAATATATCTCGGTTATATATAATATATTGTACACTATTCTTCCTTTTTTTTACATATAAAAAGTCCAATTTTGTACAAATTACACGAAGTTTAAAACTGAGAACAAAAAAAATTAAACAAATATATATTAGTATTAGGCCACTTGTAATGATTAAGGTTAGCATCGTCATGCTCAAGCTTGAGTCGTTTAGAAGTGAGTCGAGTTTGAGCTAGACCTAAAATTTATACGAGCTTTAAAATGTGCTCAAGTTTGGCTCGTTTAAAAAGGGAATGAGCTCGAGTCGACCTTTTGACGAGCCGGACCCGAGTAGCTCGGCTAAACTAATGCTCCTATAGTGTTATTTTAGCCGAACGAGCCGAGCTTTACCCGAACGAGCCGAGCCTAAATTTTATACGAGCTTTAAAATGTGCTCAAGTTTGGCTCGTTTAGAAAGTGAACGAGCTCGAACCGAGCTTTTGACAAGCCGAACCTGAGCTGAGCCCGAGTAGTTTGTCTTGTACAACATCAAATTAGGTATTATCAACAATTTATAACTAGTAATTTTGTATACACTTTCCTGATATTAATAAAATCATTAATAATCCAAGGGGGAAAAAAATCAATTTTTACAAATGTTTTAGTAGCAAGTTAAAATTTTTATCCTATTTTTTTTCTTTAACATTTAGAAATTTAGCCTTTCTTGTAAATTCTTAGAGTTTATTAAAGGATAAGGTTGAGATATAACTATTTTTCTGTATATATTAAAATTATTTCAATTCTATAGATAATAGTTTGATATTGCAAAAAAAAATAATACAATCAATAATATTTTTTACGATTTAAACAAATTACATTTTAAAGAGTAAAAATGCATGGTAATTGCAATAATTTTAAAATGCAAAATATATAGTAATGAAAATAGTTTTCAATTATGAAATAATATTGAAACCATGAATGATTGTTTCATAAAATTTATATGAAATTTACCATTAATTTATACTCCCTCTTATCATAATTAACTGTCATTTTAGTTTTTGACACAATTTTAAAAAATAAAAATAAATAAATGACATATATTTTGTAAAGTTTTTCAAAATGTTATCACTTATTTAATATTTCAACCTTCTTTTAAACCAATAAGAAATATTTTGAAAAACTAAAATTAATCATTTACACCAATTTTCAAGAACATTTCTTATAATTATTGTTCATTTATTGGGCTAAAAAACTTAAAACGACATATAATTATAATCAAATTTCTAATGATAAAACAACAGTTATTTTGTATCGGAGGGAGTATTAAACTTTAAAAAAAATATTTTTACCGTCCTATATAAATGTTTTGTTAGGAAGGATAGGGGCAAAATGGGAAGGGAGAAAATATATAAAAAGACAGAAGCGGATAAGATTCGACGCGCGGGGGTATGCTCGAAGTACGAGGAGGTCAAAAGGTTAGGCGTTTATTCCGAAAATGCCCTTTATACAATAATTATGTTTGATAGATACCGTCCATCAAATCACAAGCTTTCCTCATCATTGCTTTGACAACAAATCTAGCCAACTTCGACGTAACCCTAAAGTTTCAACCTTTCTCCTTCTCTATTCATCACTAGCTTCCTCATCATTTTGTTTCATAGTTTTATCACTAAATTTAATGTTCAAAAATATTTTTTATGGAAATATTTAATGTTTACTTAATATACCGATATCAAGTTGCAAATTTGAGGGGCGGTGAACCGTTGAGCTCTCGTAAATGTTGGATAGTGGCTGCATTTAGAAATATGAAATAAAATCGGTAAACATAGATATCTTCGCAAATTAGCTTAGATGGTTATCACTATATGTAAATTGAGGAATAGTAAGACAATGTCACGGGTTTAAAGAACACGGTTTTGAAATATTGGAATGAATGTTAATATATAAGCTTTTTTTTTCAATTTTTAAAATGTTATTGGCCCGCTGATCATTTTTTAACCTTATTTTTTATAATTTTTGGGGCACAAGAGTCTTTTGAAGTAAAATTAATATAAAAAATAAACTCGAATTAAACAGTTTTAACTTATTTATTCATATAAATCTGTTAAAAAATAAATTTTAAAATAAATTATAAATTCATATAAACTCATTTAGTTTATAAAATGTGATTAACTAGCTTGAAATGAATACTCATGGTCCTATTGATGATTTACATTATTGGAAATTTAACCTTTTCTAGTAATTTTGAAAATAGTTAAAACATAACCACCTTGATCTCTCAAAATTAACTCTCAATATCTCCAAGTGCATGCATTTTAACTTATTTGTTTCTTAAATGAGTAAAAATAAATAAACTTTGATAATGATTTTTCTAGTTTAATATTTATCCAATTTGAATTTTAAATTTTAGTTTTTAACTGATTCTACCAATATTGAAAAAGAAAAAAGGAGATTTTTTTTTGTTAAAAAATCTCTCTTTTTTGCTACTAAACAAGTATAGTTAAAGATTTATACTTTATAGGGAAGTATTTTCCATTCCAATAATATATTATTCAGAAAGAAGAAAGAAAACAACTTTATATTTGGTATATTTCAATTGAATGAAAAGAAAACACATTTGATAATTATACATAAAAAAATCATTAATATATGTACAAATCTTCTTTGTTATGTATCCAAATAAGTGTAAATCATAACCTGCAAATGCTAATATGTCATGAATAAATTTAGTAACACACAAATGGGCCATATAAGCAATAATTTGAGACCAAAAATCCAATAGACACATAAATATAATCCAAAAAATGAATGGTAGGGTACACATAATTATAATAATTATAGATATATAGCCTTTCAAATTTATATTTTCAAAATGTGACATGATATTATTTATTCCTTAATAGCTAGCAAAGGCTCCTCAGCAGCCATATTCAGATTCCATGACCGTTGCTCTGTCACTCTCTCTCTTCACTGATTCTATATTTGAAATTTTGAATCTTTAGTCTCATTTCTTTGATTATTTATGTTTTTGGGCATATTCTGTAAAATATTCCCTGATTTGTTGCGTTTTGAAGGCACAGGAAGCGATACGACAGCGTTTTGTATGGGTTTGAAGTTGAATTATGTGCTGTAAACTTTGTGTATGGAGCTATGTGTATTTTTTTAGTTTAAAATACAGCAACCAAACAAGACCTAAGTTTGTGGAGAGAGTTAATATTATTTTATTTTTAGGTCCACAAATAACCAGAATTTCAAATTAGTTCACCAACTTTTGGCTTTATCAACACTTTTTTAAACAGATTTTTGAATTGGGTTTTCCCTCCTTTGCCAAACGCGCCCTAGATAGGCTCCTTGTGACTTGATGCTTCATAACGGATTTTGGGTACTTTTTTGTTTGATCCAATGAGGTCTTTTGACTTTCGATCGGTCGGTTAATATCGTTTTACACTTGAATCGGATATTCTGTGACCCAATTGAAAGATACGATCTTTCGATATCTCGATTATGCAACGTTTTACGCTCGAATCGGATATTCCGTGAACCATTTGAAAGATACGACCTTTCGATATCTCGATTATGCAACGAGGATACCCGAATGGACATTTGTCAATCCAACACTTCAATTAGTTAACATCTTTACATTATTGTGAAGAAAAGATCACTAAAAGCAAAAAAGAAGCTATCTTGCATTGATCAAAAAACTCAAAAGGAGTTTTTTTTTTGTTACAAAGGAATATACAGAGCTATCTTAAGAGTGGACATGAGCCCTTTTACAATAGGCATTAGATCATGCAATCTCGTTGAAAAGGGTTGGTTGAGCATCTAAAGAAGGCCTCTGCATCCTAACACTACTAACACTACTCCGCGACGCCATAACTTCGGTCAACGAGAGGTGCTTCTTCGATGGAGATGGTTCGGGTCGTTGTCTTGGGGCGCTTTGCGACCTTAACTTGGCTCGGAAAGATTGTGTGTTAGCCATGTAGCTTGGATAGAAGTTGCTATTGTGGTGTTGCAAGTGATGGTGGTAATATGGCCTGAAATAGCCTTCTCCACACACACTCTTAGATGGAGTTGGCGGGCCGTGTGCTCGGACCAAGTTAGTGAACCGAGGAGTCGTATGAACACTCGTTGAGATCCGATGGTGGTATTGGTGATCTTCTTCTTCGTAAAGTCCCCAATCACATCGGTCGGTATTGATGTGATGGTGGCGATCCGGGATGGAAAGCCGACCAGGAGCCGGAAATGGAGATGGAAGCGGGGATGAAACCGGGTAATGAAGAAAACCCGAATCATCGCCATAATCGGAAACCGAGGGAGGGTAGTTGGTTCTCCTTGAAGATCTTGACTTAGGTTTGTAGGTATCAATTTCAACAATCTTGGGACTATCATCATAAGAGTCATAGGCTCCTGACATCCTCTTACTATGATATTCATTCTCCTACAAATATACCCAACACAATTTACAAGTTAGAACACAATCCAATTTCTAAACGACAACAAATCAAAAGAAAAAACTGATATTGGAAGGGTATCCCAACAATGAGCCACAATTTACTACCCGATCCGAACGTAGAGTGGCATAGACTCTTACCATAGATCTCCTAGCTCGGGTTTCGGACGAGACACGAACCAACCCGTCTTTCCCAATTGATCTACGAGCGCGGTGGGCTCGGGCCGAGGCTTGGGCCCGGACTAGGGCTTGCATACTATGAAGAGTTGCAGTAGCTTGTTTTCTAACCAAATAGCCTCTCACATGAGCCTGCAACTTAACAAGCCCTTTCAAAGCTCTCAATGCCTTTCTTGCCTGCCAAATTTGCACAGACCCACAAGCAAGTCAGCATTCATGATTAAGATTCCTTTGCCATCATCTTCTTCTCTGTTTGATTCCAGAGAATATGTATGATTGTACTTCAATCTTTAAATTTCAAATGTGTGACATAGATTATGAGCAAACATGAGGGACCATAGTTGACCAAATCAATACACAAATTAAAACTATGTATAAAACTTATTCTACTAATTCTTTTTCTTCTTTTGTTGAATTGTTCATAGTCTTGTTTTCAGTTCACTGCTTTGATAGCAACTCTTCATAGTTTAACTATCAGAGTAATAATTGTAAAATAAAAACCTAATTTAGAAAATCTAGTACTAACCCAAATCACAAAACAAATCATAGAATTATAAAGCTGAAATCTTGCAAAGATTAGGGTTTTACCAGGAAGCCTTTGAAAACGGCCTGAATCTTGACGGCAGCAGATTTCTCAAAGCCGGCGGAGAACATAGCAGCGCCTCTAGCATGACTAGTAAGTCTAACAACCGCAACCGCCGCCTGAGCCGCCGCGACGGCAGCATCAGCGGCGGCGGCAGTAGCAGCAGCAACAGCAATCGCGTGTTTATTCTGTTCCTTCTCTGATTCAGTCAAATAACCCCCTAACCAATTACCGGAATCTCCACCGGAAACAGGGATATTCACCGGAATCTGTCCAAGTGGAGGAACAGAGTCTTTTCCCGGCCGAGCAAAGCTCCACCGCCGTTTCTCTCTCTTAACGTCGTTTTCATCGGAATGTTTTGGGTTTTCTTTTTCCTTTTTCATTCCTAGCAATCCTTTCAACCATCTCGATGCTTTGCCCATATTATCCTCTGGTAATCACCTGCTCTGTTTTTCTGTGTTCAAAACAGAGGAAAGCAAGAGAAGAAGAAAACGATGAAGAGAAGCTTAAAAGCCAGATGGGTTGAATTTGTGGTGATTTGAATGCGTCTTTATGGAGACAAGATGCTCTGGATTTGTTTGCTTTTTTAGTTTTATGGATTGAAAGAAAGAGGAAGAGAAATGGTGCTCTCTCTGTTTGTGTGCATCACCATGTATATATGGTAGTGACGAAGTGCATTATTTTATTCAAGTTCAAATTTTTCTGTTTAAGTTTTTATTTTTAAATATTTCATCTGCATTTATAGCTTTAATATACACATCAAAATTGATGGATTTGTCTTGCTACGTGTTGAATTAAATTTTGTTATGAAGTTTACAGATTTCCAAATATCATTTATTTTATTTTTTAATATATTTAAAGGGGTTACTTTTATTAAAAAAAGTTTAAATATTTTGAGTTGACATTCAAAACCAATACTCCCTCAGATTAAAAAAAAAATAAGTGTCATTTTAGCGTTAGAAATTTGATTACAATTATCTGCCGTTTTAAGTTTTTTAGGTCAATAAATGAACAATAATTATAAGAAATGTTCTTGAAAATTGGGGTAAATGATTAATTTTAGTTTAAAATATTTCTCATTGATTTAAAAAAAGGTTGAATATTAAATAAGTGATACTACCTCCGATAAAAAATAACTGTCATTTTAGCCTTTGACACAATTTTTAAAAAAAATATTAAATAACATAGATTTTGTAAAGTTTTTCTAAATCTTATCACATATTTAATATTCAACCTTCTTTTACACCAATAAGAAAGATTTTAGAACTAAAATTAATCATTTATACCAATTTTCAAGAACATTTCTCATAATTATTGTTCATTTATTGGCCTAGAAAACTTAAAACGACAGATAATTTTGATCAAATTTCTATGTTACTTACCGTTAATTATGATCGGAGGGAGTATTAAAAAAGAAGAAGGACTATTTATAACACATTCTAGCAGAAATCCTATACAAAGTTTAAAACTTTAGCCGATTAAAAGATTTAAAATTGATTAAAAAAATATATAATTGTTTAAGTATTGTATTAAAAGTTCAAATTTTTAATAAAAGGAAAAAAAATTGAAAACCTTAAAAAATGAACTGAAATGGAGATGGGCTTTTGTAAAAATATAATCTTTTGTGGAAATATCAAAAAGATGGGGTCATATAATTAATAATACATCTGACAGCACCCTCGTGAAAATCTGTATTAGAGGACAAAAAGGCTTGGAGCCTTGGAGATGGTGGCCCTTTGTGGGTTAAGTTCATAAACAAGATTAGCATTAAGATAATCACTAATCAAATCTATAATCTACACACTAAATCGCTAAGGCGTCGTTTGGTTGGTCATCCGAAAGCGTATTGATTAAGAAGAGTGAAAATGATATAATATTGTTTTAGATCTATTTATGTTTTTTTATGTTAAAGATTGGTAATTTATCCTAAATTGTTGAGTTATGTATTATGTTTTTGTTTTCATTAAGGATGAATAACCAAACGGGGCTTAAATATCAACAAATGTGAATCATAGTAACAAATCAAAGGGACAAAAATGTACAACTTTTTTAAAAAGAGGCCAAAGTGAAAAAGTTAGAAAGTGTAAAAAAAGACCCCAAAATCATAACTTTGAGCTATGAAACACTTTTTTCTATGTCTCTATTTCCTAAATTTTGTAAATTTTAAAGCTTTTTTTGCTCCAATGAGAAACTTGGAAATCCTATTGTGCTCCCCACTTTTACTTTTGCATTGATTTATATTACACAAAAATTTATGGAAATGTATTGGAAAAGTGTAAAATATAATCATTCACTAGAAATAACAATATTTACTTTAATATTTTGAATATCTATATATTGAGAATTGTAAAAAATTACTTATTGATATTTTTTGAAATAAACCGTGTTGCTGACTTTTTTGGGACACTCAATTGTTCTTACAAATACTCGATATTTAATTTGTTCTTAAAAAATATAGATATTTTGTAGGAAAATAATATACTTGTTCGTTGACATTACAAACACTCTATTACTCGAGTTGTTCTTAAAAATAAAAAGATAGTTTTTTTTATTAAAAATAATATTAAATGATAAAAGATAAAATAATGATAAATATATAAAAAAAAGATGGAAATTAGTTGTATAATAGGAATATGATGGGTACAAATGTACTCAATTTGTGGATTTTAAATGCACACATATCTCTACTATAAGATAATGATACAATTTAGGAGCAAATCAAAGTAAGAATCCAAAAGGGTCAAAATGGTATAATTTACACATTTAATGGTAGTAAATTGTAATTAAATGTTATGACTAATTAAGAGTAAAGACTAAAGATAATTACTTGATTCCTTTTCAAAGAAGTTGACAAACATAGCCTTTATCACTTAATACAATTAACATAATCCTATTTTTAAGGGGTGATTAACCATGAATTTTCCAAGAAGAGAGCTTGGATTAATGGACTACATTGAAACCCTAGTTATTTCCAAAGTAGAAGAAAAGTGAGAGTATTTGCAGTAGGTAGACTGTAGTTTAAGTGAAATTGCAAAGACTAGACCTTTTTAGATACCTAATTTCATACATTGCCTTGACCATATTGCAAAAAAGTATTCCAAAAAAGCAAAGAAATTGGGGAAATTAAAAATGAAGGTATTAAATGAGTAGTAGCTTGTTGAAATTGGTAAAATTCAATCATAGAATTGACATCAGAGATGCAGATTCAGGGACAGAAGAACTCATCTATTCTGTGTAACTGCATTTAAACCCTGCACATATCAAATCTCTTCAATTTATTTTTTTTATAAGGAAAAATTGAAATAAATGAGTTGGATCGAAGTGGTTGTGAAACCTAGTTACGTAGTATAGTATAGTTAGGGTTGTTATACGAGATGAATTATGCGAGTTTGGTTCATAAAAAAATTGGTTTGAACCCGGTTTTGTTAAAATTTAAGTTTGGTTCGGACCCCGGCTTGTGTATACGCTAGTTGAGGCCGATCATGCCAAACCTCATCTCATTTAATTCGTATAACTAGGGATGAGCGAAATAAATGATAAGACGGGATTGAGGTTGTCCCATGTCCAACCCCATCTATTATATATGAGATGGAATCGGGAAGAGCGATATGGTTTTTAGATTGAATTCCATCGGACCTTATCACGGTTGAGATCGGAACGGGACTTATCCCAGCTAGTACGTTTACGAAAATCGATGAGCAAAAACTATAAAACCGCTACAATCTTGTTTGAGAAGTTGAGGAGAAACTAAGTGTAGTGGGCTCGATGAAGTAGTAAACTTGAGAGCATTGTGGAGAAACATAGAATTGTTAGACTTGCATTTTAATTGTGTAAAATCAAATAAGCCGGATTTTAATTAGGAGTGAATAACGATAAAGTCGTCAATGTAACCCTATTTTGAGTAGACCAAGTGTTATTACAAGGCAAAATTAGTTGATGCTTTGATTTATTATGTCACTTTTAGGGTAAAAAAATTAAAGGTTGGGATTATTTATTCCTCGTTATAATTAATTTAAATTAATAATATAATTATATGCAGGGCGGAATGATCCTAACGGGACGTAGAAAGTAAGACCGCATCATGTGCCGATATTTTTTTACCGGGATAGGATGAGACCTAATTGCAATTTATAGATGAAAATCCCGCTGTATTCAAAACAAAATTCATATTTACGAGATTTGTGTCCATCCGCATGATAACGGTCCTATACAGGGCTTTGCAGGCTACATAGTAGATCACAAATCGATCTTATGATCCGATAAACCATTTTTTAAATTCAATATATTATAAAATAATAAATTACGGATTACAAATCATTTTTGCATAAATTTCTAAAATAAATAAAAGGCATTGGTGTTTCACATTCAAAGTCGGGTAAAATGACTAACTATAATAACTACTTAACTTCCTTAAATTTCATCATCCTAAAAAACTTTTAAAAAAAAAAAACCGTATTCAATCACTATTTTGTCAATAATTTTCAGCTCCGGTAAACCGAATATTTTCAAACGGGTCCTTCACGTAGCATAAAGTTTAAAGTCGATTTTATTCACGATCGATTCGGAGAAGCTAACTAAATGTTGTTTCCCAAGGGTGTTTAGGGTAGTAGTTTCGAAGCCACCACTTAATTAGGGGTGTAATACGAGCCGAACGAGCCGAACATCGACATGCTCAAGCTCGGCTCGTTTAGAAACGAGTCGAGCCTAAAATTTATACGAGCTTTAAACTGTGTTCAAGCTTGGCTCGTTTAGAAAGTGAACGAGCTCGAGCCGAGCTTTTGACGAGCCGAGCCCGAGTAGCTTGTCTCATATTACAGCCCTACACATAATTAGGGTTATTTTGGAAAAATATTTAAGTGTGGGTCTAGTTTCTGCAAATTTCCCTTTGAAAATTTATGAGTTACCCAGAACTCAAAAGCCAGCAAGGACTGAGAACTGAAGCTTCCACCACTAAACTACCTTTCTTTTCCAGGGTTTCTTTTGGCCAAAGATCTTGTTTTTATCTGTTTGCCACTGTAAAAAAATCCAGAAAACTCTCTTCTGATACTCTCTTTTTATCATCAATGTTTCTCTACAAGATCTGAGTTGTGGAAGACTAGTACAATTCTGGGTTCAAACCATGGGTAAAAGACAGTACCTAATTAATAGGGTTTGAGGGGGTGGAAAGTGAAATTCAGCAAGGAACTAGGGGAATTTTATTTATCTACTAAAAGTTCCTGGATTTTGGGGAGGTCTAATTTCATGGACATTCCACTTCTAAAGTAGTCTCGACTAGACTCGGGCAAACCCGAACTCCGACTAGCCTGTTTTCGGGTTGGATTCGGATCGGGTCATAAATTTGAGCCTAAAGTCTTATTCATACCGGTTGGGTCGGTTTTTGGGTTGGTTGGGCGGGTCCCAATTTTGTTTTTATTTGAAAAACAAATCAGATTAATGACCGTAGATACTTAAACCTTGACACTGAGGCTTGAATCCTACCATCCACTTCTATATTTTCAAACGAGTTTTGAAGTTATTGAGGATGTGTCCATATCCGTTCATTTATACGGAAATGTGAGTCGGGTGAACGGGTTGACCCGACTTTGCCCAAGTCTAGTCTCAACACCCCAATTATTATAACCCTAGCATATAAGATCAACGACGAGATTAAACTTGGTGTTACCTATGTGAACCCAAATTTTAAGTTCTTGTTCAAATGGGTATGTTTTGATTTCCTACTTCATTAAAGTGTAACGAATCCGGATGAATATAAGCTCGTAAGATCAACGAGATTTCAAAAAACACAATGAGAGAAGCTTAAACTTGATATAAACCTATGTCAATTCAAATCTAAAGTTTTTTTTTTTTCTTTTATCAATGTGCATATATTTCGGTTCAATACTCCAGTAACAAATTCAGATCAATGTCGTTTCAAAGTCTCTTGTAACACATGAGACCGTGACATGTTTACCAATCACAATGTAACCTTCATAAAACAAAGACTAGAATACGGATCTAAACCTAAAGTTCTTTTGAAAACGAGTACGTTTCGTGTGATATATCAATATCGACGTCGTGCCACGGCCTCTTATAACACTTAGGACGTACATGTTATCATAACTAGTATTAGTATAAGTTGTAAAATGTACAAGTTTGTAAGAATTTGTGGTGTTGAAAATGGGCGATATTAATTTAAGGGTTAAGAGTCATTGTAATAGTACGACCATTCTGATGTTGAATGCAGAAATGGGTTATTATGTGCATTGATTGCCTGATAGCAACCTGAAAATATGGCGAATGATGTTATAGTAAGCAATAGAACGTATGATATAATGATGACGATGATGGGCATGCAGTCTATTATTTGGATTTCAATTTTTGAAATATTGAAGCAATTTATAATCATTTTGAACTTTTGCATGTGTCGAATATGCAAGATTGAAACATATACATTTAGTACTCATAATGACTTTGTAGATTTATGGCTTCTTCCACAACGTCCATTCAAGTACCAATGCTTGTATTAGGGCCCCCTTTGTCTCCCTTTGTCTTTCTCTTAGGTTTTGAATTGGATTAGTGCAAACCGTCAAATCGGTGGTTTGTGAACCGGCCCAAATCGACGGTTTGGTCACTGACGGTTTAGGTTTGTTGGTTTGGTCAAACCGTGAGTTTGCGGTTTAGGTTTAGGTGAAGGTCAAACTTGAACCGGCGGTTTACCCCAAACTTGCGGTTTAACCACCGGTTTAGTTATTTTTTTTTTAATTTTAAAATTTGACCAAACCGGCCGGTTAGGTCCTCAAACCGTCGGTTAACCGCCAGTTTGGTCTTCAAAATCGACGGTTTGGTCCAGTTTTCAAGTTTACCATTTTTTTAAAAACCGGCTAAACCGCCTACAAAACCGGCACCGGTTCGCAAATCTAAACCGCCGGTTGAGGTTTGCGACCCATGTCTACATTAGGGTTTGATTATTCTGTATATGTAGTAGATAATAACTTTTAAGTTTATAAAAATTGAGTCATACCTTTTTATACTTTCAACTAATTTTAGGATATAATCTTATTAGTGTTAGACTTGTGGGATGAGTTAATGACTAACCTGTACGTGAACCCGTATCTAACGATCTTTCACTTTAATGTCGGTCCAATAAACCTTTAACATATTATTTTTTTCTCTGATTTCATGACTAACATGTGTATGCATTTTTGAAAAATTAGAAAAATGAACAGTTAGTGATTGAAAATTGAACTCAAAAGTATAATAAAACGAATAAAAAATTTTCCCATCACCTCTTCTTTACAAGGAACCTCCTCACCCGAACCATAATACATGTATTGTAGTTTTTTAGGGCAAATTTGATACGTGTGTAGGAATTGGGTTCAAATAAGAAATCAAGATAGATATAAGAATGACCGATTAAAAAAATACAGTGTTTGAATAAGATTGTAAATTAAAATTTTAGGTTAAAAATATAATATAATGTTTAACAGCCTCAAAGTATTGATTGCATTGTATTAAAGCAATGAAGATTGTAAGAACAAGGATGAAATTATATGTTAATATATGTTACATCCAAATATTGTAATCTTCAATCTACATCTCTTATCATCTTTGTTGTCCTATTCAAACAAAGTATTGATTGCATTGTATTTGTAGCATACATGCCCATATCACTTATGAGCCTCAAATTTTGTTTGTTTGCCCTCTACCATATTTACTAGCTTGGATTAGTCACTATCATTCATAAGATTCAAACTCAATTGGTTTATATACCAAGCAAATCCATTGGTCTTCTTTAGTCTTGAAAATCAAGATCTCTTCTTGTTGTGTTCACGAGTAGTTGTCGAGATCGATAAGTATATATAGTGATAACGAGGTTCGAATATAACTAAAGCCGCTCGATTGAATTTAGTATGAATCTTACTGGATTTACGTATTCGACTTGATACTAAACGACATATTTGTCAAGGGGTTTGAACATAGTGAGGTTGGTCGAGTGAGGGTTTTGTTCCATTGTGTCTCTATTTGTCGATGTACCGACATTATTAGGATTTTTGCGAGGATTCATATGAGTTGCACCCATGAGAACGTTTCTCTTTGCTTCATTTATTGGTATACTTATTCATTTTTCTTCTCAACTCCTCTTCACAATAAGCCTAGTTACCGAAACCGTAATCTCCTCTCCTTATATATAGTTAGAATCTAGTGAGAACATGTTTTACAGTGAAAAAATAAGAATACTTATAGAAACTTTCTATCATCCTCTAATAAGTTCGTTCTTATAAAAAAAACATAACCTCTTTATAGCATATTTAACCACATTTTCCTAAATTTGGCAAAAAAAAAAAATTCCATCATTTCTCCAACATGTATTGTATGGTACAAAGAAGACAAGGAATATTATTATTTATTGTTTCAAAATTTGAAATGTTATCACGCTTGTCAATTCTTATCCTAAAATTTGAATTTCGACCCCAAATATAAATTAAAATACACAAACACCTCTTAATATTTTATAAGAAATTGACATAAAAAAACTACATATCCAGAATAATCAAAGTATATATAAAAATAGCTTATCGTGGTTGGATATATATACATATATGACGCTTATATATATAATTAGTAGATAATATTTATATTTAGAGGGAAAAAAAAAAAAGAAAAACAACTACTATTTTCCATTAATATATATCTTTTAGAATTACCAAAAACCATTTATCATTGAAAATATTTATCCTAATGATAAAAAAAATTAATTTTCTTTAAATTATAGAGATTAGATAAATTATCCTTATGTCTCTTGGACATATTGTTTCACAATATATAACATTTACATATTTTTACACTACCACATTCTTAATTTTAATTTATCACTCTAAAAACACTTTTTATATTTTTTTTGCACCATATATATATATGTAGAGAGGGTCGGTTCGAGTGGAGGCTCTTGTGGAGGTTAGAAAGGAGAAAGTCCTTTACTGTCGAGTTCAGTTTTTTCTCCTAATGAGTTCTTTTTTATAATTTTTTAAAGTATTTTTATATTTATAACTCGAAAAATATAAATACTGATATTAAAATAAAATAAATTCACGATGACATAGAATTTTTTTTTTAATTATAATTTAAAAAATGATATGATATGATCCCAAACGGAGAGCTCATTGGAACCACCGGAGGAAGGCCACCAAAGACCTGACAACAATTTCACCGGATCTTACAATAAGACACAAATAAAGACAAAACCAAAATACATTTTTATACAAATGATATGATCTCAAACGCTAACTCACGATGCAGGCCTTCGGTGCCTCCGGTAAGGCGAAGAAGGCGGGGCACAGCTTCTCTGGTGGCCCAACGTCGGTTGCTTCCTGGCGAGACGAAGGCTGCCCCGATGGGCTTCATCACCTGATGGCGAGACGATGACCACCGACGACAGGGATTTCAGTTTTTTGTATTACCAAGTTTTTTTTTATAATTTTTTAAAAATAATTTTTTATCCTCAAAAATAAACCCATTTTATATTTATAATATAAAAAATATAAATACTGATATCAAAATAAAATAAACTCATATTATAAAAAAATAATAAAATTTCTCATAAAAAAAACATATTTTTTTAAATTATAAATTTGGCTATTATTAAAAACAGTGCAACTCAACATGATCTGCATATTTTGTTTTTACTCTCTGCATTTTTTTTTATCAATATTTTTCTGCAACATTTGTAATAAACTATATAATGCCTTCCGATATCTCTTTGAACTTTGGGTACATTACAAATTTTTAGATGTCGATGTTTATGTGTGGTTCGTTCCGATGTATATCTTCTGTCGCAATTCTTATCTTAATTTTCATCCTACTTCATTCTTATTGGTAAGAATAACAATTTCCAATGTATTTTATATAAGAAAAATACTTTTAATAAATTGTGACATATAATAAAAATAATTTATTTTAGTATTTGACAATATGCTTTTCTATATGTTTCAAGCATAACTTTATATTTTAGATTGTTTGGAAAATATTATTCATTTTGTTTAGAATTAGGGAAAACTATTTTTTAAATTATATTCCTTATAAAAGTTTGGATTTTTTTTTAATTTACGAATGCCAACTCGGTGAGGGGTTAATATCCAAATAAAAAAAATAATGTTGTGGTTTGAAGGATCACGTACTAGAAAAACGTTATATTCAACTTTAAGAAAAGAATATAAATTGTAAAATAAAGTCTACTGGTTATGTTATCCGAAACTATAACGGTAAAGTTATCATTTTGGACGCTAGGAAAAATAACTTTAACTCGGTAATTAAAACAGAAGCTTTTGCACTAAAAGCTGGACTAAAAGAAACAATAAGGTTAAATATAAAAAAGATCGAAATTGAGAGTGATAATCTATGTGTTATCAAGACACTTCAAGCACTTTGGTGTTGTCACTGGAGGTTGAGATGATCATATCCGACTCCATATTGGATCTTCTCTTTTTTGAAGAAGTCCAAATCAGACATGTTTTCAGAGAAATCAAATGTGTTGCAAACGATTGACCCATTTGGAAATTTCGACCCCAACACACCATTCTCTAATGATCCCGAACTTCGTATTCTCATACGCAAGGATTCTTTAGGGTGGACTACCTCTAGAAGAGAGTCCTTCCTAACCGATTTCCGTTTCAAAAAAATAAAAATACACAACCAGTCATGCGTCTTCAAAGGCGCATTATCCCTTTATAGAGATGGGGCCGGTTCAAACCAAACCGCCAAACCGGCGGTTTGTGAACCGGCGCAAACCGCCGGTTTGACCAAACCGGCGGTTTAGGTTTGCCGGTTTGGTTGAACCGGCGGTTTGCGGTTTAGGTTTAGGTTTGGTTCTAGACCAAACCTAAACCGCCGGTTTGAACCATTTTTTTAATTTTTTTTTTGACCAAACCGGCGGTTTGGCAAAAAAAGAGCCGTTGGCTTTTGCCAACGGCTCTTTGGCCCACAACGGCTATTAGCCGGTGGGCCCCACATCCCAACGGCTATTAGAGCCGTTGGATGTGTATTTTTTTTTTTTTTATAATATTAGTTTAATTAAAAAAAAAATTAATACCCACAATTCCTATAAATACCATACAATTCTTCCATTTATCTCACACCAACATTCTCATCTATCTACTACTACTCTCAATCTCCATCTCGTATTCTCTTTCTCGTATTCTCGATCTTTCGAAATGGCAAACCCGGATTTCCCAAGCGACTACGACTTCACTCCAACTCCCGCTTTCTTTCCTAGCACACAAGAAAGCGAGACTCAACCGCCGGATTCGGAAATGCCACAAGTTCCACAAGGACCACAAGGTGAAGGGCCATTCCGACAAGCCCCTCCACCAAAAATGCTCACCTCCGACATATTCACCAAGCATTACAAGAAGGGTCCGGTGATGGACGATTATTGCCAAGTTTCGTGCAATTATTGTCCGAAGGTGTACAAGTGGAAGACGAAGGGCGGATACGGGACTTTGCAAACCCACATGCAAAAGACTCATCCAAAGAAGCTCGGAATAACACGGGGACAAACTCAATTGTCCCACGGGTTTGCATCTTCTTCCTCTCAATCTTCTTTATTTAATTATAATCATGTTGATGAATCTTTAGGATTAGCCAACTTAATTGCATCCGAAACTTTTCCATTTTTTTATGTGGAATCTATTAATGTAAGAGAATATAACACTACTTATCTTCAACCGGCTTATAAACCAACTTCTCGTAAACAAGTTTCGAAATTAATTTCTCAATCTTATGAACAAAAGAAACAAAAAATTCTTACGGTTTTACAATCTTTTTCGCATCAAGTTTCAATTTGTAGTGATATTTGGAGTACTTTATCACAAAAACATTTTTACATGGGCATCACTTTACATTTTATCGATAATGATATGTACTTGCATAAATTTGTTATTGCATTTCGACATTTTAATGAAAGACATAGTGCCGCCAACATTGCTAATTTAATAAGAACGGTTTTACAAGAATTTTATTTACAAAATCGTGTTTTTTCATACTCGTTTGATAATGCTTCCGCTAACACCCGCGCCGTTAACCATTTAGTGGGAAATGCGGGTCAACTTATAAAAACTTCTTTTACTCACCAAAGATGTGCATGTCATATTTTAAATTTATGTGTTCAAGATGGCCTAAAAGTTTTACATGAAATGTTAGAACCTATAACCGATGTAATTGAACATATTTGGCATTCAACCGAATTAAGAAGAAAATGGAGATCAACTTGTATAGAAAAAAATGTTCATCCGATTGCTTTTTCGAAAGATATTGGAACTCGGTGGAACTCAACCTATAAACTACTTACTCAAGCTATTCGTTATAAAGATGTTTTAAAAGAATTTTCTTCACAATTTATTTCTTGGTCTATTTTAGATGATGAAAGTATTTGGCAAACTTGTTTTGATATTTGTAGTGTTTTAAAAGTTTTTAGTGATGCTACTAATACGTTGAGTTATGTTTACATTCCTACTTCTTGTTGTTTTTTAGAAATAGCCGTAAATGTTGCCGAGGCTTTACAAACCGGTTTAGGTTTAGAATCACTTAAATATGCTACGGCCGAAATGAAAACAAAATGGCTAAAATATTATGATGACGTTCCCCTAGTTTATCTTATTGCCGCCGTTTTCGATCCTAGACTTAAAATTGATGGTGTTACGAAATTTTTAAATGCTTATTATGAATGTTTAGGTTTATCTTCTATTAAGAACGTTAATTCTATTATTAGTAATGTTCGTGTTGAAATTGCTAAATTACTTCCTTTATTTGAAACTAGTGCTAGTGCTTCTACCCAAGCAACTCCTCCACCCTCTTCTTCTTCTTCTTCTTCTTCTTCTATTCTTTCTAAAGCTAGACAAATTTTATCTAAAAGAACAAAAACACCTAGACATTCATCCGCAAGTGCGGAATTTGAAGATTATCTATCTACTCCTTTTAGTTTTGATGGTGATATTGATAGTTTTGAAGTTTTACAATATTGGAAGAAGATGGCCCCAAAGTATCCAACATTAGCCAAGATTGTGCAACAAATTATGGCCGTTCCCGCATCAACGGTGGCCGTGGAGCAAGCTTTTAGTCAAGGAGGAAACATGCTAAGCTACAAGAGGAGTCAATTGAAGCCCGATAAATTGGAGGCTCAAGTTTGTGTTCAAGATTGGATAAGGGCGGAGAGGAGGCAACAACCGAATGCACCCGCTTATGATAGATCATCGGATTCCAACTCCGATGATCCGACCACTACTTCCGAGTCCGAGGCGCAAAGGTAAGGGGGTTACGAAAACAATTCGGAAGTCCGAAAAAAGGTAAGTAAAGGTAAGAGAAATACGTAGGCTTTGATTCCTCTTAAACCCCAAGAGGATACGTAGGCAACCGGGAAACCGGTTTAAGCCCTTTCCTTTTTTTTTTTTCATTTACTTCCATTCAAAATTTCAAATACTAATGTAAATATGTAATAAAAAAAATTGAATGTATAAAAAATTTAGCTTGCTTTATTTTAATGTAGACTTGTAGTAATAATTTTTTTTACTATGTAATTATTTTATTCAATGTATAAAAAAATTTGGTTTGCTTTGTTGTATAACTTGTATGTTAGTTAGTAATTTTATTTTAGTTGCTTCTTTCTTTTATTGTAGTTAGTAATTTCTTTTACTATGTAATTATTTTATTCAAAAGCTAATGTAATGAAAAAAATTCAATGTATAAAAAATTTGAGTTTGCTTTGATTTTTTTTAGTTAGTAATTTTATTTTAGTTGCTTTCTTTTATTTACTTACTAATTCTATTTAAATGCTATTGTAAAAAAAAAAATTCTGTGTATAAAATATAAATTATAAAAACATAGTTATGTAAAATTTCAATCTACAAAACTTTAAAATGTAAAAATATTAACAAATGAATAACTTTTTAATTAATATATATTATACTTATATATATTATTTTATTATTATTTTTTTTTAAATTCATGTGCCAAACCGCCAAACCGCCGGTTTAGGTTAAACCTAAACCGGCGGTTCAGGATATGCTGGTTTAGGTTTAGGTTTGGCCAAACTCCAAAGGCCAAACCTAAACCGGCGGTTTAGGTTTGCGACCCACCTCTATCCCTTTATAACTTGCGCTTTGTGAGACGCACGTCATGGTTGCTCTTTGATTTTTTTTGTTTTTTTTTTGTTTTGTCTCTTGATTGGCTACTAGTAATAAAACAATTTACCGAGAGTTTTTCACCAAATAAAAAAGTCTCGAGTTTAAGCCTCCGTAATTGATTAACTTTAAATTTATAATTAAGCTTCGATAAATATTTATGTTTGGGCACAAACCAACGTGGACTTCAAAAAAATAAAAATAAAAACTTATTTGGGCCAGAAAACTAATGGGCTCAAAAGCTTTTTATCCAATTTTATGGGCCTTAGTTTTGGGCCGTAGTCCAGGCCCAAATTAAGTACCCCTTAAAGCACCAAGGAAGCTTTTATTATCCAATTTTATAGACAAGTCAATTAGTATTTCGAAACAAACATTTTTTTTTTCTCATATACACATTACTTATACAAAAATCCAAATGATTAGTCTTTTAAGCACATAGAAAGCAATGCATTTATCATACATCAAGTAACAAGTCATACAACTCTAAGGAACAAAAATTAGGAAGGCAAAAGCTAACACAAATCTCTCTACCAAGACTTGCCTTCACATCCTTCATTCACTCTTCTTCGTCAACTTCTCGGAAACCTCTACATTACAAAAAAACCGAAACAAATAACCGATTTTAGAGCTTTTGGGTGGATAGTTGGTGGAGAAGTGTTCGAAATGGTTAGAGAAACTCACGGTTTAAAGAAGGCAATGATGAGCTCTTCAAGACGCGCAATCGCTTCACAGTTGACACGAACATACTAATGAAAGAATATAACATGTATGTATGTAAGCATGCATGTAAAGAGACACTATCAAACAGTTAATAAAATGAAAGAATGAAAGGAAGACTCTTACTCCCACGGGATATCTCCGATGAGCATTTTGTCTCCTTCGTTATCCTCGTACACAAGAGTATATTCTCCACTTCCATCTAACAATACGATTATTGGTGTCGCTTCTTGTTTGTTCGAGAGTTGGCATGAACAGGAATCCGTTTGAGCTGATCAAAGAAGCAAAAAAGACAACAAACATAAGGTTGCCTATATAGTAAAAAACGGTTGAAGTTGTTGTTATAACGGACTTGTTGCATAAGAACTAAACATACAAATTTACGTGTTTCACCAAAAATTAACTATGTCCCCGTGTGTGTATATATATATTTCTTCTAACCGTGGTCGGAACAATAATCGTTAACTTGTTTATCGACAATCTAACATTATAGTTTCAAATGTAATTTGTAAGTGTTCCGCAATTACGTATGTCAACAAGAATTATTCCTTTTTGAACTTAATCATGGAAACATACTCGAAAATATAGAAGATACCTGCAAGGAGGCCTCTAAAGAGGGTATCAACCGCATAGCAAAGCTTGTCATAATTGTCATAGACTCTAAGATCCACTTTCCTTCCGATAGGAAGACCATCCATATTGATCTTTACAAACAAGCCTTGATGATTGTTCTCTTTCGGCTTTTCATTAGTCTTTACGATTGGTGTGGAGGATGTAAGTGGAGGATCGGTAGCCGGCTTTGCGGAACTACTACTCGTGAGGTTCTTCCTGAATGATCTAACCGGAGGCCAACCCACAACCGGGGCAGGAGCTGATCTGCGCATAAAAGTTTTGGTTGAATATAGTAAATACTCCCTCACCCAACTAGGGAGGTTACAAGCAAGAGTTCATGCTCGGTTCCACAAACATTACTATTTTTTTTTGTAAAGACGAGAGTTAGTGGTCTCCATTGACAGAGATATAGGTGAGATTTTACCCTCGAAACCTGACTTAACCCAAGTCCAACCTAAAAAACCCGAAAAATCCGGATTTACTGGGATCTATTCATAAGATGCTATCAATATAAAAATAACATATGAACACAAGATCCAAACTATAAAACAAATGAAAGAGGATATTATTAAATAAACATAAAATATACTCATTAATGGGCTACAAATTCAAGTTGGGCCTAAGGCATGGACCACGCATCCACAAACATACAAAAAAAAAATATTACAATAACTTATCTAATCATCAACACTTAAAAAAATACATAGAAGAGACAAAAGGTGATGTTTGAAGCTATAATAACATATATGGATACAACCAATACTCAGTTGGTCTAGTGGGATGTGGTGCTAGACTCCTTTAAGTTGTTAGTCTCGATATTCGAGTTTGAATCCACCCGACTCCATGTAAGAAAAAACTGATATTGGGAGGGTATCCCCAGTAATGGGCCACGATTTTACTACCCGATCCGGACGTAGATCGGCAAAGCCGATTGAACCGGGTGACCTAAGTACCTCTTAAAAAAAACATATATGGATACATACGAGCACACATACCCTAAAAACTCGCTATATACGAAAGTAATACACCGATCTTATATACTAATCTTAAATTTTACCGATAAATCGAAAAAAAGCAATAGAAAACATAAAATTACCTTTTTTGAGAGCAATTCTTGCTATCAATAGGCAATTGCACCATTCTAGAGTGACATGGCTGTGATGAATCCTTTGCATAACCCCATGGAGGAGTGTAAGGTGTAGGGTAAGCCATAGAGAAAGATTTCTGAGTTTGATGGTAATTACCATTATGCCCTTGTATAGTATTCTTCTGTTTTATCTCTTCTTCTTCTTCACCAGGAAGCCCAAGCCTAAGCTCAAGCTGACATGGCTTTGCCTCTGGTTTGTTCTCCATGATCAAGATTGAAAACCCAGAAAACACAGAAACAACTGCAACAAGAAAGCTAAGAAAGAAAGGATTTTGATTGATCTTGTGATTGGATTAGGGTTTAGGTTAAAATGATCGAAAGAGCAAAACCCAGATTGAGATCTCTGTGTTTTGATCTCTAGAGGTTGAAGATAATGAAAAGGAAGTAAGATGAAAGCAAAGATGAGGAGACATAAAAGACCCCAAAACAGGAAACAAGATTAGAGGACACTACACGCAATAGGGAACATTTTATTTTCTACGTATTATTATTATATTTTGACAAAGAAAACTATTAATTTTATTGGATAAATGTATTTTTTTTAATAGGAAAATTTGATGGAGTTATGGGGATTAAACTATTGTGTAAATGGGAAAAAGTAGGTCTATTTTTTTATAAAAATGATAATGAATTTATATCAATATCAAGTAAAATATTAATTATTATAATTTAATATTATATAGTAAATGCTAGATTATTGTATTTTAAATAAATTATTTTAGATATAATAGTATATAAATTTTGACATTGTGATATATACACTTCTATTTAGTATCATTTAAATGTTTGAGATGGTTGTTTTTCAGACTTCCTCCGCCTGTATTTTATTCGAAAATGGACGTTTATATTCGGTGTCTCCTGCTGGCTGGATCGTCCTGCTTTCCCTTAAAGACTTTTTTTGCTTTTGGTTTCATTTTGATGTATTTTTGCGTTTTCTTTTCTCTTTATTTGTGATCCTTCGTGACAGTTTAGACTGTCTGTCGATTTTTTCAGTCTTTCGACCCATTAGACGTCGTCTGTTTGAACCGCTTTCTATTTTCAAAAAAATAAAATAGAATAGAAGTCATACACGAATTCCTTCCTAAAATCAACTAATAGTAAAAGGAGGAGTCCGAATATATATATAGAGGATGGTTTCATGAGAACAGACTCATCGTGTAATCCTGAAAAAGAAAGAACAAAAATAATATAATTTAATAAGTCTAATGTTTAATTATATTTGTATATATTGGATAATTTCTAGCCCTAAAGTGGGAGATAGTTAGTGCATTTTCCCCAATTTAGGAGTGAATCCAAATGCATGACGTATTGTTGAGCAAAGCACAACGTTACGTGCTTTGTTGGGTTCACTTTGCTTATTAGACTTTCCTTTTCCCTCTTTATACAAACATAAACAGTCTCATTTCCATGTTCCTTATACGACAAACAACTCAAACCTTACCTAATCTTGTCCTAAATCATTGCACCTATAAACTTACCTTCATTCTAATGTTATTCGTTCAGACTAGGGTTTACGAGGTAAAAGTCAGTCACAATGATACAACGATTATAAATAGATAGACATATACAAGTCGAATTCCGATGAACTTTGATCAAAAGTAAAAGATTTGAGTGCAATTGTGACTCGTGTCTAAACTCACAACTGTAGTGTGGGTTAACGGCCTATTCATGTTTTTAGGCTTATTTAAAATCGGTCTGTTATCCAAATTCACACATGTCCAAACTTGTCTGTTTTTTGTTTTACCATTCTGGTTTTGAACAAGTCTACAAACGGACACGGTTTAGAGTTTTTATTGTCAAAAAATATACAAATAAAGCTTAACCATAACTAATATAGTGGATTATTGTTGGAGATATTAAGTTCTCACATTGAAAGTTTGGACATTTCAAAACCTAATATATAAAGTCGTTGGACAACTCCTCCTATTGACAATTGATTTTAGGGTGAAACCGCATCACTTTCTATGATAAGGTTGAACCTAACGGACATCTACTTTACGGTGTGTCTGTATCAAACTTTAAAAATTATGCTTCCAAACTAAGATTTACTAAATGCACATTAGTGGGTATGCTTCCAAAGACATAATCTTTCATTGCATATCCTCATTTTCTCTTCTTTCTCTTCAATGATTTAGTGAGTTAGGCAAAGGGGTACAAAGGCCATTTGAACACTTTGTCAATTGGTCAACTCGACTTTGATAAGAAGTTAGTGTTAGGCATTTAGACACATGTCTCTTTAACATTTTTAGAAGGCTTTTACTTTTCCAATTTAGTTAACACGGTTTCGTGTACAATTAGCATGCCATTAATTTGGATCGGTTGCCCAAGTAAACACTTTAGATTGTTGGAATGGATCTAAAAACAAAGTACAAAGAATTTTCTTAAATAATAAGAACAAACAAATTTATATGATTTATAGTTTTGTTCTCTTATATAAAATGTATTATCAACGAGTATTTGTCACAAAAAACATATAAGTCGGGCAGTGTATGATCATTGTCATGTATATAAGATAGGACGTAATTGTTGTTCCGACAGAAGTTTATACGATGACACGTAATACTATCGGGAGATATGTGATAATCTTTTAATACATTGTTTAGAAGTATAGGAAAATTTTCAGGTTATATTATGCTAGTTTATATTTGTTTTTATCATATAATCCCTATCGATCTATTGTTGTAACTGATATATTGGTGGTTCTCGATTTACATGTAGTGTCACCGATCAACTAGTCTCCTTTGTTCTTTGTTGATAAAGATTTTATCGTTACATTGTTGTCGATAAAGATATTTCAGTTGTCGGTTTTTGTTTTTGTATAATCACGCTTTGACTGCGGTACGTATAAAAAATTGTGACAATATTTTAAATACATTGTATTTTCATTGACACGTACACAAGTCTAAGAACAAACTAAAGGCATTGTATTAGGCACCTACCTTTGACATATAAATTAACTTTAATTTTTTTATTTATGGTTTAAAAATACTTAATTAAGACCCACAAAATGGCAAGGGAAAAAGTAGACGATTGAATAAAATAAGAACTTATAAGGTGATCAAGACCTGTTCGGCGGAGATTTTTGTAGAGTTTTGGAAAAATTGAAAATTAATGGGTGTTTGTTAAATTTTTTTAGTAGATTAGTTTTTTGGTCCAAATTTGAAAAACTTTAAATGACAGCTTTTTGTGTAGATTATCAATTTTTTTTACAATTTTATCCCTTAAATCTAACTTTTAACAGTTTGTACATTTTTAGCTTTTTGATAAACCTATCATACAAATATATTCACAAATCTACTTTACCAAAAACATCAATTAACTTATTGTTAGATTTTCGGAATTTACAAACCTCTTTGCAACTTTACTAACAAATCTACCCAAAAAGCTAAAATTGTTCAAAAAGTTTAAACTATTTAAAAATCTCGCTTTACCGAACAAGCCTCGATGTCGAATGATAATTAATATTTTAATGACATAATTTTCCACATAATTTGGCCTACCAACTAGCTTTGATAATTACATGCATAAGCTTGAAAATAAGTAGACTTAATTATTTATGATTAAAAGATTAAAACCAAATATTATAAGTATTTCTAAAGTTAATAAATGTTGGCATTTTTTCAAAGATATTCATGCACTCGTGTGCGTCGACCTACCTTGATAGTTCCATTGGGAACAAGACATATTTTATATTTGATAATTACTTGAGTGTTTTTTACGTCATTTTTATTAATATTCATTGACATCTAATAACTAGATAGTTGCAAATTATTTCACATTTTGGTTACATTTTGTGGTTAAAGGAAAATAATGGTTTATTTAAAATTTCCGGTTTTTTTAAATGGTCAATTAAGTATTGGTTAACAAATAATTATATTATAAAAACTTTTATTTATTTATTTATTTATTTATTTATTTTATTTTACATCATTTTAGAAATGTGAGTTTAATATAAATATATTTTACTTTTCATCATTTAAAATATAATTTAGCATATATTTATTTATACTTAGTACTTTCTACCTTCTCATAATTTTGTTTTTATAATATATTAATTTTATACATAAATATAATAAATATCATCACGTTTATTAAACAAAATCAATTTATCATCAAACTTTTTTTTATATAATTTGTGGTTTGAATTATATGTTTTAGGGCAAATGCAATATTGTTCTACGTGTTTACGGATTATTAATTAATATATATGGTTGATGAGTATAGATCTTATGAGAACAGGTCGATTTTATCTTATAATCATGAGAACATGCCTTATTGTTTAATATACTATTCTTAGTTATTATTAGTTTTGTTACGAATGTCATATCGTTTAATGTATTATTCGTAGTTATTGTGGCTGAATGGATTATTCAA
This sequence comes from Fagopyrum homotropicum, assembly GCA_033239125.1. Lineage (NCBI taxonomy): Eukaryota > Viridiplantae > Streptophyta > Magnoliopsida > Caryophyllales > Polygonaceae > Fagopyrum > Fagopyrum homotropicum. The sequence goes on from BSWB01000001.1 coordinate 167,594,893, forward strand.
TTCGTAGTTATTATTATTCGTAGTTGTTATTAATTATGATAGCTACCCTAAATCTCGACCCTTAATACTCACCATCCAACGGTTTAAAATTGTTCTCATGATACATAATAAGACTGTTCTCATGAAAACCGCACCATATGGTTGATTACTGAAATTTTTTAATTAATCAACCGGAAAATCTGAATAGTAGGTGATTGTGTGGACTTTTGTGTAATTACTTATTTATATAAGTATGAATAACTTGACCTTTAGGTTCCTAATATTCTTGATTAAAAATATAAAATCACTATTATGTACATCAAAATCGATATTAATATAGAAGAAATATGAAGACAATCTACTCTTTCATACGTATCTACACGTTGGTACTGCATGAGCCATGACTTGGCACGTTTTAAAATATATTTTTCCATTTTTCTTTTTTACTATAAAAATTAAAAATTAGTATAATTCGTGTTTTGCATAGATATTTTGTTAAGGAAATATTAGAGATTTATGTATGCTGATAAGATATTTTCGTTCCCTATAGGAGCTTTCATTGTAGAAGAAGGATCTTCAATATTAACCGATTGAGACGGTGTCTGTATGGAGGATGTAGAGTTGGAAGTGGTGTGTTCAGAGGTGAAGTTGGTGTTTTCTCGTAAAGCACTTGGTTGATTGGGTTGTTCGTTGGTATCCTCGGTTATCGGGTTACTGAGGGACGAAAAGCTTGCATAGAAAGAGGAAAGCTTAATGGAGCCTCGAGATCCTTGGACATCCCGTGCTACCTGTGTATTTGTATGGGAGTAGTCAGACACACTTCAAACCCCACATCAATCTTATTAGAACAAAAAACAAGATAGATATGGTTACACCCAACGGAAACAAAACTTTAGTATTCCATCGTAAATTAAATATTCCTAGAAGAATCTTCAAATTGTACGCGGAAAAACAATAGCAAATAATTCTTTTTAATTGATGTGATTCAGAATGACGTTGTTGTGTGTTTTAAATCATATGTTATCTGGTCTTGCTGAAACTTTTGATGCCAAACAATAGTGTCCAATTGTTCTTCTCATAGAACAATTCAAATGTCATGTTCATTGAAAACCACTAGTGTTGACAAAAAGTATTTTTAAAGAAGAAGGGACGGGATGTTTTCCTGGAATTTTGAAAATAATTTATGTTTATAAGAACGTGAGAGTTTGATCGCAAATTTTACTTTAAAAAATAACTTATTTACAAGTTTTACCTTTAAAAAAAAAATTATAATAAAGTTTATTCAACAAGATTGTTATTAATTAAATCTTTTAACATTTATTTTTTAGAATCTAGTTTTTTTTATTGTATAGTATAATATAATTTACATTGAGATAGAATGAAGACAAACAACAAGTTATGCCCTCAAATCTTTCTGAATAGCGAATTCGATCCTCTTAAAAACAATATCAAAAGATCTATGAGGCATAACGTTGTCATACAAGACTCCGTTACACCCTCTTGAGAATCAAGTTTTGGTAAAAAAAAATTAAATTTTTCATCAATTATTAATAAAAAGTTTATTTCGACAAAAATCGTGAGACCGCAAATCAACATTAAATAGTTAAACTAAACTAATATACACATTTCAACATATTTTTATTTTCACCTTATATGTACCTTAATTTCATTTTACCAAATTTTTCTTAAATTAGTGTTTTTAAGTTTCCTAGTAGCAATGGCTCTTCTTGGTCGAAAAAACAATATTTAAAGGCTTGTATTTGTTTGGGCCGGCCCAATAAAGATGTTGCTTTTGAAGCCCATTAGCTTATTTTAGTTTTACTTGTTTGGGCCGGCCCAATAAAGATGTTGCTTTTGAAGCCCATTAGCTTATTTTAGGTTGTGATTTTGGATGCGATATTGTTTCACATTGATCCATCGTTAATGTGTGTATAAGATAGGGAGGTGATAAATGAATAAAAAAGAATTTAGAGGAACCAGAGTATAGGGTTCTAATATAAGATAAGCTACTCGGGCTCGGTTCGTATTTGGTTTGTCAAAATTTCGGCTCGATCTCGTTCATTTTTTAAAAACCCATATATAAAAACATTTTAAAGCTTTTATAAAATTTAGGGTCGGTTTGGACTCGACTCACTTATAAATGAGCCAAGCTTGAACATATCGATGCTCGGCTCGTTCGGGTAAAGTTCGGCTCGATCGGCTGAAATAACACTAAATCAACATTATTTTAGCCAAACTACACAAGCTCAGCTCGGGATCGGCTCGTCTAATAGCTCGGCTTGAGTTTGTTCACTTTCTCAACGAACCTAATATATATGAACACATTTTAAAACTCACATAACATTTAGTCTCGACTCGTTTATACAGGCTCGTTCGGCTCGTATAACACCCCTACCAGAGTGTTGTGTCGAATAAAAGAAAAGAATGGAATCAAGAGTTTCGGATTACAAATGAAACAAATAATCCGGGTTCATGGATAACTATAAAATGTATCGATTACCAAAACCCTAAAGATAATATTTGACGACGAAGTATCAGATTGAGCCAAACAATAAAAACCCGAACAAATAACAAACTATGCGGATACCATACTGTTTGTGTTAGGAGCGATTTACTTAAAGTTGAATACGTTCACTTAGAGAGATTTGATTGAGGGGTTTTAGATTACTGATGAAACAAATAATTTGTGTTCATGAATAACTGTAAAATGTATCGAGTATTGAAACACTAAAGATAATACCTGACGATCACGTATCATACTAAGTCAAACGATAACTATCCCAACAAACAGCGAACTACGCGGATATCATACCGTTGGTATGGGAAGCGACTCTAGCCTGTAGACCCCTGACTGAATCTATGAACCGTGAAATTGAATGCATATCAATACAGTACAGGAAAATTGGTGACAAAAGTAAAGGACAAAGGAAGATGTGAATAAGAAAGAAAGTGACAAAGGAGATTAGGGTTAGGAATCTAATCATACAATCCACCATACTCTATGTATGCATGGCTTGTTCCACAAAATATGAGACAATAGTTATACGCCATGTGCAATACTGCAATTGTCTTTCAATTATTCACTCCGCCGATTCGCGGATATGTATAATGTTCTATTCCGATGGTACGAGATTGCGAGACGAAGTTGAAGATTATAATAATATGAGGTGAAATTTATCAATTTTCTTTGATCTTTTATACGAGTTATGGGATTACGAGAATGATTTTTTTTTGCAATGTTTTGGATGGACTATCTTCTACTTTTTATTTTTTTTAATCATATTCAATTTATAAGTTAACATTTTGAGGAAAAAAAAAGTTATTCATACAAAAATTTATGAACATTTAAAAAAATCTATTTTTTTAAAAAAAACTAATAAACGTTAAAAAGGTATATTCTAAAGAATTTATATCTGAAAATCGAAAAACATTTAAACAAAATGAAGTATTGGAACACCATTTGATTTTTTCCCATGATAATCCTATTTCACCTGAGGGTCTACCCTTATTTAGTACAATATATTTCGTTGAAGTAGAATTTGTGATTAACTTATAAGAAATTATTTTGATTAATTATATTAGTGTTTTTTAAAATAGATAATTTTAGTGTTGTGACGTACAATATGATTAACATGAGAACAACACTCTAAAAATCCGGATCTTACTACATATTTTGACAATGCATTAACCGATTAATAATTAAGCGATAATTTTGAAATCTCAATTATTATGTAAAATTAAAATAAGTAAAATTTTAATTTTCTTCTTTAGGATTTTTTTGGACCTATATGAAATGGACCACTTTGCATGGTTTATATAACTTGCATGTTATGCAATTGAATTTTGGATGTTGTGTACATCTACTGCAATTCTTATGATTTAAAGTTCGAATTTATTGAAAGCTTTCTTCTCACTCTCATCCTATTAATGCAAAGATACGTCTCCACAAAATAGTTGAGAAAATAGTTACCAATTTCCATGTTTTAACTTTTTTTTTCCCCGGATATTAAAAGAGAAGAGAAATTGCCTGTACAGTACCCGTCTTCTAGGCTGACTAAACTTTGGTATCCCATCGTTTAAACCATTGAACGGTACCTCATCTATCGAGTCCGACCAAAGATTAGTATTTGGATCACTATTCACATGCTAAGTTAACATATCGGTATTGAATATCAGGGGCAAAATTGTCCACCTACCTTATACATGAAGCTTATAGTAATGCAGATTTTGAACACCGATCTGTTAACTTGACGTGTGAACAGTAATCTAGATACTAATCTTTGGTCGGACTCGATATGTTAGGTACCATTCTGATAGTTTAAAAGACGGGGTACTAAAGTTTAGTCAGCCTAAAAGATGGGTAACTGTTAAGCCAATTTTCTCTAAAAGAGAATACTATTTGACAGACTAATTCAATAATAAACTCAAAAACCAACACAGTTGAGACTTCGATCTAGATCGATCGAAGATAAACAAAACTTTAAAAGATAGAAATGAGACATAAGGGTTAGTGACACAATTCGGGTACAAACCCTAGTTTCGAGATCTCGATAACTCATCAATCAAGCAAAAACCTTATATGAGTTACTCAAAACAAATATAAAATGCGTAGACATGAGCACACAAGCTTCGTAAAACAATGACATGAAATATAAGCAAACATCACACATTTCTCTCGATGAAGAAGTCTAACACATAAACATCATTAAGTTACCGACCCTTTAAAACAAAAATGTTTATGAAATTAGAGAAATTTGTCTAAACAATATCACATATTTTAGACTGACTAAACTTTAATATCTATCGTTTAAACTATTAGAACGGTACCTCATCTATTGAGTCCGAACAAATATCATTATATTAGTAATGGATTATTGTTCACACGTTAAGTTAACAAATCAGTGTTAACTATCAGGGGCAAATTTGTCCACCTACCTTGGATAATAAGACAATCTATCCCCTGATATTTAATACCGATCTGTTAACTTAAAGGGCCCGTTTGATTCAAACTCTGGAAACATAAACGAATTTAGTCCATATATATATATATACATATATCCTTATTCATGAAATTTTATGGAATCATTCCTTGTGGTTTCATGCAAAATGCACTTGCTTCCCCACATTTTGTTTCCCTAAATGTATCAAAATTAATCAAATTCTACTCCAATTACTTCAAACCACAAGAAATAATTGCAAAAACCTTCATGAACAAGTGTAAACGTATATACTAGATTCGTTTCCATTTCGTTTTCGATTTCGGAGTTAAAACCAAACGACCCAAAGCGTAAACATTAATCCAGACATTAATCTTTGGTCGAGCTTAATAGGTGAGGTACCGTTCTAATAATTTAAATGATATAACATTAATATTTAGACGGTCTAAAAAAATGAGATACTATTTAGCCAAATTTTCCAATAAAATTATAGTAAAATGAATCCTTTATTTTACAAAAATAAAATAAAATGTGAAGATGTGTGTAAGGCTTGGGCTTCAATTCCCTGCAGCCTCGTCTCAGAGAATCCGTGTTCCCGTCGGTCAAAGGTCAACGTTGAGTTTCCGTCAGGAATCCGATGATCGCGTTTCATTCGGCGTTAAATTGGCGCCATGCTTGTTGCGGGACCCGCGACCAACTGTCACTTGTAAGAGGTACCCGGGGCCCACTTGCAATTTCCTTTTCCCATTTCCTATCACTAAATGAAACACATATTTCCATAATTGCCCTTACTTATATTCTAAATAATATATTATTTTAACTTACATTTTAAGAATCGACGATTTAAAGATAACTAATAAATCATTTTTAATCCTTTTTTTTCCCACTGTAATCTTCAAACTGAAAAAAAAAAATGACACAATGAATTTATTACCACCACTTCTTATTCATAAATGTTAGATCAACTTTGAGTGTCCTTCAAGGGCCCGTTTGGTTCCAACTCCAAAAACGAAAATGGAATGAAAACGAATTTAATTCACATGTATATCGTTATTCATATGAAATCATTCGGGCTTGTTTGGTGAGTGGTGATTATGAAGATGAAATGAAGATTATTAGATTATGGGGATGAAATTGAGAGATTTTTTTCATCCTCTATGAGGTAGATTATATAGATTATGGGAATGAACGGGACCCTTGTGATTTTATGCAGATGCACTTGCTTTCCTACATTGTGTTTCTCTATAGGGTATCAAAAGTAATCAAATTCTACTTCAACTACTTCAAATTATAAGAAATGATTCCAAAAACTTTCATGAAAAATGATGTACGTATCAACTAGATTCGTTTTCATTCCGTTATCAATTTCGAAGTTAAAACCAAACGAGTTCTAAATGTTGTAAAACAAATAGCCCGTTTAAATCGATATTCAAATCATTAGCCTAAATATAGCACTACAAACTGACAATCATGGTAAGACTAACCAATAAATTGGTGGATTACAACAAAAAATGAACCTCATTCACTTCAAGGGCCCCATTCTCAACAACCTCCTTCAATCCTCCTCCCACAAATGCATTTCTTCATAAGGGTAATATGGTCATTTGTTCAATACTATTTTACATACGAAAAAAGCTATATACACGGCTTTCGTTTTACTAATGGACGGAAAAATTCGCAATCTGACAAACATTGAACACAAGCTGCTACAATCGACGCTTCAAAAAATTTACAAGTCAATCCCGGAGGTTGAACAATTGAACATCGGGTAAATAACACGGACTTTTACCTAAGAGACTTATTTTAATCACATTTATGTCACAATCTAACTTTCTCCAGGTTACTTATAAAAGTGTTATCTACTTATTTAATGTAGTTTTATTTTAATATTACTAATAAATCCTCAATCTACTAATAATATTACCTTTTTATTACTGAAAAAAGCAAAAAAAAAATAAAAGGGAAAAACAGAGTACCCTGTTTTCATAGAGAAGGAAAGCCAGGCTGCCACCACAAGAATCCAGCCCACACTCTGCTCTCTTTTTGCTTCCTCTTCCCCCACAAATCTCTCTCTCAATTGCTTGATCCACCAATTTCAATCAGTACCCATATCCCCAAAACCTCAAATTCCACCCATGTGCAGCTGAAACCCTCGATTTCTCCCCCAAAAAATGAATACCCAAACTTGGTTTCACTTCACTCTCTTCCTCCTCATCGCCGTCGCCGGCGTTGGAGCTTCATCAACACCCATGAACTGCTCCGACACTGGCCGAATCTGTAGCTCTTTCATCGCATTCCAAGCTAATTATACAAACTCCACCACTCTTCCACTTCTCCAAAGCATGTTTGATGTTCTGCAAGACGACATCGCCGTCGATAATAGCTTTGTCTACATCAAGAAAAACTGCTCTTGCGATTCTAAATTGAAAGTTTATCTTACAAGTACGACGTTTACTGTAAGAGAAGATAGTGATTTCGGCGATGGGTCTGTCTATGATTTGGTGAGCCGAGCTTATCAGGGTTTGGCTTATTTACCTGATGGAGATAACTCGACCCGGACCCGGAAAGCTCGGGTTGGGGCTGTGGTTTCTGTTAGGTTGCTTTGTGGGTGCTCAAGTGGATTGTGGAATTATCTTCTGAGTTATGTGATGAGAGATCAGGATTCAGTTGGGTCTTTAGCGAGTAGGTTTGGAGTGAGTATGGATAGTATTGAGCAGGTTAATGGGATCTCTGATCCGGATAATTTCACTTCTCGGTCGGTTTATTACATTCCACTGAATTCAGGTACGTTGGTCAGTTTTGAATTGATTTGATCACGATCCTCTTTTATTAGATCTTGTGTCTTCTTTCTTAGTTTGGTATGGAATGAACAGTGGATTGATACCAATTGAGGCATGGAGATGATGATGAATATGGTTGTTTTCTAAAGTTTAAGATTTGTTCAGCTTATGTTCAGTTTATGTTTCTGTTGATATCAGTATATGGTAATACTAAATTACTAATTACAGTGTGCTGTGTTGGTGTATCTTGTGATCATTGGACTAAGGGTTAATTTGAAATGGTGGTTGTGTTTGAAAGTATCTTCTTTCTTTGAAATTCCATTGCAAAGAGAGGTTCTTTGATGTTATAGTGCATTTAGCTTATGCTGTTTCTTTATTCTGTTGAAACCCATAGCTTATTCCTAGCAAAAAGTGAGAATTAGGAGAGATCTTGCATAGGACTTTTTAGTAGTAATAAACTTTTTTGCTTTTCAAATTCTTTCTAGATGCATTTTGAAGCTAAGCATATTACTTGGAAATGGTTAAAGCAGATGAGGGCTTTGCTTTGCTTATTTAATTGACTGAATGGTTTTGGAAATGGTAAAAGGATGTAATTTGCAACGAAAATCACGTATTCTAGTGCTGCATATGGGATGGTTGTTTATGTAGTGGTGTTGTTGGACAGCATTTTGTGCTTGCATTTTTTGAATTTTTTTTTGGCAATTTAGGCACAATGGGATGTCCTCTAGAGAGGTCTGGACATCATGTACTGTGGGAGCTAAATCTTATTGAAGTTTCTATTGTTGACACTAATTTGAATATTAGTTGCTTTTTTACTTGTGTTTGACAATCTTTAGTATTCTATTGATGTAATTATTTTGATCGTTTCCCAGTCCCTGGTGATCCGTATCCTGTGAAGAATATGACTATTGTTCCTACGCCAGCTCCCAGTTCTCCGTCTGATAATATCTCAGGTATGGACGGAATATCCTGCAAACTTCATGGACATTAGTAGCTTTTAGTCTATAATAAGATAGAGGCTGCTTCATTTAGCTGGTCTATTTAAGTGCAAAACTTGGGATAGCAAGAAGTTACACACTTGAACTTGTAGTTGAGCTCATCATCAATTGTCTTAGGGACAGTCGGTTGAATCGTAGTTTGTCCAAAACTCTGAAGTGTAACTGTAGTGGCAAATCGAAAGAATTTTCAGAACAGTTAACGGTACCATTTGCTTTAAACATTATTAGATTGGTTAAACATGGATTCATTATTAATACCTAGATTTTTTGTTACATTCTCTTTGGAGACTCCTATGATTTCTTACGCTCGTGTTTCATATAGTCATATGCCTGCTAGTGTGCAGACTTTGAAAGAGTTATTATCAGTATTATATTTGGTGTGGGTCAGATGTACCTCAGTCTTGTAAAAGTGTACAATGGTCACCATATTTTGCAGAATCTGAATCAGGCCACAAGGGTCATGTGCCATATATATGGATCATAGGTGGTGGTGGAATTGTGCTTTTGATACTTGTAATTGTGATCATTTGTGCTTCATTGAGAGCATCGGCGTGCTGTTCAAAGGCACGAGGGAGTGATGGAAAGGACCTTGATGAAAGAAATACTCACAAATTTGAAATTTTACGGAATGCCAGTTTTTGTTGTGCTTCTGGAAGGGATATCGGCTCCAAGTCCGGTGATTGGAAGCCGAGCAATAGTGAGACCACGGACCTTCAGATAAATGTCCCCCAAGGTACCTTTCATTATTAAGTATTAAATCTGCTAACCAAACAAGGTATATCTTCAGCTGTCTTTCACTAAACAGAAGGCAAAAATTTTCTGAAGACAAGCCCTACTATTGCTTAATGTTTGTTTTTCAAGTATGAAGAATCTGAATTATGATCTGATGATCTCCCACCCTCTTTACTTACAGCTATTGGGAATGATGTATTTGAACTCGAGAAGCCGATGGTTTTTACCTATGAAGATGTTCTTACCGCAACTGATAGCTTTTCTGAAACAAACCTACTAGGCCACGGAACATATGGTTCCGTATACTACGGTGTCCTTCATGAGCAGGTTGGAGATTTTTTTGTGAACCAAAAATGGAATTTATTTTCCTTTCTGATAAATTGGATCACTTTATACTCTTCGATTCGTGTACTTAAAAATCTCTTTTCATAGGAAGTAGCTATTAAACGAATGACTGCCACAAAGACTAAAGAATTTATGGCAGAGATGAAAGTTCTATGCAAGGTTCACCATGCAAATTTGGTAAGACTTTTTACAGTCTTAAATCTTAACTGATTTTTAAAGATGCTCCTAAATTCTATGTATGATTTTAGAAATACTCGGCTCCTTTTTAATCTTGTTGTTGCATTGTCTGGCAGTATTCTCATTTATACCTTTTGTTGTTCTATGTTTTTGAAGGTGGAGTTGCTTGGGTATGCTGCTACGAGTGATGAGCTCTTTCTTATTTATGAGTATGCACAAAAAGGTTCACTTAGAAGCCATTTGCATGATCCTCATAACAAGGGTAAGCCTATATCTTCGGTATATTTCCTTAGAATAAAATTCCATATGCTCCCGCTATCAAGTATAAAAATGTAAATCTTTCACTTTTAAGTGTCAAAGCTTAAAACTTTCTTGTCTGTAAAGCACACATGTTTTCGGTTGAGAATATACGTTTCACAACGTTAGATACTCAATAGCAGTGGCATTTGCCGGGAAAGTATTTGTGATAGCTCATTCTCTGGTTCTGGATTTGAATAGGTCATACATCCCTTTCTTGGATAATGAGAGTTCAGATTGCTCTCGATGCTGCTAGAGGTTTAGAATACATTCATGAGCACACTAAAACACACTATGTCCATCGAGACATCAAATCAAGCAACATCTTACTTGATGGGGCTTTTAGAGCAAAGGTCAGAGCCATCTCCCTGGTCATTTCTTGATTTCCAAGCACATCCTAGCATTCGAGTTTTTCCCTTTGAGAAGGTATCTAATGAATGTCTTTCTTTTGAGTACAGATTTCAGACTTTGGACTGTCAAAGCTAGTTGGAACAGCTGGTGACGCTGAATCTTCCGCGACTAGAGTAGTCGGAACCTATGGATACTTGGCTCCCGAGTAAGAGAATCTATCATTTGGTTGTGTTTCTTTCACATTTGGTTTGCAATTGAAGCTAATATCTCATTTATACTTAGGTACTTGAGTGAAGGCCGTGCCTCTAGTAGAAGCGACGTTTATGCATTTGGGGTCGTTCTTTTCGAGATAGTATCCGGGAAAGAGGCCGTAATACGAACCGAGGGCGTGGCCAAGAATTTGGAAAGACGGTCTCTTGTATCAATTGTAAGTTTCTCTACAACCTTTGTTGTAATCTCATCACAGTTTGATAAATGAAATCATATTATATCAACATTCATATAAAATGCAGATGTTGACAGTTCTAAGGAATGTACCCGACTCCATGAGCACGTCGAACATGAAAGACTACATCGATCCGAATTTGATGGACTTGTACCCGCACGATTGCGTATTCAAAGTAATACCAGCTCCTTCATGCTTCACCACAAAATTCTGCTAATCATTTAACATGCCATTATGTTTCCGTTTTCTCAGGTGGCGATGCTGGCTAAGCAATGCGTAGAAGACGACCCCATTCTCCGGCCAGACATGAAGCAAGTTGTGATCTCGCTTTCGCAGATCCTGCTGTCGTCGGTAGAGTGGGAAGCTACCCTTGCCGGGAACAGCCAAGTATTTAGCGGCCTTGTCCAAGGAAGATGAAAACGCGTCATATTCCGTGATATTGTCACCGGTTAGCAAGTCTTTTCGAGTTTACACTTGTGCTTCTGATACTTGCATTGTATGCTTGTTGTGTGTATAGTGTAGCAAAGTCACGTTTTAGTTGGATTCTTACATTCTTTGGATATTCATGTATGCCTCATAGGAAATTTTTGTTATTTTGTATGTATTAATTGCTGAGTGAATCCGGATATCCGGTTTTTCCGCGGAGAGAGCCCGTATTTTCAGTTGAACAAGCATTCACTCTCTTCGTGTTGCATCTCATATTTGTTTCAGGGGCGTGTTTGACAAACATTCGTGACTCGTAATCAGTCGAGTTGAAAGGAAAAGATCGAGGGCGTGTTTGACAATCATTCGTGACTCGTAATCAGTCGAGTTGAAAAGAAAAGATCGAGGGCGTGTTTTTCGTGTCAAGCGGTAGTAAGATGAATTCAACAAGTTCATCCGAACACAAAACCATCAATGCAGTAAGATCACATGGTAAAGGCAGCTAGCACACGACGCGGGGGAGTATAGGGACGACGAGAGTGCTGGACGGCCCAGTTATCGAGCATGAGTACGTCGCCCTGCTTCCATGGAAACGCGACACACTCTTCCTCAAGGATCGCCTTGCAATCATTCACGAAATCGGGAGGTATAGGGGTCTTGTCTCCTAATCCAACCGCCTTACCCGCTTCGTTCCTCGCATCAACATAGCTGGCTAGGGCTGCCACTAGACTATTGAACCATATCCTACGCTCTCCGGGCCGAGTCTTGTCTATCTTGATCCCTGGGACAGGACCCATTACGACTCTCACTCCGCATTCAAGCCATTCTAGCTTCCAACCTATCTTGGCCGCCCTGCCGAGCACCATAAGAACTTCGAGTTATAAGTTTATGATCAATCTTGTAACACAAAACTACGAGTATATATATATATATATACAACATACTTTTGTTCAGCAATGATCTTATCATCGGTGGAGAAAGTCGATTTCCAACTGCGACCGATGAACGACGAGTGGTCGGTCTCATCAGCCAGCACCTTGTAGTAGATCAGGCCGTGTTCCTCGAGACGTTCGAGGAAATCCGAGTGCTTTTCCTTCAACCTTTCGAATACAACGTGCCCGAGAACGATCGGGGTCTCCCCTTGGCTACCCGGCTCGATCTCGCAGTAGAAGAAGGCCTTGGATGGGTGATCATTGATCTGCATTTTGTACATACAATGACAATCTAGTATTAATTGCTCAATCTTGTTTACGTACCATCTCCTCATCAAAGAAAAAACATATATATTTTGACATGAATCTATTATACTTACTAAAACATAGCACGGGTCGATGACGTGGCGCACTGTGGACGTAGGATTAGATTAGAGAAGTATACAAAACAAAAGCACGTAAAAAAAACCTATTTCACAATATTCTTTCTCATTTTTTTCAAAACCCGCATAAGGTGCGGGTATTATACTAGTTATAAGTAAATTTGTAACAAGCTTCCATTGGTACATATTACTTATGTAATAAAAATAAATAATATTCCACTAACCCATTAATAATATTAATAATCACAGATTCTCTTTGGTGCTCCACTAATCAATCTTAGAAACATAAATAATATTTCATTGACCCATCAACTATAATTGCACATGCATGTTTGTTATACCAAGAGATTAGGCATCTTTTTTGGTGCATATATTGATCAAATTAAATAATATTTTACTAACATTTTAAATCTAATCAACAATTCATACTTTATAATTATATATTCCTCTCCTATACACAATTTGTGCATTTTTAATGTAAAAAATAAAAAAAATATTCAAACTTTTGTAAATCAATGAAATCTTAACTCATTGTATCATAAAATCTATCGACCCATGCATCTTAAGAAATCCTAATTTCTTTGATATATATACATAGGGGTGACTCCCATGTAAACAATTCTAATAATATAAAATGAGAACAACCTCGATCCGTTAGATCGTTAAATAGATGACTGAGATCAAACGATATTAAAAGAAAAAAAATCGTGTTATTAATGGAAGAAATATTCGCCGAACCTGACTCTATATATTCGGCGCTATAGTCACATATATTCGGTGTTTACATGTTCACATTGTCAGAATTTATATATATATATATATATAGAGAGAGTATAGATCCTATGAGAACACCCCCTAACATGAGATGAGAACAGATTCGTAATTATTATCAGTTTTGTTATGAATGTGTCATATCGTTTAATGTATTATTCGTAGTTATTGTTGGTTGAGTGGATTATTCGTAGTTATTGTTGGATTCCTAATTATTATTATTCGTAGTTATTATTATTTTTGATATCTACTCTAAATCTCAACCCTTAATACTCACATCCAACGGTGTACGATTATTCTCATGTTTCTCACGTTATGGGTGTTCTCATGGAAACCACACCCTATATATATATAAAACTACGGATGAATAAAAAATGAAACTAAAACGAATAAGATTGAACTAAAATGGAAGAAATGAAAAGAGAATTTACGTACGTAAGCCATCTCGTTGTGGAACTGAAGGGTGAGGTCGGAAGGTCCATCGTTAGAAGTGAAAATCCGGCCAACCACATGAGTCCTCGGAGCTCCTCCGGCCATGAACGGAACTTCCTCGTATCCAAATCCCTCTACGACGTCGTTGAATTCCGAAGCAGTCGGGTTTTGGAATCCTCGGAAGAGCACGGCTCCGGTTTCCCGGAGCCGCTCCTCCAACCAGGGTTTGTGGGCCCGGATGATCTCCGCTAAGTTTGCCGCCGAAGAGGATTCCGGCGAGAGAACCAGCGGGAACGGTACCCCGTTGACCGACTTTTGTTGGGGGATGTTGACTTCCTTTAACGGCGTCGTTTCAGACTTTCCTGTCGTTGCCGATCCCATCGCGAGAAAGTTGGAGCTCTATGGACTACGGCTATGTATATATATACACACATTAGGCATGAACTCATGATTGAACATTAAGAAAATTGCATAGTATGTTCTGAACTTTGGTTTATTGTAATTTGTAACCCAATCTTTATAAAGTGCACAAACTAATGCACATGTACCGATTGACATTAGTTGTAAAGGTGTAAATCATCTATTTATATAATAAGCTAACTTAGAATTTGTTTTTATAATCAACGTGTGATACTCGTTACAAAAGGTTGTTAAAGTTCGACACAAATAAACTACGTAATAAGGGTGTTGTAGTTGTACGTAAAATGTATTAGAAGTCCATTTTACTTTTATTTATTTTTATAATGAAAATATTTCTCAAATTTATCAAACTAAAGAGGATGAAAACATTAAGAGATTATTTAATTTCGATGTAAAATGTTTTTTTTTTATTTATTATACATTAAAATTAATATCTGACATTAATATTAATTAATTTTATTTCAACTATCTTAAACACCGATTTTAAAATTTTTGATGAAAAAGTATATAAATATGAACTAAATTCATTTTTGAAGATGACAACCAACATCAAAATCAATGAACCCATGCACGCTCTTTCCTCTAGCGGCCGTACAACTCCATTATTAAACTGAAATGTAAAGAAAAACCCGCACGATTATTGTGCAGGTAATTACATCAAACAAATGAAAGCATCATTCAATTTTTTATTTTGTACATGAAAAGTCATTTGGGGCACTAGATAGAAAGCCTAGTGGCCTGATAGGTCATCTACGACAGACAATAATGAAATGTGGTACCACAGATCAGGGCCTAGTCCTCGTTATTGGCCCCGAAAGGTATCAAAACGGATGAGCTCTTCAATCGCTTGAGGAATATCAGTATTGACAATGGGGTGTAACGGACCTAGGGCAGCAAGAGCATCGGCCACAATGTTGACTTCCATGAAAATATGCTTGACCCGGACTTTCTCGAACGACCGTAAATGAAACAAAATGTCACTTATAAAAATTCCTGCTTCCATGGTCACATGGTGGTTTCCAGATTCCCTTGACATAGTTGATCATATTGAGATTATCTCCCTCGATCTCGATCTTTCGCAATCCAAGTTCTTTTAACTTTAGAAGACCCTTTAGGAGAGCATGCGATTATGTTTCAAAGACTAATAGTTTTAAAAGCCTTCCATACTTTATGGATATGACTTTGGTATTGTGATCTCGTACGATGAATCCAAAAGCGGATGATCCATTAGCCGTTCTAGATCCATCAAAATTGATTTTCACAAAGTCATTTGGTGGTTCTCATTTATATTTTTTCTTTTCCTCCTACTATGTTGTATTTTCTTGGTAGTGTAGTCGTTATCTTCTTCATTATTGACTTCCACCCATCTTTTGGTATGGAATAATATAAATTCTATAATGTTATTCTTTTCAAAAAAATTTCCATGTTATTTAAAATTACATGGTTCCTGAAGTATCATATACTCCACCAAGTGAAGAAAACCGTACTTAGTTCTTCCCACTCAAAGCCGACTCTCGGTTGGTTTAGAGTCTCACATGGGCGGTATGGGTTCCAATTGACAAACCCTCTATCTATGGCTCGTCAAGAAGAGATTTGCAAATTCAAGAACTCCGGTATCTTTCAAAGATCCAAATTCATCACCACCATCATCTCACATTTTAGATCGCCCTTTTGCATATTCCTTGGTGTTCCTTGATAAAAGGCGGAGATTATTATGAACAAAGACCAAATATTCTGCAAGCTTTGGAGTTCACTTATTCCTCTTCAAAGAATGAATAAAAGAATAAGTACTCCAATTTCTTTCACAACAACAAGAAGTAAGTTGATTAAGAAATCTCATAGTTAAGGTTTCAAGAAGTGGTGTTGAGGATCCATATGATCCCCACCATTTTATCGGGTCATCCTTCTAAAAAGCATTTAAATCACAAAATGGATTCAATTCAAGAGAAAATTCAGCATACTCATCCACAACTTTATCATAATCATCGAGATCTGGATAGAGCCTGAAAACATTACTTTCTTTCCACTAAGATCTCATTATCTCTAGGTGGAGCCAATCTAGCCGGTTTTTTATCAAACCATTCTCTGCTATGATACCTATAAGCAAAAAAAATAAGTGTAATATACTAATTACAATGTGATAGCATGATAAAACCAAGATAATATTTATAAATTGGAAATAGATTATGATATGGGGTGAAGAGAATGTTCTAAACAATGAATGTGTGTTACTCTTTGCCCAACAAGCAGCAATAATGCAATGCACTACAACCATGTTAGTGTCATAAGTCCTAATCACTTCATATATGGGAGTTGTAATAGCTAGAATCTAATCCACCTTTACCCACCACTCCTCATCTAATATTGTGTCTCTTACACATTTTGCCTTTATCTTGAGTATCCTCCCGATATGAAGTCCATTGATCACAAACAACCATGTTTTCCAATGCATTCTTAATGCGTCTAAATCTCTTAAGCATTATAACAATTGAAACAAACCGAGTTTCGGCAACAAAATGCAACTTCAAAGAACTAAACCGGCTATAAATAGACAATCTCATTCCATGGTTCATGATGAAGTTCTTTATTTGGACAACATCATTGTGAATTTTTGTGATTCAATGACATTCAACATATGTATCTAGATTATTCTCTACATTCTTTGTAGCACATATATTCTTAAAAACAAGATTAAGAGTACGAACAACACAAGGTGTACAATAGATGTGAGGATAAATAACTTCAATGATTTCTCTAGCTCCGATCCCTTGCAATTTCTAGCATTATCAGTCACAACTTGAACCAAATTTTAATTTCCAACTTCATCATGTACCTCTTTCATCAGATTAGACATGAACGGTTTATCCTGAACCTCATCTACATAATTCACAGCTTTAATAAACATTGGACCCATCTCAGAATAAACCACAAAGTTGATCAAAGACCTCCTTTGTGGATCACTCCACCCATCAATGACTATGGTGACTCCTTTTGTTGGCCAACCGTCTCTAATTGGTTGTAACTGCCATCTCAAAATAAACCACAAAGTTAGCAGATATTTTCGAGTTTACACTTGTGCTTCCGATACTTGCAGTGTATGCTTGTTGTGTATAGTGTAACAAAGTCATGTTTAGTTGGATTCTTACATTCTTTGGATATTCGTATGCCTCATATGAGGTTTTTTGTTATTTTGTATGTATTAATTGCCAAGTGAATCTGGATATCCGGTTTTTCCGCGGAGAGAGCCCGTTTTCAATTAAACAAGCATTCACTTTTCTTGTTGCATCTCATATTCGTGTTAGGGACATGCTTGACAAACGTTCATGACTCGTAATTAGTCGAGTTGAAAGGAAAAGATCAAGGGCGTGTTTGACAATCATTCTTGACTCGTAATCAGTCGAGTTGAAAAGAAAAGATCGAGGGCGTGTTTTCCGTGTCAGGCGGTAGTAAGATGAATTCAACAAGTGCATTTCGAATACAAAACCATCAATGAAGTATAACTTCGATCCCTATAGTAAGCTCACATGGTAAAGGCAACTAGCACACGACGCGGGGGAGTATATGGACGACGAGAGTGCTGGACGACCCAATTATCAAGCATGAGTACGTCGCCTTGCTTCCACGGGAACACGACACACTCTTCCTCAAGGATCGCCTTGCAATCATTCACGAACTCGAGTGGTATAGGGGTCCCGTCTCCTAGTTCAACCACCTTCCCCGCCTCGTTTCTCACATCAACATAGTGGGCTAGGGCTGCTACTAGACTATTGAACCATATCCTACGCTCTTCGGGCCGAGTCTTGTCTATCTTGATCCCCGGGACAGGACCCATTACGACCCTCACTCCGCTTTCAAGCCATTCTAGCTTCCAACCTACCTTTGCCGCCCTGCCGCGCACCATAAGAAGTTCGAGTTATAAGTTCAAGATCCATCTTGTAACACAAAAATTACTAGAGTATATATATATGTATACACACACGCGCAACATACTTTTGTTCAGCAATGATCTTAGGCTGAATTTGCAATGTAGGCCTTTTATAATGTACAGTTTGGATTTTGGGTCTCTCATAATTTCATTTAGAAAATGGGCTCCTATTGTAGAAAAAATCAGAAAAGTAAGGGACATAGGTATCTAGACTGATTTGATGGGTGACATGTAAAAAAAATCAGAAATAGACCAATCAATTTAGCCAGCCCATCTTCTTCCCTCCATTGTCCCTTCTTCTTCCCTCCTTTCAAACGTAAATTTATATCTGGGTATTCATATGCAGCTCTTTTCTTCTTCCCATTGAAACGCAGGAATCTGGACTGCTTGTTGAGCTTCTTCTTCACCGAAATCTGGACTGCTTACATATCCCTATTCTATTTCTGGGTAAGCAGTGTTTGTTCCTATTTCTGGGTAATCTCAAACTTCCTGGGTAATGTATTTGTGGGTAATCTGAAACTTCTCATATTTTATTTTTGTGAATCTAAAACACTGAAACTTCCTGTTCTATTTGTGGGTAAGCAGTGCTTGTTTACATTTTCTATTTGTTGGTAAGCAGTGTTTGTTTGTATCCATGGATAATCTCCAACTTGTCATCTTCCTGGGTAATGTATTTCGGGGTAAGCTGAAACTTCTCATCTTCCTGGGTAATGTATTTCGGGGTAATCTAAACCAGTCAAACTTCCTGGGTAATGTCAAATTTCTTGGGTAATCTATTTTTGGTAATCTCAAAATTCCTGGGTAATGTATTTCGGGATAATCTAAAACTTTTCATCTTCCTGGGTAATGTCAAACTTCTTGGGTATCCATATACTCCAACACTAATATACACATATCTATGTAATCTAAATAACTGAACTTGGGTAAACATACAATTGGGTAAGCACATATCCATATACTCCAACACTAATATACACATATCCATATCCATATAATCTAAATAATTGGAATTGGGTAAGCACGTATCATATACTCCAACAGAAATTCATATAATCTAAATAAGTGAACATTATCATACCCAAAAAGTAACTACGTATGCATACAATTGGGTAACCCTAGTATCAGCGGAAACCCTAGCTTCATCCGCCATCGAAGTCTCGCCGGCCATCCTACGCTCTTCTGCTTCAATAACAACATGTGTAAATCCTAGACTGTAAGAGGGCGCCGGAATCTGAGCAGAAAAGGAAGGGAGATCCGCCATTAAAACAACGTTCCCAAGCGATTTCAGGGGAGGAAGAAGAGGGCAAAGAAAGGAGAAGTGGGCGCGATTTGAGTAAGGTTGAAGAATAGGGCGCAAATGAAGGGGAAGTGGGCGCCGCCTTTAGCGGACGAAGAAGGAGTGCGCCGGCTTCAGAAGAAGTGCGCCGGCTTCACCGGAGGGAGAGGGTAAAGAAAGGAGAAGTGGGCGCCGGCTTTGTGGTACCAGTGGCGTAGCCCCTCCTCGTGTCAACCTTGACGGCGAAACCTTAGATCTCTCGCTTGCCCTTCTCCCGCTCGAAGGAAACCCTATATCTCTCGCTCACCCTTTGGTGTCGGTTTGGTGGCCAAATGTCCTGGCGGCGAAACAGTGCTCCCTGTCGTTGAAACTCCGGCGGATCTCTGTTTCATCCTCTATTTCTCCTTCTTCTCTTTCGTTCCTTTCTAGATCTGTTTTCTCTCTCTTTACAAAGAGAATGAATGTTTTCTCTTTCTTCTCTGCAAATAATACCAACAGTCATTTAATATTCAATTTTTTTGACAGCCCATCCATCCATCCATCTTTTCTTGGGAGGCCCACAAATACAGCTATTAATTTTTTTGCAAGCCTAAATTATACTAGGAGCCCACTTTACAAAAGTAAAATTTTAGGAGCCCTATTTCCCTCATTTATTCATGATCTTATCATCTGTGGCGAAAGTCGATTTCCAACCACGACCAATGAACGACGAGTGGTCAGCCTCATGAACCAACACCTTGTAGTAGATCAGGCCGTGTTTCTCGAGACGTTCAAGGAAATCCGAGTGCTTTTCCTTCAACCTTTCGAACACAACGTGCCCGAGAATGATTGGGGTCTCCCCTTGGCTACCCGGCTCGATCTCGCAGTAGAAGAAGGCCTTGGATGGGTGATCACTGATCTGCATTTTGTACATACAATCTAGTATTGATTGCTCAATCTTGTTTACGTATCATCTCCTCACCAAATAAATAACATATATATTTACGTGAGTTATAAGTACATTTGTAGCAAGCTTCCATTGGTACTTAGTTATGCAATAAAAATAAATATTATTCCATTAACAATAATAACAATAATAGTTTTTCCTTTTGATCTGCATTTGGTTTTTAAATGCATCAAGTCCTTTCCAAAAGGTACTTCTTGCGGTAGAGATGGTTTGAGGGCACAACACATCTTAGACGCTATGTGTGGTGAGGGTTCTTCTGTTGCCACGGGTCTTTTGAGAGCGATCACCTCAGTGGTTAATCTGTGGTTGGGTGGCAGGTGTCCCCTGAGTTTGGCCGAGTTTGTGGCTTCGGCTCCTCTCACGCCGCTGCTGAAGCCTGACAATGGGATTCGACCCATTGCAGTTGGTACTATATGGAGACGGTTGGTATCTAAAGTTGCTATGAAGGGTGTGTGTAAGGACATGAGAGGATATTTGGGAGATCTCCAGTTTGGAGTTGGTGTTTCAGGTGGTGCAGAAGCTATTCTACATAGTGTTAATATAGTTCTGAGTGATCGCTATGCCGATGGTTCTTTAGCTATGTTGACAGTGGATTTTTCCAATGCCTTCAACTTGGTTGATAGGACTATTTTGCTTAGGGAGGTTAGAGAGAGATGCCCGTCTATCTCATTATGGGTTGATTTCTTGTATGGTCAGGCCGCCCGGTTGTACATTGGAGATAGATTTATCTGGTCGGCTACTGGTGTGCAACAAGGAGACCCTTTGGGGCCCCTCCTCTTCTCTCTTGTCTTGCACCCACTTTTGCATAGGATCAGAGACAATTGCAAGCCTATTCTACATGCTTGGTATCTTGATGATGGCACCATTATTGGTCGGTCTGAGGAGGTGGCTAGAGCTCTTGATATCATTCGTAAGTTTGGCCCGGATTTAGGCCTCATGCTGAATGTTCGTAAAACTGAGCTCTTTTGGCCTTCATGCGATGGGTCGAAAGTTAGAGATGGACTATTTCCACATGACATTGCAAGACCGGCGTTGGGAGTTAAGTTGCTAGGTGGGGCCGTGAGTAGAGATGAGGAGTTTGTTAGAGAGCTTGTCATGAAGAGAGCTGTTAAGGCGGTTGAGTTGATGCATCTTCTTCCACAGTTGAGAGATCCTCAGAGTGAGCTTCTTCTGCTTCGTTCTTGTATGGGTGTTGCTAAGATGTATTTTGGCCTTAGGACTTGTCATCCGGAGCATTGGGAGTGTGCAGCAGCTTATTTTGATGTTGGGCTCCGTAGATCAGTTGAGGATATTGTGGTTTGTGGGGCCCGTTTTTTGGAGATATTCAGTGGCGACTGGCTTCTTTGCCTATTCGATTTGGGGGGCTTGGTTTATATTCTGCTATGGAGACGTCTTCCTTTGCTTTTGTTGCCTCTAGGGCCCAGTCTTGGGAGCTTCAAAACCACATTTTGCGGGACAGTGGAGTTATAGAAATGGGCTCTGAGTTTTATGGAGCTTTGGGCAATCTTCAGACTTCTATTCCTGGTTTCGATCTTTCTGTCTTTACTGTTAAGAACACCGTCCCCCCTAAAGCCCAACATGCTTTGGAGAGTGCTTTTTTCAGTAAGACCGTGCAGGAGGTGGAAGTTACTTTTGATTTGACCCTTAGACAAAAAGCGGTTTTCAAGTGTCTTCAATCCACACATAGCCAAGATTTCCTTCTTGCCATACCCATTGATGGACTTGGGAAATGTATGTCCCCGATTGAGTATCGTTCGGTTCTTAAGTATCGCCTTATGATTCCTCTATACCCGGTTGATGAGATTTGTCCTATGCCCAATTGCCGGAGGATTCTAGATTCTTTTGGGGAGCATGCAGTTCATTGTAAAGAGCTTCCTGGCTTCAAATATAGGCATGATTTGGTCCGTGATGTGTTGTGTGATGTGTTTAGGAGGGTGGGGGTTTCGGTTAAGAAGGAGGCGCCTGTGTCCTTCTTGACTGACCCACGTGAAGGAAGATCCACCTTGAGGCCGGCGGATGTCTTGGTGTTTGGATGGGCGGGTGGAAAGCATGCTTGTATCGATTTGACTGGAGTTTCCCCACTTGTTTGTTTGGGTAGTGGGCCTTTTGTGGTGGGTAAGGCGGCGCTTAGTGCGGCTTCTGCTAAGGTGACCAAACATGAGAAAGCTTGTATTGAAAATCAACATGTGTTTCTTCCGTTCGCTTTTGACACCTTTGGTTTCCTTGCGCCCGATGCTATTGAAGTTCTCAAGAGGGTGCAACGGGTTTTGCATGGAAACGTTATGTCTCCTAGGTCGTCTCATGTTGTTTTTAGGAGAATCGGATTTGCTATTCAGAAAGGTTTGGCGGCACAACTTGTTGCCCGTCTTCCTTCTAGTTCGATGTAAATTTGGGTTCATGGAATAATATAAGAAAAAGTTACTGTAAAATTTCTATAAGTTTTAAAATTCCTGTTATTTGTTTTCGCTTTATACCCATTTTTAATATATTATATTAAAATTTATTATAAAATAATTAAAATATATAAAATAAATTTAAACTCATTATGACCTAATTACATTTTAATCTAATAAATTTATAATAAAAATATTTTTTTAATTAAGAAAGTAATGAAAATTAAGATAAATTTTATTTTGAACTAAAATAAATTTATTTAATTATTTTTAATTTAAAATAAAATATATAAAACTAAATAAAAAATAAACTTTTGAGTTCAGAAAGTTAAACATATAGTAATTAATTTTAAGTTAATTTTCTATAATTCATTTTAAATTAAAAATAAAAATATTATTATTTTTTCTTTTTTAATTTTTAATTTTTTATAATATACTTTTTCATACTCTTAAAACTAAAAAATACAATATAAATTCAAAAATAAATAATTTGTATTGAATTTTCAAATTTCTAGACTCTTAATAAAATTTTAAAAACATTTAATTTATTATATATATATATTTTTAAAATCGAAAATAAAAAGTAAAAAATATTTTAATTCAAAATTAAAAAATATACATTTACCTATTTCTATTATAAATTTATTAATTTAAATTTAATGAGATTATAATTTATTTTTTTTAATAAAATTTAATATAACATATTATAAATGATATAGAAAGAAAATAAATAAATTTATAAAAGTATTAAGAGAAAAAGTCCAAAAATTAAAATGAAAAAATCTAATAATAATCACAGATCCACGTTTGGCACATTAAGATTAAACAATACAGTATATTTCGTTTGGTGCTCATCTAATCAATCTTACAAAAATAAATAATATTTCATTAATCCATCAAGAATAATTGCACATGGGTAATAAAATGAAAATTATTTCTAACATTAGGCTCGGAGAAAAACTTATTCCGAGAATAGGAAGGGAGTAGGGTCGGAGCATTTAAACCCGCAGTTTTAAACTACGGGTTTCAATTTTTTTATTTTTTTTTAAAAAAAAAGGGTAACCCGCAGTTCTAAACTGCGGGTCTCTATTCTTTTTTTTTATAAAAAATGGGTATTGTTCCAATTAAAAATAATAGGCGATGAAGGGATAGGGTGGGAATCAAACCTTAAACCTCTGGGTAATAAGGCAACAACACTCCCACTATACTACTCTAATTTAGTGAAATAATAGCAAACCTAAGTATATTATTATCAACACAGCTAGAATTTGTGAGTTTTAATGTTTCACTTCATCATATTTTCAATCTTAATTAGTTTGACTCTTATATTTTGTATATATTTTTTTTAAATAATTATAATTTTATAATATATATATTATATAAAATATTCAATAAAATTTGTAACTCTTATTTCTATAGATGTTAAATGATATTTATAAGGTAATATAGTAAAGATATAATTATATTAAAAGTACAATTATTTATTAAAAAATAACATAAATATGATTTTAAATTAGAATAAAAATTTAACGTTAAAAATATTTTTTCATTAATAAATTTTTTGATTATAAACTTATCAACAAATGAGATACTTAATGTAATGTCTATAGAAATAAGAGTTATAATTTTTATTACATTGAGTATCTTGATAAGTCAAGTTTTTTATTAATGAAAAAAATATTTTTAATGTTAAATTATGATTCTAATTTAAAATCATATCTTTGTTATTTTTTATTTAAATATTTATATTTTTTTAATATAATTATATATTTACTACATTGCCTTATAAATATCATTTAACATCTATAAAAATAAGAGTTAAAAATGTTATTAAATATTTTATATAATATAAATATCATGAAATTATAATTTTTATTATTCAAAAAATATATACAAAATATAAGAGCTAAACTAGTTAAAATTGAAAATATGATGAAGTTGAACATTAAAACTCACAAATTCTAGCTTTGTTGATAATAATATATTCAGTTTTGATGTTACGTCACTAAACTATAGTAGCGGGTTACCCATTTTTTATTAAAAAAAATAGAGACCCGCAGTTCTAAACTGCGGGTTACCTTTTTTTTAAAAATAAAAAAAATAAAAAAAATTGAAACTCGCAGTTTTAAACTGCGGGTTTATATCCGACCCTAATTCTTCCTATTTTCGGAATAAGTTTTTCTCCGAATCTAATGTTAGAAATAATTTTCATTCTATTATTATTTTGGAAAAAAATCCTGTTTGTTATACCAAGATTAGGCATCTTCTTTATTGCAAATATGATCAAAATAAATAATATTTTACTAACATTTTAGATCTAATCAACACTTCATACTTTATAATTATGCATTCCTCTCCTATATACAATTTCTGCATTTTTAATATTACTTTATCTTATTTTTAATGTAAAAAAAACTTTTCAACTAATGTAAATCAATGAAATCTTAAATTCATTGCATCATGAAATAAACCGAGGGCCAGTTTGTTTCCAACTCCGACAACGGAAAATGCACTTGATTTCCCATATTTTGTTACCCTATATAGTATTAAAAAAAATCAAACTTTACTTCAACTACTTCAAACCACAAGGAATGATTCCAAAAACTTTCATGATCAAGGGTATACATATGGACTAGATTCGTTTCCATTCCGTTTTCGATTCCGGTGAGTTAAAACCAGACGGCCCTGAAACTAAAACAAGCAAGATTGAAGTAAAATGGAAGAAATGAAAAGAGAATTAACATACGTAAGCCATCTCGTTGTGGAACTGAAGGGGGAGGTCGGAAGGTCCATCGTTAGAAGTGAAGATCCGGCCAACCACATGAATCCTCGGAGCTCCTCCGGCCATGAACGGAACTTCGTCGTAACCAAATCCCTCTACGACGTCGTTGAATTCCGAAGCAGTCGGGTTTTGGAATCCTCGGAAGAGCACGGCTCCGGCTTCCCGGAGACGCTCCTCCAACCAGGGCTTGTGGGCCCGGATGATCTCCGCTAAGTTTGCCGCCGAAAAGGATTCCGGTGAAAGAACTAGCGGAAACGGTACCCCGTTGACCGACTTTTGTTGGGGGATGTTGACTTCCTTTAACGGCGTCGTTTTAGACTTTCCGATCGTTGCCGATCCCATCGTGTTTTCTTGTATCATAAAGTTGGAGCTCTAAGAACTACGGTTAAAAGCCCGACTGATGTAAGAAGAAGAACATCCAACGGTGGTGGAAGACTACTTACTCAGAGAAAGTCGATGACGTCCTTAAAATGTTGCTGCTTAAGGTTGTAATTTTAGCTTTTTTTATGTATTTATCTTCTTATTTGTGATATGGGTTTATAGGGCATGTTTGGTTGGACCTTCCATTTTCAGTGTTAACTTGCTCTCTTCTTTATACTTCTTTATACTGCTCACCAGAAGTTTTCTAAATTTGGGTAATGCTCAATCCTCATGTACAACCCAATATTTTGAATTCATTTTGATCATCCGCATTTTAAGTTGGACATAATTGTTGCTTTTGCAAATATGTTGAAGCTGAAGATTGCTAAACTAAGAAAAGAAATGGCTCCAACTCAACTATTGATATGTAGTCATCTCAGGAATGAAATATCTAACTTTCATTCATCATAGCATGTGAATCGTACTGACCACAAATGAATGACATATCTGAGGATGGATTTGCATGTCTTATTTATTTGCGCCTGTAATTTATCCACTTTTGTTGTTGTTACTTATCAGTTGATTCTCATGTTAGACTACTGACTAAAGTGGTGGAACTAAAGATGACCTCAGGCTTCCTTTTGATGAAGCTAGCTTTCATTCATCATAGCATGTGAATCGTACTGACCACAAATGAATGACTTATCAGTTGATTTTTTAAGCTGTTTGTTGAAGGTTGAACTTGCAGTTATTTGTTGAATTTTCGGCTAGAAGCTGTTATTCTCTCCTCCTGGAAAGGAAGACTTACCAAAGGTATTTTTTTCTCATAATATTTGCTGCTATTTATCTTGACCTATTGACTTCATATTGTTCTTCTGGTGCTCTGTTGCTTTTGCAGATTTCTTGAGCATATATTGTGCTTGCCAGTGGAGTCCAAAGGGCCTCATGAATATACAGAAAAATTCAACACAAGACTCCATGTATTATTCTTTCGCTTACATTTGTGATAGTTTAGATGCAATGCTGTATTTTTGTCTATTTGCATAATTCAAACCATAGATGATACGTATGTCATTTTATTATATTTCTTGGGATCTCTTCGTTCTCTTGAACAAATTTGTTTCCTTCATCAGCATTCCGTCCCAAGCTTTGTACTTTGTAGTATTGTATCGAGGCTGTCAAAAACCAATGACAATTCCTGTTTGGTATAGTAATTGCAAGATGCTAACAGACTAAACTAGCACTAGGAATCTGATGGACATGTTGCATATCAAATGCCAGTACACTATGTTTGATTTGTCGGAATTCCTTGACAGTTAACAGAAGGTATCCACGAAGGTTAATTCAGCCATGATGAGAAAGATGATACTGATAGATATCCACGAAGGTTAGATACATCGGATTCAGCTTACAACAGGCCACGCACACAAACAACTTTAGCGGGATGCTTCTCTTTGTAATGCATCCTGGAGACATCCTTGTTGTAAAGGATCACAAATTAGCTTTTAAAGGGACCTAAACTACAGCATATATAAACCAAAATTAAAAAAATTTAAAATACAAACATTTAGGCAATGTGAGATGTGTTTGTCTGCGCACAAATTGGAAAAGGAGACCTTCAAGATACAAATTAGGCACATAGACATCTATACAAATTCACAAATGAAGGAATAGCAATGGAAGCTTCGCCGAACATCACACCTTCAATTACGCTCAAGAAAGCGAAAGCTAACCCATGGCATCTCTTTGAGTGAACTTGGTAAGAGAAAATTTGGGGAAATTAATGTGCAAAACGTGGACAGAGGACCATAGATTGAAGGCACGAATTGAACGGAGATCAAGGCCATACCTGAGATCGAAATCGATCAACTCGGTAGAAAGATCGAGAGAGGATGAAAATTGAGGATGGAAGAAGAAGCCTCCACAGAAAAAGGAGCAATTGTGAAAAAAGCCATGAAATTGAACAAACAAAAATAAATTGTACCGATCAAATGAGGGAGATGAAACCCTGAGGCAATCGACAAGAAGAAGAGCTCCAAGCCCCGTCAGTCCCCACCATGTCGATGCTGATCTCGTTCCTCCTATCATCCGGAACGACGTCAGTCCCCATCAGAGAAGATAATTGCGGGTGCTTGGAAGCCTTTAGGTTTTCTAATGTTGTTGAGAGATTCAGGAGATGAAATCAAAGGAAAGAGAGAAAATATACCTGGATTAGAGATTCCATGACAAATCAGTTCCATAACCTGCCAAATGAAGAAGCCGTGCTTCTTATAGCTCCTGCGAGCACAGGCGACCCTCAGTACTTACTATTACGATCATCCACGCTAATTTCAGATCGTCTTATTCCAACCGTGATCGAAGCGCGCGGTGCTCACCTAGTACACAACAAAAGAAGAAGGGAAGGGAGACGGTGAAGATGCTGGGGAGAGCGACACGCATATGGCGATGTGTCGAAGCATGCACAAGTATCAGATCTTCATAAAACACGTGTAAAAATAATAAAGCAAAACTAAAATTTGACTGTAATTTTTATAAAGGACTAGTTGTGTCGCGTGTGCTACGCACGCGCGTCGTGAATTTGAAACGTGTTTGCTGTTCCGGTTTAATAAGGGTGAAAGCTTCGTTTGCGAATAAGCAATCGATAGATAGAAATCTGATTAATCAATTATTCATTTGAAAAAGAGAGGACAAACTATAAAAAATGAAGTAAATGACTTGAAAACAAAAGACCATTACATAACTTGAATCGAATACACTAAAAAAATGAAGTAGACGACTTGAAAACAATGACAAACTAAACTCTTTCGATAATCTGTCTATTGCAATCAGATACAGAAAACATGTCAACTTAGAAGAGGCCTTCTTTGTGTAAACTGCAAAAGGATATTAAACAAAAAGTATCAGTATATCATAATAATAGTGAATCAAATTCTCTGAACATCATGTGAGCACGGTAAGTAAAATGATTCTGAAAGGAGCAAATAGCCAAAAAACAACTACCATTTTTGATCGAGAAGAGAAAGGCGCCGTGCTTCTCCCTTGGTTGCTCACAAAGACTAAAATATGTTAAGAATTAGAGAATAGAAATGTTGCAAGTCGTAAGAGATTTTATACGAATTTATTCAACAAGAACTCCGCAAAAGAATAGGCGCAGAAAAGCTTACTGAGTGTTGTTTGCCTCTACCATTACAACAGACATGAATTTAGGGAATAAGGAAAGTAAAAATCCGCTTGAAGATGAATAAGAAGCAAATAGAAAACCTCAAATTCAAAGGTGACACACATCATAATTTGGAACCAAATCAACGAAAATCACAAAGCTAAGAAGATACATATAGCAGAAAATGAAAGGTGAAGGGCATACCTGTACACACCCAAAGCAAGAGATGAATGTGGTGAATTCATGGAAGATGATGAAGAGGAAGGGGAAGCCATGGCTAGGGAGAATCGAGACAGAGAGGGAGAAGCAAAAAACCTCGTTGAAAGATGAAGATTGAGTCGGTGAGCGGTGCTTCGTGTCTTGCTTATTTTTCCCCTTTTTCAGCTGAATTCCTCTGATATTTTAATCATCAAAGAAATTAATTACTCTGAACGATGAACCTATTTCCAAGAGATGAATGTAACTACAACTCAACAAGGGAATGAATCAAATACATGTAAGTGAACGAATCAAATGCATCAGTTTTTGAAAGGGGAATGTGGAAGTACTTTCTCATACAAAATTCTGAAATTATGTCAGTGAGGGAGATAAATATAAGACGCCATCTTGAGTGAATAATCGAAATTTGTAGGCCTTACAACTTACTCATTCATCTCATACATTTGCATTTGCAATTTCCAATTTTTACCGGATTCAACGTATGATTTTTAAATTCATTCATCTCAGAACTCTACATCATAATTCCACATTCCCCCTTTCTAAAACCAAGCAGTGAAAATCTAGGGTTTCAAATCCTCAAAATTGACAGCCCGATCTCAATTCCTTCATATCACATTAACAACAAATACACAAACACAAATTTTAAGCAGGAAGAACAAAGGAAACCGAAGATTTGCACAAATTTTCGTTCATGCAGAGACCCTATAGTCGATTGTAATCTAACTGACCTATTCATGGAAGTTGAATCTGGCACTAAAGATTGATAATTCAGATACCAAGAGAAAAAAAAACATTAGCAAACTGTATTCAAAGAATCTCATTGATGAAATCAAGTTTTCGGGCTAAAATATGATTACCTTTTGGACGTAACCTATTACTTCTTCATCAGCAATTTTGTTCCCATCTTGATCAATCAATTGAATACTGTAATTTGGAAAATTATGAAGATATTTGTCAGCAACAAATCGAATGATATAATGAGAATCACCAAAATCAACACAGGAAGATGGTCAAAGTAAGGGTCATGGTAACAAATTGCATGTTTTGAATCTTGTCCATGAAACTTATCTGTAGTATGCTTTTCATGGTGGACAAAAAAACGTAGATTTAGCCAAATAAATCACAAGCCAAAATGGATAAACCTGCTTATGTATGATAGAAGAATAATTAGTCGGTATACGGGAAAAAAAAATTCCAAGAAAATAGATTGAAAATAAACTTGATTTTCATGGCAGTGAACACAAATCTACACAAACAGATCTGAAAATGAAAATGGAAGGAAGTAGTGACATATAGGGTGTGCATGGAATAAAAAAAAGGAAATTGAAAACAAGTTGTGAGTTTGTGACCCGGGTATTCCTCGATCTCACCCTGATGGATCTTATTCGAATTTCTTGATCTCTTTTCTCCTTCTAACAGCAGCTCTCCCGATTAGGGTTCTTGTTCGCTAGGAAAGGGAGAACTGCAGACGGTGAATCCGATGACATCCTCCGGTGAAATTGCACAGACGACTAAACAAGGAAAGAGGCTTGCTCTGGTTCCTGGTCAATTGGCAGCAGGGAAGTGGTTCGATGCTATTGCGTTCGAAAGAAGGAAGGAGAAGAAGAAATGAGTTGCAGAGGAGGGAGGATGGTGTCTCAATCGTAGGTTCACGATAAAATTCGATTTTTTTGATTATTCACAACTGATAGGTTTGGATTGTGTGGGGAAGAAGAAGAAGACGGAATGAATGACGAAAACTACGACCCAGAAGAAACGGGGTTGAGGCGGTGTAACGTGAAGCGGACAGGTGGTGATGAAGGAGGTGATGTGTCACACTACAAGGAAGGAAGTCAGGCTTGTAATTTTGACAAAACAGTAAGGACAATAAAGGAAAATAAAATGTTATTCATCTGGGAAAGTACCTCTTTTAATATAGTACAGATATAGATATATAACAAAGAGATAGAGATCTAGACGAGCCTTGAATAGATACATCTTCCTCTAGCTAGCCAAGACAAGAAATTTAAAGCCATGGCGACGGTACAAAATGCAGGCCAACCAGAAGCCATCTTCAAGCCTATTCAAATTCCTCTACAGAAGGAGTTTTCCGGCGTACCTTTTCCGTTTGCACTTTCTCCGGCCGACGTTGATAACCCTTTCCCCTGTAGCCTAGCCGAGGCCGTCCGGGCTCACAAGCCGTGGCTAGAGGCCCGGTTGCGGGAGGCTGGAGCCGTACTATTTAGAGGATTTGGACTTCAGACGGCTTCGGACTTCAACGACGTCGTATTGGCGTTCGGATACGACGACGTCCCGTTTGTGCTCGGAGGAGCAAAACGGAGTCGCATCGTCGGTAGGGTTATTACTTCCAACGAGGGCCCTAAGGATGTCACTCTTCAGTTCCATAACGAGATGGCCTATGTAAGTACTTAAATCTTAAACTATGCTAATCATAATTTAAAACCTTGTTACTATACTAAGTGCCCGTTTGGTTGGAGCGGTGGAATGGAAATGGAATGGAATCGGATAAGGGTTAGGAAAGGAAATGGAAATTATGGAATTAGTTTCATGTGCTAAAAGACCTCTAACCAAACGTATTTTTTGATTGATTCGGAATCATTCCGTTATCGGGAATGATTCCTAGCGCTTCCAAACGGGCCCTTAATATCATAATCTTTTTAAAAGATTATAACTTTGGTAATACTTAAATCTTAAACCATGCGAATCGTTCAAGATTTTAATACGTACATCAGACTCCACAACTCGACATGTAATTTTGTTATTGAGCTATTAATATTGATATGTGTTCTTGAAAATGGTGTAGGCACATGAACACCCGAGTACGGTTTTCTTCTATTGCGACGTGGAGCCGGAAACCCAAGGAGAAACTCCGATTGTTTTGGGTCATGTTATCTACAAGATAATGAGAGAAAAGCACCCGGAGTTCATGGACCAACTCGAGAAGCATGGCTTGACTTACACTCGGATCTTGCCCAATGTTCCCGACCCGACTTCTATGTTGGGTAGGGGATGGCAGTCAACATTCAATACCGATGATAAAGTTGTTTTTGAGGACAAGTAAGTTTTAGATATTGGTTGGCTCATTACTTAATTTGTGATGGAAACTCAAAACAATAAGTCAAAGATCAAACCAATTTAACTCGTTTATAAACGAATATAAAATTTAATATAAGATCCGCGAACTAATCCAACTTAAAACCCGTTATAATTTTACACGAAAACGTTTGTTGATGGTGACTAAAGAGGTAAATAATTTAAAATTGAATGAAACAAACAATTTGGTTTACTAGGCTTTTTCTAGTTTTGTGTTAAATAAATGTACCCCTTGGAAGAAGAGTGTGTAGAGTTTGAAAATAAATACAAAAGGTTGGGGTATATTTACTTAATTGAAACATTAAAAAGTCTATTTACTACTCTAATTTTTTAAAAGGCCTAATTATATTAAAATTGTCCAAATTAAATTGCATATAGAGACTGAAAATGACAAACAAGCATGTGTGAACCCCAAAAGTAGGGATTAGTCTCATTCATTCATTTGAATCGTTGATGATTGACACGTCAAAAGCTTTGCTCAAGCACGTTTATTTTTTAAACGAGTCGAATATGAACATATTTCAAAACTCATATAAAATTTAGGTTTGACTCAGACTTAACTAATTTTATAAATGAATTGAGCTTGAGCATGTTGATGCTCAGTTTGTTTAACTCGTATAACACCCCTAATAAATAGTCACACTTTTTTAAGAAAAATGTCTTAAAATTTACTATCGTAGTAGTCCCGTACATAGCACCGGAATTGATTTAAATTATATATTATTATCGATAGAACTCTATATGTATACTTTCTAAAATAATTTTTTTAATATAAAATTCATACAATAATATGCTATTTTTATTATGACATCTTGAATAATACATAGATTACTAATTGTAATATTTATGACTTCATATACATTGCAATTTTTCCAAATTTTCATCTTTTATACATGTTATTTTATTAAAGTATTTAATATTTTTAATCATATATCATGTTGTTGTCACATATTAACATATTTATTAGTATTAAGTAATCTCATATAAGAAAAATATAAAAATAATAAAATGGCACAAATTAAAAATTATATGTGATATAAATTTAGATGTCATAATGTAGTGATGTCAAGTGATCTAAATTCCTCGTATTTTATACTCTATAACGGATTTACTGTTGTAAATAAGGTTAACAAACTTGTTAAATTTATCATAGATTAGTCTAAGGGCCTGTTTGGTTGTAACTTCGGAAACGGAAACGGAAAGGAAACGAATCTAGTCCATAAGTATATACTTTTTCATGAAATTTTTTGGAATCATTCCTTGTAGTTTGAGATAATTGTATTAGAACTTTATTACTTTTGTTACCCTATAAAAAAACAAAATGGGGGAAGCAAATGCATTTTGCATAAAATCACAAGAAATGATTCCAAAAAATTTCATAAACAAGGTACACGTATGGACTAAATTCGTTCAATTTCGTTTCCGTTTTCGGAGTTCCAATCAAACGGGGGTAAGTATAAAATCTCATTGGACTTGTAATTATCGGACTTGGGCAGGGCATCCAAGCTAGGATGGAAGCTAGAATGGTCCGAAGATTGGGTACGAGCCCGAATGGGTACGTTTCCGGGAGTCAAGGTGATCAAGACCGACGAGGGTGAGCACAAGGTATGGTTCAATAGCATGGTGGTAGCTTATATGTGTTGGGTAGATTCACGCAATGAACAAGGCAACGCTGTCAAGTTAGGGGACGGAACCCTAATTCCGCTCGATTTGGTGGAGGATTGCATCAAGATTCACGAGGAAGAGTGTGTCGCGTTTCGTTGGCGACAAGGCGATGTGTTGTTGATCGATAACTTGGCTGCTCAACACGCTCGTCGTCCCGTCGTCGGGGCCCGTCGTATATTGGCATCTTTCTGCATGTAGTTTCCGTACGAGCATGCCTAGGTAAGATAGGGTTTGAACCCTTTCTATGACAAAATTGCATGAATAAATGTTGCTGCCTAGACAAAATTAAATATGCATGTGGACAATATTACGTACTGTACTGTACTGTGCTTTTCATTTTTATTTTATTTTTATGGCAAGACTATATTTTCAATTTAAAATATGTTGGTTATTAGATGTTCCAGTTAAAACCTTAAATCATCATCATCGATACTATCGGGGCAGGCATTCGGCTAACACGCGCAGAGTCCGTCCCAGCGTCAAGCCAGACGCAGTCCGCCTCCGTGCCAGCTTGGGGTGCAGGCGCAGTCCGTCTCGCCTGGGGTGACCTGCTCCTGCCCCCCATTTTTCTTCTTCCCTGCTCTCGTTCCTCTTCCCTGCTTTACTTCCCTTCTTTTATTACCGCGGAGTCGGAGCCGCCTGCGCCCCAACCTCTTTTGTTGGCGCGGAGTCGGAGTCTGCATGCGCCCCAGCCCGGGCGAAGTCTGACTCCGACTTTTCCGTGTTCTTTCTGCTTCCGAAAAACATCCCTCATCATCATCTTTAGCTACGCGATTTTCTCGCGGAGTTCTGGTTTTTGTCTTAAGATTTGCAATTATGCGTTTGATAGTGTAGTTGGAGCCGATCTCAAAGACTACAACATGTAGTTGTAGTATATTGCAGATCTAGAAGAACTACAAATGAAAATTACAGTTATGGTACTTGTGCGAAATTTAGACGAAGAACGTATGTCAACCAAAAGCTCAAAGTGGGTTGGGAATCAGGATGGCAGCGGAAGTTAACATGGCTCTCTTAAGCAAGCTGGGTTGGAGAGCGTTCTATGATAAGGATCAGCTTTGGTCTAGAATTATCATTAGGAAATATATGGTTGGCAGTCCGGATTGACCACGTTATATTTCATGCAGAGCAGGAGCATCATACGTATGGAGGGGAGTAGTTAAGGCTTATAACAAGGTTATTGTTCCCAATCTCGGATGGAGCATCAAAGATGGAAGATCGGCAAGATTCTGGTCAGATCATTGGGTAACCAAAGAACCGTTAGTGTACTCATGCCAAATGATCCTGACGGAGGCGGAGAAGGAGCTGAAGGTGAGAGACATATGGAGGAGTGCTAATAGCTGGGATTTCAATTATCTCTCCTGCAGGCTCGACAATTCTAGTTTATTGCGTGTGTTGGCTACGGGAATATGGAATGATAGCGGGGAGGATTCTATTCAATGGTTGTCTACTAGGGATGGTACCTTCTCGGTTGCATCAGCTTACCACTGGGTCAGAGAAGCCATGCCTCGTACTCAGGTGAGAGAAACCCTCTTTGTGCAAATCTGGAAAGTAAAGGCTACGAAAGAATAAAACTCTTTTCGTGGCAAGTTGCCTGGGAGATTCCGCTGACAAATTCAGAGAGGGCCCGTAGACACCTTGCTGACTCGGGTGAGTGCCTATCCTGTCAAGGAGTGACCGAGGATTTAATGCACATTCAGAGGGATTGCAGATGGGCAAGGGAGGTATGGGGTGAACTCGTTCCAACTCAACTTCAACAGGAGTTCTTTCAGCTAGCATGAGATGACTGGTTGTTTACTAATGTCAGCATAAACAAGCCCTCCTTATATACTATTGCATGGAACAACCTGTTTGCTACTACCATCTGGTGGTTGTGGCGATGGAGGAATATGAGGGTCTTTGAGGAGGGTCGAATTGCTAAAAACAAAGCTGAGTTCATCATACAATATTGCGCAGAGTACCTGTTAGTAGAGGGAAAATTAAATGTTAATCCAAAGATTAAGAAAATTGAAGTTTTGGTTCATTGGAAGGCTCCGAAAAATGGTTGGGTAAAACTGAACTCGGATAGGGCATCAAGAGGTGCGTTAAATCTGGCTTCGGCAGGGGCAGTGTTGAGGAACGATCTAGGGGAGTGGATTCATGGAGCTATTGCAAACCTAGGAGCAACCACAACACCGGCTGCTGAATTGTGGGGCGTTATACATGGCTTGGACTTGGCATGGGACCTAGGGTTTCGCAGAGTGGAAGTCGAGATTGACTCGCAAATAGTAGTCGGCTTTATAGAGAAAGGGGTAAGTAGCTCTCATCCGCTTTCAAGCCTAGTAGCCCGCTACCAAGGCTTTATTATTAGAGACTGGATTGTCAGTTTCAAACACGTGTATCGGGAAGGTAATCGTGTGGCCGATTCCTTAGCGAATATGGCTTTCGATTATGATTTCGGAGTTCATAGACTTGATATTCCCCCTAGTAGCATTAGATCCTTACTTATGGATGATCTGAGAGGAGTATCCCTCCCTCGTCTCACACGTTTGTAATGTTGATTTTTCTCAATAAATGTCTTTCGGCAGGGAGCTAAGGCTCCTTTTCAACAAAAAAAGTTAGACGAAGAACGATCCGTACCTTTTGATGTTTTTAAGCACCAGTACGTCATTGCCGAAGAAGAAGGATGCAATGGAGAAGAATGATCTAGCGCCAGGAAGAAGTAATCGCCGGGAAACAAATACTCGACGGGGAAGATGTGCTCGCTTGTGTCGGAGAAGAAACAAGCAAGTACGGGAAGGAATGGCTTCCGCTGCGCAGCTTCATCTATGAATTTCCGATTGCGTTACTAATTGGGTGGATAGCGTGATCATAGTTTTGAATTATTTTAAAAACATACTATGCGTATACTATGCGTAGTTGGAGTGATCCTCCAAGAAAATAACGTAATTTATCGGCGTTTGCGGTTTGATCATCGAATCCAACTATGCTCTCAATACGCGTAATTTTGAAACCCTGACCATACTACGCACCGATTTGCGTAGTTTGGGTGTTAATAAAAAGTTATTGCCCGTACGTTTTAGAAAGTGTATAATAAATGTTAAATCATTTCCGTTAGTTTTGACATGTTCGGTTCATTTACAATTGAGTTGAGTTTGGGCCGAACCCAGATTTCAGCCAAGCTTATAGATATATTTGTATCTATTTTGTTTAGAAAGTAAGAGGGTATTATTGTAGGAATGAGGTTGAAATCAATAATCGGAATTAATAAGGAATTGGAATAAGCCATTCCTGATACGTGGTGTTTGGTATAATGTTGGAATGAAATATTTTTATATGGGTTATGAAACGAGAATTCATATCATATTTGATGACATATGTGTGAATATTTATAATGTAAATATATGTTATTTTTTAAACTACATCTAAAAAAAATGAAAACTAACGATTAAACACTAAACAACCGTCAACCCAAATAAATAGGTATATATATTTATTCTATCAAATATATTTTTTCTAATTGAACAAATTATATTGTTTTCGAGCATTTTCCGATTACATTACATCTTGAATGAATTATTCGTATTATAGGTAAAAGAACTCTTTTTTTTGTCAAAATCTTGTTTTTCTACAAAAATAATTATATAATTTAAATTAATTGATGGACAATAAATAAATTTTATAAAAAAAATATTTATTTTATCTTATGCAATTAAATAAGCAAGTATATATATAATAAAAATATATAAATATAGTTATAAATTTAAAATGAGTTTATGTTGAAATGCCACCTTTAATTTTTAGAATCAACTTCTTCTCTAGAGTTGGAATGAGTCATTCCAACTCTTCATTCTCATTCTGATTTCAAGCCTTACCAAACATGAGGTATTGGTATGACTCATTCCGATTCCGATTCCTGATTTTATGGGAATCGTACCAAACGAGCCCTAAATGAGCTCGAACTAGAGGCGAGCCGAAACTCGAGTAGCTCGGTTCAATTAATAACCCAACTCATCTTCATCCTCCCGATAGGTATTTTCCTCGAGATCTTTTGACATAAAGTAGATTTGTACAGAATCGGGTTCGAAACATATTTGAAATTCTAACCAAAATGTGCGGGTTGGAGTGCTGGATTGACCTGTCTTGTCCGAGCCTCAAACTCTACCCATATTCACCCATGAATAAAAGCGGACGGGTTACCGATCCGACGCATATGTAACCGATGGTGCGCTTTATTTTGTTTTCTTTCCTCCTTGAATTTATCATATAAAACTAAGTAATATGATGCATTTAACACAAATATAAGGTTATGATTATATCCAACGTTATTTATGGGCTCTTAGTTGTTATTGTTTTTCATTTCAGTTGAGAGAGTGAGAAAAATACAAAAAGCGTTATAGGTTTATCGTAAGTGTTATACTTAGTGATCTCTCTACAATTTAACTAGGCTATTGTTCACTAGGTTTTGAGTTGACTAAGATAATAGCGGTTGAGGCTACAAGTTGTTAGCAGAAGAAAAGGTCTTCTAGGTTGTATTTAGGAATCAAATGAAGTGATATAATAGATAGTTAAATCCTACGGGTTGGATAACCCTAGGCGGAGACATAGACTATTTAGAGTCAAACTTCGTAAACATATCGTGTGTCCATATTGTTTTTTTTTTTCCGAACATTATTCTAACGCTTGAATGTGTGATTAACAGACTTCAAGCCAAGACCTTGAGTTTATTCAGCTTCACAGACTTCAAGTCAAGATCTTGAATTACATCGCAAGACCTTGACACTGCGACTACGGAAATTTCTCATACTCTATTCATCCCCCTTCTAAAATATCTCTATCCTTAATCTATCTCCTACTCTGTTCTTCAGAATAGATCGAGGGTGTGTTTGTCAATCATCCGTGACTTGTAATTAGTCAAGCTAACAAGAAAAGATCGAGGGCATGTTTTTCGTGTCAAGCGGTAGTAAGATAAATTCAACAAGTGCTTTACGAACACAAAACCATCAATGACATTATAACTTCGATCGCTATAGTAAGCTCACATGGTAAAGGCAACTAGCACACGACGCGGGGGAGTATATGGACGACGAGAGTGCTGGACAGCCCAATTATCAAGCATGAGTACGTCGCCCTGCTTCCATGGGAACGCGACACACTCTTCCTCAAGGATCGCCTTGCAACCATTCACGAAATCGGGCGGTATAGGGGTCCCGTCTCCTAATCCAACCGCCTTCCCCGCCTCGTTTCTCGGATCAACGTAGTGGGTTAGGGCTGTCATTAGATTATTGAACCATATCCTACGCTCTTTGGGCCGAGTCTTGTCTATCTTGATCCCCGGGGCAAGACCCATTACGGCCCTCACTCCGCATTCCAGCCATTCTAGCTTCCAACCTTACTTAGCCGCCCTGCCGAGCACCATAAGAAGTTCGAGTTATAAGTTATAAGTTTAAGATCAATCTTGTAACAAAACAACGAGTATATATATATATATATATATATATATATATATATATATATATATATATGTATAGAGAGAGAGAGTAGATCCTATGAGAACATGCCTTATCGTGTAATCATGAGAACAGAAATATATTATTCGTAGTTAATTTTAGTTTTGTTATGAATGTGTCATATCGTTTAAGGTATTATTCATAGTTATTGTGGTTGAATAAATTGTTCGTAGTTATTATTATTCGTAGTTATTATTAATTATGATATTTGCCCTAAATTTCGACCCTTAATACTCATCATCCGACGGTGTAAGATTGTTTTCATGACACACAATAAATTTTTCTCATGGGAACCACGCCCTATATATATATATATATATATAAACACGCAACATACTTTTGTTCAGCAATGATCTTATCATCGGTGGAGAAAGTCGATTTCCAACTGCGACCGATGAAAGACGAGTGGTCGGTTTCATGAGCCAACACCTTGTAGTAGATCAGGCCATGTTCCTCGACACGTTCGAGGAAATACGAGTACTTTTCCTTCAACCTTTCGAACACAACGTGCCCGAGAACAATTGGGGTCTCCCTTGGCTACCCGGCTCGATCTCACAGTAGAAGAAGCCCTTGGATGGGTGATCATTGATCTACATTTTGTACATACAATCTAGTGTTAATTACTCAATCTTGTTTACGTACCATCTCCTCACCAAAGGAATATAACACACACACACACATATATATATATATATATATATATATATATATATATATATATATATATATTATAAGTAAATTTGTAACAAGCTTCCATTGGTACATATTACTTATGTAATAAAAATTAATAATATTCCACTACCCATTAATAATAATAATAATCACAAATCCACGTTTGACATATAAGTTTAAACAATATGGTATATTTTGTTTGGTGCTCCCCTAATCAATCTTGGAAAAATAAATAATATTTCATTGATCCATAACAATAATTGCACATGCATGTTTGTTATACCAAGATTAGACAACTTTTTTTGGTGCATATATTGATCAAAATAAATAATATTTTACTAACATTTTAGATCTAATCAACGCTTCATACTTTATAAATAATTATATACAATTTGTGCAAACCGGCAAGTCTAAATTGTCGGTATCGTCAAACGGACGGGTTGAGCCGGTTTGAAAATCGGTGGTACGGCGGTTTTGCCTAAATCGAAGCCAAGTCTAGTTTGGATAGCGTAGTGTTAGTTCTATATTATTAAAAAATGAACTACGCCTATGATATGAGCAATTATAGTCATCCTTCGAAGAAAATAACGTAATTTTAAAAAGCAGTGAGAAAATCAAACCACGCACCCGATTTATGTAGTTTGAGTGTTAATTAAAGATTCTTGCTCGTAAATACAAAAGTCCGTAAAATAAATGTCAAATTATTTCCATTAGTTTTGGCATGTTCGGTCGGTTTACGATTTAGTTGAGTTTGCGCCGAACCTAGATTCTAGGCAAGCTTATAGATATATTTGTATTTAGTTCAATTAGAAACTAAACGAACACAATCTAGAGGCAACCGAAACTCGAGTAGCTCGGTTCACCTAACAACCAACTCGATCCTCTTCATCCTCGCGATAGGTATTTTCGTCGAGCTCCTTTGCCATCGGTCCTGTTTCCCTGAAGTTTTAAATAAACTCTAGGGGTAGAATTCGTTAAATCTCAACCCTTAATCTAATTTAACGGATGAGATTCACTCTAACATTTAACTTATTAAAAAAAAATTCTAAAACCTTCATTAACCTATTCCCTTTCTGCGTTCTGATACTTCTTTGCCGCTCGTTTCTTCTCTGCTATGCTACTTCCCTGCTGCTCGTTTCTTCTCTACTCCGCTACTTACCTGCTCGTTGATTCTTTACTTTGCTATTGCACACTACTTCTCTGTGGTTTGGCTACTTCATCCTCCCGATTCAAAAGAAACTAGTAACGGTTTACAGGGAAACGTTTCCAGCCTTCTTGCAACCATTTTGCAGTTCTTTCGGCCGAGTATCCAATTTTGATTAGTTTGTTGCTGTTGTAAA
Organism: Fagopyrum homotropicum; assembly: GCA_033239125.1. Taxonomy (NCBI): domain Eukaryota; kingdom Viridiplantae; phylum Streptophyta; class Magnoliopsida; order Caryophyllales; family Polygonaceae; genus Fagopyrum; species Fagopyrum homotropicum. Next base: position 167,636,612 of record BSWB01000001.1, read on the forward strand.
CGATTCTGCTACTTCCCTGCTTGTTGTTCTAAACGATTATGTTAGAGTACTTCCCTGCTTGTTGTTGTTGTAAACGATTCTGCAGGTCTATGAGTGTTAATCTAAACAAAGAAGTAAAGAAGAAGCTTTTAATTCAACAACAAGATATATAAGAAGAATGGCGAACAATTGATTAGCTTGGTTGGTGATTAGCATGGTTACTAGTTTGTTTTAGAAGCAAAAAAAATTGTCAGCAATGTTACTGGTTTCGTTTTATAGTAGCTTGTAGTTGTTTTTTCTTACTCATATGGAGAACAATTAATTAGTTTGGTTAGTGATTAATTGTGGTAAAACGTTGTCTACAATGTTACTGGTTTATAAGTTTAGTTCAACACTGAATCTGGTTTACTGGTTTGATTAATTTTGAACAATGTTACTGGTTTACTGGTTTAGTTCAGCATTGCCAGCAATGTTACTAGTTTACTGGTTTTGTTACTGCATTACTGGGTTTGTTGATTTACTGATTTACTGGTTTTGGACTGATTAATTTTGGAGAATTTCAATTACTGGTTTACTACTTTCGTTACTACTTTATTGAGTTTACTGGTTAGTGATTAATTTCAATTACTGTTTTACTGGTTTACTAATTTACTGGTTAATTTTGAAGAATTTCAATTTCTGGTTTACTGGCTGATTTGGAAAATTAATTGTGACAAAAACATTGTCAACAATGTTACTGGTGTACTGAATTCATTCAACATTGGTTAATTTGAAGAATTTTAATTAGAAAGCAAACAAATAAGCTTATAAAATAAGAGGAAGCAAATAACTAAACTTTTTATTGATTTGGAGAATGTCAACTTAATGACTTATACATAGTACAATCGAATCCTAACTAAAAGTTACACTTTTCTCTAGTTCTTGATCATATAGCTTTGTAGAATGGTCTTCATGTAATCTTGTGCACATACACATGACGTAGTTGTAGCTTAGACTGATATTTAATAAAGCAGTTCTCTTCTCCAGATTGATGTTGTGTCCATTTTTGTATAATCCTCCCATGTTGTCATCTTCCATCTCTAAATCTAGCAATCTTTAAATCTTGTCAGGCTTGAAACTCATCAACAAATCAAGACAATGCAAACAACACCTCTAGTCTTTGTCAACTACATTCATCTTTCATTGTAACTGTATGAATCATCATATAACCATTTGCCTTCAAAACAAACCTGTCAAATTATTGAATAGAACAGTTCAGCAAACCAATTCAGGCAGATATAAACTTTTCAAATTGTCTGAAAACTTCATCCGAAAAGATCAAGTCATATAATTAACCAAGTATTGGTACATTTAATAAAGGAGTTCTCTATGGTAAGTTGACTAGAGAAAGTGCCCAGTAATTGTTTGAATAAAAAAATTATATGCAGCCACCAAGTATTGGTATAGTAATGAGATGTACATTAAAAAACTACTAGATCTTGGCAAAGAAACATCAAATGGTGTTTGCCTCCTATTATGAAAGGATGGAGTGTCAAGTTCAACAACATCCAAATAGGAAGCAATGACTGCACCCACAGTAATGCTCTAACCTAAGATCATATCTAACAATAGAATCTCAGTTCAAATTCAGCAACCTATCAAAATTCACTGTAAAATTCAGCTGCCTATTAAAAATTTTTATGATGAGAGTTCTTGAAATCCAAATCTTCTATCCACTGTAAAATTCAGCAGCCTATTAAAATTCAGCAGCTCTTGATAACAACCTATCTAAGAAAATTTCAACATATGAAAATTGAGAAATTAAATTTAACTTGTAGCTATAAGCCTGGAAGGATTATATATCACAACGAGTAAGATGACAAATGTTAATATCCATGTTGGTTAAGTTCATGAGGTAAGGAAAAGAAGGTTAAACTCTGCCCAAATGTGCGGGTTGGAGTGCTGGACATACCCGTCTTGTCCGGGCCTCAAACTCTGCCCATATCCAACCATTAATAAAAGCGGGCGGATTGCCCGGCCCGACGCATATGTAGTGCGTTTTTTTTTTCCTACCATATTTTGGGCCGTCGGCCCATATTTCGAGACGCATGTAGCAGGCCCATTTGTTTTTTTAATTATTATATTTAAAAGGAAATATATGCAATTTAAAAACTTTGAAAATGAAAGAAGAGCCTCTGGTTGAGAAAGAGCCGTTGGAAACACACAAAAAAAGTCGAATCGAGAGACTGTGAAGAAAGAGAGAATGGGGAAGAACGACGGTAAAGGCAAATCGGAAAGGAAGCCGTTCAGAGATATTTCCAATCGTCGCATTGAATCATCGAAATCCACCAGAAAGAACAAGGCTCGATCCGACCAAGATGATCGAATCGGATCTGGAGACACCATGGATCGACTGCTCTTGGTTCATTCCGATGTCTCCAATCTCCTCCGTCAGGTAATTTTACTTGCTCAAGATAGAAAAGTCATGTTTGGTAGTTCGAGATCCTGAATCTTCCACTTTGTTCGTTCAATTTTGCTTAGTATAAGAGATAAGTGATTTTAGGGTTTCGTGTCATTGGAGGATTTGCTGCAATTTGCCTTGTTTAAGGTTTTAACTTCATTAATCTTTCTTCATTATTTAAAGATTTGATGATTGCCAACCTGATTGATATTTTGCTGGTATTATAAGTAACCTGAGTTGATTGTGGACTTATTGCTGTTATTAAAAGTTCAATTCTTTTGTCCTAAAATTGATCACATATTAATAGTCTAGTTGAAGTTTAGATGATTGAGTTGTCAGCATTGATTTGCTATAAATGCATTGGTATGATTGCAGATTGATGAACTTGTTGTACAAGTTGTAAAAGCTGAAGAGACTGACAAACAAGGGCGGAAGGAAATCGAGTCTTTTACTCGTGTCTTATCGGATATGGTTTCCTCTCTAAAGGTCTGCTCTATGAATTCCAGCTTTTTAATCCTTTTTACCACCATACACCGACTAATACGAGCTTTCTTCCTCTTGTGTGGCTGCAGCCTTGGGTTCCCAGGCTGCAAAAAGCGTTTTCAGTCCCTTCCATGGAGCTTAAGAAGCAATCAGTAGAACCCTTGGACAATGAAGTTCAGAGTCCAGAGCCAACTGAAATGGAGTGTTTGGTATCTCCTTCTCCACTTGTGTCTTGGCGAGCCACTGACTGTAATGTTGAAATGGGTAAACAACTGTTTGCACTTACTCCTTTGCCAAGACCGAAAACAACAATCACCAAAGGTCAATCTGTGTCTAAATCAGTAGCCTTGCAAAGATTCAATTCCAGTGCTGCTGTAGTTCCTTCTTGTTTCAGTAAGGCTGAGAATACCGCCAATGGAAAATGTGATGGCTTGCTGAAGAAACAAAATTTAGAGGAATCTCCATCCCATGTTGCCAAAAAGATGAGGATTACTAATTCAGTGTTGGCAACCCCATGCTTGAAAATGTCGTCTATAACGTCTTGCAAGTTACTCGAGCCTACTTGTGGTTTCTCCAATAGGAAATTTGACAAAGTTTACAAGTCAACACCATTTCCACTTGGAAAACAAATGTTGAGTGAGTTACTTGATGACGACGAGTCTTCTGGAACTGAAGCTCCACAAAGTACTGGTTTTAACTACTCAAGGTCTGTCTTCAACCCTATGTATAGTGTAGGCAAAGGAAAGAAGACATTCGACGCATCACCAGCATGGTTTATGTCGCCACCAAAAACGTGCATTTTGATGGATCCATCAGATGATAAGCCATTTGAGGATGATGAATCGGAAGCACTGTCTGGCGCCTTTGAACAGCATATGACCCTAGCTTCCTCCAAACGGGACAATGTCAAAGAGAAGAACAATCATACCCTCAAATCTACCAACAATCTAGGTGAAGAGTTTTTCTACCTTTACACCTTTTTTTAACTCTGTAGCATGGCTGTCTTAAAACTGATGAAAATATTATGTTCTTTAATTTTAGTGAATGGACTGAATGGTGGAAGTAGCTTTGCCCTTGTAGAAAGCACACCAATGTGGAAGGAACCTCAAAGCACAGTATACAAGGGAAAACGCCCCGGTGAAAATACATTAAAGAAAGAGCTATGGGTCAGATTTGAAGCTGCATCAATGGATGGGTTGAATCTGAATCTAACCTTCCCCAGAGAGACTGATCGAAAAGGGTTCCTTGACATGTTGGAGGAGGCTTCATGATAAGAGGAAGGTACAAGGTACATACAAATACTAGCAATGTAAGCCATCAATGTCGATCTATGTTGTATTCTGCTTTTGAAAAATTTTGATCATAGAAAGAGCTGTTCAAGATGACTGATGTTATTACTTGAAAGTTGTATAAAAATATTCAGGTCAGAATATGAAATTAATATTGATGCTACTATAAATCTCACTCTTTTCTTGATATCCATAAGGTCTGGTGCTTATTTATTTAATTTATAGCTTACAAAGTAAGTACATGAAGATAAAGGATTATGTGAGGACAACAACTCAAAATTTCGACATTCTTGTATTCTGGTGTTCAGCAAGTAGTCACCTCCTAATTGATTCTCTCTACCTTGAGCGAGTTGCTATATCTCTCGGGCCAGCTTGTCTTGCTAGCTGAGAGTCAATTGTGATACAAATGATGTTTAGTTAGTACTTAATCAGCATATTTTTGTTTAGCTTTATTCTTTACTGGATAGTGACAGATTTGGAATAACATACCTGAAAGTAGGCTTCAAGCTTCTGCTTTAGTGTTGCATATTCCCTCTTCAATTGTCTGAAAGTTTTCATGCACCTGTTTCCCCAAAGAAGAAAGACTAGATTAGCATATTGTTTCATATATATTACTAAGGAAAAACAAAGAATATGTTCTGATCATATACTGGTTGATCAAACTTTCTGCCATAGCTAGTAGCTTAGTAGTAGCTTGTGTTCTTTATGCTGAATCTTTTCTAATGGTCTTTTCTAATTATAGGAAGACGAAATTACCCGTCAGTGTTCCCTACTTTGCAATATTCCCTGAACTGCGCGCATTCGTTCTTCACTTTCTTAGCTCCAATGCTGCATCAAACAACACCAGCAAATTAATCCTTCTGAAAATCAGTTAGATAGTACTTGAACTTGACCTTGAACCAATTATGCACCTTGAACAGCGTCCTTTAAACTGCTGCATATAGTTTTCGAGTCTAGCAAAATCTAAAGGGCTCCTTTCCCTGTTTTGCATACACAACAGCTTCTTACATCACATGTCATGGAGATAAGCATCTCATGTGAGGATATGAGTTAAGAAAACTTACATTGCTTGCTCTATATTGGCTAGCAACCTAGACGAATCTCTATAAAACGAGGTTGCCACTTCCTCAACGAAGTTCGGGTTTGTTTCATCTTGCAACTCTTCAAGGTGAACTAGTTGTTCATCAAGAAATCCCTGCAAATGCCACAATGGCGTTTGAACATGTTACTTCAACGCGTAGAAGGAGAGGAAGGAGAAGAAGAAGACGAACCTGATCAAGGAGGGATTGTCTCATATGAGCAAGTTGTCTATGCAATTGATTTCTCTCCATGAGAGGACTAAGAAGCAACTTAAGCAAGTTTTGGACCTTTGGTTGGGGAAACAAGTGTAGAAGTTGCCTTTGTTGCTTGTTAATTAAGTTCTAAGCTAGTTTGTTGCTTATATAATGGGTGGGAAGACAACAAGAATAATATTGTTGTAAGTGTAGGGGAAATAGGAATGTATTCATGTAGGGAGGTAGAAATGCTTGATGAGGTAAAGAATTATTGTTACATTACTTGTGCCCCAACGTGGCCCAATAAAAACCCTGATTTGACATTATCATCGCTTAATATAATATTAGGGTTCAGTACCAACATTCCGTGTAGCAGGATTCTATTTTAAAATCAATCGATAAATTAATAACACATGAAGTTTATATGCTAGTCTCACAACATCACTTGACGCTGCACAAAACTTTAAAGACGTTTTCTTCTAACTAAGTAGTTTTTTCACAACCCACAAAACCAACACAATTTTTTTTGTGGATGAATCTTTTTTGTATTATAAGACGGACTAATTGAATTTACAAATAGTAATTGTATGTTAAGTATAATATCCAAAATCTTATATTCAAATCGTAATACTTCAAGTGTAATACCTGAAACATAATACTCAAAACTAAATACCCAGTAGATAAACCCGAAATATAAGACCTAAAATATATAACGGAATTTCAATACATAAAACGTAATACTACAACACTCAATAGTCGTTAGACTAGATATATGATTATAATCGATGTGAGACAGTCTCACCTCGGCTAGGACCCGAATCAAATACTAAGTGAGGTGGTAAAGTTTTACAGAATATCATTTATATATAACACGTGTCAAAGTGACATATTATGAAACAAGTGAACTGCAAATGTCGAAGGAAGTATCTGCAACTAGAAGTGGGATTTGTTCATTTTATGTGTTATAGGTTAGAGATTGGTCCACTTGTTACAAGAATAAGTTAACCTAACAAGTTCAAATTCGAAGCCAATTTACATGAGAGCACGAGGCAACTAGAAGTGGGATTTCTTTCTTTTATTCTTAGGTTTAGACAAGTGATCAAGTACGGAATTTTCTTATAAAAGAAATAGTTTAAAGATTACAAGATATTTTTTTAAAAATAGTATGATTTAGAATTTTATTAATAAAGTTTAAAGTTGAAGTAATTTATGTCACGATTCAATCCAAAATTAAATTAAAGGCGACTTGTCAAGTACACAATTAATGCCATATACTTTTTAAAATTTAATGTATTTATTTTACATAATGGATGATGGATAAAAATAAGATTTGTATATATAATGTTGATATTTAACCAAGGATAAAAATATATTTACATATAATATGTTTAAATAAATTTAATTTAAATCACAATATATTTGAAAATAACGTAGTAAAAAAATTGTGATATAATTATTTTATCGACAATTTTTTTAAAAAACACACAAGGTGTAGATATTAAACTAATTCGTGATAAAATGCGTAATTTATCAAATCTATTTGAGTAACATAGTTTTTTTTTTTTTTTTTTTTTTTTTGTATAAGTGTTAACCTTCTAGTTTCTTTTTTTTAATGCATTGTTAAGTCTAGCAATAAAAATTGAGAAGATTGACGTAATGAGACCTTTTTGTGTCTAAGTTACAAACTTGACTTCTCGTATATTTTTTTTTAAAAAAAAAGAAACACAAATACTCTTCATTCTTCATATCGTTGTTTGTTAAGAAAAAAGAGAAACTTGTCGAGGAGTAAGTTGTATTCCACCTCCATGGATCTACAACCACCGCCGCCCCCTCCATGGATCTACAACCACTTTCACCGTAGCAGGAACGCCTCCCGACGGGTCGAGAAAGAATCTGACAGCACGAACGCCGCCTCCATTACCGAAATAGTCTTCAGTTGCCTCCATGGATCTACAACCACCGGTTTTCCGTCACCTTAACCGTCCCCAGGCTAAACATTTGTTGACGTCCGACGATAATCACCATTGGAGCCTTAGCCAAGAACTCATCGGTTGCATGTGGTCTCAATGGAGTCGATCTCAACTGATGACTCTGAAGGAGAAGATGTTTCTCTCCCTATAGTCCGTCTCTCGAGTGGGATGTGGTGCTAGACTCCTTAAGTGGTTAGTCTGAAGATTCGAGTTCGAATCCTCCTAACGACCCCAACAATGGGTCACGACTTATTCCCGTCCTGGATGTAGAGCAGCAAAGCCAATCAAACCGGAAGTTACTTATCAAGCGTTAATCTATTGAGTTAGAGACCAAGAGAATATATACGAAGCCGACCAAAGCGCCTTAATTTGGCCAAAATTAGTGCATGGTGATTAAAATTATATAAAATTATATGCTACCTATAATTTCACATTAATTACCTCTTATTTAACAATGCCCAAAACTTCCCATGAATTTATTCTAGAAATGACAGCTCGCCAACTCACATACACCCTTTTCTTCCTCTTTTGGAAAGAATAAAACTACAATGTAATTAACATACCTTAATTCGATTCTTTAAACCACCTCGAGATAAAAATATTAGTATGTGAATACTAAATCTTAAATTTATTAACTGAAATTACTAGTATCAAATCAACTAGCTCTCTCCATATTGCATTAATATATTATGAAAATCAATTATTATTCATAACTACCTTAAAAACAACTTTATATGCGGAGTTTAATCGATGTGCGTGTTTTATGCATTAAACGACAATTATCGAGATATCGGTAACGATATTTCTATTTAGACCCACTGTTTGACAAAAATATCTTAATATTATCTTATCTTAAAAGTGATTTCTAAATGTTAATATAAATTGAAAAGTAATTTTTAAATTTTTTTAAAAAATATTTAAATAAATATTTACAAAAATAGTTTTAAAAAATTTTCAACTTTTTGTCATCAATTTTACAACTATCATATTTTTAATAAAATCACCGTTAAAACTCAACCCGCATAATGTGCGGGTAATATTAGACTAATTTTTAAAATATTTATCAAGAAAATCCAATAATTGATAAATACCCTCATTAGAAATTAAAAAAAAATGCTATTATTAGGGAAAACTTTAGAATACACAAAGCCACAAAGGAGTGACTTATATGATACTCTCTAATGAAAATGTTTATAACCTAAATATTAGGGCGGATATTTCCGGATATCCGATCCGACAATCTTGAAAAAGGTCCGATCCGAATCCGATCCGAGTATTTATTCTTAGACTAGTAAGATATATCTGATCCTATCCAACTTTTTCTTCTAAACCCCGGTCCGTATCCGATCCAATGATCCGAAAAATATGTCCGGATTGGATCGGACTCGGATCACCAAATGCCGTTCGGATTCGGATTTTTTTAGAGGATTAGTCGGATCGAATATTTTTGCTCACCCCTACTAAATATTGTCTTATTATACAACTATAACATAGTATTGTGAAACTATAATTTAAATACTAATATATAAATTATAAATTATACTAGTCCGTACAACTATATTAAAAATGCATATTAAACAAATATTAAAGTAATTCAAGTCGGCTAAATGAAGATAAATGGAACATGTGCTCACCTATCAGGAAAAGATTCACTTTTATATTATATATATTCGCTACCCTGAGCATCTGAGATGCATTTTTAATTATAACTACCCATGATTAAGAATCTAAGATCCTCTAATGAAGCATTCTTCATCACTTTTATGTTCATATTCCTTGAGACAAGATCAATGTTATCCAAAGCAAAGAAAATATCTCAAAAGGTTACCTACACTACTCTACTTCTTTGTTTAAATAGGCTTTACTTCCTTTTGAATAGATTTGAACCATGTTTAAATTGCCTAATCATGACAAATTATGGATCTTTCTAGATTTATCAGACTTATTTAATAAGTATTTCAAAGAAGCTATTCTAAATATTCGCGAATTTTGGTTGATCACAAAGGGGTGAATTGATCTGAACTCGTGAAACCCTAATAATGAAAATATCAAAAAACTTTTCTATCATGAATTCATGATTCACATAGGGTAGAATGTATTTCATTAGGAAGATAAGAAGAGATCTAGAAGAGAGGGAGAGTAAATAACTAAGATCACAAAGGGGTGGATTGATGTCTAAATCGTGCATCCCTTATCTAATGTACTTCATACTCTTATTGTCATACATACTTGTATTTGTGTTTTTAGTTTGTTGTCTCGTAGGTTCATGACGGTTTATCCATCTACCACTTTATCCTAACCTTTATTCGATAGGTGGTTGGTCATCCCGCGTTTCCAATTCTCTTTATTTTATTTTTTTTTGTTAAAGTTCACTGATCTGCAAAGTGGTATGAGCAAACATCTATGTTAGTCAGAACTCAACACAAAAGTTTCATCCTAATCCTAAAACCAATTGATGATAGAAGTAGCCCATGACCTTATTACTATAATATAATTCTCTCAACTTTTGACGAAAACCTTTTATCTCTAACACTGTACAAAAAAAACTATTATGGGCACATATAATTCTTAGGCCCCTGAGATTCCTAGTTCTTACCAATTAACTACACAACACTCAAATAACCTAATCACAAAGTTACCTCTAATTTACAGGATAGAAGTGAAGAAGATATTCTTCCTTTATCCATATACCAAGTGAGTAAAAACAGAACATGAACATCAAATTCATATGATATTCTCTTTAACCACGTCGTCATGCTTTACCAAATTCCTCGTCACATCTAAAATTGTCACGGCTACTAATAATCTAGACTTGGAAGTGGTTAATTGGAGATAACAGAATAAAAACACTTCATGTTGTTCCTTTTCACTGTCGCTCTATAACCATGTCAGGTTGTCATAACAAACGTCACCACATAGTAACACACTAACACCCATCTCGAATATGATTCCTATTGGTTGTTTGGATACCCTCATGATAGAAAAAAGACTAAGTAGTAATCAGACGGAATAACATCTGGATAGTTGGCATCCGATATCACTTCACGATAAATATAACAGAATTAAATGAACCAATCCCGTTGGAGATAGTGAGTGACATGATTCCTTCTTGAGTGGGAATCAAAAAGATCTTAAAACTCCACTCGACCCTGTCCTAGAGAACCCTAGAAGCATATGTGTATCAACGAGTTCTAGAAACCCGCCATGTAGAGTCTAAACTGCATCAAGGGCAATTTGAATCTGGTTGGACATTAGACCTAAAGTTCATAGGTCGGTATGACGTGGTGCTGACGCGTTACTTGGTGATTTTGAGCCAAAGGGTAATTTTGAGCCTAACATAGTGAGTTAAGTGGAAGAGGCTGTCATAACCCATTGATTCTAGATGAGTGCCTCTCACATCAGTTATGCAATTAAATTGAGAAGTTAAGCACATACCTAATGTTTAGAACTCAGGCAAAAGATAGTGCAAACACAAAGAGGAATTTCGGATCTGGGTCTGAGAACAGTGAGAAGTATGGAGTAAGTGCATAACATACTGAATCTTCCAACAGTGGCAAGATGCACAATTGGTTCCCCCTGTAAATGACAAAAAAAAAATCATTTCCAACATCAGTAGTTATTGGAAGTGAAAAAAAGGAAATTCAGGGTGGTGCCTATAATTTTCCTGAATTTAGAATGTTAACCTTGAGGTATAAATGAAGTAATGAAACTTTTTCATGATAAAAAAAAAAACTGAAAAAATAGAGTTGATGTAGTATACATTTTTTTAAATCAAAATAAAGTAAATACAAGAAGAAATTAGGGAAAAGCTTAAATATGATTCTTGGTATAAAGATGATGATAAGTTTAAGAATTGCAGTGAAAAAGAAGAAAAGATGGACAACATTGTTATATAAAATACTGCCCTAATTTATTATGCAAAATATGTAAAAACCTTAGGGTTGCTACACGGAATTTGAGAAAATCGAGGGCATTACACTGAATTTTCAAAAACATAGGGCTATCATACAGAATCTCTTTAAAACCAAAAAAAAAAACGCAATAGTTCGTTCCATAGATTGATTCAGTGATCATCAAGACTCAATTTTAACTGGCTCTTTGGGAGCACCAAGAGTTGCTCATGCCGAGGAATTTCAGGTGTCATCTTTATATTCATCAAGAATGTAAAAATGCAAATATCTGAGAGAATAAATCCCAATACTTGTCAGCATAAAACAATTATGGCAATCACACAACAGTTAATTATTTTACCTTTACTGCTGCTTTTCATGGAGAGCTTTTGATAGATATTCATATTCTGCCATGCAGCATTGATTCTGCTCATCATCACCAGCAATCAGCATCCATAGCAGCCTTAATTAGACATCATTGATGTTACGTAGCATCTTACTGCCCACACTTTGAAAAAGCTTTAGCTTTTTATTTCTCTTAACCCATCAATATTCCAACAGTAAATGAACGAATGAAAAGTTGCCTCGTTTTGAGAAAAAAATTGTGAAAGAATCCTGTACGGAGCCAACAGAAAAAATGATCAAAGTTTAGATACTGACAGATAAGAGATACACGGCTTATTATTATAGATACATTATTAGGAAAGAAGTTAACTTCCAGCAGTAAATTTGTCTGAGAACTGTGGCACCTGGAGATTAGAGGATTGTGAGATGTGTTTATGCATCACAATTCACAGGCAGCAGGTCAGAGGTATTTTATGAGGACAGCAACATTCCACGTTCCAGTTATTAAGCCCATAAGGATGAACGCCTAAGGGATCGTTTGGTACAAAGCACGGTAGCAGAAACAGAAAGGAAACAAACCTACCTTTAGCACTATTGTTCACTAATTACAATTTACAAGGATCATCTCTGTACCAGCTTATCTCATTTTTCATATAAAGCTTGTTTCCTTTATGTCATTTCCCCATGCCCATGCCGGGGCATGGGTTTCAAAGTGATGGAATCTATCCACCAAAAATCCTACAAAATGACAGGGTGTCGTAGCAGCGAACATTGCAACTGATGAATGATGAACTAAAAATGGACTATGTTCATTTCCCTTTCGTTACTGTAGTTCATAACAAAATGAGCCCTAAAGGGTTTGTCCTATTTTTGTTAATTTTGACATATGCTCTACAAATTAGGTAGCTTGTACTTGCAAAATGCCAACATTTGGTTGTTGAAGGAATGATACACTTGGATGGGTATTTGACAGTGCAATATAAATACAATATCACAGACTCACAGTAATGAACTGTTTATAACTGCATAGCTGTATTTATAAATGCACTTACATACATACAGATACTTCGATTATCCCCAATCTTCAGCCCATTGTAGCTCTGTCTCAGCTTGCAGCCCTAACAAAACCAAAGTACCATTGATCACATTTGGAAAGGGGAAAAAAATAACAGCCATGTTGGCTTGACAGTAAAATGTAGTTTTTTTTTTACCTTGTATGAAATCACAGACGGTGGAATGTCACAGCACATATCCATCTCATATGTACCAAGCTACATTGGAACTTTTTACGTCGAATGATGAGATGGATGCCCACATGATCCCAGTACCAGGTGTCAAGGTGGAAATATGGAATATCCCGTTTTACGTAGAATAAATAAGTACATATTTAAGCATACATGTAACACTGAACTAACAACTACCACAAAAATGTGGAGGTTAATTACCACCATTTTAACATAACAGAAATGGTGTAAAAAGATAGCCCTAGCATAAAGACTAAATTGTGTTAAGTCTTCCAACGAATCCAACCCACAAAACCTTAACATCGTTCCATTGTGCACTTCTGTGACGTTATGTCAGGACTCGCTTTGCTCTTATATATAAATATATGATTGAACTGATCATGTAATGTTAGTCATTACAACTTAAAAGAGCAATCAAAGCCACAAAAATAAGCACGTCTCAGATCTGAACTAAGTCTTGGTTTTACAAGCTGGCAGAAAGCATTGTTCCGCCTATGATCAAGTCTAATATTACAAAATTCGGAAAAGGAATAAGAAAAGATGCTATAAAGAATAACATGAAATTAATCTTTAACTAAAAAACTAGAGAAAAGACCCAACGATATTTTTCTGCAAGCACCATTACACACTAGACTTTTTTAAGCTGTCAAATTCTGAAGTGAAACTAGATAGAGAAAGGCACACAGCATACTTGCACACACAAAGGCAGATGGCTAACAGTGCTTCCATTACTAGTGGAGAGAGTTTTCACCGATATCCACGGTAGGTAGGGCTGTACATGCAGCTCTCGGCATACTTGACAAGGTTGTCAGGTTGAGGGAGACGAGAAGCCAGACCTGTGAAAAAAAGCAATAGAAGAATACATCATAAGCATATAGGTTCCTTGGATTATCATTGGTATGACTATGACATCTGTTGATCAACGCAAAATGAAAGCTTGCCTAGCTCGTAAGCCTTTGCAGCTACATTTGCCGCTATATGGGCTGAAATTTTTCTGATGTTTCTGAATGGCGGGTATAAGAGTCCCTTGGCAAAGTCTTCATCAGTCACCTGAGCAGCCAAGGCCTCGGCTGTTTCAGAAGAAAGACCGAAGGTCAACATAAATGGCTATAATCTAGAATTTAGAATGTGCAACTCCAAGATTATTGACCATGAAATCTAGAAATCCATCAGAGTTTTGACAACATGTCTTTTCTCATATTTCATTAGACATCAAAGGTATGGGTACTTACAAGCAGCCAAAAGCATGTCATTATGAACACGGATAGCACCGGACATTATCAAACCCAGCCCAAATCCAGGGAATATGTATGCATTATTTGCCTGAAAACAGTGGGAAGAAAAATTAATTTAGTGCACCAAATACCTAGTATCACTTGGTAAATACTTACATTTAAGAAACAATCAATACCTGTCCAGGTGCAAAAGTTTTTCCTTTGTATTCAACAGGATCAAATGGGCTTCCACTGGCAAAGATTGCCCGGCCCTACAAAATGCAATGAATTTATTCCTTCAGAAAATCATACTGTCCAAAAAATAAAGACAAAAGAAACAAATAGAAGGACACTAAATTAGAGAGTTCTGGAATATATAGGTTACACCAATCATTCTACCTTGCTCCAAGTATAAGCCTCTTCAGCCGTACACTCGGACTGCGATGTCGGATTAGATAAAGCAAAGATGATAGGTCTCTGCAGGTAGCTCATCACAATATACATTAGTCCTTGTTTCGGAAACTATATCAGCTTCAGAAACTAAAACTACAACTTCACAAGACCGGTGAATATAAACAAATGAAAACCTACTTCATTGAGGAAGGCCATGGCCTCAACCACCTCTTTGGTGAAGGTTTGCCCAGCTCCAGATGATCCAATTAAGACCGTTGGCTTAATGGACTGGCAAGAACGACAAACGGAGTTGATAAGAGGAATCAATATCAATCTTATCACAGGTAACCTTTATAATGGCTATCTTTACACATTCAACAGAAATATGGAGATGCCCACCTTTACAGCATTAACAAGTCCCTTAATTGGTTCGTGTTCATGAGCCCAAGGCTTCTTAAAATGCTGAAGGGATTCCACTCTATCTCTAACAATTAATCCCTGTTGAAAGAGTTGTGAATCAGATTAGTAGAAACAAGATATAAATGAAAGGTACAAAGTCAAATTTAAGATTCAAAAGGCCACAACCTTAGAGTCCACCAGCCAGATCTTTTTACGAGCTTCTTCAAGAGGAATATTAGTCTACATAAACTAAAATGCATCAGTATGCCATTTATTTGTGATTTTACAAAAAAAAATGAAGAAGTAAAAAGGGTTCCAACCTGCTTTGATATCTCGAGGGCAATAAGTTCTGCTATGCCAGTTCCAGCCTGCAGTTGCAGTGACAAACTCAATTAATGGTCAATCCGATCTAAATGTCTACACAAGTTCTGGGAACTTTTTGGTAGTAGAATTGGGAGGACTGCTTTCAGAAGTTCTCATTTTTCATTTTTTCATCTAACTTGACTGAATTTTTTTGGCTAATGAAATCAAAAGTTTGACATAGTATTGGATAAAGAGGAACAGACAAACATATATATATATATATATTTCTCAATTTAATCAGACATCAATATGTAGGGGGCGTCTCTTGTCTGGAAATACGAAGCTTAAACAGAAACAAGATAGTGGACAATAAATATATACCTCTCCAGCTCCAAGGAATAAATATGTATGATCTGCTAGAGATTTCCCTGTCACTTTCTGTGAAGCAATAAGTCCAGAAAGGACCACAGAAGCTGTCCCCTAAAACAAGTGAAGAACTATTTATGAAGATGTTGACTAAAAGGAAGATTATAGTAGGAAAATACATGTCCCAAAATACCTGGATATCATCATTGAAAACAAGATGAGTGCTACCATATTTTGCAAGCAAATCAAATGCATTGTGATTAGCAAAGTCTTCAAACTGCACAAAGTCAATTAAGGTCAATGAAGAATAGTACAAGAATTGAGTTCAGCCAAAAAATCTGCTTCAACAGAACAGGGGGAAGGGGTACATGTTGCATCTAGTTAATCACAATAACTAAACATTTGTCACCATCACTCACCTGAACGAGGACCTTTTCACCATAATTCTGCTTCACTGCTGTCATGAACTCATGCATAAGTTCAGCATATTCCTGCATTATTTGGCAATAACATCACCGCGGAGATTAAGAGTTACAATCAATCAATATACTCAAATACAGAAATACCCATTTCAAATACAGTGTGCAAATGAAACACCTGGCCGGTAGCCCTTCTTTGCCTAAGGCCAATATAGAATTCATCCTTGAGCAAGTCCTCGTTATTTGTTCCCACATCAATGGTCACAGGCAAGCACTAAAACATTTCGATTATTTGCATGATTAGCAATGAATAAATCACGAAAACATCCAACAATTTGAAACAGATCCTAAGCATGAATGAAATACATAACCACATCATGTCTAAGGACTTCAAACATATCAGGAGACAAATAACTATGATAAGGTTAATATAAGATGGTGGTTAATTTTACAAACAGGACACAAAAGATGTATAAAAATTGCACCAAAAGGCTATAAGAGATTACATATTACCACGGTGCTTATAGCAACTGCAGTAAAGTGAGTAAAAAGACCTCAGTTTTCTCAATAACCCAAGTTAAATGAAATGTATCCTCATTCAGTAATTTTATTTTTTTGCAAAATGTTTTTTAAAACACTTTCCATTGACCATTACTAGGGGCAGGTAGACTTTATTAGCTGCATGCCCACGACAGACAGAGATGCCGTAGGTGGGGTCATCGGTGTCTACTCCAGTTGTCATGTTGGAGGAGTCTAGGAGCCGATTGTGGTTGAGGTATTAGCCTGCTTAGACAACGTGGTGAAAAGGAGGTTTTTATTGAAGGTAGAGTTGTTCTGCACACGGGTATGTTGTCTTGGCAGTTGGTGATTGCGCCGTCGTTAGTGACATTGGATCCAAGGAGAAGGAAGGAAACTATCAAAGGGTTGACCCCAAGAAGAGAAACAGAGGTATCTGCCGACTGAACAGGGCATTGTCGATCACGTGCATAGAGGTCAGAGTATTCAATTGGTAATGGAGGATATAATTGATTTTTTTTTTTATGTTATTTTTATAGCTGCAGTTGAGAACTTATATTACTTAATTTTCGGCCTACCTGCCCCTAAAAATTCTGTTCTAAGCTCGATATTGACTTTGAAATTTTGTCCCATGTTTGAATTAATTTATGCTTTGTTTAAAAAGTAGGACAAGTCTTTTGAAATAGATGTATGAATTAAAATCGTCCGAATTTTTACAACATAAGGGTTTATGATCTCCAAAAATGCTTATATACATTATACCACAATGGATCAGTTCTAAAATCATTTATATTTTAATAAGTGATAGTTCTTAAACTTAACCAATTTATACTTTACAAACAATATAGTTTATTACAAAAAAAAACTCTTAAGTAATTGTTTGTATAATTAACATTTCATATTTAAAAATGATAACTCATGACCCAAATACTTTAAGAACTAACAAATAGTATTTTACAACACAATATTTCATTTCTGCACGTTCCTACCAGAAAAGTCATTTCAAACATTAAAGTAGAAAAAAATGTATAATGCACTGTAAGAATACTTACAGCTGAAGGGCGTATACCACCAAGAGCTGTATAAAGAGAGAGCTTCCCAACTGGTATTCCCATCCCCTATAATCATGCCCAGGAATTACGAGGTCATAAATTCAAGGAAATCAAGGTTACAGTGAATAATTATTGAGATTATAATAAGCTATGGCAGATATCTACAAGAAAAACATGAGAATAAAGTACATATACAAACCTGACAACCAAGATCCCCAAGTCCGAGAATTCGCTCACCGTCTGTAACAACAATAACTTGTATATTTCTCTCTGGCCAATTTCTCAATACTTCAAGGATCTTTCCTCTGAAAAAGTAGACTTGAAACATGTCAGCCAATATATACATGACAATTTGACAAATGAGCAAATACTTTTTTATTCGAGATAAGGTTGAGCCAAATATACTTCTCTTTCAAACTAATGAAGAGACCCTGGGGTTGTTTGAAGATGCAGCCATATTTTTGACAAGCCTCGCCAACAGTTGGAGTGTACACCACTGGAAGTAGCTCTTCAACATGGTCAATAAGAAGCTTGTAGAATAATTTTTCATTTCTCACCTACAGATTTATGCAAAGCAGAGTCAGTAGACTTTTAGGGATTCTAACTTATTAATCTAGAATGATAACCTTGGAAGAAAAAAATAACCTCCCAGCAAATATTTAACCAGAACCCCGTCTGTTATTTGAATATGTTTCAGCAAAAAATGAAATGGCAAGTTGGTAAAATATCAAGATACAAATTAAAAAAGGAAAAATGCAACAACTTCAAATTTTCACTTTCCCCATTATACAATCAATGACACAAAAGAAATGACTGCATAAAGTAACCAAGCAACTTATTCCTTGGTCCAAAGCAACAACTTCAACATGCAAGTTTTCTATGCGTCAGGAGTTAAGTTTATCAAAGGAACCAAAGGAGCCTAGTTTGTTTTAACAAAAACAAAAGGGCCTTGTTTCAATTTCCTCATTTCCTATTGATTTCGATATTCATGATAGAAAAGTCCATTACCTGAAGGTCTGTCATAGCCATATACTTCTGCAAAGGAACCTGATACTGGCGGACATTGTCAATCATTTTCCGTACCTGTCATGTAAAATGAAGCAGTGGCTAATCAACACTGGCCGAATACCAGAAAACAGACATAAAAAGCAGAAGACAGTAAGAGTGCATAAATGAACTTCAGCAAAAAATAACCTGAAGATCTTGGCTGACAACAGTTGGGGGTAGAAGACCTCGCAAGTAATGGGCATCTCTTTCTTTTTCTACGAAGGCAAGACCTTTATTGTGGTGCGGATCCCGCAAGAGTGTATATCCGCTGCATCAGAAAATATCAGTTTCATCATCTAGTCTCAACTCTCAAGGAAAGAACGTGATTACAAAAGAACATCAAGCATCTCTGAGTTATAATACATCAAGCAGAAACATAGAACTAACTTGCATGAACACATAAACTCATCCTTGCTCACTGACCCTAAATTTATTGACAGAATTTAGTAATTTATAACATTAGAGATCATAGTTCGCAATCAGAGACAAACGTGTGAAAAGGATTGAAAAATCAACACATCAAGTTGTTGGTCAAATTGATTTCTTGGCAACAAGCCACACAGAAAAAGAAGAGGAAATTGAATTTTAACAAAAAAAACAAAGAAAACTGGCCTAGGCAACAAAAAATGCAAGCTGACAAACGAAATGTCTGCTGCTACAATATATCACTTGTTCCTCAAACATTTGATCAAATAAAGTAATCAGAAATGACTAGTATTAATTAGACCCATAAATTGGCACTTGAGCATGGAATTTAACAAGTTAGCTGCCTACTTCAATTCAAGTTTAGTTCAACAACTTCAACAATTTGAAAAACACTGATGTGGTAAAGCGGACAAAAAACTTCCAACCAAACATAGCAATTCTAACAGACGCAGCCAAAAGCATAACAAATCATCACCAAGCGATCACTATCAAATCCAATATAATAAAAGATCGAAAAATAGCAAAAAAAAAAAATATAAGCATAGAAATCATCGAAATCTTTATACCTAGCGACGGTGACGGCCCAAGGAGTGACATGCTGGTCTTCAGTAGCTGAATCCTCACCATACACATCACGAACTCCACCAGTAGCAACAGTCGACGTAACAGTCGAATCAGCCGTCAACGGAGCAACGACAGCTTCTCCCTCTCCAACCTTAGCACTCTCCGTCAAAACGACAGCGTTCGGGTCTCCCGATCGGCCGTTCGATCCCATAGCTACCTTCACCACAACACATCCATTCCTGTTCGATCGCAACGACAACAGTACTCCCGCAGATCTACCAGACACGCTGTGCGTGTTATTCTGCTTCACACAATTCCAAATCGCAACAAATTTGCATCAATTGAAGCTGAAATTAAGAAATTCGAACAGTCAAATGAAAAATGTAAACCGAAAAATGTTACCAGGAAATTAGCTTGCAGCGACATCATGACGATCGAGATTAAGAGAGTGATTCGTAGTAGAAACTCTCTCTGATCCTGATCCTAACGCCTTGATACCTTTTCGGAAGTTGCAGCGTCTTGTGGATCAGAGCATGGATGAGGATGATATGGGAAAGGGAGTTGCAAAGAAGCAAGCCAGTAGGAGAGAAAGAGAGAGGAGGGAGTCAAGGCATGTGCTACTACTGCTTATAAGAGTGGCCCTTTCTTTCATCTTTTCTTCCTACTTTTCAACTACATTTTTAATCACATGCTAATCATCATCCCCTGATAATTAAAATACAAAATTTGTAAGATAGACAAACTTTAATTGTTTATCAAACATAATTTATCATAAAACAAGATTTTTTTAGGGTTGTTCCAAACCTTTTGATTGGGGGTTTCGAGTCCGAAAGATCGAAAATTTCATAAATATGGATCCGGGATCGGAATTGCTGTCCGACCTGGGTTAGTATATCCTCTTTTTCTTAGGATTACCGTTTTTTCGGTCTTGAACCGGAACCGAAAATTATTTTATAGTTGGACCTTGAACAAGACTGTAAAAACCTGATCCGGTACGTCTATCAACTACATTCTTATAGTATTTAGTTTTGAAAATGTTTCCCTAACTTTTTATTGAACTAAATCAAAGTTTAAGTATAGACTAATTGTTGTAGCACATATGTGTTGGTATATAGTTATAAACTATTATATATTATTAGATATAAATAATGTATTTCATACCTTAAAATACCTCTATAAATACATGGTCATGTGTTAATTTTGTCTATTTAATTTGTACATTGATGAAAGGAAGAAACAAACCTCCACTTGATTTGAAAGGTATCACTATCATACTCATTAGTAGCCTTCTTAAATCATGATCAAAAGTGTGGAACCAATTTGGACAACAATTTTTAGAGCTTTACCTTATCATTTTCCACAGTGATTTCAACTTGACTTCCCATTCCACAAATTTTCATATGGTCCCAAAATTTTAAAGAAAATTTGTGGTTCTAACAAAAGGACATAAAGGGTAAATCATTGGGGGAAATACTAAACAACAAAAATGAGCTAAAACACTTCCACCTAAAAATCTCAGCTTTGATTAACTTTAGAAAGATTACATCATAGATTATATATGCTAACAGGATCACTTCTTGAAGTTTTTTCATAAAACCTACATCTAATGGTCTAATGGTGAAGTTCTTTCATTAAACTACCTTGCAGTAGGTAGAGATATAAGGTTGCTGTCATGTTCTTGGTTTGAATTCATGTTGATATTACTGTCATCAGCATCAACTTCAATATTATGCTCATGAATTCCATCAGATGCACAGCATTGCTTAAGATCAGCTACTACCTCGCTCATTCTCGGCCTTTGGTCACCTGTCGGTTTTACGCATTCCATGGCAATCTCCAAAAACTTCCATGTAGAGTTGATGTCAAGATCTCCTCCATGTAGCCTCTTATCAGCTATGGCCAATATGTCTCCACTCTCAACCATTGGTGACACCTGTTCGACGATGTGAATAGGGTCATTATCATCCTCAGTTTGCTTGATAAATGCTGGTTTCCCTGTTAATAATTGCAAGAGTACAACTCCAAAGGCATAAACATCACTTGTCTCTCTCAGTATACTGATTACATGGCAACACCTGGATTTCAAAAATAATGAGATTATATATACGTTTCTTTTGTTAATTCTTTATATTCAATATGAACAGGCCCGTCCAACAAGGGGTGTCATTCAGCTCAATAGTACAAGCCCCCAGTCTTTTTTGGGGCCATAATAATTATGTTTAGTTAATCTATCAAACATATGTTTAGTTAATCTATCAAATAAAAGAGTGTTTGTCACATTGATTAAACCTCAACATTAGGTGTAAATGGTCTAGGGTTCAAATCCCCTTTCTACTGTTTTTTTTTTTTAATCTTTTTTATCTACTCTTCTTTTGGGGCTCATAATAATTATGTTTAGTTAATCTATCAAACAAAAGGGGTGTAATCTTTTTTTTTTATCTCCTCTTTTGCTTATTTTTATTTTTATCTCCTCAACATTAGGTGTAAATGGTCTTGTTTTACTTTTATTGTCATTCTTTCATGCATTTTTTTATTAAAAAAAAAATAATTTTAGTTGTTTGTCCATTTTTTTTCTTGATAAAATATATTTTTTAAAATTGATAAAAAAAACGTTGACACATGGCCTCCGAAACTCATTGGACGGCCCTGAATATGAAATTTTTTATTTTTTTAATCTTACTCCGGATCAAAGTAACCTCGAGTGCCTGCAAGTTCCGTCCACTCAACAGGATCTTGACTATTGGTAGTGAAGAATCTAGAGAGCCCGAAATCAGCGATCTTCGCGTGGCCCGTCTCGTCTAATAAAATGTTTGCAGGCTTTATGTCTCTATGAATAATCGGCGGTCTACAACCACTATGTAGATACTCGAGTCCTACGTACATACAATAAGAATATAGATAAAAAATAAGAATGACTACAAAATGATTGAACTCACTCGTGCATACATAGGCAAGCTGACCTTGTGCAGCATCGATTGAGATTTGAAGTCTTAATTTCCAGCTCAAAGGATGCTCATTTGTCTCTACAAAAAGAAAAAGACTTCATAATAATAATTCACGTACGTACAAGAAGATATCAATAAGAAGAAAATAATTAAAGTGTTGCTTTAAACCTGATAAATGCATTTGCAAGTTACCACAAAGCATGTACTCGTACACAAGTGCCATGGTTGTGTGCTCATCACAATACCCGATAAGTGAGACCAAATTTACATGATGAATCCTCGTCAAGAGTTCAACCTGTGAGTTTACAATAACATACATGCAATATATATCCAATTAGTACTTACTTTTCTTGTGTTTGACAATGATTGACAGTTTTTCAATGAAAATCAGGTTAAAAAATGGCATGGCTGTCAAACACACAAGGAAGCATATGATTTGACTTGCCTCAGCACAAAATTGCTTCATGGTGATTGTAGACGGATTATTATGTAATACTTTGACAGCAACCTCAGTACCATCGTGTAGAACACCATAATAAACCGTTCCAAATCCTCCTCTTCCAAGGATTTGTTTAAAATTATCAGTGATCCTTGAAATGTCTGAAGAGTTGAATTGCTTGTTTTTCGGTAGGATCATCCGTGAACCCGAAACGTCTACAGAACAACACAATAGGTCTAATCATATTACTTCAGCCAGGGATATACGTTAACAAATCTATATCAAGAAATCCACAAGTTTGACGGATTAATATATATATTTTTTATACCTTGTTTCTTTCTTTCTCTGAATGCAAGAAAAATGATACCAATGATCACAAATGAAACCAAAGCAACAGATATAAGCATTGGAATGACAAAATGATATCTCCTTTTGTCTGTCTTTGTCTTCTCCTTACACGGGTATGTCTTACAAACATCATAATTGCCTTCTAATCTACGTACATTAAACTAAAGTTAGAGGATTAATATAAAGTGTTGTTCGAAATTAGTCATTTAAATGTATTTTTAGATTGGTTTGGTACCTTAAATCTATGGAGTTGTTGGTTGCCTTCATTAAAAGCTCAAGAGGAACCGGACCCGTGAGATCGTTTCCTGTCAAATCACTTCAAGCAAGAAGAGAACATAAGAGCTATCATATGCATTCCTGCTTGTAGCGTACATTTTCTTACTTCACACAAATTATGATCTTACATGACATTCAACGAGGGTAGATATGCTAAAAAATCCGGTATTGTTCCTGTAAATCCATTGTTGGATAAATTCCTGATGCAAAGAATTAAGCAAACTCGTATCATGCAGTAGAACACATTTGAATAAAATACTAGAACATCAACACTATCATGAAATTCGAAACTTACAAGTACTTTAATGCTGTGAGATTGGATAGTGAGAGTGGTAGTTCTCCAATCAAATTACTCGAACTCAAACTCCTATATCATCAAGATGTGGTTATAATTTATAGACAAAAGAAACTGTTATATTTAACTAAATTGAAATCAATATAACATTATATCATTAAAACTCACAAGGAGGTTATTCTTGGAGGATTGTTATCGTCATAAGAACAGTTTAGACCCTCCCATTGATAGCCAACAGGAAGGCAGGGATCTCCTTGCCAAATTCTATGTATTCTGTACTTATCCTTAATTGCAAGGATAGCATCAGCTGATCATATTAATACAAAGAGATTAATGTCATAAAGGCATATAAACACAAGAAACAAATATATATTTAAACCTCGAGGACGAGAAGCATACCATCTTCTTGGCTTGTAGGTAAAACTGGAAGATCTAGGACATTGAACAACTCAAAAGCATTGAAAATAGGATAGAGATTAGATCTGGCTGTCTTCATGAGTGTATACTTGAAAACTTCTGATCCATTGAGAGATATTCTAGGAGATGATATGGTGGTCAGTTGCATGTATTTTGGAATAATAGGACCAAATGTGTATCCTTGCCCATGAGGTACCAAAATGTTAAATTCTCTAGTGTCGTTAGAGCCATGCAATTCGAGTTCGGCGAAGTGCCAGTAGGCATAAACTTGATTTATAGGAAAATTTGACTTAACAGTCACACTAGCAACGTTGTAATTTGGCATAGCAGCAGTATTCAGCACACTTATTGGTACTTTAAGAGATTTGGCTTGTGAATCATCAATGGAGTGATTTGTACTAACTGTTGTCCAACTGGTCCATTGAGCAGACCGGTACCACATACGACCATATGCATCATCCTTCACCCTATAAGAAGAGATACATTCAAAAGTAATTTAAAATCTTATATAGAGGTGTAATTCGAGCTGAACAAACCAAACTTTTGTATGCTCATGTTCAACTCGTTTATAATTGAGTCAAGATCGAGCCTAAATTTTAATCAAGCTGAAAAATGTGCTCATACTCGACTCGTTTATAAAGTATATAAGCTTGAGCAGAGCTCTGAGTAACTCAACCCATATAATAACCTTATTAAAGATTCACTCATCTGGACATCTTTAGGCTTGTTATTTGAGTTGAGCACGACCCGAACCAAATTTTAATCAAGCTTAAAAATGTTTTCATACTCGGCTCCTTTAAAAAGTGAACGAGTTTAAGCTCGAGTTCTAGCAGCTCGACTTATAAAACAATCATACTGAAGATTGACTCATCTTTAGGGTTGTTATTCGTGCCGAATTTTGGTATGCTCATATTCAACTCGTTTATCATGAAGTCAAGTTCTAGCCGAGCCAAAACTGCAATCGAGCTTAAAAACGTGCTCATACTCACCTCGTTTAGAAAACAAACAAGCTCAAGTAGCTTGGCTCATATAACAACCCTAGTCTTGTTAGTCTAAAAGAGTAACATAGTATAACTAGATAAGAGTATTGCATACTTACATGTAGTACGATCCAGTATTAGTTTTGCATCCAATATCCTCACGACTCCATAAATAGAGCGACGACTGTGGAGATGCAGGGTACGAAGAGTTATCCAAAAGTTGTAGCACAAGAACAGATATAAATGGAGTTCCCTGGCCTGTGTTCACAAGACAAACATCTATAGAGTCTGTAGTTGCAACATGGATAATCTCTTTGAAAGTTCGATAATCTACACTTGTTAGTGAGATCGTAAACCACAAATTGACACCTATATAGACATCAAATCCAGGGATTTTGTTCTTGCCATCATAGTTGCCATACATGAATTGAGCTCTGATCATATATTTACTGTTGGGAATTAATGGCCATAACTTGTAGCAATTTCTACGTCCCTCAGGGAAGCTTCTTACTGTCTTATAAATGTCTTCACGGAGCTCGCTGTAATACTCTGGTGATATTCCCCTATTCTCTCCAGTGCTAATGTATTTATCGTCAGAAGTGTAGGATATATCAGTTATTGTGTCGTAATATGAACCACCTCCTAGACCACAGTCAATGTTTATGAACCCTGGATTTCAAATAACAAAGATTTTGCATCAGTCATGCATACAGTGATTTAATTCATATTTAAATACCTCATTTTACCAAACAATCAACTAAATGTTGATTCCACTATTCCACCAAATACTCAATACTATGTAGAAGGATCACCCTCTTAAGGAAATATTAGTTGTTTTGTCTTTGCTACCATAGGCATAGGGAAGGCATCAATACATGGGCAGATGTATACAAAAAGCAAATCAATAGCAATAAAATGACTTCTCTTTATTTTCCTTCCTATATCCTCAGAATAACTTCATTTTCCATCATAAATGATGTGCACTTGTGATAAGAATTAAGTACTATATATGGTGGGAATGAAATTTGCTTATTACCTGCATTGCAACTGTGCATCAAACAGGAGGAAACGGGTGCACAATAACAGAGATGCTGAATTTCAAGCTACATTAGGTTCTTGTATAAGCATAGCCAAACTAGGTTACTAAGCCACTGTGTAGACTGTAGACCATTGGGTTACATTAGCAGCTAAGTCCTAAAATAAGAATTTTGATGCTGAATTTCAACTGTCACCAATTTCTAATATGAAATCAACAAAAGCTAAACATGAAGGTTCTTATCTGAAATCAATGATGAAAGAATTCAGCAGGCACAAAACAGAGATGAAGAAAGATAGGCCAGCAGAGTGTTTAATGAATGCATATAAAATGTATGCTTTAAGTAGTTGTTTTTGAAGAGGCATTTTATCAAACACTTGGTATGTAAACCTGTAAAAGCCCGCAATTACTGCTGAGAAGAGGGGAAAATGACAGAACTAGGGTTGTGGGTTCGGACATTGGTACAACACTTACCTTCGGTGACTAACTAATAGTGATCAGAGGGATTCTCTTTGCCTACATTTTCCAAGAGGCTGGTTCATTGGGTGGTAGTGTTGTGCTGCTTGTGCAACGCAATATAACCTAATTGTGAGATGGGCTATGATGAGTCTATGGTGATTTGAAAATAGCAAGGCGTTTTTGATTTCGTGACTGGATAACGATGAAATCAGAGAGCGTAGGCAGAGAAGAGGACGGGAAAGATGACAGTTTTCCATAGGGACGTATCGGACCGAAAGCCGATTTCTGACTTGTTGTTGGATCCGTTGACCGTTATATTATTGTCTGGTTCATAATAGACCGAATTATTTATTATATTAATAATTATTTTAATATAAATTTAGTTAAATATATAATATACTTAAGATATTTTATAATATCTTAAGTAATATATATTCAATTTATTATAATTATGTTAATATTTTATAGCTATACATAATTATGTGTCATAAAGTGATCTTTCTATATATGGAGATATTGTTAGATTTCGGTAGAAACTTTTATTAGAGTAGGGAATATGAACTTTTAAAAATTCATTATATTAAAAATTGAATGAACTATTGAACTTAAAATATACACTAACAATAATATAATGATATTTTAATATATAGTATTTGTGGATGAAATTATGGTTTTATATGAACAAAATTGAACGGTTTTCTTTTTACATGTAAGTATGTAGTGTTTTAAATTAGAAGTGAACGGTCGTTAACCTTTGTTATAGGGAAGAAAAATAAAAATTTCACGAACACTAAACTAGGTTAGCGGTCGTTAATCTATATTTTTTGTAACAATAACTAATATTTAAGTTAACAATCGTTGTGGAAAAAATTCTTAACGATCATTACTTACGTGATAATGCTCGTTATATTATGTAAAAAAAATGAGCGCGGTTATAAAACTTGATAGAATAAAATATATGTTTGAGATATTGTAACAAATATGATATCTTGTTCAATCAAATAAAGAGATACGTGTATATTTTGCATCTAAAAATAATGGGTAAAATGACTAATTAGGTCTTTACCACTATTTAACTCAATTCGTTCATCTATTTAAGATAAAATAAGAGGGGTTTACAAACAAAGACTATAAAAAAGAGCTTATTTAACCCAATTCTTTTAAAAATAGTTATGTGACCATAACAACAATTAATTTGGATTGTTGATTTTATCAAATCGTGGGTACGTCAAATGTTCCTACTTACTATAAGAAAGGTTCCTACATAATCATATATATTTATAATTTTTATTTTATTATTCGGATATGGCATGGGGGCCTTTTGGCTTGGTTAGAAAGACGGACCATATTAGACAGGTATGTTCGGAACATACCCAAGCCAAGAGCATGACTAGAGTTGATCAAAAGTAACAACATCAACATCGGCACTACTCCTAGTAATAGGATGAGTAGGAGCATGACTAGAGTTGATCAAACTCGAGCCAGTCCGTTTGGAAAAACGGGCGTGTACGGATATGGTTAAAAGTCCGTCCGCGTACCCGACCGGTACTGACAACACCAAAAGCCTGGATGAGATTTATACAAAAATAAATGAAAATACTTGAGTATAAAACGGACTGCCAGCGGATACGAACAAGAGTCCAAGCCCGAATCAACCCTAACAAAAGGATAATTTTTTCCGAAATTTCGGATTCCATCCGAAACCGAAAAATATCACCCTACTTGTAGCATACCGGTCTAGTCCATTACACAAGAACTTCACTAATGCATAACTCATTTCTAATATGAAATACCAAAAATTATAAATAATACTTTGCAAGATTCTGCAAGACTAGTACAACATCATTACCTGAATGATCTTTGTCACTTAGTTGTCTTTTCACTATAGCCTGAGAATCTGCAACGAAGAAGAATGGTACCCAGAAAAGTAAGCAAGTAACACGAATGCCCATGTCTTAAACTGAGTTTAAGATGGATTTAGCAATGACTAATTGATCGATTTGTCACTCGAGATTTTAAGTATAAATTGACGAAGGTCAACCTAGTGAGTCAACTACTTTAACTAACAACCATTTGAGCAAGTTCCCATGTCTTTAGATGTTCATAACTTATGTAGAATATCTTGGCAAGCCTTTTGCTAAGTGGATGACTAGTTCATGTGTTAGTCTTGCTAAATTATAATTTATAAGGAGTCCGGTTAGTGAGTCATAGATTAATGTGATATGTAATTGAACTTTTTGTTTATAGTCTTTATTTACTAAAGTGTTTGATGTAAGGTTGTTAGAGGATACACGTCGAGCTTGAACATGTTAATGTTCGACTGAACATATCTAATGTTTGATGTATTATGTCATGATATAGGAGTTTCGGTTCAAGTGCTTTCAGTTCTTCGGAAATTGTCGGTATTACTGATGATTTCAGGAAAGTCCTTGAAAAAGGAGAATTTGGAACGGTTTACTATGGTGTCTTGCAAGATGGTATGGAGGTAGCTATCACGGTACTAAACGATGTGTCGTCTACTATAAGTATGATACAATTATGTGTTGAGGTAAGTCGAGTCGTGTAGTCGGTTAACAACGTTGAAATTGATCATTTAGTTGAATGGATATGTGTTTTATGGTGCAGGCGGAGCTTTTGACTAGGGTTCATCGCCTAAATTTGGTCTCACTTCTCGGGTTTTGTGTTGAACCCAAAAATATGGCACTTGTGTACGAGTACATGTCTTGGGGTAACTTACAAACACATTTACCAGGAAATACAACGACTCTATGTTGACATGATTTGAATGTCAAACTTGTTGAAGATAATAAGGTCCCACATCGAAAGATGGGGACACTCCGAGCCTAGTATATAAGGTTGATGGGCTACTCTTATTGTCAATTGGTTTTAGGATGAAACCTCATTGGGTTTATGTGCTGGACTTGAGCGTAATGCGCATGTGCGCTCGGATGCACACGACTCCGCTCTACCGGTCCGTATGTATCGGACTTTGACATGGTATCAATCCAACTCGGTCTATATCCTCTAGTTGCACTTGTGGGGGCGTGTTGAAGATGAAAGATGGGGACACTCCGAGCCTAGTATATAAGGTCGGTGGGCTACTCCTCCCGTATGTATCGGACTTTGACAAAACTCCGGAAATTTAGTTAGAGGGAGACGAAATTTCTCCATATCCGGTTGTCTGTTATATGTTTGAGGATTTCTAGTTTTGTCCATTTTGATACTTGAAATGACCCTTTAAGTACTTGAAATGACTCTTCCCCGCGAGTAAAGTAAGCCTTCTTCACACTTTCCTTCGCTACAACTAGGAGATAGAGGAGATAGACATTTAGAAACGTTGATTTCATTTGTGTCTTTGGCAGGATTCGATAGTGGAGAGAAGGGAAAGGGTAAGAGATGGTTGTGGGTGATGAAGAAGAGAGTGAGGTGAAACACGGCTCCTTCAGATTTAGGGTTGGGTTTGGAGAAGAGGGGAAGATGAGGCGTTTTACGGTAAAAAAAAAATAAAAAGAAAAAGATGGGATACTTAATACAATAATGGTACGGGCTACTTACTCTACCAAAAACCGAAAAAGACTTACTTACCAAATTAAACCTTCATTATATTAATAAATAAATGTACATGTATGAACTATGTTTGTTTCATTCCGCTTCATTTTCCCGGGATACAACAAAATGGACCCTTAATTAATGTATTGATATACATCCTTTTAAAACACAATATTTCACGATCTCATGAGACATAATTTATAGTTGATAACACAGATTTTCTTTTCATAGACTAGACAATTTCACCCCTTGTGAGACGGAATTCAACAAGAAAAAAAAACTACGGTTTATAATTCCAATGGTTGCATCTATTGCTTCAGTTTCAATCATTGTGATCATTTGTGTCATTTTCTTCGGATATAAACGGAGAGAAAACAAGGTAACATTCATTCTATCAATGTTACTATTGTATGAATAGGTTTGCCAAAGAAGATCATATGACATTGTGTTTGGTTCAATTGAAGAGCTAATATCACGAACGTTAAAATCAAGAAATAAAAGATTTAGATATTCGGATATCGTCAAGATAACCGATCAAACCGTCGGAAAAGGAGGATTTGGTATTGTCTATCATGGTATTCTACAAGATGGAACTCATGTGGCTGTCAAGATACTCAACAATACATCGTCTGCTATCACAATGAAACAATTTTGTGCAGAAGCAAGTCAATACAAAGATCTTCTTTGAGTATCTATCTTATATATCGTTTAATTAAATAAAATAAAAAAAACATTATTTATATAATTACATGAATATTTGTTGCACAAGGTCAGGATTGAACATTCACATTCCCCTGTCATTTTAGATTCTAAACTCAATAACAATATTTTATTTTTATAAGGTCGGTGAATCTATCCTCGAGGGTTTTGCTTATGCAAAATTTTAACGACACATTGACATGGTGTCGGAAGAAAAGCGTCGCATTTAACCCACAGTTCTAGTAGTGTTACTTTAAAATCTATATCATTTAATTGTAGGATTGGAGTATTTACATAGCGGTTGTCAAGCACCGATTATTCACAGAGACGTTAAACGCGAAAATATTTTACTCGATGACATGGGACATGCAAAAATTTCTGATTTGGGGTTCTCATGTTTGAAATTAGGTATTGTTGACTAAGTACAATAAGTGAAAAAGTTGATGCAAACGCCTTTGGAGTAGTGCTCTTGGAGCTTATAACGGGGAAACCCGCGATTATGAAACAAGGAAAGCGAGATGAGCGTGCTCATATAATCAAGTGGGCTACGGAAATGGCCGAGAGAAGAGTAATTGTTACGATAGTCGATAAGAGGCTACAAGAAGAGTTTAGCACCAACGTAGCATGGAAGTGCTTGGAGATATTGCTATGGCTTGTGTGAATCTCACAAGTAACCAAAGGCCGAGAATAAGTGAGATGGTATCGGAGCTTAAGTTGTGTTATGCGTTTGAGGGATATCGGTCCGACCAAAATGCTCAAACGAGTTCTTATAACAAAAATGGCTAGTATGTGTATATGAGTCAACCACTTGAAAGGAGCGCGATTAACCGGAATACACTTTTTTTTTTCAAATCCCGCCGATATTGGGACGAGATCAGGACGAAACCGGAATTAACCAGAATTTATGCTCACCCCTACTTTCAGTATTACATGTTATCTTATCTTTTTGGTAAAGTCATGTTCTCTTTATTTGTTTAACTTCATATACATGTTCTCTTTTCAAGTTGGATCGCATTTAACAATTGTTTAATACATTCAATATTGTTTTAATTATATATTTATAATTGTGTCGATTTTATTATAAATTCTTGAAATATTCATTTCTTATTTTATTGAATAACCATTAATTAACTTTTCATATTTTAGTTTCTACCCACTTAATTAAAAAAATTCGAACCGTCAAAATTTCTTTTTGGCAGTTCAATTATTCACAATGGAAATATAAAAAGGACTCTAAACAAGTGTTAAATGAACCGTAAATAAGTGCTAATTGACGGTTCAATATTGACAGTGCAACTTTAAAATAGATTGTCAACGAGTGTAAAATGGACGGTCAATAAGTTGATACGGGATTTTTTTTTTAAAAAAAAATTACTTGGTAAGTTATCATAAATTCAAGCAAATTAGTTAAAAAATCAACCCAATAAAATTCAGTTTATATTCTACAAAATATATTTATGATACATATATTATTTAAGCTTGTTTGAACAATAAGAACTCAAAGTCTCAAATTGTAGGTCCAAGCTAGTTTTTCTTTTCCTTTGATTCAAGTAAATAATTTAGGTCCAACGTACTTACTAAGCTAGTTGAAAATTGCTTCGGTACGTAGGGGTGTAATACCGAACGAGCCGAGCCCAAAATTTATACGAGTTTTAAAATGTGCTCATGCTTGACTCGTTTAGAAAATGAACGAGCTCGAGCCGAGCTTTTGACGAGCCAAGCCCGAGCCGAGCCCGAGTAACTCGGCTAAAATAATGTTCCTATAGTGTTATTTTAGCTGAACGGGCCGAGCTTTACCCGAACGAGCCGAGCATTGACATGCTCAAGTCTGGCTCATTTATAAACGAGGCGAGCCCGAGCCGAGCCTAAAATTTATACGAGCTTTAAAATGTGCTCAAGCTTGGCTCATTTAGAATATGAACGAGCTCGAGCCGAGCCCGAGTAGCTTGTCTCATATTACAGCCCTATCGTTACGCGCATGCTAATCAACTCTACATAAAACGACGAGTTTTGAACGTAGACTAACACAAAACTGCTAACTTCCATTTTATGCAATCATCGTCAATCACGCCAGAGACTTCTTAGACGAACCCAAAAAACACGTCCAATTGCATAACTATTAACTACAACCACCTTTTTCAACTCAATACAGCGCGTCCATATTAAGAGTTGACTCAGCCTTAGACTGAGTCAATTCAAACTCGATTACAAAGCTAGCTGTTTTCTGATATTAATCACTACCATCATCATTATTGATCTCCTCCATGAAATCGAGATGGGTACTCATGTATTTTTCTGGGTAACTTTCTTCTTCGTTGGAATAGTTGCAGGATCTGGAGCTTCAATGGAAACACAGCTAACTAATGATAATCATCCAGGTAATTATTTATAATAGTCAATTAACTATCCTTTTGCTTTTAATTCCTTCACTTTTTATCGTCTAAATTTAGAAATCTGGTTTAAATAATAATAAAAAAAATGAAAATGGAGGTATTTGTTGAATTAGGGTTCATAAGCATCGACTGTGGTTCAGCATCCAGTTCATTTTACTATGAAGCAAATGGTTTGATCTACAATTCTGATGAGAGCTACATCAACACCGGAACAAACATGAATATATCATCGGATGAAGATGATCTTTACAAGACAGTTAGAAGCTTTCCTGATGGAGAAAGAAATTGCTATAATTTGTCACCCTTGCAGGCAAAGAAGAAGTATTTGATCCGAGCTCGGTTCATGTATGGAAACTACGATGGAAAAAATGCTGTGCCTCAGTTTCATGTCTATATTGGAGTCAATGTATGGTTTACAGTTAAGTTCAAAGCTCGAGATCAGAAAATCGTCAAGGAGATCATCCATTATTCGGTTTTCGATTCTATTGATGTTTGTCTTGTAGGATTTGGCCAAGGAAATCCGTTTATATCGGCTTTAGAACTTAGGCCTTTGGATGATTCTGCATACATTGCAACGGCTAGTTTTTCGCTCAACTTATGGAGCCGTTGGGACGTCGGTCGTCCAAATAATGAAACCGAGTACGTACACGTACACGTACACATGTGCTTGAACGTGTGAACTCCACGTTATATTATATCGCTAATTTTGGGAAAATTTTAATGTAGGGAGGAGAAAGACGACGCTTACAATCGGTTATGGACTACTCATCCTTGGCTCCCTACTCATGTAATTCAGACAAACGGCGCGTTTTCCGAATCAAGTGATGATCCGTATAAGGTGCCTAGAGGTGTATTAAGTACTGCATGTGAGCAAAATGGTAATAGTAGTGAAAGTATGGCAAAGTCTTTTGATACAACCTACCCAACTAGTGAAATCTATGCTTATTGGCATTTTGCGGAACTCGAGTTGCTTGTCTCTAACGATACTAGAGAATTCTACATCTACGTACCGAATGGGTCAGGTTACAAATTCGGACCTATTAGGCCAAAATACATGGAGACGACCACCATAAAATCCGATTTAATTCCGCTTAGTGGATCGGATTCTTTCGAGTTTTCACTCAACAAGACGAAAGAATCAAACCGTTACCCTATCCTTAATGCCGTCGAGATCTACAAAGTCATAGATCTTTCTTATTCACCAACAAACCAAGAAGATGGTATGTCTCTTCAAATCTTCATCTCCTATTCTTATTGCTTCATTAGTTTGCTTGGCATTTAATATATATATACTTCTTATTATGATCAGTTGATGCCATCACTGCCATTAAGGAAAAGTATACACTACCAAACATTTGGCAAGGAGACCCTTGTGTTCCACAGAATTATCAATGGGAGGGTCTAGTTTGTATCTATAACGGACATGATTCTCCGAGAATAACCTCCTTGTGAGTTCATCTTAATGACTATCCATCTTGATAGTAACTTAGTTGTGTTAAACTTTGATGTTTGATTTAAATTCCGCGACCCATTGAGGTATATAGGAACTTGAGTTCAAGAAACTTGACCGGAGAGATTCCACAACTTTTGTTCAAACTCAAATTGCTGAAATCATTGTAAGTGCTTCTTGTTTTGATCTTAATGTACAATTGCCATTTCAAGAATTTGAACAACAATATTGTACATTTTTTTCTTTAGGAATCTCTCAAACAATGGACTCACCGGAAAGATACCGGATTTTTTAGTGAAAATGCCCTTGTTGATTGACATGTAAGATATACTTAGCTAGTATAGTGTTACTCAACTGTCATCTCATACACCTCTTCCTTGTCTGTGCAGTGATCTAAGAGGAAACAATCTCACAGGCCAAGCTCCATCTCAACTCGTTCAACGGGCTTGCAATGGGTCTATAACTTTAAGGTAATGCATCAATTTATGAATAATGTGGGAGATAATAAGTTTTCACGTCGAAAGTTGAGGACATTTCGAGTTTAGTATATAAAGTCAATGAACTACTTCTTCTATAGTCAATTGGTTTTAGGATGAAACCTCATCGGGTTTATGTGATGGGTTTGGGCCTAGCATATGGGCTCGTATTGACATTCCGATACTAGTATATAAGGTTGGTGAGCTACTCCTCCTACAGTCAATTGTTATAGGATGAAACCTCATCGGGTTTATGTGTTGGGCTTGGGACTAATGCGCATATGCACACAGATAATAATTTCGACATGGACATTTCGAGCCTAGTATATAAGGTCGGAGGGTTACTCCTATAGTTATATGGTTTTAGGATGAAATCTCGTCGGGTTTATGTGTTGGGCCCGACCTAATGGTCTGTCTGTATTGGACTTTGACAAATACAGTTTGATATCCAAATATGGATATTTGATCTCGGTTTGTATAATTAATGTGAGATACTTTGTTATAGGCTAGACAATTTCAGTGTTTGTGAGATTATCATCAACAACAAAAAACATCGTTTCGTTATTCCATTGGTGACATCCGTTGCTTCGATTACAATCCTTGTGATCATCTGTGCCATTTTCTTCACATATAAGCGGAGAGAGAAACTAGGTACTATACACTATCCATTATATATCCAGTAATATCATATGAACAATTTTGTTAATGTATTCTTAGCTCAGCTGCTCAGATTTAATTAACTTGATAATGCTTTGATTGGATTGAAGGCATAATATCCCAAACCCTAAAATCAAGAAATAAGCGCTTCAGATATCTGGATATCATCAAGATCACTGATAATTTCAAGATGATCGTCGGAAAAGGAGGATTTGGTACTGTCTATCATGGTGTTCTTCAAGATGGAACACAAGTAGCTGTCAAGATACTGAATAATACAGCATCTGCTGTCACAATGAAGCAATTTTGTGCAGAGGCAAGTCAATACAAGTTAAAATCTTAGCTTTTTTCAGTATCTTATTGTTCGATTAACTAAAATACAAAAAAAATCACAGGCTGAGCTATTGACGAAGATTCATCATGTAAATTTGGTATCTCTTGTTGGGTATTGCGAAGAACGTTCAAACATGGCACTGGTTTACGAGTTCTTGGCTTGTGGTAACTTGAAGATGCATTTATCAGGTAACTCAACTCTATCTAAGGCAAATATTTACGTACAAATAACTGGAAGATGAATTTATCAAGTCTATATTGGATATATTGCAGCAAAAAACAACCATTTCTTGAGCTGGAAAGCAAGACTTCAAATCTCAATTGATGCTGCACAAGGTTAGTTGCACATACTATTGTAATGACTAAACAAAAATACACTTTGGTGGATCTTGTTGGAGATAATAAGTTCTCACATCGAAAGTTACGATATTCCGAACCTAGTACATAAGGTTGGTGGGCTACCCCACCTATAGCCAATTGGTTTTTGGACGGAACCTCATCGGGTTTATGTGTTGGGTTTGGGCCTAACGTACATGTGCGCTCGCACCTAACTTGTGGGCAAGTGCAACTTGATCTATATCCTCTAGTTGCACTTGCGGACATCGAAAGTTGGGGACATTCCGAGCCTAATATATAAGTCGGTGGGCTACTCCTCCTATTGTCGATTGGTTTTAGGATGGAACCCATTCTACCGGTCCGTCTGTATCGGACTTTGACACCTCTAGTTCCACTTGCGGACATCGAAAGTTGGGGACTTTCCGAGCCTAGTATATAATGCTGGCGGGCTATTCCTCCTATTGCCGAATGGTTTTAGGATGGAACCCGCTCTACCAGTCCGTTTGTATCGGACTTTGACAGATCTGTAAATATTTCATCGTAGGATTGGAGTATTTACACAGTGGCTGCCAACCGCCGATTATACATCGAGACGTTAAACCCGAAAACATTTTACTCGACGACATGGTACATGCAAAGATATCGGATTTCGGGCTTTCGAGATTTTTCACGAGTGAGAGTGAAGCTATTGCTACTACTGACATTGCAGGAACCTATGGCTACCTTGATCCAGAGTAAGTTTTTTTTTCCTTCATAAAATTGAATTTTAATTAGGGTTTTAGTGCTTAACATAGAATTGTGTCATGTTTGGTATTAGGTATTGTCGGTTAAGTACAATAAGTGAGAAAGTTGATGTGTACGCCTTTGGAGTTGTGCTCTTGGAGTTAATAACGGGGAAACCCGCGATTATTAAGCAAGGGAAGCGAGGCGAGCGCGTTCATATAATCAAGTGGGTGACGGAAATGGCGGAGAGAGGAGATATCTTTACGATAGTTGATAAGAAGCTACAAGGAGAGTTTAGCTCCAACAGGGCATGGAAGTGCTTGGAGATTGCTATGGCTTGTGTGAATCTCGTAAGTGACCAAAGGCCGAGAATGAGTGAGGTGGTATCGGATCTTAAGTTGTGTTATGTGTTCGAGGGATATCGGTCCGACCAAAATGCTCAAACGAGTTCTTATAACGAAAATTGTTGTGTATATGTATCAGCCAATGCAACCACTTGAAAGGAGTACGTTCAATGGTCATGTGATCGATCTCTCGCCGGACGCAAGATAGATGTTTTCGGCAACTCGATCACTCTTGAATAAATGGTGTCGTTTTAAGAACACTTCAAACCTATGTAACACGGAAACTTTTGAGTCTCTTAACCGAAATCGAACTAGTTTTAAGTTGATCCATAATACGGTCTTAGTCTCTTTTGACATAAATGTTTATTAGAGGGAACTAAATTATTTTTTCGGATTATTTGACCAAAAATTTTCATATATATTTGTTTGTCAATATTTATACACAGTCATTTATAATTAATATAATTTGTACATTTTTTATGGATATCATTTATTGGAAAACCCGGTCAACATTTATTTATTAGAACATGTTCCCGTAATGTTTAATATTCCAATATAAAAATACATTTAGGTATTTTTTTTATTGAGGTTAATTATCTATTATATACTATTTAGGGCCCGTTTGGTTTGAACTCCGGATCGGAAACGGAATAGAAACGAATATAGTCCATATGTATATCCTTGTTCATGAAAGTTGTTGGAATCATTCCTTGTGATTTGAAGTAATTGAAGTTGAATTTGATTACTTTGATACTCTATAGGGTAACAAAATATGGAGAGACAAGTGCATTTTGCATGTAAACACAAGGAATGATTCCATAGAATTTCGTGAATATGGATATACATATGGACTAAATTCGTTTCCATTCCGTTTCCGTTTCCGGAGTTGGAACCAAACGAGCCCTTAGTCTATTTATAATGCTTGTTCCATCAATACGTGTTTGACAATTTGTTGGTGCGATTTATCAATTTAAAACCGGTTTTCTTAATGAAAAAACAGCTTTTATACTAAAAAAAATACAATCATCGGGTAGTTGATTTAAATACTTTTAACTGCAGTTTATTTTAGGCTTTAAAACTAGTTTAGTGCCCGCACCTTGTGCGGGTTTGTCTAAACAAAAAATATTATATTTTCAATTTCATACATTATGTATTGATATTAATCTATAAAAATAATTATTTTTTATTAATTAATTTAACTAACATTTGATGATTAATTATATTTTTAATAAATAAAAGAACATAATTAAAATTTATTACAAAGATTATTGTTCAAGTATTATATTTACTCAATATATTATCAATTTTACTTATATAAAGTTAGAGGAGCAAAATTTAATTTAGTTTTAAATCTAACAAATGTGTCAAATCTTACTAAAAGATTTGCGTGAGATTTTCTAAAATTATAATACATCAGCTTATAAATTTTAATTGGTAGATAAGTAGATTTATTTTTTTTAATTTTAATTTTAATATAATTGACGTGGCATGATGACTGTTTATAAATATTAATAAAAAAATTTCTTATATAATGATTAATGGCAAATCTGTAAATACATTGTGGCAAATCTGTAAATAAATTGAAAAAATGCTGACGTGGACGGCCTTAGAGATTGACACGTGGACAAAATGAGTGTTGTTTTAGTAATATATATAGATGAGATCATGTATTTGACTATTCTACTAATCGGGTAACCCGTGAGTGAATGAAAAACTGTACTTGAGTTGCCTATAATAACGAGGGGTGTGTAATCGGATCGATCCAATCCGATATGAAAGTTCGGATATTCGATATTTACAAAAGGTCGATTGGAATCCAATTCAGAGTATTCATACACCCGAAAATTTTAAACAAATTGGATGTTCGATCTGATGCGAGTAATTATCACATGATCGGTCGAATATATATGATCCGACTTTTTTTTTTTTTTTTTTCTTTTTTCTTAAAACCCAGATCCATATTCAATCTAGTGATTCAAAAAATTCTCCCAAATCGAATCAAATAATGAATATTTCCAGATTCGGAATTTCCGGATTGGTTCTTAGGACAGTGAATCGGTGGATTGCTCCTCCTATTGCCAATGCTAATAGGATTTAGGACGGAACTCATCGGGTTTATGTGCTGAACTATTATATGCTCATTTCGTTAAAAAAAAAAACCTTTTACAATAGAGTTCAAACTTATTAGATTGTTTATTGTTGTTTATTCTAAATTCGGGTCAATTTTACTATCTTGTTATCTTTTGAATCGAGTTTATGGGCCCGTTTGGTTTTAACTCCGGAATCGGAAACGGAATGGAAACGAATCTAGTCAATATGTATACCCTTGTTCATTAAAATTTTTGGAATCATTCCTTGTGGTTTGTAGTAATTTGATGAGAGTTTGATTACTTTTGATACCCTATAGGGTAACAAAATGTGAGAAAGCAAGTGCATTTTTCATTAAACCATGGGAATGATTCCATAAAATTTCATGAATATGGATATACATATCGACTAAATTCGTTTTCATTCCGTTTCCGTTTCCGGAGTAGAAACCAAACGGGCCCTATATGTTGAATATATATCCTAGGTTTGAAGGATAAATGAACTATTCTCTTATTAGAACACGTGAAAATTAATGGTAAAATTTGTGGAATGACTTGAGCAAACATCCAACCATTCCAGTAGTCAAACAAGAAATATTTTATTTACTTGCACGTTTCAATAACCTTCTTAGGGCATATCCCCTTTGATAATATTCGTTTCCTTTGTCCCCAAGTCTTACGCACACATATATAAACCATCAAAACATAAAGCTTTGACATAACATAGCCATGTCCATCAAGGAAGCCATAGATTTCAGCAAAATAAACCCGAAACAAGAAGCTTCGGGTTCATCTAAGCATCGGAAGCTCAACAACTCGTCGTTTATGTTCATGGAGATCTCAATGGATCCGAGAGGAAGATCGTTGAAGGAGATTGACTCGGAACAACTCAAATTCGAGATCGAGAGATGGGCCAAAGCCGTTGTGGAATATGCTCATCGAGTTAAAAGAGTTGGATGATCAAGGTCAAATGATCGTTCTTTCGAGTTTGGTTCGATTTGACTTATGATGTTTAAGTACACAATGTTGATAGAATCTCAAGATCTTGTACATATAGAGTTGTTCTTTAGTTTGTGCCATTGGATCATCTAAGAATTCTTAGGCTCTCGATTTGAATGAGATCTCAATATATTTTCATAAATTCACTATATTGAGCGACTTAACCCGGTTCATTTTGAGTATATATTAACCGGTTCACTTCATTTAGGACAATCCAACTACAAACAAAAAGGAGAAAAAAGCACATGAAAAACGAGATTCTTTCTTTCTAGCGTCTTTTGACGTGGTTTTTCTGGCTGCTGACTTCAGATCTTTTGGCTCATTGAAGTCACAGCCATCGTTGAAAAACCAGATCCCACACTTCAATCATCTCCATCCAATCGCAACGATAATCTGCAAATCAGTTGCAGATTGGGATTGGTTTTTCTCTTCTCATAAGAAAAAGAGAAGACCTTTATCCCCAAATTTCTCCTCTTCTAAAACCCTATAATTTCGTCAGATCCCTCCTTGATCTTCTCAAAAAATGGTTTTCTTGAAGTGGGTATCACTGATCTTCTCGATTCAATTCTTCATTGTAGTTCCAATCCTTTCCAGTTCTCTTTCTTCAATACCTAATAACCCATCAGATATCCCAAGCTACTTTCTCAATCTGGCTAAGACCCCAGAGGTGTTTGATTGGATGGTTGATGTTAGGAGAAAATTGCACGAAAACCCTGAACTAGGGCTTGAGGAATTTGAGACTAGTAAGCTCATTAGAGCCGAATTGGACAAGTTGGGGGTTAATTACAAGTACCCACTTGCTGGTACTGGTATTGTAGGGTTCATTGGA
This sequence comes from Fagopyrum homotropicum, assembly GCA_033239125.1. NCBI lineage: Eukaryota > Viridiplantae > Streptophyta > Magnoliopsida > Caryophyllales > Polygonaceae > Fagopyrum > Fagopyrum homotropicum. The sequence continues at coordinate 167,678,295 of BSWB01000001.1, forward strand.
ACTGGGAAGCCCCCTTTTGTTGCTTTGAGAGCTGATATGGATGCTCTTCCAATTCAGGTACTGCTTGAAATTCTCAATATGCTTGCTTCAAGCTTATTTCACTATTTCTGCCGATTCTGCAAAAAACATCAAATTGGGTGTACACTCTTGATGTAATTCATCTAGTTTAATTGGAGATATTTGAGGGTATTGGCAAAGAAGTTTGCATCTAGTTTAATGGGAGGTTTTGTACTGATGTTGTAGGAAATGGTTGAGTGGGAACACAAGAGTAAAATACCTGGAAAGATGCATGCTTGTGGCCATGATGCTCATATGACTATGCTGCTTGGTGCTGCAAAGATACTTCAACAACATAGCGAGGAGCTAAAGGTTTGTGCTTCTGCTGTTGGTACTTTTCTCTTGTTCTTCTTCTTCCTTTTCTAGTTTGGTTTACTTTGGTCTTGCATGCTATGATTTGAGCAAAACACCTTTGTCCTTTCTTCTTACTTTGTTTACCACTTAGCAATCTAGCCTAAAGTTAGTCCCTTGCTGATAATGATATTGAAAATTTACTCAAGCTTTATACCTTAGGCCATATATCATGATCAAAGTTGTCTCTTCGGTGTGTCACTTGTGGAGTTGCATCTCCGTATTCTGTCACCTGTCCTAGGTGGTTCATTCAGTTGAGGTCAGGCTTTATATTGTTTGACAGGGGACTGTAGTCCTAGTTTTCCAACCGGGAGAAGAAGGATATGCAGGTGCAAAGAAAATGATTGAGGACGGCGCCATAGAGAATGTGGAGGCAATTTTTGCAGTGCATGTTCGGTCTGATTTGCCACTCGGTCAAGTGTCCTCCAGGTCTGGCCCAATTTTGGCTGGTTTTGGCTGTTTTAAGGCTACGATTAACGGGAAGGGAGGTCATGCAGCTATACCACATCACTCAGTGGACCCGATTTTGGCTGCTTCCAATGTGATTGTTAGCTTGCAACATATTGTCTCCCGTGAAGCAGATCCATTGGACTCTCAGGTACTCACATATATGGAAATTACTTTTACTTTTTTCCTTGTACACTTGTTCAGCTTAAGATCTTGTACTGATTTTCCTCTGTTCTACCGTAGCCTACATCTGCCCATTGCCGAATGTAGATTAACATATTTAGGGGAATACATTTTTTTCCCTGGAATTGCGCAAATGGCATTACCCAGTTATCCCCTTGACAAATGGTCATGAGCCAAAAACATTAGGTGAACTAGAACGGAGCGAGTGAATCCTAAGATATGATAATTGTTCTCATTTTTGGAAGCTTTCTGTTTGCTGCACTAATTTTAAAGAACTTACATCTTTGGTTCTTTCATCTTCAAAATTTGATGTCTAATTATATCACATTTTCTTTCAGGTTGTGACAGTGGCACAGTTCCAAGGTGGTGGTGCCTTCAACGTCATACCTGATTCGGTTACTATAGGAGGAACTTTCCGAGCTTTCTCAATGGAAAGCCTTTTGAATCTGAGGAATCGTATTGAGGAGGTAAATTGCAACACATTCATATTTAATCCAGATATGGTTAGTTTGATACATTTAACAACCTAACCCTTCTTCCCATGTTAATCCTCTTATGGTTATAGGTAATCACTGGACAAGCATCAGTCCAAAGATGTAACGCGACAGTTGATTTCCTTGATAACGAGAAACCAATGTCTCCTCCAAGTGTAAACAATGATGAATTGCACCATCACTTTAAGGAAGTTGCTGCTGACATGCTCGGCCCACAGAATGTTAAAGAAACTGCACCACTCATGGGATCAGAGGATTTTGCATACTACCAAGAAAAAATCCCGGGATACTTCTTCTTCGTTGGAATGAAAACCGAGAGCAAGCAGTCAGCACCGGAGCACAACCCTAAGTTTATGGTGAATGAAGACATGCTTCCTTATGGTGCATCACTTCATGCCTCATTGGCCATTAGGTACATTCTTGAGAAACAAACACCTCAAGAAAGGTCAATTCACGATGAACTGTAAGGTTTGTTAAAAAAAGCCGGATATTTCCACTTCAGGATCCCTTGCTGATAACTCGAATGTAACTGCTGCAACCGCGAATTTGCTGGTGCTGGGTCTCTATGGATTGATACTGGTTAAACTGTGGAATTTTTTTTTTCTCAGTTGAATTAGAACTCAGCAAACTCTATGACCAATGGGTATCATGCAAGAGATCCATAAAGATTTTATTTTGTAGTCATCAGTTCAGAAAGAGAGAGATGCATCTAAATAAGCATTCTTTAACAAGTACAATAGCTTTCTATCTTGCACTAGGTTCAGACACAATGCTGCTGTCTAATGGTTGGTTTGAATTCGAGGAGTACTTGCCGCTGTCGAATCCAAATGCAGCATTTGCCTCATAAAACCCTCCTGCTGCATAGCACATCTTGAGATCAGCTACCACCTCACTCATTCTCGGCCTTTGGTCACCTGTCGGTTTTACGCATTCCATGGCAATCTCCAAAAACTTCCATGCCGAGCTGACGATCAAGTTTCCTTGTAGCCTTTTGTCAAGGATTGCTGAGATGTCTCCACTCTCGACCATTGGAGATACCCAGTCGACGATATGAATAACGTCATCATGCTGATCAGTTTCCTTGGTAGGTATCGGTAGCCCGGTTAATAGTTGCAAGAGTACAATCCCAAAGGCATAAACATCACTTTTCTCGCTCAGTAAGCTCACTTGATAATGCCTGGATAAAAATCACTCGTTTACAATTCACAAAACACAACATGATAATGTTACCACCATACGAAACAATCCTAGCCTGTTTCAATTCACTACGGGGTCGTTTGGTATCAATACCTTAACTAAAGGTAATATCTGACATCATAGAGGAGGTATGTATATCAGATATGAGTATCTCATACTGATATCCCTGTTTCTAATATCTGACATCATAGAGGAGACGACACAGAGAAGCAAAAATCAAAATCTGCGAATTTCAATTCAGCCCCAAATCAAAATCGTCAGCAAATATCAAAAATGCAATCTGGTAAACCCTAGATGCAGATTTCAACATCGAAAGAAAGAGCCCTAAAAAAGAAAACGGCTCCTTGCTCCGGTCGGCTACTCCGGTCAACCACAGTAGCAATGACTATCACAGTGGGCGCATCAGGAGATAGGAGAAGGGAAGGAAGAACTTCCCAAGAAGAAGAAGAAAATGTCGAGAGAGGAGGTTTTTAATTAAGATATGGATACCAAACGACCCCTAACAATCATTCCCAAAATTAAAATGATTCCGAAACAATCCTAGCCCGTTTAGTGATTAAAATAGGGTTTTAGAGGATTTTAACATGAAAGTAACCTAATCATTTTCATTTCCTTCCCCTTAACCATTTTCATTCCAACCAAACATACACTTACTCTGGATCAAGGTAACCTCGAGTCCCTGCAAGGTCAGTTAATCTCACAGCACCCTGACTGTTGGTGGTGAAAAACCGAGAGAGGCCGAAATCAGATATCTTGGCATGTCCGGTTTCGTCTAATAAGATGTTTGCCGGCTTGACGTCCCTATGGACGATTGGCGGTCTACAACCACTATGTAAGTACTCCAAACCTTGTGCAGCATCAAGTGAGATCTCAATTCTTGCTTTCCAGCTCAAAGGTTGCTCATTTCTTTCTGCAAAAAACAAAACAAAAACAAAGCTTCATACAAGGATATATATACTTGAAGATAAAGCTTCATCATACAAATCAGCAGATTTTTCGATTTACCTGATAAATGCATTTGTAAGTTACCAGAAGACATGTACTCATAGACAAGAGCCATGTTTGCATGTTCATCACAGTACCCGATCAGTGACACAAGATTCACGTGATGAATCCGCGTTAAGAGTTCAGCTTCAGCACAAAATTGCTTCACAGTGATCGGAGACGACGTATCATTCAGTATCTTGACAGCCACTTGAGTGCCATCTTGCAAAACACCATAATAAACAACACCAAATCCTCCTTTTCCAAGAACTTTCTTAAAATTATCTGTGATTCTAACAATATCAGAAGAGTTGAATCGCTTGTTTTTTGGTTTAATCGTTTGATCTACCAACCCTATCATTAAACAAAACGATAAATTCTGTCACGTTTGAATTAATCCAAGACAATGGAGCAACAAAATTTTTGAAAACATACCTTGCTTCTTTTTTCTTTTGAATGCAAGAAAAGTGATAGCAATGATCCCAAGGACTAGAACTAAAGCAATACATATAAGTAGCGGAATAATGAACTGGTCTCTCTTCTTGTTCGTATCTGTCTTCTCGTTGCATGGGTATGACTTACAAACATCAAGATTACCCTCTAGTCTACATTAAACAAAAACCAAGGATTAACCTTATATTGCTTGAAATAAAATATGCATGGCTACAACTTACCTTAAATCTATGGAGTTATTGCTAGCCTTTTCAACAAGCTCTCGCGGTACAGGACCCGAGAGATTGTTTCCGGTCAAGTCACTACAAGAGAGGATATATAATATAAGAGAATTACATGTAAAATTCAATTCTTAGCTTCACAAGTTTGACACTATCATCTTACATAGTATGTAGCAAGGGCAAATATGCTAAAAACTTTGGTATATTCCCTGTGAGTCCATTGTTGGATAGATTCCTGATAAAAATGCAAAAACATAACATACCGGTTAGCCTAATAAGCCAAGACACGAGATCGAACTGCTCTGATCGATATCTGTTATTATCGCAAACAAAACAAGTGTCCATGGAAAGAAATCAAACTTACAGGTACTTCAATGATGTGAGATTGGATAATGAGGGAGGGATCGCTCCGGTCAAACCTCTGGAACTCAAGTTCCTATAACATGGGAGTACATATGAATTAGTATAAATCAAACGTTTGAAAATACTAAGAGGAGATATACACTAATACTAAGTTGATCAATCTAAACTCACAAGGAGGTTATTCTTGGAGGATTGTTGTCATAGGTACAATTCAAACCATCCCATTGATAGTTAGCAGGAAGACATGGGTCTCCTTGCCATATTTTTGTCACTACATCATACTTATCCTTAATCGCGGTTATAGCATCAACTGATCACATTCAAACATGTATATGAGAAAGAAGATAGATTCATCCGATATTGATTACGTTCACTCAGAGAGAATATGAAAGACAGAAACATACCATCTTCTTGGTTGGTTGGTAAAGCAACGGGAAGCTCAAGGACGGTGTAAACCTCAGCAGCATTAAGAATAGGGTTACGAGTGGAGTTGTCGGTCTTGGTGAGAGTAAACTCGAACCCTCCTAATCGATCAACTGTAATTCTAGGAGAAGCTATGGTGGTCAATTGTAAGTACTTAGGACTAATGGGTCCAAATTTGTAGCCATGACCATAAGTTATATCAATGTTGAACTCTCTTGTGACATTGGTGCCAAGTAATTCAAGTTCGGCGAAGTACCAATAAGCATAAACTTGAGTGTTGGGAAGAATATCGTCGGTATACTGATTCGTCAAGTTAACAAGGCTATTATCATGCTCACCAACACTCATCAAGACACTAGGTGGTACTTTAAGAGGATTGTCTTGTGAAACATCTATGGTTTCATTTGTAGTTGATGTTTTCCAATCTGGCCATGTTGGAGACGTATGCCATAGACGATCATATCCATCATCCGCAAGCCTACATCAAATGAGATAAATCTTAGTTATATTGATTGTTCTAAGAGCTTGTTTGCGCGGATATAGGGGCACCGATGCAGAGTCTGCATACGCTCCAGTTTCCCCTATGCGCCTCATGAGGCGCACAATTGGGCACATCCGGACTCCGCATGTGCCCCAAACCGGCATAAAAGCGTTAAGGAAAAGGTTGCAATGCCCTAATATAAGGGATTGGGGCGCATGCTCAATCCGCATACGCCCCAGGTGCATGCGCCTCATGAGGCGCATGTGGGTTCAGCATGCGCCCCAATTTCCCCTATGCGCCTCATGAGGCACACAGTTGGGCACATTCGGACTCCGTGTGTGTGTCCCAAACCGGCATAATGAAAAACTTTAAGAAAGAGGTTGTGACGCCCTAATATAAGGGATTGGGGTGCATGCACAATCCACCTGCACCCCAGGTGCATGCACCGAAATGTCGGCGCGCACAATCCAGGCGCATGTTTCTGTCGGCGCGCATGTGGATTGTGCATGCGCAACCCGCATGCACCGTCTTGTTGGCGTTTTTCTGTCGCGACGAATAACATTACTCTAATATATATTAAGTTATCGATTGAAGTAAATACGTACGCGTAACGGCCATCACCGCCATACGAAATGCCGATATCCTCACGATTCCACAAAGCGAGTGAGAAAGAAGAAGATGCTGGGTACGATGAGTTATCGAGAGGCCTAAGTTCCAAAGACGATATAAAAGGCATTCCTTTCCCTGTGTTAACAAGACAGACATCGATCGATGTTGCAGTTGAAAGATGGATGATCTCTTTGATAAGTCTTGTTCCAGCATTCAATAACGTGACAGTAAACCACAGATTGATACCTATGTAGATATCAAACTGTGGGATGACATTTAAGGAATCGTAGTTGCCATACATGAAGCGAGCTCGAATCAAGTACTTGTTGTTTGGCTTCAATGAATGTAAATTGTAGCAATTTCGACGTCCGTCGGGAAAGCTTCTTACTGTCATGAGAAGTTGCCATGTACTTTCATAGATTGAGGATAATGCCCTATTTTCTCCGGTTCTAATGTATTGATCATCGGAAACGTAGGGCATGCCATTGTGCTGATATGAAACGGTTGATGAACCACAGTCGATGCTTATGAACCCTAATTTCATGTTGAATACAAAAAAAAAATGTGTTAGCTACTTATTAGCTTGGATAGGATTCAACTCGATTATAAACGAGGTGTGGATGAGCATGTCAAATCTCGTCTCATTCAACTCTGCTAACTATCTATTAATTATATGAACAGATGAGTCAATCCTCGGTTTGTTTAATTTGTTACTCAATTATATGAGTCTAAACTCGTCCAATAACGTGTGTCATTCTATGTAAAATACAATACCTCTGGTTTTTCGAGGTCTGTAATATTGTTTAGTTTATTTAACAATAGATTGCTTGTCATAGTCGTTAAAACTCAATAGTTGGTGTTATGAACAAAAGTTTAAAATACTCTTTCCATCTTATTCTTTGTTTTATTTTTATAATATTTTTATTAACCTTTTTTCTCTTAAAAATAATATTTAAAATTAAAAACGATCTCATTTTAGTTTTAATTTTCATTCTTTCATATACTTTTTCATTAAAAATATACTTTTAGTTCTTTTATCCTCATAAAACAAAATTTTTAAAATTAATTAAAAAAATCGTTAGCTTGACACAAGACATCCAAAACTCAATGGACGGCCTTTCATGAGTTGGCTTATTTGATCGTGATTTCTCGACTCGTTTATAAATTAGTCGAACATAACCATGTCAAAACTCAGCTTGAGTAACACTCTTTTTATATGACTAGATGAGTCTATCATCAGGAAATCTATTGTATGTAAGGTTGTTCCTTTCTGGACCGGAAGGTCCGGAAAGCTCTTGTGAGACGGACTTGAACCGGATATTTAAGTCCGATCTGACATATTTTCAGGACCAATGAACAACCCTAGTTATATGAGTCGAGATACTTGATCTCGTTTACTTTATAAACGAGTCGTATATAAGCATATTTCGAATTTTGGTTAAAATTGGACTCGGATCAATTCATTCGATCATAAAAAAGCTAAACATGAGCGTGTCAAAACTCGGTTTGTTCGGCTTGAATAACAGCCCAATCGATTGTGAACAAAAGATAAATCAAGCTGTGAAATATACCTGAAACATCCACTAATCGCCTTTCCATGTGAGGTTGAATCACAAGTGATGCAACTGAAGTTTGAATGATTTGGAGGAGGAGGAAGAAGATGAAGAAGAACAAGAACACATAAGTTCTACTTGCAAGAACACCCATGATGCCTACCGACACCTCAAGTGAACTCAAATGCAATCAAGTTAATGTTCAGAACAAATATAATTGGACGAATATATATGTGCAAATAGCTGTTTGCATTTCAGCTTCACCTAGTCCACACATTATATATAAGTAGACCTAGACTAGAAGATATTTTTTTTTAAAATTCCAAAACAATATTTAAGTTGCTTTTTTCTAGGGTTAAGTAGTTTTCAGGGCCCGTTTGATTCCAGCTCCGGAAAGGAAAACGAAATGGAAACGAATTTAGTTCATATGTATATCCTTATTCATAAAATTTTGTGGAATCATTCCTTGTGGATTAATGCAAAATGCACTTGTTTTCCCACATTTTGTTACCCTATAGGGTATCAAAAGTAATCAAACTCTACTCCAATTCCTTCACACCACAAGGAATGATTCCACAAACCTTCATAAACAATGATATACATATGGACTAGATTCGTTTTCATTCCGTTTTCGATTCCGGAGTTAAAACCATACGGGCCCTCAATCTATTCTAAAAATAAAAAAATTTATTGTATTGTGTGGACACCACATACGTAGGACATTTTTAGGGTTTCATTATATTATTTTATAAAAATATACTATGAATTATAATACATGTTATTTAAAATATTACGGATACTTGTATTAATTGGAAATAGTATTTTTTTTTTATTGTTGGTATATTTTTACTAAATACTAGATATTAATTTTGCAATACTTTATTCTTTAACTAATGTTAAGATAAATTATTTACGAGATATAGTAAATTTTTTAAATTTATGTAATTTATACTAATAGCTAATTGTTATATGTTCATTTTAACAATAATAGCTCAAACTTATAAATAATTTATATTGCTTACATTAATAAATTGTTCAAATACTTATGAGAGAATAGTTGTTCAAAATATAGAAAAATGAACTATTTTCCATAAAAAAATCATATAAAATATAAACTTTGAGTATAAAAATTAAGCTATGGAACTTTGATGTATCATTAAAGAATCTAATTATGACATAAGTAAGTTCAAAATAGAGTATGAATTAATAATATAATTATTTGAACGGGCATAATACCCTATATATATCAACTAATAGTACAAATATTATTAAAAAAAAAATTACTGATAAAATTTGTGCTTCGTAAACATTATTTGAGAATAGAGCAAAAATTATATAACTAATAGTGTAAAATATATGAACTAAATTAACAAAAATTTTAAATTATTAATATAAAACTAAATTGGTTAAAGCTGTAACAACTATGATTTTTTTTTCAAGAAAATTATTCTATTTAGTATAATTTCTTTTTTATTAGAATATCATCTTAGTTTATATTTTTTGCATAAATAGTTTATTTCTAAAATATTGAGCATTTAGTTTATATTCTATTAAGTAAAGGTTACAATTTATCCCTCAACACTTTTGTACCGGAATAACTTGTTTTACCTCAATCCCTAATTGTTAAATTTTACTAGCTGCGATTACATGCTAAAACCATTTTCGTGTTACTATAACAAAATTCAAAGCAATATTTAGGGTAGATATTATAATTGTTAGATAAATAGTATTCTCAAACTAATAATAAATATGAATAATCTTTTCAACCAACAATAACGACGAATAATGCATTAAACGATATGACACATTCGTCATAAAACTAATAATAAGTATGAACTGTTCTCATGATTACACGATAAGGTATGTTCTCATATATATATATATATATAACAAAAACAAAAGTACAAATTCTATTTGTTTGATTTGTAGCTATTTCATTTATTATTTTTGTTGTAAATGTTGTTTTCGACTATGGAATTGGTCCCAAATCCCAATACGTGGACACGATCATACGATCGATCACATACTGTAAAAAGCAATATAACTTGTTCTTAAATAGCCCTTAAACTTTGTATCTTTCATTTATTAATGTAGGTATAATAAAGAGATAATTGGTGTAAAAAAAGTCTATTTTTGTATATGATATATTATACAATTACAATTCTTTTTACAATGTTATGTGTTAGACTAACTTCCCGATCTTTCAAAATTAAGTTGCCAAGAAACTACACTCTTGATCATAAAAGTCTAGATAGCATCTTATCTTGTTTTATTACTAGACGTGCATTAAATATCCAAGCTAATCTGGATTGACAGTTGTTCCCAAAATTGTTTTAAACATAAAGCGGTTAGGTTGATCTGTCTTCTAAAAGTAGTTTATCCTAAAATATTTTTACAGATAAAAAACAAAGTTTAGGATATTAGAAAAATTGATGCTGATGGTCAAGATTCTCAGATGAGTTAATCGATGAGCAACACAGTTAATTTCTCTAAAAATATATTTATTCTGAACTTTGTTAAAAAAACGTAGATCCAATCTGAAATCAAATAGAATTGTCTCAAAAAGTGGTTAGGTTGTTCACAACGTTGTTGGAAGAAGCTTCATGGAATCACAAGTACCCTATTTCATAGGTAAAATGATAAGTACGTAGTGTCAATTGAAAAGGATGTTGCATGACACATAACCCATGACGTATATGCTAGTTATGTACCACAAGGATGTCAAAGTCGAAATAATACTAGTGGGATATAGGGTTTGTCAGCTTACTTCTTAACTTTGCATCTTCACGTTTGTGGCTCTCTTAGATCGAGTCTAGATCATCACTAGTTTGTTTTTCGTATTTTTAATGCCACAAAGAAGTTCAATAACTAGACAAGTCTAACCAAACGACTGAAATTGGGTTTACAGGGAACCGATCAGTGAAAAGCAAAAAAAGAGTGTAATGGAATGTCCTCACATCGATAATAAAAGAAAAGCGACATAGTGTATAAGATTGTTAGTTTATTTTGATATCCGGCGGGAGTAAGACATGGGTGGGATGCACGTAAAAGTAAACTTACAGAAGTTTTTCGGGGTTTCATCATAAAATTAATTGTCAATAGGAGAAGTAACTTTAGGACTTATATGTTAGGTTCACATATTATTATATTATCGACGTGAGACATTTCCACACTCAACAAATATTGGTGGAAGACTCATCATATTGTCAATTCATTTTAGGATAAACTCGATGGATTTATGTGTTGATCTCAGACTTAAGGCACCTTCCAAAAAACCACACTATCAAATCGAGAACCCAAAATTGGACTTGCTTGCAACAAGTGAACAGGAAACCAATATCAAGTTATTTAAAAATTGCAACGAAAACTTCAAATAACAACAATATAAGACAAATGAGATTACGTTAATTATTTACCGAGGAGAGAGTATCAGCGGTGTACCTTATGACTGAAAGGATGACAGGAGGGATGAAAGTGTGAAGGCGAGAGAAATCGTCGGAGATGAGAGTTGCAACGCAGGTACAATTTTCTCGGCCAGTTAACAAGTTGTGATGGAAGAAATCAATTCAAACTAATGAAACTTGGTTCAACCTGTCTAAAACCGGACTGGAATAACCAGTTCAGATCAGGCCAATGGTAAATTTTCGGTCTGGGCCCAATTTGGCCGGTGAAGGTCTTAATCGCACATTATTTGTATGTTGGTCCAAATAACTCTCAACATGCAACTTTCCGAGAACTGCATAGGGTATATGTACGGATCTAAGGGTAGACTTGGGTTTAGAAGCGAAAATTTCGTATAATAAATTTAACCATTTTATATTTGAAATTAACTATTTTCCAGTGTTGACTCACATACACTACAGTAGAATAATTTTTTTTATTACTAATTTTATGTACGATAAAAAAATTATCACTAATTTTTAACTAAATATACCAAATAAAGGATTATAAAAATACATAATTCTATACAAATTCAACCTATATACCTAGAGTAACAAATCGATAAAAACTTAGTTAAAGGAGTTGTCACTCAACATGTACGCTCGAATGCATACGTCTTCTACTCTATTGTCCGTCTTTATTGGGTTTAATGCTCAATCCATGCAAAGGAAACGAATATTATCAAAGGACAGCTCTATATGTACATTGAGACTCTATAAACATTGTGTATTAGGGTTTGGTTTGATCAAACCCGAAAAAAACGATCATTTGATCTTATCCGAATCAAATGATCATTACTACTAACTTGATGAGCATATTCCACTACGGCTTTGGCCCATCTCTCGATCTCAAATTTGAGTTGTTTCGAGTCAATCTCCTTCAACGATCTTCCTCTCGGATTCATTGAGATCTCCATGAAGATAGACGACGAGTTGTTGAGCTTCCGATGCTTCGATGAACCCGAAGCTTCTTGTTTCGGGTTTATTTTGGTGAAATCTATGGCTTCCTTGATGAACATGGCTATATTATGTCAAAGATTTATGTTTTGATGGTTTATATATGTGTGTGTAATACTTGGGAACAAAGGAAACGAATATTATCAAAGGGAATATGTCTACTAATGCAATTGAAACGTGTAAGAGAAAAGCATTGCTTATTTGACTATTGGAATAGTTGGATGTTTGTACAAGTCATTCCACGAAATTTACCATTGATTTTCATGTGTCTAATGAGAATATATACTTCATTTATCCTTCAAAACCCGAATGTCTATTTGATATATCTTATTATTCATTTTTGTTTTGATTTGGGAGAATTTCTCGAATCACTCGATCGAATGCGGATCTAGGTTGGGAGAAAAAAAATGTTAGATGTGATATATCCAACTGATCCGGTGATAAATACTCGCATCAGATCGAATATCCAATCTTTTTAAAAACTCCGGGTATCTGAATACTCTTAATTGGCTTCGAATAGACCTTCTATAAAATTATCGAATATCCGGACTTTCGGATCGGATTGATCCGGTTACACACCTAATTATTATAGGCAACTCAAGTACAGTTTTTCATTCACTCACGGGTTAATCGCTTGGTAGAAGAGTCAAATACATGATCTCAGTGCTTCCATGGCAATTTCATCTATGATGATGAATTGTTATAATAAATTTATCGAATTTGATAGAATACACGTATAAAAATAAAAATAAAAAAATATGACATTTAAAGCCTAAAGTAAACTGCGGTTAAAAAAGTATATAAACCAACATTGATTTACCCGAGGATCGTTTTTTTTTTTTAATTTAAAATATAACAGTTTTTTTTTTTCTGTTTAAATACATCGATGTAACAAGCATTATAAAAAAATTATAGTAAGGATAAACTATACTTTTTTTAGATTGAGATTGAGTGGTTAAATTAGTTATATTTTCGGAGAAAGAAGTAGGAGGAGAGTTTCGGTTAATATTACTTTCTTCCTAGATGTTGGGTACATATTGTAGATGTTATCTCGTTGTGTTTTTTAACACGTTCTTAGATGACTTGCGAGGTATTTGCTTTTTTAGTATGATTAGTTTGCATTTTGAACCGCTTTTTCTTTGATTTATGTTTATGTTAGGAGTTTTTCCTCCCCATTCTACCAAAAAAAGGTCAAACTTATCTTCTTGCGAGTAACTAAAAGTCCACATACTCATTTAACACTACAAAAGTATTGATTAAATGAATCACATGAGTCATATAGAAAGATTTGAAAAAAAATTTATGCCTCATTTGGTACATGTGCAGGAATCGGATTGAAATTAGAATAGAACGAAGAATGACTTAATCTGATTCCTAAAACATGTTATTTGGTAATGATTACAAATCAAAACTTTGGATTAAAAGTATTGATTTTCTAAATAATGGTTGATGTCCTACTCTTTTTTTTTATAAATAAATGAATGAGCTAAAAACTATGTATTTGAAAAGATAAAGTTATTTTAATCGGGTGTCTATTTTCAGTATTTAGGCCCATGATGCTTTTGGGCCTGAAAGCCCAATTCAAAAAACACAGACATTGGAATCTTGCAATCACAATAGTATCGAGAGCAAAGAGTTTGAAATTTTGTGTTTAACAAGATTAGGGGTGTAATACGAGCTGAACGAGCCGAGCATTGGCATGTTTAAGCTTGGCTCGTTTATAAATGAGCCGAATCCAAGTCTGAGCCGAGCCCAAAATTTATACGAGCTTTAAAATGTGCTCAAGTTTGGCTCGTTTAGAAAATGAACGAGCTCGAGCTGAGCTTTTGACGAGCCGGCGCGAGCTCGAGTAGCTCGGCTAAAATAATGCTCATATAGTGTTATTTTAGTTGAACGAGCCGAGCTTTACCCGAACGAGCCGAGCCCGAGTAACTCGGCTAAAATAATGATCATATAGTGTTATTTTAGTTGAACGAGCCGAGCTTTACCCGAACGAGCCGAGCATTGACATGCTCAAGCTCAGCTCGTTTATAAATAAGTCGAGCCCGAGCCGAGCCTAAAATTTATACGAGCTTTAAAATGTGCTAAAGCTTGACTCGTTTAGAATATGAACGAGCTCGAGCCGAGCTTTTGACAAGCCGAACCCGAATAACTCGTCTCATATTACAGCCCTAAACAAGATTATTTTGTGGGGGCTAAGATCATGTTACATGAAAACTTTGTATTATACTGTCATGTTACACGGAAACGGACATTAGACTAAAAAAGATCAATACTAACACGAAAACACATCATTATTGATATATTTTACATAATGACACATGTTTTAAAGTGTTTGTGCTATCGAGTTTTCTTAGAGAACGGATACATAAACACTTCGAGTGACCATCTAGCTCTAGGATGTTGCAAGTTTGATTTCGCGATCCTCCAAGAATTGCTTGATACAAATGAGAAGCTCGGATCGTTGTTTGTTCTTCTTTTGAAGGCATTGCGAGTGACTCACATCTTGCACGTTCATCACGTGCGTGAAACAAACGCTAACCTTAATTGTACTTCCGATATCTTTCACTGCAACGTGAGTTTTCTTCTCGTACCCATGTTGATCATTGCTCTTGAAGAAGCTTTAGAGAAGAAGAGAAGAATTACGTACAAAAACAAGTCAGTAAACCCTAGATAAATTTGACTTAACTTGCATGCAAGATCTTTGAACGTAAAAAATCACAATACAGATGTAGGGCTGTGCAAAATTGGACCGGACCGGTTACGGTCCGGTCTACGGTCCAGGGTTTTTTGAAAATCCGGGTTACGGTCCGGTCCGGTTTTTGTTCCGTATAAAACCGTGACCCTGGTTGGACCATAAACCAAGGATTTTCGGTCCGGTCCGGTCCAGTTCGGTCGGATCCGGTCCATTCCGGTTCGGTTTTGGACCGGAAAACCTCACCAAAATTGCACCATTTAAGTACAAACCGGTCCGGTCCGAAATATTCAAAAATGCACAATTTAGGTACAAATCGATCCAACCTGGAACCGGACCGTCCGGTCTACGGTCCAAGGTTTTATCAATTTACGGTCCACCGGTCCGGAAATATCCGCTCCGGTCTGATCCGGACCGTATACACATCCCTATATAGATATATATTGAGTATATATATATATACCTCTCAAGATCTTCTCTCAAAGATAGGATCTTTAACTTTGTGGTAGAAGAATCTAAAATCAACTCTATCATGTCACTTGGATCAGGTTCACCTTCAAGGTTAGTGATGACCTTAGTAACTAAGCTTGCGTTTGGGTATATCACTCTTTCTTTGGTTCCAATCTTTACAAATGTTGTTGTCAAGATAGCAATCCTCTTCACCTCCAACTGAAAATGTTAATGAATAGTTGATATGATGATTAGAAAAGATTGAATTAAAAATCGATCGGAGTGGGGTTCCATACTAAAACTACTTGGTAATAGGAGGAGAATTGTCTGATTTATACTAGGATAACCGTTCTGTACCATATTAAAGTTTATCGGATTATAGACTGGGGATCGTGGACGTATGAGTGTTAGGTTCAAGCTCAACACGTAGGATCATTGGAGTTACATTGTAAAACCAATTATTAGCTATATGAGTAGTTGACCAACCTTATATAATAGGCTCGAAATCTCCCAACTTTTATTATCTCAATATAAATCAATCTATATGTATGTACACATACCAAAACAATGAACATGGATTTATGGTTGTTATGTGAACCGAGTTACTCGAGTTCGGCTCGGCTTGGTTAGAAAAAAGCTCAAATCGGACTCGTTCAGATTACAAAGTAACTGAGTACGAGCACATTGGGAAGTTTGATTTGAGCTCAAGCTGAACCCGAGATTTTAACAAGCCGAGTCGATTAGGTCATGTATAAATGTGTTTTACGAAAATATGCCTACTTATAAATGAGTCCCTAAAAGTGTGCAAAATGAGCTCAAACTCGAGTTGAAAAAAAATGAACCCAAGCTCGAGCTTTGTGGAAGGAGCATCCTAGTATGAGCTTATTATCAACTTTTAGATTTGACTCAAGTTCGAAGGGTGCAGTTCATGTAATTGACAATCCTACTTATATAGTTATACCTTTATCTAGTTATGAATACTAAACGATAGGGGAGATAAAACGAAAAAATAAGCCTTACCTCTACTCCGTCGATGATACACCGGTCGCCGACGTCGTAAGGATGCGTCACAAACGAAAACATGATCCCTTGAAAGAACGTTTTGCATGTGTCGCCAAATACAAAGCTAAATGTAAGAAACGGGGAGGCAATCAACACAAGAACTTTCGTCGTCGCGAGCTTAGTGATGAGCAACCATACCAAAATGACCATGACCGCAATGAAGCCAATTATGACCCTATTTAAAACGCTAACCACCGCGAAAGCGTCGATTAGGGTATACCCCACAGAGAGGCAATTTTTGTGTGCATCAACCTATCCAAAATAATATTTTAAATGGTAATTTGTTGAAAAATATTATATAGATAATCATGTAAAAAAGAGGAAAGGCTATCGACACTTACTATCCATTTCTGAAATGCATCGTATGTGATTTCGTCGGACAATTGTTCTCCCCTCAGCTCTTGTAGCAAGAGTTGTGCATCATCCTTGCTCAATCCAAATATTTCCTCTAGGGTTTCCTTTGTGATGCATTGTATTGTACTCCTGATGATTTTTAATCTTAATTTTAATTATAAATAATATATATATATATATATATATATATATATATATTTATATATATATATAGATATATAGATCATATGAGAACAAACCTTATCGTGTAATCATGAGAACAATTCGTAGTTATTATTAGGTTTGCTACGAAGGTGTCATATCGTTTAATGCATTATTCGTAGTTATTGTTGGTTGAATGCATTATTCGTAGTTATTATTAGTTTTAAAATATTATTTATCTAATAATTATGATATCTACCCTAAATCTCGACTCTTAATACTCATCATCCGACTTTCTAAGATTGTTCTCATGATTACATGATAAGGTTGTTCTCATGAGAACCGCACATATAATTTAACTTTAGCACATGTGCTCGCGATCCCGGAGGCCGGAGCGACGGTTCGAGCCCGTATGTGTCGGGCTTCAACCATAATCCAATTAAAATATTACTTCATATATGAACCCATATCATAAATCAGTGAAGTAGAAGCTTATAAAATTTACTTACTTGTCATTGGTTGGAATTTTCTCTTGACACTTTGCAACGATTTCTGGAATCCCGTCGTTTTCTCTTAGCGTCACTTCTGCAAGATCCGTGACAAATCTTGCGACGTTCTCTATTTCATGTATTGGCACGACTTTTGATAGCATATAATCTTGAATGCGGAGGTTTTTCCTGTCCTTTGCAGTTGATTGTTTGCAGTTGTTATCTATTATCTCCTCTGTGGTTTTGTCATCGCTCTCCACTTTCGTCGCCGTTGTCAGTTCTTGTATAAATTCGTTATTGTCCCTCCAAGGCAACAATGACTCGAAGGTCAACGCGTTGATAATTATAGAAAGAAAGTAAATTTGGAATCCGGCTGTCAAAATCCTCCCCTTGAACCTTTTATACACTGCATTCGCCTTCCATTCCAAAAGCGTCGCACTTTTCGTTACCCAAAGGATCGCCCCGACAACAATCGACACAAAAGTCCATGTTCCGAACTTGTCGACTTTCTCAGAGGGATGTAGACCGTGATCAGTCCGGAAATAAAACAACCACAAAAGAAGGAGTAACGTGAAATGTAAGAGCGACGCAATACTTCTTTCAAGCCCCTTGATAAAATACTCTAAGTTGTGTCGCTTGACAGAATGATTCTCGGTAATTAGGAAGGATATGAGCATAGTGCAAATTACCGTGAGAGGGTAGCCCAACAAGATAATAACGACCAAAAACGACCATTTACAAAGCGGATAACCGAAGACGGCCACATGGGTTAGTCTTGGGACACAAATATTCAACACTAACCAAAGTAACGCGACACACCCAACTCGCGTTGTGGTAAGTAGATTCAAGTGGTGCAATTTCTCCTTGGTGGACTCAAAATCTTGCATTTTCTTGTAAATTCCCTTCGGTTTGGATTCTACGTTGGAAAGAACCCGACTCACATTATCTTCGCTCGACGAGCAACACTCGTCGGGCCATATAACTTTTCCGGTGAAGCATATGGAACCGAGGACGTAAACTATGAAGAGTGGAAACATTAAGAGGATAAAGAAAGACAAGAGGGTGTACAAAATCACAGAAATGATAGCGTCTTCCGTCTTGGAGGCACAAGAGGTGGTGGTGGGATTGGTGGCGGATTCTTCCACCTTCACATCCGCCTTATCATTGACGGTTTCAACCTCCATACTCGCGGTGGTGGTTGTTGTTGTCGGTGGTGGTGGCGATGGTGGCGGTGGAGATGATTGATCTTGAAGAGAATCCAATAATTGTTTCTCAATGTCACCCGACTTATCATCATCATGAGTTGCCATGGAAGAATTTGATATGGCTAGCTAGCTATGATTTTGGCTATGGCTCATGGTTTCTTGGTAGGCGATATGAGTACAAAATCATACAATAATTACGCACTTATATATTTAATTTGGTGTCATGAATCATGCAACTTGTATTGTGTACTATTTGTACATGATCGGTAAATTTGAATGGGTGTTTATGGCTTTATGCAATAATGTCTATACCCTACTTGGTAGTTACTACTTTTCTTCTTGTCTGAGAGGGTGATGGGTCCGTTTGAAAACCTTGAACTTATTAGAGATAAGATTTATTGGTAGTATGTTGTTTTTTTTGTTCGAGATTGCTATTCGTACCCACATACTCATGCTATTCGTACCCTGACTACGTGTACGCAATGCGTAGCCGTAGCAAGAAGCTCATTTCGTTCAAAAAATAAAGGAAAATGGTTACGACTACGCATGGCCGATGCGTAGTCCTACTACGCGTACGTCATGCGTAGTCGTAGATGTGGTATGTATAGCATGTATATGGTGGTACGAATAGCAAGAACCTTTTTTGTTTGAAGAAGGTTTGATACCTTATGCGTACTAGATAAGCTTATTCTACGTAGTATTTATCAAGCGGAAATAGTTTGTCCCTTACATAAACATTAAGGGCCCGATTGGTTTTAATTTCAGAATCGGACACGGAATGGAAACGAATCTAGTCTATACATATCCTGTTCATGAAAGTTTTTGGAATCATTCCTTATTGTTTGAAGTAATTGAAGTAGAGTTTGATTACTTTTGATACCTTATAGGGTAACAAAATGTGGGGAATCAAGTGCATTTTCCCTTAAGCCAAAATGAATGATTTCATTCGTTTCCATTCCGTTTCCAATTCCGGAGTTGGAAACAAACAGGCCCTAATAGTATTCACTATACCCTCTGAAGGTGTTAATCAGTATATAAAAACCATTGTCAAATTTGAAAGCAAAAATTGGCAAAGCCTAACATGATTAGCATTCTACAAATATGACGAGCTTGGATAGTCCAAACTTTTTTCAATAAGTCTTGAAACCCATGGATCAGGTTGAATAGTGGATGACACCGTTAAATGTTCTTGTTTATGAAAGTAATTGCAAGATGCGGAACCTTTTCAAGGATTACATGATTGCTCCTTGCTCCCAGCAATTTCGATAGCATGCACAATACTCCATAGCTCGGTCATGGATATTGTGCACATCGTGATCTTGTGAACAAATTCACGTTGTCGTACCATTCTCATTGATAAATGAAGCTGAAGAATACTAGGTAGTTGAAAAATATACATTTGATTGAACGAAGTTTTATTTTTTTTCTCAATAGTTTGATGGGTGTTTTGAAAAAAAAAGTTTATCATAGACGATATACACTTTTAAATAACTTTTATTACCATTTTATGCCTATATATTCTCTCCTAAAATAACAGTTTTTAATTTATAGAGTGAATTCTAAAAATATATTAAAAATAAAAAATACGCTTAATCTTCATATTTAGTTTATAATTAATAAGTGAGATTTTAATAAATATATGGATTCATTATAAATTTATAACCGGTCAAATTTTCTTGTCCGTCGGCACTTTCACTAAAGTGTTATGATTGAAAGTTGAAACAAATGGCCCGTGATTTACGTCTTATCTTTAGTATATAAAATATTATTTTTTTTTGGTAAAGTTCTTTAGTATATAAAATATTGACCTGCTTAATAATTGCTTTACGCTACTTAAGTGACGTTATATCACCGACGTCATAAGTCTCTACGTTATTAGAAGATAATAAAATTAGCTAAGTAAATTTTTTTGAGATTTATATTTATTAAATATGCTCATGGTATAAATATGTTTAGTAAATGTATCATTAAGTAAAGTTTTTACCTTACAACTTTAATTTAATAAAAGTGGTAAAAATTGAAGGGGTACACGTACATAATGGAAATAGAAAATAGTCTATTTGACTAAATTCTTTCTTAAAAGATTAGGGTAGTTACGTTCGGTGGCACAAACTTTTAAAAACTCGAATTAACAAACCAATTTTAAAGTAGTTGCGTTCTTTTAGCACAAATCTAGTTCCGGTGAAATATGAATTTTATTTTTTTTTGTTGATGTATCCCATGAAAGTTATGAGTTGACATTATTCTTCTTATTTTTAATTAAAAATATAATAAATTGAGAGGTAAAAGATTAAACCTCTTACTTATAATATATTTGTGTAACTAATAAACCAAAAAAAATATTTTCAAATAAAAAATTATTAAAATAGGTGACAAATAAACAAAATAATGTCAACTCACATCAGTGAAAAAAATCAATTTTTTTTACGGGAATTAGACTAGTGTTGAAAATATAACCGCAACAAGAAAACTAGTGTTTATCATACTCAGTTGGTCTAATGAGATGTGATGCTAGACTCCTTAAATGGTTAGTCCGAATATGTATATCAGGGAGGGTATCTCAGCAATGGGTAACGACTTATTCCCGCCCTTTATTTCAAGTTTTTGAAGATTTGTGCCACCGAATGCAATCACCCTAAAGCCATTGATATTTTAATTTTTTTTTGGTAAGAAAGAGCTAAAGGCTCCCGCCCGAAGGCTTTATTGAAAGAAAACGCGGAATTACAACCGGGTACTTCTAGGGTGTACAACTCCCCGAAGATCGTCAAGAACTACAATACGAACTGAAGCCGGAGGAACCGAAAGCCGGTGAACCCCAACATCCAGAGAAAAAGCAAAATTAGCAATTGAGTCCGCTACGCGGTTCCCTTCCCGATTGATATGATGGAAACTGACAATTCAGTCTCGAATAATAAAGCCTTGACAGCGTGCCACCAGACTAACAAGAAGGTGCGAACTACCCACCCCCTTCTCGATGAGCCCAACTAGAGGTGGGTCGCAAACCTAAACCTAAACCGTCAAAATCCAAACCGGCGGTTTAGGTTAACCTAAACCGCCGGTTTGGTCGGCGGTTTAGCCGGTTTATTAAAAAAAAAAAAAAAAAATTGAAAAACTGGACTAAACCGGCGGTTAACCGCCGGTTTAGGGGACCAAACCGGCGGTTAACCGACGGTTTGATCTCCAAACCGCCGGTTTGGTCCATTTTTTAAAAAAAAAAATAAAAAAATAACCAAACCGGCGGTTTAACCGCCGGTTTGGGTAAACCGCCGGTTCAACCAAACCGGCAAACCTAATGTAACGACCCGAGTTTTAAGTAACCCAAGACGTCACTAGGCTAAGGACCACACAGTGGGTCCCATCAGTTAGCCTGACAACAACTTCACAATTAGGACCTTGCAACAAGAAGCACGAAGAAATAATGAAAACATTCAACCTGTCATTTAGAAAACATTTTTATAACAACCGTGCATGCAGTTAGTATGTATATCCCAAAACGACACTATGAAAACATGACACCTGAACAGGTATCTTAAAACTTCAGCCTGAAATCAACATGTGTACACAGTTGCACACAACCAACAAAAGACTCGCTTGCAAGCGATTAGTTTCAAAAGTAGTTCAACCAACCCTTGGGTTAACACTGCCCCGGCTGTCCACACCCTGCAGCTGACATCCCTGAAGCGTTCCTATGATCAGCATTACCTAAAAAGATTCGGTTTAAAACCGTTAGCTACTGATCATAATCTATCCACGAGAGATTATATCAACACATCACAACACAACAAATATATTCAAATACCATATACCGTGCTCATGAGATGATATCATGCTTTTATGAATGATGCACGTGAATGCAGTATGAAATTTACAATTTGCGATCCCAGACCCATTAATCCGGAACCATTGCTTATACGGTTCTGGCTTTGGTGTGAGCTCACCATTGCACAGATTAGGTTAATTCAGACATTTGCTCTTAGGTCGTAGCCAGACTGATCAAGTCTACGGGCCAGGCTTTTTCGTGGTGGGTTATGGTCTTAACCCCTAACCACATGCAACATTTTGTCATTCATGTTAATGCAAACATTTACCATTTTCATTAGGTGTGCGACCCGAGCCTGAAGTCCATCAGACTCGGTATCATTCTTATACAAACGCAAGTGATCCGGGCTTGGCCGAGCTCCGGTATTCACTGCAAAATACTCACTTTACATACTCTTGACCTTTACAAGTCATCATCATATCACATGCCTCAAAAGGCTTATCATCTCATACATAATCATGTTTCAGCAAGCTTATCATGTCATTCAATAGCACGCCTCAATAGGCTAACACATGTTCATTTAACCATTTCTCATAATTATGACATGATAATAATCACAACAACATTAAGCATGCTTTACACATCATAACGTCATTTTCATCATAAACACATCAAGCATGCTTCACACATAACACATCTCAATGCATATCAACATTCACATTTCAGCACAATAAGGCATTTCAAAACAACAACACATATCAACACAGTGAGATATAAATCTCCCAGGCACGGGTTTCTGCAGATCGAAGCTAAGTAAGTCCGAAGACTTACCTGGATACGCTCACTGAGCAACTAAGCTATAGTTAGTCTACCGTCTTCAACACCACCTGTCGAGAATATCATATTCCTCGTATTAAACTTCTTGCTTCAAACATCAATTAAATTCATTCCTTTGAATTTAATTAGCTTATAGCGTTTTCTAGATTCCCAATTTAATTAATTAATCTTTAATTAATTAATTAAATTTCATCAGAATAACATTTTGCCCGCAGACAGTTTCTCAACCCAACTGTCATCAGATCTCATCAAACAAATAGCCCATAATCACCAGAATATTGTAACGAGCATAATGTAATTTCCAATTATCCATTTTGACAAGCCTAAGGTCAATTTAGGCCAAATCGCAATACTGAAAACGAATAAATTCATAACTTATTCGTTACTAACCCGATTGACGATCCGAAAGAAGATTCGGAATCACAACGACGCAGGCTACGCTCGGACACCATCAGATTCACCGGAATCTGAGCGACGGAACCGGCCATATAAGGGGGATGCTCGACCTGGCCATAACTTCAACGGAAACGCAGAAACTCGGTACCAAAATGAAGAGGACGAAGAGAGGAATCTGAAAACTCAAACGGAATTGAAATCGGATTACAAACGAAGAGTAGATCTGAATTTGAAGGTTGAGAGAAATCAGAGCTTTTACGAGGATTTGTGAAAGGAAATGATTTAATAAAGGAAGAATTAGCAATGTAGGCCTTTTACATTATTAAGTTTAGAATTAGGGCCTCCCAATTCTTTGTTTAGAAAATGGGCTCCTATATTGTAGATAAAATCAGAAAAAGTAAAAAAAAGTGGGTATTCATGTGATTTGATGGGTGACATTGTTGATGGACATGTTGGAAGTAATTAACAGCCCAATCAATTCAGTTATACTTTTTTCCTATTTATAAGCAAACTCATGTCTCTTCTTCTTCTTCTCTTCAAACGTAAAAAAAGTGGGTAAGGTAGAAATACCTAAATACTTGGGTAACAGTATATACATACCCAAAAAACATACCCAAAAAAGTTTCTCATTTAACAAAAAAAAATACGGACTCCAATTATTACTTGGATAAACTACATACCCAATTAATAAATAAATACATACCCAAAAAAGCATACTAAATTACCTATTTGGGTATAAATACATACCCAATTAACGTAGAAATACCTACTCAAAAATATCATACCCAACAAATAAATACATACCCAGTTCACTGTTGGGTAAACTACATACTCAATTAACATATAGATACATACCCGAAAAATATCATACTTGGGTAATAGTATATATGTAATATCATACTTACTCGATTAACAAAGAAATACATACCCAAATAAATACTTGGATAAAGTGCATACTTAATTAACATAGAAATACATACCCAAAATACATAGTCTTTTATTTTTTGGGAATAGTATATATGTAATATCATACTTAATTAACAAATGATGTGACTGTTGTAATTGAGTAATAAAGTGACCTCTCTGCAATAAAAAAAGAGAACAATAAATACTGCATGATTTGACCCAGCACTTTACCCTTTTCCTTTTTTTTTTGCCTGCAAATATGAATGGAAAAGTTGGGGTCCTGTACACAAAGAGCATAAACATGATACCCTATTCCTCCAACTAATTCTTTAATAAATGAATTTCCGCTATTTATAGCGAAGACGATAATTATCCTTTAGCAAAGTCGATAGTTATCCTTTAACCGATCCGAAGGCGGTCTGAGCCCCTTCTCCAAACTTCTCGAAATTGGAATAATAAATCCGGCATATTGTTTGGATAATTATTCCGCAACTTTCTCGGAAAACGCGTATTCCTAAGTCGTCTTTCTTAGCCGCTAAGAAACGAAATAGCGACTCTTTTGACCATTTTGCCTTTCCATGTTATTTCATATCTAGAACATATCCGATGTCCTGATCATTTCTTTCAACTACAATTTTATTAATTGAAGCTCCCAAATGCTCCAAATAATACCAGAGGGTAAAAATTATTCCCCGGAGGAAAAAGTAAAAATTTCCCCATAAGTCCAAATTTACGTCAGGATCGTGACGGTGGAATTCATGCTCGTCATCTACACACAATTCGCGAGTTATGAGTCAATTGTTATCGATGATTAACTTAATCACCCTTAATCATCCTTTATTAGGATTCGAAAATCCTAACTTTTACACCTAAACCGCCGGTTTGGTCAAGCCGGCGGTTTGTGCCGGTTCACAAACCGCCGATTCGACGGTTTGGTTTGAACCGGCCCCATCTCTAAGCCCAACCACTAAAAGCGAATCCAGCTCAATCCCAACCACTAAAGCCATTGATATTTAACACTATTTTGCTTAATTAAAAATAAAATTTGTGGAATTTAATATATAATATACATATGTTAGTACAAATATTAATGTCTCTGTCTTTGCCAAGTCATCAGGACACGTGTCTGGTTTTGGTTGATCAATAAAAAGAACCCTAGCTGTCAATAAAGAGACAAGCTTTGATCGTCTATGCCCTAATAATGTAATGGATGGACCCACAACCATAAAGAGATATGCTTCATGGATGTAGGGTACGTATTCAGTGTATGTGAAACCCATCGCTCATAGGCAATAGCCATGTGCATATTGTAAGGTCGGTTCATGGATGGACGATAACCCAAGCATGTCCACGGGTTACAGATACGGGTTTTAACCCGATGGAAACCCGACGGGTTACAAGTGCGGGTAAGGGTCGAGGTGATCCTTACCTGTAACCCAGCGGGTCATGACATGTCAACGGTCGATCGAATTTGAAAAAATATGGTCAACCCGTCGACCCGACGGGTCACCAACCCGGCAGGTTGGCCTATTAGGCGGGTCCGGGTTCGGATCCCCCTCCCCAGACCCTTGACCCGTGGATATGGTTAAGATGACCTATTACATCCATAATCTATAGAATTTTATAAATTTACTCTTAAAACAAACAAAATTATGATAATTTTATTGTTGATTATGTTATAGGAGAGAAAGTGACTATATTGTTCAAAGTCTATGGGAGAATCTAAAATCTAAAATCAACTCTTATCATGTCATTAGCAATCCGCTTCACCTCCAACTTTAGATGTTAATGAATAGTTGATACGATGATTAGAAAAGATTGAATTACAAATCCAAAACTAACTATATTGTTCAAAATCGATCGGAGTGGAGTAAACTAATTGATAATAGGAGAGAAAGTGTCTCATTTATACTAGGACTGTTCTGATAGCATATTAAAGTCCATCGGATTACAGATCAGGGATCGTGGGCGTATGAGTGTTAGGCTCAAGCTCAATAATCGGTGAAGTTACATCCTAAAACCAAATAGTTTTATGAGTAGCCTACCAATTTTATATGATAGGCTCGAAATCTCCTAGCTTTTATTATCTCAATATATATCAATCGATATGTGTGCATACATACCAAAACAATGAACTGGATTTACGATTGTTATGTGAACCGAGCTACTCAAGTTCGGATCGGGTTGATTAGACAAAAGCTCAAACCGGACTCGTTCAAATTACAAATTAAGTGAGTATGAACACATTGGGAAGGTCGATTTGAGCTAAGGTTGAACCCGAGATTTTAAAAAGTCGAGTCGATTAGGTCATGTATAAACGTACGTGTTTTACGAAAATGTCCCTACTTATATACGAGTTGTGCAAAATGAGCTCAAACTCGAGTTGAGAAAAAATAAACCAAGCTCGAGCTGTGGAAGGAGCATGCCTAGTATGAGCTTATTATCAAAATTTAGGTTTGACTCAAGTTCGACTCGTGCAATTCACGTAATTGGCAATCCTACATATATAGTCATACCTTATATCTAGTTATTAATAATAAACGACAGGTAGATAAAATTCATACCAAAAAATTTCGATTAGATTTTCGTTTTGTTATAAAAAAATCTATCAAAACGACGTCGTTTTGATTTTTTATTAAAAAACCCTAAACAGATGCTCACTTCAGCTTTTCTCTACCACAAGCACGCAGCCAGCACTCCAGCAGGCCAGTCAATCGCCGAATCGCCGGCTGCCGCTGCTCACCCCGTCAGTCCGTCGTCGGTCCTTTCCCGTAG
Organism: Fagopyrum homotropicum; assembly: GCA_033239125.1. NCBI lineage: Eukaryota > Viridiplantae > Streptophyta > Magnoliopsida > Caryophyllales > Polygonaceae > Fagopyrum > Fagopyrum homotropicum. The sequence continues at coordinate 167,705,577 of BSWB01000001.1, forward strand.
GCCGTCCGTCCGTCCTAGGCTTCTCACGCCGAGTCGCCGCCGCCGCAGCGCTGCTCACCTCGGTTCTTCTTCTTCTCCTCTTCGCAACTCAGCAAAAGACAGGGTCTTCAGTTTTCATACTTCCAGCAACTCAGCAAATTCTTCAGTTTTCATTCTTCTAGCAACTCAGGGTAAGATTTCTTCTTTGTTCAGTTTTCATTCTTCGGTTCTTCTTCTTCGAAATTCCTGTTCGATTGTTCGATTGTGTTCTTCCGGTTGATGAATAACCTGAATGAATGGAGAGTAGTATACTACCCGTTATTGAGTTATGGAAACAATTGAAACTAAGATAGTATATTAGCAGATGTTGCTTTACTGATAATTGCTCAAGAATTGTAGGCAAATCTGTCTTATTATATTTAATTGTTGAATGACTGTAATTTAACCTAAGTTTCATTCATGTTCGATTAATGAATTGTTGTGTTTGCTCTTCACTTCTTCAAACTTCTTGTTCAATTATGATGGTTGACGGTTTTAGGGTTTTTTTGCAGCTTTCACTCCGAGGGTTGCTCAGGGATGAGGAAGCTCAAGTTTCACGAGCATAAGCTCCTGAAGAAGACCAATTTCTTGGAATGGAAAAGAGAAGGTGGCCACCGTGAAGCTCTTGTTATGAGCCGCTATCATGTCACTGGCCGTGACGACTACAAAAAGTCTGTTTCCGCTATATTTTCGTTTTGATATTCACTTTTGGGAATCTGTTTGTCTCATTCATTTCGCCATAAATTTACAGGTATTCAAGCATCTGCCGGATGGTGCAAAAGCTGGTGAACATGTTGAAGCAGGTGGACCCTAAAGATCCCTATCGAATTGATATGACCGACAAACTCTTGCAAAACCTGTAAGCTCCTATTTCGATTTCCTTTCCCACTCCTATCTCGAGTTTTGCTTTCTTCAATGTTTTGGGTGACAATGTAAATGTCTATTTCTTGCCGATGCTGTAGAATTGATTTTTGACTACATGATAACCAGAATTTCCCAGAGATGACCTGTTACTCTGTTAGGATATTGAATTTAGACCTCATAGATAGAGGGGAAAATTTTCAATGAGGGATTCCGGTTCCTTCAATTTTCATATCGCAGCTATAAAATCATTCAACTAGGTAGTTGGTGGATATCAAGCAGGCTATTCTTGGGCTTCATGTGTAAGAATTTATTACTATTGCTGTTCGCTGATCCGTATATACCAGTTGATGGGTATTTAGCAGTTGAAGGTTGAAATTTATGAGTTTATATAAGCTTGTACACATGCCAAACAGACCCTATGTTAGATCTAGTTTATGGGTTTGAACAAACTGAAAGTGGTGCTTTAACATTTTTAGGAGGTTGAACTTGAATTAAAATAAGCTCCCAAAATTGCCAAATCTGCTGAAAGACCTGAGTAATCATACTGTGTTTCGATGCATCATAAGTTAGATGTATCCAGGATGCTAGAAATCCAGTATTGCAGAGCTTGACTAAAGTATCTTGTGATTACTGATTAGCATATCAGGATTTGATGTTAAAGGTGGATGATTTGTAGCTATTGGTTTTGGGGACCTTGTTTACTAACTTGCAATTGCAGGTATGATATGGGTGTAATATCCACAAGGAAAAGTTTGGCTGTTTGTGATCATTTGTCGGTTTCATCGTTTTGTAGGTCAGCTTTCTGCTCTTCCATTGATTCTACTCGCAAGTTTGAGTCATACATTTTGCTTCTTTGAAATATGATGAATATGGAAACGCAAGAAGTAGAATGTTGCACAGGGAGGGGAAGCCCTGAGGATCACTTGAGTTTCCATGGTTTTGTAACCTTTGATTTATGTTTTCTTGTGGTAAATTTTGATGGAACAGACGGAGACTAGCCACAGTACTGGTGCGATTGAAGTTTGCAGAGTACCTGAAAGAAGCGGTAACATATATAGAGCAAGGACATATAAGGGTAGGTCCAGACACGGTAACGGATCCTGCATTTCATGTGACAAGGAACCTGGAAGATTTTATTACATGGGTCGACTCATCGAAGATTAAGAGGAAAGTGTTGCAGTACAATGATAAGCTTGATGATTATGATGCTATGGTTTGAAGTTTGCCTTGGAGTCTGCAAAATTTTGTATCTTGTTTCGATTTTCTGGTGTTAATGAATGTTGTTTGAATTGAGAAGTTAGATGGACGATAAGAGTGGAGAGCCTCAATCGATGGCACCATCTGCATCTCTTCCAAAAGTGCCAAAGTTTGCGCCACTAAAGGCGCACGAGATGTCTCAAGGGAAAGTCCAATTCACGAGGGTTCCTGTACCACCACACCGTTACACGCCCTTGAAAAAATCATGGATGGACATATACAATCCGGTGTTCGAAGACATGAAGATCGACATCATACGTTGAGACCCGGAATGTGGATCTGAAGACGAAGTATCCGCAACGTCAGGATGGTAGATCTTGGCTAATCTCCGGTACGCCTTCTTGATATCCGCCGGAGAAGCGGACTGGTTGACCTTGAGAACCTCGTAGAGACTCGACAGCACAGAGAGACATCGGGAGAAGTTCTCGACCGTGGTGTCTCTGCAGTGGACGGCCGGTATGCGGCGAGGATTATGCCGGACGGTTGATATCGGCAAGGAATTGGCAGAGTATCCAAGTTTATTTTTAAGTGGTTTATAAACTCAAATAAGCTCATTATTAAACAAATAAATCTATCTCAAGTAAACGCCAACAACATAATGAAACACAAATAAACGATCTCTAAGTGAATTAGCCATCGTTTTCAACATATATATACCAACAAACCCTTACAAACAAGAATCAAATAAAATACAAGGCAAATTGCTTGCAAATCTCTAGCATTTTTAAAACATAAAAAAAACCTTATGTAGGCCGAGGGGCATCTAGGCTACTTGTTAGATCTTTAAGTACTTTTACTGAGATATTGCCTTGTAAAACTTGAAGTACCTGTGTCATATATGAGAATAAATGTACAAAATTAGGTAGATGTATCCAAAGTACACATGTGAGAGTTCGCAGAACGGGATTTCATGCTAAAATACATTGACAATAGGAAGGGTAGTCTACCAATCTTATACAATAGGCTCGTTACCCATTTTATTATCGAGGTGGGAACGTTCATCCTCCACATAATCATCAAGTAAAGACACTACAAATAAATTACCTGGCTCATTCGTGGTCTACGATCACGGGAAGGACGAACCGAAACTGTGGCACAAGCAACCATCCGATTCATTTCTTCATTATCGTAATTAAGTCCTAAGTTCGGATCAACATGTTCACTTGAGAACTCACCACTTTCTAGTGCTTGATCGAGTAATGTTTCCTGCATTAGTTCTCAAATCCTCACTCAACACTTCAAAATTGACTCCGATTTATATATCCGTTCAGGCGTGTAGCCCATTTTTAATATCTACTTATCTTGTTGTTAACTAGTTTTATGATAAAACACTCGTGGAGTTTGCAGGTTGGACTTTCCATCGCTTTTTTGCAACATAATAAATAGGTTACGCGTCTCACAATCACAAAATCACACTTTTGTTACCGATAAAGAAGAAACCTTACCCAATCACGCAAATTGCCCGGATGTTTCCCAATGATCAACTCAAGAAGAATAACCCCGAAGGAGAAGACGTCGGATTTCTCGGTTAGTATCCAAGTTGTCGCATATTCTGGATCTAGGTAACTGCATTTTTTTTAACAAATTTAGATGTAAGAGTGTACGTACATACGTACGCTTAGAGCATCCCCAACGGAATCTCTATTATAGAGATTTTTGGACTTATGGGGAATATTGAAGGATATTTTGACCCAACAATTTCTTCGTCTAATTCTCCAAAATGGGTTGCAAAGTGAAAAATGTGGTTCTTTCCCCAAATATAGGGAATTCCCCATATTACATAAGTCCATTTCAAACCTTTCATATAACCTCGTTGGACTTATATGTTCATATGCACACGAGATACTATACCGAAACCTTACCCGCAAGTTCCTATTACTCTGGTAACAACGCGAGTCTCATCATGGCGCAAGAGCTTGGCGAGTCCAAAATCAGCAACCTGTACGTGATCGAAATATATTAGGGTTTATCTATGTTTATAATCGATAATGTATGTTTGGTAGACGAAATACCTTTGATTTATAATTAGAATCAAGAAGAATATTGGTCGACTTAATATCTCGATGAATGATTCTAGGGCAACCTGTAAAAGCAACCTTTGGCTTATAAAATTACTAGAAATACATACAAGTTAATAATGTCAATGTTAGATGTACCGGTGAAAATCTTTATTCTACACCACAACTATACACTTTGCGTGCATAACTAGAATGTAAAAAAAAATGTTGTATTGCAAATTTTCAATTACACACCCTATGTGCGTAGTTATGATAAAGAATATAGATTTTTATCGGTACATTTAGAAACCACGATGAGATTACGAAGAACTTACATTGCTCGTGCAAATACGTTATTCCTGTTGCAGCACCCATTGCTATACTCATTCTAGTTGACCAATCAAGCACCGCTGACTTTTCTCCTGCAAATTTTAGTTCACAGACTAACTCAGTTTGAACGAACGGGTTTAACATCTCATTCTCTTTAGTAGGTCAACAGAATCTTACCGACGAAATGCGTGGCCAAGTTATTGTTCTCGAGATACTCGTAAACAAGCAATCTCTTGGATTCGCTAATGCAGTATCCTACTAGAGAGACGAGATTATGGTGATGAACACGACTGATAACTTCAATCTCGTTGAGAAACTCGCGATCTCCTTGGAAGCTACCGTCTTTGAGCTTCTTGACTGCGACAACGTCGCCGGCAACGAGGACTCCTTTGTACACGGAGCCGAATCCACCTTCACCGAGAAAGTTAACCTGACTGAAGTCATTTGTGGCTTCTGATAGTTCTCTGTAGGTAAACTTCTTGATTTGTGCAGACGCTAGCAGCGCTTGAGCAGCGTCGAGAGTTGATTCCGATGAAGAATTCGAAGTGTTCGTAGGAGATTGCAAAGAGGGTAAGTTGAGCTCTAATTCTCTTGGACTGTTGGATTCTGAATTACAAAGATTATTGGAAGATAAGATTGTCAACAAAAGTACCATAGTTTCTACTATCAAATTTCGAAAACCAAATGGGGATAGGAGGGGTAGTTCACCGATCATTGTCCAGGATCCGGTATCATGAGAAACTTCGGGTAGGTCAATTATAACATGCCTAGTGGCGGCTGCAGGATTTTGAAGGGGGACAAAAATTTATTTTCGATAAATATGTCTATGAAAATAAAATAGCGATAAAAACAAAGTCAATATTTCATCTACTTACAATAAACAAAAATTAAAAAAAATAAAATATAAAAAAAACATTACACTTAAAGGCGCGGTCGTGGACCGCGCCTATAAATTTTTTTTTTATAAAAATAGCTGCCCTATAACCGCGCCTCTTTAGTTTTTTTTTGTTTCAAAAACGTTATACAATTGCCGCACCTCTATTTGTGTTTTTATTATTTTTTTTTCGGATATTAAAACGTTGTCCTCGACAACGCGTTTTACAAATAATAGTGCGGTCTAAGACCGCGCTTCTACTTCAAACAACAAATCTCGTGCATTTTGGTGAATTATTTCACTCCGAGCCTAAAACGGGAAATTCTTTTGAAGTTTCGTTTACTTCGACGAAAGATAAAAAAAAAACAATTAAATATAACACATGAATAGTGATATTTAAAAAAATAATAAATCGTAGAAAACAATTTTATAAACGAGAGAAGCCACAATCCCTTTTAAAACGTTTTTTCTTGTTAATCGTGAAAAGTACACGATATAGTGACCGGGATGGGGATTTCAACGGGGAATGGAGATGTGGTGAAAAATGATTCATTTCACGGGGACGAGAAACCCGTTAGAAAACACGTTCGACAAATTCGGTGGAAAAATCAGTCGAGAATCATATAATGAAAGAAACTAAATGGACAAAACTCGCAATATCATAAAATGAATCCGCTGAAGACTCGTAATCGAGTTTCAAACTAAATTCGATTGGAGATGTGAAAATATATACTATGCTTGATACTTGTTTAGATAAAATGTTACATACTTATTATAAATATGATTAAAGTAACGTTACCTTCTTGCACTTCAATTGCTACCGATGCATTTATTGACCTACGCCTTCCCTATAACATTTGGCACAAATTCATCATCGGATTCAATCGCAAAACAAACAGTAGAAGAAAGAAAGAAAGAAAGAAAATCACCATTGGAGACAACGGTAACGATCCAAACTGATGATTACCCACGTCATCGTCGGCTCCCTGCCGTCGCCGACTCTTCAAGTTATCCTCCAAAGAATCCGCTAAAGTCGACGATACCATAGCAATGAACTGCACGGTGCTCAGCAATGTCTCCAAGATCTTGTCTCTCCGGCTGGGTTTCGACGTAGATGGCTCGGAGCTCTTCAATCGATCCATTGTTATACAAGTATGGACTATGGAGGCTAGAACGAATTATGCAGGAGTTTACAAACGAATTTCTTGATTATGTATTAATATCTTATTTAAAATTATATGACTTGTTCAAATGAATTTTGTTAATTAGGTAGTAATATTTTAGTTCTTCACAAGGATGATATGAGCTTCAAATTTATATTTAAAAGTTTGAACTTTGATGAATAATGAGATAGGGTCGTATACCCTCTGTCCCAAGATCTGATATCGTCAACATTTCAAATTAAATTTTGAATAGTTATGAATAAGGGTCTCAATGACTATTTTTAGATGTAAGTATAATATCATTTCTCGTTCCAAAACTCGACCCCACGGCATGTTTTTAGGGAGATTAATACGATTGCGGATAAGATTGATTTGTACGGACATAATGAAGAGCTGAATATAGATGCAATCCCAGACGAAATTTAAAACCTCATCCGAAATGATGCTTCAGGCCGATTGGTTTCTAGAAACTAGTCCTTCTAAGTTTTTTTACCTATGTATCAAAAAAAAAATATTTTTTTATATACATCAAATCAAAGTATAATATTTTTTTGTATATAAGATTGTACATCAAATCAAATTTAATACGATATATCTAAGGTAATATTATTCTGAAGTTTAATATTATTCATTACAAAAACAAAAATTATGATCGTGTTATTCCTTAATGGAGGGAGTGTGAGCTATCGTTAGACTGAACAATCATTAGACTGAAAGAGCGGGAACATGAGCGCGTAGCGGAACCGTGAGCGTGTGCACGTACGCTCTAACACAAATATGAACAAGATGAGATGATGGTTCCATAATGATTTGTCCATTGTTGAAAAACATACGTTAATTAAATAATAGAGTTGAATTTGTTCATGACTAGTATCAATAATACGAACATAAGTTTGGGAAAAAAATCGCTTTCTTATGGATATACAAATCTGAACAATACAATCGGATAACAAACCTCTAAATCCTTCTGAACAAGGTTTTTCCAAACCGCTTTCTTACGGATATACAAATCTGAACAATACAATCGGATAACAAACCTCAAAATCCTTCTGAACAAGGTTTTGGTGTAGGTCTTTTTCTTGTTTGTGCTGGTTGATTTTAATGGTTAAAAAACAGTGAAAACTAACAAGCAAGCACGAATAACTCAATAACGATGACATGGTAAATGATTATTTTCGATTTCAAACTGGACCTCAGGTTTTTTGACACCCAACATAAATTTTCTAAACTATCTCTAGAAGATAGTTCACCCAAAACGCTTTCCATCATTAAAAAAAAATTATAAAAAATAAATAACGATCACATGGTGTGATGGTATTCAAAAATAAAAGTTTTTGTCAATAATGCGATTTGAAAAAAATTGGATAATATGAATTTTTATTAATATGATAAAATCCAACGATGAATATAGAAAGTCAAGTATGTGCCAAGCACGATGATTATCAGTGCATTTGTATTTTATTTCAAAAGAAATTCTATTTAAAACAGAAAATGACAGTTTATTACCTTACTATATTTTGTTTATTTATAATATAATGGGAAAACTTCATATAATGGGAAAACTTTTTCCGGTCTTACTTGTGGTGATTGCATTGTTTTCGTTTTAGGTTTTTGTATTTGCATGACGGTTTGCCCGTTTGCCGGTTGTCGGCCTCTCGATACACAAAGTATGTTTGGTGTAATCGAGCCTCTTACCTTCTTGATCAAAAAAAAAAAAAAAAGTTTAATCACAAAGCTCATCTGAACTTTATTACATATTGCACGTCATTCCTTTCTTTCATATCGATCAAAGTGATAATGATAAGATTAAGCATCCAAACCTCAAATGTAAGTCTTCTGAAACTTAAGGTACAGCAAATTCTCAACAATGCAAAACTGAATCACATCTATTAATGTCCAAAACATGAATAGACCACCACATCACAGGAACCAAAACAAAAATCTTTGGATAACCAAGCAAGATTCAGGAGATAGCTGCTAAAAGATTATCAGATAGATATAATATATCGAGAACTTCACTTCCTGCCAGGGATCCGGGTTGCTTGCCTGGTCTTCTTCTTAACACCAGACTTCGCAACCTGAAGTCTCCTTTTGGTTTAATGCAAAATGCATTTTTTTCCCCACATACAAGAACGCTTATCAGTATGTGTGAGATCAATTAAAATTGCGAAGGACAGTTCATTATAATTTTATGTTGTAAATCTTCGAATGTTACAACAGTTACTTTTTCTTATATCCGTCCCGGGACCAAATGACGCGGAGGGCGCACGTCTAGCAAACCATGTTGGAGATAATAAGGTCCCACATCGAAAGATGGGGACACTCCGAGCCTAGTATATAAGGTCGGTGGGCTACTCCTCCTATTGCCAATTGATTTTAGGATGGAACCTCATCGGGTTTATGTGCTGAGCTTGAGCCTGATGCGCATATGCGCTCGTATGCACGCGACCCCCGCTCTACCGGTCCGTCTGTATCGGACTTTGACATGATATCAGAGCGGTTAACCTCAATTCGGCTCGCGATCCTAACCTGTGGACCAGGGACTAATTAATTACATTAAAGTACCTATATTTTAGAAGTTTTAATCATAAAGTTGTAAACAAATAAGCTACCAAATTATACCTAAACTCTCCTACATCTTGCAAGTCATTCTTTTCTTTGATACTAAGATTCCAAATTCTCAAATTAGAAAGGAAAAGAGAAAGTCGTAACCAAACTTCCAATTATTCTCTAACTAATATCGACACTGAACTTTAGGGTTAGGATTGGATTAAGAATGGTCGAAATGTGATCATTCCTAATTTCATCGATATATCTAATATATTTTTCTTTTATTTCTAGATATGGCGACTCACCATGACAACAATGAGGTGAGTGATATTGAAAGACAAATGCAGGACTCTCATGCAGATCAACCGTCACCACTAACAACAACAACAACCGCCACTAATGCCGACGATGATCCCCTCTCCCCGAGGGAAGAGAGAATCATCGACGTGATTACGTGTAGCATCGTTTTTGTCTTCATCCTCCTAGCATCTCCCTTGGCGATTATATATGTGATTGTCTCCATATGCATCAATGGCTACTTGAAAGACCCCGACAAGTTATTCTCGTGGAAAAAAGACGACGAAAATCCTCCGTCGGCACAACCTAAATCAAAGAGCGTTTACAGAAAAATGCTAGAGTTTGAGCCCACAAAGAAGAAAATCCAGCGCTTGAATCTCATGGCCACAACCCGAGCCGGGTTCCTGGCGTTGGTGTGGCTAGTGGTGAATCTATGTGTTTCGAGCTTAAAAATTGCGACGGTTTTTGAGTATCCGGTTTGGAAGTGGTCTTTGCTTTGCGTCGTTCTCTTGCTAGGCTATCCTATAGCGATGTTGGTTACCAACGTCATTTTAGCGATGATTGGTGCTTTTAATGATGAGTTCTTAAAACGTGCGGGTACATTCGATTATATTTTCGATAGATTGGTGGATAGTCTCACATCGCTTGTCTATTTCATGGCTATTCTTCTTATGTGGTTATTTTACTTTCGAACCAACCACGGTCAAAAGCCGTCTAATAGGGTCGACAAGTATTGCACCTGGACTTTCGTATCACTCTTCGTAGGATCCATCCTTTGGGTGCTCAAAGGTGTGATGTTGTCGGAGTGGAAGGCAAACGCCGTGTACAAAAGATTCAAGGGACGGATTCTAGAGGCCGGCTTCCAACTCTACTTTGTTTTTGTCATTACCGACGGAATAAGATCCCCGTGGTTGTTGCCTTGGAGGCATGACACTAAAATGACCAATATTCTTGACGAAACTACGAAGGACATGTCCCAAAACCGTCGGTTTCAAGATTACATTTTTTCAAAAGACATGAAACCCGTTACCGTATATAACTTAAACTCGATAGCTAGATGCATGACGGATCTTGCTCTAGTAACACGAAGAGAGGATGACGGAATTTCGGATATTGTAGCGAAATATGAAGCCAGGATCGTCACCCATCACGAGTAAGTTTCTATTTTTCATTAGTTCTATTAAGTGGAAATTTCCCCACGTTGCATGTTTTTTTAATTAAATTTTGCAGGGGTGTGGCACAATACATCACAAGCGAAACACTAGAGAATATTTTTGGATTGAGAAAGGATGATGCACAACTCTTGCTACAAGAGCTCAAGCGCGACCAAATATCCGATGAAATCACTTATGATGCATTTAAGAAATGGGTGGTAATTACTGAGCTTTAAAATATGTTTATATTAGTCTTGTTTAGTGAATTAGACTGAATATAACAGTCCTACAGTGTTGTTCCAATCAAATAAACCGAATTTTAGTCAAACAAGTCGAGTTTTGACATACCCAAGTCGAGCTTTTTCTATCCGACCTGAGTATTCTCATACAATTTATTCTTTTGAACAGGTAGATGCACACAAGAATTGTTTGTCCTTCGGGTACACCCTGATTGACGCATTTGCAGTAATAAAAGTTTTAAATAGGATCATATCAGGCTTCATATATATTGCGGTCATTCTCATATGGCTACTCATCACTGGACTCGCAACGACAAAAGTGCTCGTTTTGATAGCTTCGCCATTTATTGCGTTTAGTTTTATCGTCGGAGACACATGCAAAACGTTTTTTCAAGGGATCATATTTTCATTTGTGACGCATCCTTATGACGTATGTGACCAGTGTATAATCGATGGGCTGGAGGTAAGAGTAATCATTTGCCAATTTTTTTGAGTTTCTAATCCATGTAGTGCAAGTTCAATTACCAATAAGTTTCGGTTTCAAAACGAACCTTGTGATGTACCACAATATCGTTAAGCTTTTGTAACGTAGAATTTTGTGAGCTCACAATGTCTAGTTTATTGTTTACAACACAATATTCCATGATATAAAAAAATGTTCATGCTTTCTAAGTAAATTTCAAATTTTAATTTTTCATATTTCTTAGCATTATGTAACAAGTTACATTGTACACATTTGTGTGCGTTATTAATATTTATATTTATATTTTCAATGTACTCAATTATTATGATTATTTTCAGCTGGAGGTGAAATGCATAGGTATATTGACTACAACTTTTGTTAAAATTGGAAGCAAAGAGGAGGTCATATACCCAAACACAAGCTTAGCTACCAAGGTCATCATCAACCTTAAAGGTGAACTTGATCCAAGTGACACCGTAGAGTTGATTTTGGATTCTTCAACGACAAAGTCTATGATACTTAACCTGAAGAAAGATCTTGTGAGGTAAAAATATAATTTATAATCGTGATGTTTAGGAGCTTTAAATTTAATGACTGCTATTGTGCATTGTTATCTAGCTTTTTTGAAAGCAATGATAAACGTGGAATCTATGAGAAGACTATTCATGTGACTGTGAAAGAGATGGGAAGCAGTATCAAGTTTAGCATTGGCTTCACACACGTGCTGCAACTGGAAGATGTGGGTCACTCACAATGCTTTCAAAAGAAGAACAGACAACGATCTGAACTTCTCATTGATATCAGGCAGATTCTAGAGGACCGAGATATCAACCTTGCAAAATCATGAAGATCTCCTAGGGGTTACCTTGAATAAGTTCAATTGGGATTTCACTTTCATATGTAAAATTGCAAATTCTCAACAATGCAAAACTGAATCACATCTATTAATGTCCAAAACATGAATAGACCACCACATCACAAGAACCAAAACAAAAATCTTTGGGTAACCAAGCAAGATTCAGGAGATAGCTGCTAAAAGATTATCAGATAGATATAATATATCGAGAACTTCACTTCCTGCCAGGGATCCTGGTTGCTTGTCTGGTCTTCTTCTTAACACCAGATTTCGCGACCTGAAGGCTTCTGTTCACGGCACTCAGCCTAGAGAGAGCAGCCTTCTTCAAGTCGGGCCTGTAGTTGCTGTCACCAACCTGATGCGAAACCACACAGCAGAACATCAAATCCAATCCAAATAATGATTAAAGCTCTGGAAATGGATTTACAACATTCCGTCTTTGATTTTCACATCTCCCATACAATGTCTAAATATTAATAGACAATATACCTAGAAAATACTATGCAAATACTAACTAAAGCCCTAGAACTGTAAGTAATCCACCAAGCAGCACTTGCAACTGAAAAACAATTCATCACCAGCACGAATAAAATATCACATAACAATTAACACAACTCATATCATGTTCTAGATGCATAATTAATCCCTTGATTGATCAAAAATTCAAATTGGTTCGGAGGTAGTACAAGAATCTGACAAGTTTTTGTAAAAGGAATGATCAGATTAATTGATGGCAGGAAAAAACTTTGGTCTAAGTTTATACCTGGTTGCTAACAGCCTTGGCCATTTTGGGGAATTCCTTCTTCATCACGGACTTGTGCTTCAACTGTGCAGGCTTGTTCTGCTTCCTCGTCTTTGTTGTAGCAAGCACAACTGAATTCTCTTTACCTGCTTCAATTGTGACCGTCTTTGTGTTTGCCAAACCTGAACACAATTACAAGGAACAGCTCAAGAACACAATAAATCGTAATAATCATTTCAGTAATACCCTTTCCACCTAAACCGCACTACTGAACACTCGCACAATAAGCACTTCTATTATCCTAACGAAAAATTTTCCGTTTGATCAGCTAAACCCTTTCCACCTAAATCGTAATAATCACTTCTATCATTTCAGTAAAACTCAGAGTCACGATTACAGATCCGAAAAATACAAACGGAATACGTAATAGACTTAGCAATTTCATGGCAAAAGACTTCTATTAATGGAAAACTGCAAATCGATTATCGAATCAAATAACTGGAGGGGAGGAGAAAGGTGGAACTGAATAATACCGGAGTACTTGTAGGAGTGAACGTTGTAGAGATTGTTGCTCTCCTTGCTAAACTGGACCTTAGCGTTTCCATTACCGAACTGCTTGATAAGGAAGGAGTTGTTCTTCTTCACAATCTCCCAGATCAAAGCTCCTGGAACTGTCGCCATCTCGAACGGAATAGAAACGGAGATCGCGAAAAACCCTAGAAGTGCTGAGATGTGAAGGCGGGCAATGGGGAAGAAGAGTTAGTTCCTGAAGTAAATCTTGTTTTATACGAGAGCTGAACAAAAACCCTAGACGAATGGAATATGGGCCGGCCCAACAACGAGACGAAGCCCAATATAACTGGGCCTGTCTTGTAATAAAAATCTAAGGTGATTGAGATTTGAGAAACCATAGACCAACGAGTATATTACATTGTTGTAGGGTTTCAACTTTGCAACAAATGAATGAAAGAAGTTCCGTAACATTCACTTCTTTCGTTTGCAATGCAACATACCCAACAAAATCTAAGGGTCCGTTTGGTTTGAACTACGGAATCGGAAACGGAATGAAAACGAATCTAGTTCATACGTATACCCTTGTTCATGAAGGTTTTTGGAATCATTTCTTGTGATTTGAAATAATTGAAGTTGAATTTGATTACTTTTGATACCCTATAGCCTATAGGGTAAAAAAAAATATTGGGAGGCAAGTGTATTTTGCATGTAAACACAATGAATGATTTCATAGAATTTCATGAATAAGGATATACATATGGACTAAATTCGTTTCCATTTCATTTCCGTTTCCGGAGTTGGAACCAAACGGGCCCTAAATTCGTTCGACTTCTCCTTCAATCTCAACGGTTTAAGGATCAAGTTGGTGCTTATAGTGTCCTTGCTCCTCCTCCAATCGCACACACCTTGTCACCGACATCGGTTAATTATCATAAGCAAACCACGCCCAGAATTTTGTGGTCGCGGGTAGATCGTTGGAGATAATAAGATGGCACTTGAGGACATTCCGAGTCTTGTATATAAGGTGGATGGACTTGGTGAGTTTCTATATCATGAAATTTTGTGTCACTATCCAATTAAAAAAAAGGTATTTATAATAATTTTACAAGAGAAAATTGAACTCTAAAAGGCCGATATTGTTCGATTTGTATACAATCAATAATAGAGAAGAACACGAGAAATGATAACCCGGCTCGCTATGAAAATGTGATGGAGTCCTTATGCTACTAAATTGGATCAAGATACTCGTTTTTTCTTCATCCTTATCAACATAAATATGTAAATAAAATATAGTAAATAGCTAAATCATAAATTTATTTCAAGTCTGCTTAATTAGAACCCCAAAGTAATAAAAAAAATATTTTTGCGCCAATGAGATGTTACCAAAAAAATTTAAACCTAAATGAAAGGATAGATGGATTTAGATGCAAACAAATATTAAAATTTGCAAGTTTGTAAACTCGATCCAAATCTGCATCAAACCTGTTCATCATCGACCACAATATTTGATCTTAATATATACATATAATCTCAACCTAGAACCGACAAAACCCGAATCTGATTCTCCATATCCAAGCCCACAACGCAACTGTATCCATCCCCTTTCTCACTATTCAAAATTTCAATTTGTTACGGAACCTACAAACTGCCGACAATGGGGGGAAAGTTCGTAGAAGACAAACATGGAACGGAAAATCCGGGGAAAAAACCTATTTTCCTTGGATGGAAAAAAAATTATGAGATTCAGTGGATGAGATTCGCTTCAGCGAGAGAGGAGCATCGCCGAAGAACCAAACATCTGATCAAGAAGAATGACAAGTGCCATGGCTATGGCGGAATCTATGTACGGTTGGACAATGATGAGCTTGAACACATCAACTCCAAGCGCCACTCCACTAGCTGCCTCCTTCCGCCGGATCTCCGCTACGCACCGTCTCGTGCTATCGTACACTGAAACGCTGCGCTGCGTGTATGAACCTTCGATTTTGTAGGCAACGTTCTTCTGTGGCGATGGAGTCCTGCGTGAGCTGACGTGTGCTAGGGTTTTTGTTCGTCGGAGATTGGCTTGCCGGTAAACGGAGAATCTCGGTTCTGAAGTATTCTCGCCGTCGTACACTGTCCAACTCTCTCCCAAGATCATTCTCTGTTTGTTCACACACAGAATTTCCAGTTAGCAATTTGATCAATCAAGTGAAAAAACATTTTTAAATATTCGATTCTAGCCAACTCAAAATCAATTAGCTCAGATTTGCTTTTTCACTCGCAATTTCCACTTTCAATTTCCAGATCCGAACTCGAATACAGTATCTCCTTCACTTAAATTCATTCAGTAGAACTGAAATATGTTTTTACCTTGCGTCGCATGGTGAGAATCGGCTTTCCACCAGCGTCCATGAGAACGATCTCGCCTCTATTACCGGCGGCGTAGTTATCGACACGGTAAATAAGGTTACCTCTGCCATCAAACACCGTGAAACCACTGCAATTAAGCAGCAATGACTTCTTCCACACCGTCAACACCCCAACCTCATCAGCTTTCGTTTCAATCTTGGCCTCAGAGCAGGATCTGGTGCCGTTAGAAGCTTTAATAGTCTTTGCCGTCGCCGACGACGGTAAGCTTGCAGGGAAAACCTTCGTCATCGCTTCAAAACAGAAAGAATCAGAGATGAGAGGAACAATGGAGAGGATTCAGGTAGATAGATGATGAGAGATGAGAGTAAAGCAAAGGGTAGTTGAATGTATAAATAGTAGGTTGAAAACTTTGAAATTTAGCAATGGAGGTGGGTGGGTCCCAATGATTTGAGAGTTGAAGAAGTCAACAGAAAGCATTAAAAAATTGATTTTCAGTTTCTATCCTAATATTAGATTAATTTTCACAAAATGGCCGGTAATTTATGTTTTATACCAAAAACTGCTCATATCATTTTCCTTACTCTCAAAATGTTGGAAAAAAAGACTAATTATTTTGGTTTTTTATGATAGGTAAAGTGATAATATATAGATATTGACTATGATTTCTTGATTTTTTTTTTTGGTAAGAAGGACGGGAAGCAATTCTCACCCATAATTAATAAAATCAAATCATGAAATACCTAACAAATGACAAGCCGTTGGGACGCTACGCCGCGGGCATCGTTTTTCAAAAAAGAAATAACAGTGCTTGGTAGGTGAATAACGATGTGAAAACCTAGTGGATACGTGTAAGCAAGGGAAACGAGATGATCCGCGACCGCATTAGCCTCTCTATAAATGTGACGGAATTTAATAATCCAATCCTTACTAAGGAAGTCTTGACATCTCGAAACCAGACCGAAGAGCAGATGTGATGGCCGGATATTCCGATTAACGAACTTAACAATGAGTTCATAATCAATCTCCACCGTAATCTTCCGATAACCATTTTCCCATGCAAGATGAAGACCCGAAGCGAGTCCCCACAGTTCTGCTTCCGGTACACTGAAGATCCACAAGTCCACTGGCCATAAGAATCTCTTATAACCCCACCAGCCGATGCTCTCCCAAGGGTACATTGAACAGACCCATCAATGTTAAGTTTAACAAAGTCTTCGGACGGAGCAGTCCAATAAACATCTGTGTAGACTTTGTTCGAACCGGAGCGTTTTCTTGACGAACGACTGATGTATATTCTTGGTCTGATCAACAATGATAGTTATATAGTATATGGTGATTTTGTGAAAAGTATTATAATTTGGGCGATTTTGTGTGATTAAGGCTTAAATAAGAGAAGAAAGAGAGTAGGAGCTTAATTGATTGAAGAGTGAAGAAGAAGGTGGTGGTGGACCAACGGCGGTAGTGGTGGTGCTGGCGGCGGGGTCCACTTGGAACGTCGACGTCGGTGAGGGTTGGCTGCCCAATCAGGTGCAACTTTTGTTTGCATGGAGCATTTGGTTATGGTATGGGCTGTGATGATAAGGAATCATTATGACCTAATGGGGATGATAGCCTAATTCCAGTTGTATAGTTGGTTCTGTTTTTTGTTGTTAGTATTAAACCGTTTTTTTTTATATGGTATATGGTATCATATAGATAAGGTAGTTAGGTATTCAAATCAAAAACATAAAATAAATTAGTGATCGGAATGATAATAGAACGGAAATGGTTAATGAAAATGGTTATATTATTTTTATGTGTTAAAAAAAAGTTAAATATTTTATTATAATTGTTAAACAAACAGATTTTTTATTAATTTGGTAATATTATTAGACAATCACTTAGGGTGTGTTTTTTAAGGGGTTATAGAGGTTGTTTTAGATTATTTGGCGAAAATTATTTTTTGCAAGTGTTTGGGTATTAGATGAAGATGAAGATTAAGATTACAGATTGAATTGTTAAAATAACTTAGGTGAGTGAAAATAAATCTGAAGAATAACTCTTCTTGCCGAATATTATTGGTGATTAATTCCTTATGAAAATATACTTCTAGATTAATCTTTTAATAAAACTACGTCTAATGTCAAGTGTATCATTTTTTTTAGGGAAATTCCGGATGGTACCCTTGTGGTTTGGAATTTTTCGGATTTTGCCCAACAGTTTTTTCGAGTTCGGATGGTACCCTTAAATTTTCTTTGTTTTCCGGATTTTGCCCAAACTCATTAAAAAAATTCAAATTACATTAAAATATATATAAGAAAATTAAGTAAAATTGAAAAATAAATATAAAATAGAAAGAATGATTTATTTATCTTACAAATAAAGTAAACAATAAATTTTTTTAAAAAAATCAGTATTTTATTTTATTTAAAAAATAAATAAATTGGATTAGCATTTTTTTTAACAAAATCTAAAAACATAAGTGTTATACTTTATTTAAAATATAAATAATATAAGGATTCTTTTAAAAAATAAAAATTTAAAAATTATTGTTTTAATTTATCGCTAAAATAAATAAATCAGTATTAATATATTATTTATTTTTTAATTTTACTTTATTTTCTTTTATATTTTTTAATGGAATTTGAAATTTTTTAATGAATTTGGGCAAAATCCGGATAATAACGGAAACTTAAGGGTATCATCCGAATTCGAAAAAACTGTTGGGCAAAATCCGAAAAACCCCAAATCATGAGGGTATCGTCCGGAATTTCCTTTTTTTTAATAGAATGATGACAAATTTAACAATTGTTATGAATTTTTTATTTCTCTTGTTGATCATTATTTTTCATTTTTGTTTTGAATGGCCAATTAAAATATCACTAAATGTAAATACGATGAAGTACATGAATGATAGATTGTTTAGATGAAATAGAAGTGAATAAGTTCTTCATTGGTCTTTTTCAGATTAAAAGGCTTTCTACTACATGCGAGTGTCGTTGGTTAGATATAGCAGAAGTTTAGACGGAGTAGAGAAGAGGTTATGGTAAGATTGTAAAAGAAAAACAGGGACTCTATCGGGGTAAATAGGGTGTGATTATTGCAACGACAGTCGGTGTTATTGAGATAATTGCGGCCAATTCTTTTTTTGTTGGTTATATACTTATACGTGTAACATTGAGTTCCATACATACCGTTCTCGTCGTTAAGTTGTGGGGTGTCTACCTGAAGTATAACTTGAGTTTGTCATGAATACAATAGTTAATTGTGTGAATCCTCGGCAAAGAGGTGTCATGTTCTCATCCCTACGTTCTCAATCATGTTTGTCACGTTAAAGTTTTCTTCACAGACAATGGTTGTCCAATTTCGTTAAATTTTGTGAACATACTTTAGTATAGTTTTCCCAACTCATAAGCCTACAGGTTTTTGAAGCATGTGCGCTAGGCTTTCAAACTTTATCATATAAATTATATGATATCATAATCTCTCTCGACCCACCATTTTCTCAAAAATAACGAGATCAATACACAATTTAAAGATAAGGAATCTAAATTATATATCAAAACAAAACGATTTCAACAATACATGGTCTCATCTATCAATCAATCTAGCATTACAATGACACATTTGGCTTAAAACAAGATTCTCTACTCTTTGCCACATTCCAATGGAGCATTACATGTGAAGAAACTCTATATCACATGTGTCCTTTGCTTTCCTTGATAAGCCATTTTTTGACCATAATTGTTACATATATTGAGAGGCCTTAATGAAACATCTTTTTCCAAAGGAATTGGATTCCTATTGCTTTGAGATGGTTACAACTTTATAATGTATGAACCCCACAAATGAATTATGATTTTGAATTATAGATTTAATGTATTATGTCCATTGGTCGGCTAATAAATCATGTTTTGGGGCCTAACTTGCCTTTTTATTACACATGAATTGGGAACATGTCATTCATTGCTTTGGTTGAATATTGCAACACCTTTAATCAATGCAATTTGGACAACTCTCTAGCAGTCTAGTTGGAAAATCAATGTAAAAATATGAAATTTGGTGAGGATATGGATATCATAATGATTAGGGGTGTTTTGGGTATATAAGAGCAATTATAAATTTTTATTGGACAATTTTGGTAACTAGGCTTTTTTAAAAAACTAGAGTAGTAAGTAAGCTTTTTAATGTTTCAATTAAGTAAATATATCTCAAACTTTTGTATTTATTTTCAAACTGTACGCACTCTTCTCTCCAGGGGTATATTTACTATTGCCTTTTACCATCAATATTTAAACTTAAAAATATAAAATTGTGTTAGTTCTAGTAATTTATATCTACAAATTGTAAACCGTTTAATTTTTCCTAATAATATTAAAAGACTAAGGGCCCGTTTGGTTGTAACTCCGAAAACGGAAACGGAATGGAAACGAATCTAGTTTATAAGTATATCATTGTTCATGAAATTTTTTGGAATCATTCCTTATTGTTTGAGGTAATTGTAGTAGAACTTGATTACTTTTGATACCTCGTAGAAAAATAAAATGGAGGGAAGCAAGTGCACTTTGCATAAAATCAAATGAAATTATTCCAAAAAATTTCATGAACAAGGTATACATATGGACTAGATTCGTTTCTATTTCGTTTTCAGAGTTATAACCAAACGGGCCCTAAATATTTTATATACTTGAGGAAGAGTATAATATGTTATGAAGTTTTTTAATAAAATTTCATCGATTTTATCACTTACTATTTAAGGTTGTTTACAATCAATCAATAAATAAATAATATTAATAATCATTTTTGTATTTCACATCTTAAGTTTTGTTTAGTATAGGGCCAAATAGAAAATAGTGAGACAATCTTTTTTTCTCGAATAATATTTTACATCTATCCAAAATATAAGACCCATATTGTTATTAGTACCACCCGTTCCATACTATGCGTACCATATTTACCCCTACGCATCGCGTACGCGTAGCGTTAAGATCAATCTGAGTTACGTGTCTAGCATGCGTAGACGTAAGCGCTTTTTTTTTTTTAAAAAATTATTTATTTGAGCGCTGACTCCTCGCGCCTGCCCTCAAATCGTAAATCTGGTTAAAATTCCGGTGTTTTTTGATGTAAAGTGTGAAAATTGCGTTTAAAAAAAAAAGGGTTTGAGCGCAAGGCGCTGGCGCTCAAATGTTTTTATTTATTTTTTTATTTTTTAAAAAAAAAACAAAAAAAACGCTAACTACGACTACGCGTTGCGTAGCCGTGCATGCGGTATGAATAACATGTTCACTGTGATACGAATAACAATAACAATATAAGACCTTAACTATGTGAAATTTTAACGTATCAAATTTTAACGTATCAAATTTAACATGAAATTAATCTAATGTTTGAATTCATATACGTGCTTAGTTTGAGTCCAATATCATCAGTCAAATAAAATTTTATCTTAAAACTAATCTTATCTTATATCTATTAAAGCAGAAGCCTCTATTGTCACGTGTCAACGTCATGTTTCTCGAAGCCTAAAAAATTATAATTGAAAGTGATTTTTAAATGTTAATATAAATTGAAAATTGATTTCTAATTTTTTAAAAAAATTTTAAATAAATATTTTTATAAAAATAGTTTTTAAACTTTTACGGATTTTTTTAGCAACGAGCATATCTTAACAAATCAGTTTAAACATATAATTAATTAGAAAAGATAAATACTTAAAAGAGAATTAAAAGTCATAATAATAATTATAATTTCATTCTCCGGATTTTTATTTTACAAAAATATACAAATAAATTTCTATGTATTAAGTATTTATTAAAACTCAACCCACACAAAGTGCGGGTAATACACTAGTTAATAGTAGAACTCGGGATTAATCTTTGTGCAATGGTTAATCTATTATATTATCTTTAACCATAAGCGCAAAAAAAAAAAAAAAATTTGCATGGAGAAGCTTGATTTTGATCTACAATTAAAGGTAATTAAGCAAGATTAAGATGTACATAAGAATAAAATTAAGGATGCGAATATATGTCTCGGATATCAACTTTCTAAACTCTATAAACTTAAATTGTATTTACCTTAATTTTAAAACAAACAAGTCAATACATATTTAATTATCTAACGTGTAAATTAAGTTTAATTAAATTAACATAAGATAAGATTCAAATAATAAAATATCATGTGACAATTTTTAAAGTTGTGGCTGAGAATCAATGAGCGGCAGATAAGCTGAAAAAAAAAATTAAAAAATAATATTTTTGTAACTCGGACCGCCTAAACCCTTGGACCAAAATTTAGATATTTGTATTATTATTTTTATTTAATTTTATAATTTAGTATTTTATTAAGGTTATCGCAATCATAACCCATGATTACGACTTTTCTTAGTGACGCGTTTAATGATAATTACATAAAGTATGTACGTAATTAACTTAACTTTTTAATTGGATTTGGATTATCTTATTACCCGCACATTGTGCGAGTTTGAGTTTTACAAATATTTAATACCTAAAAATTTATATTTATATTTTTTTGTAAAATAAAAATTCGGAGGATGAAACTATAATCATTATGTTTTTTTTAATTCTCTGTATTTATCTCTTCTAATTAATTATATTTTTAATTTGATTTGTTAAGATATGCTTGTTGGTAAAAAAATCCGTAAAAGTTTAAAAACTATTTTTATAAAAATAGTTGTTTAAATAATTTTTAAAAAAAAATTAGAAATCAATTTTCAATTTATATTAACATTTAGAAATTACCTTTTAAAATAATTTTTTAGGCTTCGAGAAATATGGCGTTGACACGTGGCAATAGAGGCTTCTGCTTTAATAGATATAAGATGTGATTATTTGATTAAATTTGTTTATATTTTTAAGTTAAAGTTTATTAATTTATATTTCTATATGATTTTCAATGTGATATAAAGACTTAAAGTTCCCGACTTTATGCATAAAAGTTTATTAAATTTATATTTTTATATGATTTTTCAATGTGATATATAAAGTTTCAAGATTATACAACTTTGGCTTATGGAATTAGAGATGTTTCTAGAAATCAAGTTTCGTGTATTATGATTAAGTTTTATTTAATAGTTTATCAATTTGACAAAATTAATAGATATTGATTTGATATATATGTTAATCCAATGAGAGAGATTAATATATTAAGTGTCTGTTTGGTTGGAGCGGTGGAATGGAAACGGAATAGAATCGAATAAGGGTAGAGAAAGAAAATGAAATGGATGAGATTACTTTTATGTGTTAAAATATCTCTAACCAAACGTAATTTTTGATTGATTCGGAATCATTCTGTTACCGGGAATGATTCCCGGTGCTTCCAAACGAGCCCTAAAAAACACTCTCCATTTACAATTAGGGCCCGATTGGTTTTAACTCCGGAATCGGAAACGGAATGGAAACGAATCTAGTCCATACGTACGTCCTTGTTCATGAAATTTTTTGGAATCATTCCTTGTGGTTTGAAGTAATTGGAGTAGAGTTTGATTACTTTTGATTCCCTATAGGGTAACAAAAGTGAGAAAGAAAGGACACTTTGCACTAAATCACAAGGAATGATTCCATAAAATATCATGAATAATGATATGTATATGGACTATATTCGTTTTCATTCCGTTTCCGTTACCGGAGTTGGAACCAAACGGGCCCTTAGTGTCCGTTTGATTGGAGTGATGGAATGGAATCGAATAAGGGTAGAGAAAGGAAATGAAATGAATGAGATTACTTTTATGTGTTAAAAGAGCTCAAGCCAAACGTATTTTTCTATTGATTCGGAATCATTCCGTTATCGGGAATGATTCCCGGTGCTTCCAAACGAGCCTTTAGTGGTTCGAATTTGCGCTATAAAAACTGAATATTTATAATACAATATTTTTTTAAAAAAAAGTTGACATATTCTAACCAGTTTCTACTTGAAAACTTCCATGCAAATATTTAACTTAGGTCAAGTGAAAACTGCAATAAAATTATAAAATACGTTTTACTATACACACGTAACTATCATCAATCAATTTAGAGTATATTTTGGTATACAAACCGGTTTGGTCGGTTTATAATTGGAATGGTGGATAGGAAAGACTTTGACTTCATGATTAACTTCGATTTTATGGAGAGGCTAACCGTGTTGTTTATGACTTATGAGTTGGTCAACTATGTTATTTTTGTAAAATTTAGATTTATATGTTGTTAAACTACTCAAGTTTAACCCGATATCAGTTCAGATTATAGTCGGATCGGCTTAGCCGGTAGGAGGATTCGAACTCGAATCTCCAAGAGGAACCCTTAAGAGCCTGACACTACATCCCACTAGACCAAGAGGAACCCTTAAGAGCCTGACACTACATCCCACTAGACCAACTGAGTTTTTTTTTTTAAAACAAAAAATATCTTTCTTACTTATAGTTTAACAAAAAAGCTAATATTATATCAAAGTATAAGATTATTTTAATTTGATTGAATAAAAAAATTCCACTATAATATGAAAATTCACAATAAAATCTCCTAATTAAACACATATACAAGACTTGTGAGCTAAGAATTTAGGACAAGGGCTGAAGAGATGGATCGATCTTTTATTGCATTTAATCGTACTAAATAAGCAACAAGGCTGCATCCTCAAGAACAGATACATATCTTCATGAAATAATTCGAAGACAGTCATTCAAGTAGATCAACAATGTCGAAACAACCATAGTTAAGGCAAAACAAAGAAAAACACAGCATACTAACACAACAGAGAGTGGCTCTTCAAGTCTTCATCCTCTGTAGGAGGGCTGAATAGCGAGCTGTCATGGTATCTAAATTTGATCCATAAAATGGCAAAGGGAGGCTACATGTAAGCTAAGCTGTGATTCTTGCACGCCCTTTTGCTATTCTTCGAGCAATGACCCTTCTCCCGCCCACGGTTGCTTTGCTGCTCATGTCATTACAAGAACTCAATGTTTTAGTCACAAAACTGCAATTATATAGGTCTATATAACACCCTTAGTACCCGTATGGTTGGAGTGGTGAAATAAAAACGGAATGAAATCGGTTACGGGAAAGAAAAGGAAATGAAAATGACTGGATTCCTTTCATTTGTTAAAAGACCTCTAAACAAACATAATTTTTTATTATTGATTCAGAATCATTCTGTGACCGGATATGATTCTTAGCGCTTCCAAACGAGCCTTAATATCCATTCTTTGTTGACTACTAGCACGTATACTTGATAGTGTATAGATATGCCATGCTTATTCATATCTTCGTTCTTCATGATTAAGCCAACAAGCAATTATTAAGCATCTGAGATTGGTGGTCCAGTGAGACAATATTCAGTCAGTTGAAGACCACACAAATTTAAGCAAGTATAAAACAAGAAAGGATTGCAGAATCTTTTAGAAACATGCGGCATCTGAACTAAATATGGATAAGTGTCAAGGTGTACCGGGCAAAGAAGCCATGTGTTCTTTTACGACGAATGGTACTTGGTTGGAAGGTTCTCTTTGGAAGTAAGATCATCTCCTCGTTTGACGAGTCATTTCCTATCAACAACAACGAAGATTATGCATCAGTGACGGGCACGTTAAATATAATTGGTGACAAGCTCAAAGAGACAACAAACTTTACACAAGACAGAGCAATTGCTTTCAACACACAAGGGATAACTAATTTTCTCAACATTTATGTTGAACTACAAACATAACATTCCAACACCACATCAGCATAAATCAATTGAAAATGGTAGTGATTAAAACCTTAGCATCA
Source organism: Fagopyrum homotropicum (assembly GCA_033239125.1). Lineage (NCBI taxonomy): Eukaryota > Viridiplantae > Streptophyta > Magnoliopsida > Caryophyllales > Polygonaceae > Fagopyrum > Fagopyrum homotropicum. The sequence continues at coordinate 167,730,989 of BSWB01000001.1, forward strand.
TAAAACAACCACACAGTAGCCCAATCGATCAAATTATTCATTCAATTATTTGCCAAATAGTATTGGGTAAAATGACTAAAGATGCCTTTTACCACTATTACTCTATTAAGAGTACCCATATCATAATTCATTTAGTAAATATACCCCTATTTAACCCAATTCTTTCATCTAGAGAGGAATTATATATAGGGTAAATTTAGAGGTGTCTACAAAACAAAAGTATTTGGCAAATACTATAAAAAAGAGCCTACTTAACCCAATTCTTTCGATAAGTATTTGGAAAATACTATATTGCAGTTATATTACAAGTCACGAAACAAAAACCCAGCAGCATCATAAACTTCTGACATCTTCTACATTGACAGTCAAAACTAGATTTTAAAAGAAAGAGATCCTACTTCAGTCAAGCAAAAGCCTCATTCTAGCAAGCACATATTTACATTCATACTACGTAGCACCAGCATCAAACAACCTAACAATTTTTTTCTCAGATCACTGCTATACTGTGTATGCATCATAACTGTAGCTATGCTTGCATATTTACTTAGTGACTAGGCATGCCGCTTAACTGTATAGGCCAAAACCAGAGCAATTTTTCATGAAACAACGAATCAAAATAGTATAAACAATGAGAAGCACCTGCTACAAAATGAAATTGATTCAATTATGAAACCAAGCAGCCTAAATATCAAATATTATATCACTTAAATTGGTATTGAGTATCAATTTCAAGCTTTACAAAAATTCAAGAAAACAGAATCAAATTGCTTCCACAAACAACAATTCCAACTTCAAAACAGAATATGAAACAAAATTGTTTATAGAGAAGGATAACACAACATTATAACACATCAAAATCCAGGATAAGAGAAGAGGATTACCATCTGGTAAGAAGAATTCAAGAGAAGGCTGTCCACAAGCACTAATAAACACTTGATTTGAAGCTGGAACTCTTTCTAAATTCTCCAAAACTTCATCTTCCAATTCCTTTCCACCATTCCCGGTCACTATTTCAACAACCAAACACAACTGCAAATCGATCAAGGGTTCTTTAATGAAACAAAATCATAAATAAAGAGCATAATAGCTTTACCATTAGGCAAGAAGAATCTTAGAGAAGGGATCCCACAAGGGTATCGAATGAAGAGCTCATCAGATGTCAAATTGGTGGCCAAGACGGTGTCGTTTTGGTGAAGACCCAGATTGCTCGACAACAAAACTCGGGCATTTGGAATCGATGATTTGGGGGTTAGACCTGACACAACTGCACGAGATAGAAGCGAAGCTCCCGTGCGAATTAGGGCTTTGGACGCCATTTTTTCCGTCGAGCTGAGCAGAGATAGATTGATTGAGAATGAAGGTTACACAATTGAGAGATGTAAAGTGGGCCTCAACAATCTTTAACGGGCCTTGTATACTTTCTTAGGCCCATCAACAATTAGACAGCATCCAGATTTATTCATAACAGTTTTCATGAAAATATCTCCAGAAAATCATTAGCAATGAATATATAACTGAAAATATAGATTATTCATGATTTTATTCTTCTGATTCCCAGCTTTGTCAATTGTCATCTCACCAGTCAAAATCTATGCATATATGTATATGGTGATGCAAAAGGGCAAAGATCTTCAACGTTAACAATGGCGAAACATGCAGAAATCTCTTCACAGTCACCACATTTCTTCAGGATTATTCTCCCTCACGTCCTTGATGATGGAACTCTGGTAAGTTCTTCTTTCTTCATCATATTTGATTGATCAGAAGCTTTTTTAAGTTTGCATTGTCTGTAAATTTATGACAGGAACTTCATAGGAATTTTGTGAAAGAGCATTGGAAACACTTGTTCAATTATGCTTCTCTCAAAGTGCCAAATGGCGTCGAGTCGAGAATAGAGCTCAAAAAATCTAATGGCCGAGCTTGGCTAGATAAAGGATGGCGAGATTTTGTTGAGAAATACTCAATCAAATGCGGATATTTCTTAGTCTTCAAGTACGAAGGCGAATCTCGTTTCAATGTCCTCATATTCGATCTAAGTACTAAGGAAATCGAGTATCCTATAACTAGTCACAGAAAAACAAGGCAAAGTGAAGGTGAACATCAATGGATTTTTTTTAATTTTTTTTTAAAAATTTTAGTTGTTTTAATTTGTGGGTATGATTAACTTCAGGCAATGCAAAGGAAAGAGTTATTCAAAGAGCAAAGACGATTCATAGCCAAAATTTTCATTTCACAGTGATTATGAAACCGGCTTATGTTAACAGTAACTCTTATTTGGTATGTCTTGAACATCATTAGATTCTATAGAGTCATATGTTAAAAAAACTGTCTATATTATGCAGCATATCCCGAAGGATGCTGCAAGAAGCTATTTTTGTGAAGGCGGAAATAGAAACATAAGACTCAAACTCAATAGATCATATGGAAGGGTTTGGCCTGTGAAGTGCATCGTTGGAGCTCGTCCTCATCGCCCTGTGAGGATGGGTCATGGATGGAATAAGTTTTCACAAGAAAATCATTTACAAAAAGGAGATAAATGTGTGTTTGAATTGGTTAATAGTACTGATGAAGTATTTAAGGTCACCATATTTAGAGTTACTGAAGAACAAAGTACACAAAGTTCAGCAAATGAAATGCAGATGCGGAAGAGGAAGCGTACAGATATACAAAGAGCTGAGGATTACAAAAGCAAGGAGCCATGTTTCACTGTTGTGATGAGAAAATCATATGTTAAGAAGCATTGTAGACTGGTGTGATTCAATTTCCTTGCTGAATTGCTTTATTTGAATCACTATTTGCATTTGACTATGAGGTTTATTGTTCATATTTGTAGGTTATTCCGCGGGTTCATGGTTTGAGATACCTTATGGATCAAAATCAGAAGGAAGTATTCCTCCATCGAGTTGATGGCGAAGTTTGGCCTGTTAAGTGTTATGTTCGTGGCTTCGATGTATATTTTTTGGCTGGTTGGATGGCCTTTGTAGTTGATAATAATTTGCAGGAAGAAGATTATTGTGTTTTCGAACTTTTTGGTCAAGGGCTGAATCACTACAATGTCACCATTATCCGCGCTGCTGAATCATGAGCACCATATGGCATGTTTATGTGATCTGTCTTAGTTATAAAATTTTCAAGCATGAAATCTCGTTACAAAACGTTAAAATGTCACCTCAAATGCTCCTTGTATTTTTGTATTGTTTAACTGGTAATCTTGTTCAATGAACTTGCCAAACATTTATTATTTGATTGACATTATGTAGTTAGACCCAGAAGCAATTAATGATATTTCTGTTGTTAGAGTAAACAATAAATGCTGTTAAAGCAAAGTGCATTTTAAAGTCTCTCAAACTAGAAGAGAGAAGACAAAGATCTTCAGCAATGGCTAAGAATGCATCCCCACGTTTCTTCAGAATCATTCTCCCTCATATTATTCGTGATGGAACTCTTGTAAGTAGTTTTTCTCTAATTTTTCAAGTTTTATCAGAAATAATATAAATGTTATAGAACTGATATATTTTTAACAGGAACTTCCAAGAAATTTTGTGGAGGAGCATTGGAAAAACTTGTCTAAGCATGTTTGTCTGAGAGTAGGAACGGGCGCAAAGGCGAACATTCAGCTGAAGAAGTGTGATGGGCGAGCTTGGCTAGATAAAGGCTGGAAAGATTTTGTTGAAAAATACTCTATCAAATGTGGATATTTCTTAGTTTTCAGATATGAAGACAAATCTTGTTTCAAAGTCCTAGTATTCGATTTGAGTACTTCAGAAATTGAGTATCCAAGAGCTAGTTACAGAAAGAAAGGGATAGACGAAGTCATTGAAATCAACGAGGAAGATTGTGAGGATGATAGTGATTACACAGATAAACTACACAAAACCCGGAAAATGACAATGGCCGAAAAGTCTAGTAAGTAGAAACTCATACTTATTCATGCATAATCTTTATACATTAGTTGCTGTAAAATTTGTGTGTGATTGAGAAAAAAACACCAGTAAGTAATAGTCATGCAAGGAACAATGTTCTTCAAGGAGCAAAGGAGTTTAGGAGCTCAAATCTTCATTTTATAGTTGTTATGTCAGCAAGTTATGTATCGAGGAAAGCTTATGTGGTATGTCAACTACATTTTACTGATTCTATGTAGAGATTTTCTGTAAGTATATTTTGAAAAAATTGTTTGTCTTCTGCAGCATGTTCCAAAGGGTCCTGTAAGAGATTATCTCCTCAAAAGGCAAAATAAGAACATAAAACTTAAACTCGGTGAAGAAGATGGAAGAGTTTGGTCTATGGAGTATATTATTGGAGCTCCTCCAAGCTTACATGTTAGGATTCATCTCGGATGGAAAAAGTTTTTACGTGAAAATAATCTACAAGAAGGAGATGTATGCGCCTTTGAGCTGGTCAATAGAAAAGATCTCGTATTCAAGGTCACTATATTCCGAATCACTGAAAAAGAATATGCAAGTAAGGAGTTTCATTTCATATTATACTAATATATGAATCAAAGGTTTTATATATATATATATATATATATATATATATATATACATATATATATATATATAGAGTATAGATCCTATGAGAACACCCCCTAACGTGAGAACATGAGAACAGATTCGTAGTTATTATTAGTTTTGTTACGAATGTGCCATATCGTTTAATGTTTTATTCGTAGTTATTGTTGGTTGAGTAGATTATTCGTAGTCATTGTTGAATTCCTATTTATTATTATTCGTAGTTATTATTATTTTTGATATCTACTCTAAATCTCAACCCTTAATACTCACATCCAACGGTGTACGATTGTTCTCATGTTCTCACGTTAGGGGGTGTTCTCATGGGAACCACACCCTATATATATATATATATGGTTTTGCTGAACTTTTCTCATTTTATCAGAAATGAATGAAACTTCGACCCAAATGCAAAACAAACTGAAGAAACGCGATGCAGCCATAGAAAGAGCTCAAGATTTCAAATGCAATGAGCCATCTTTTACTACCATAATAAGAAAATCTTGTGTTCAAGTTCCGGGTAGACTGGTGTGGTACAATTTCCCTTGGGTTACTAGTTTGCTCGATTTTACATTTGTTTATGAGGTTAATTCCTCGAGTTTTGTAGGTCATTCCTCGTGCTCATGCTTCAAGATATCTAATGAATCAGCATGGGAATGAAGTATTCCTCCATACTAGCCTTGAGGGAGAAATTTGGCATGTTCAGTGCACTGTTTATGGCTTACTGACAAGATTCTGCTCAGGTTGGAATACTTTTGTACTAGATAATAATATTCTAGAAGGGGATACTTGTATTTTCAATCTATTTCGTCAAGTGCCAAATCACTACAAAGTTACCATATTCCGTGTTGTTGAAGAAGTTCGCAAAAAGAGCTCTATGGTAATGTCTGATGTTGCTTCACCATCTCGAGGTAGGTGAATAAGTGAGTTTCATACGAAGTTACCATACATTCATGTGTAGATCAATGTATGATGTATGTTTTTGCAGGACTGAAAGTAAAACAAATGCAGAACCGAAAGAGGAAGCGTGATGTTTCTGTGAAAGATTACTCTAAAGATTTCAAATGCAAAATGCAGCCTTTCACTGTTATAATGAGGAAAACATATATTCAAAACTCATTTGTTTTGGTATAGTACTCTAACAAGACTATATGCTATAAGTTATTTAATTTTCTCCATTGTCACACTCAGAGGTGTTATAGTATCTTTTAGTTTTTTAGCATTTGAGGTTGATTCTTACATTTTTGTAGAGCATTCCTGTGGCTCATTCTTCAAAATACCTTAAAGGTCAACATAGGAATGAAATATTCCTCCATCGGCTTGATGGCGAAACTTGGACTGTCAAGTGCAATATTCATGGCTCAGAGGCAAGATTCGTGAATGGTTGGAAGGCTTTCGTAGTAGATAATGATTTGAAAGAGGGGGATACTTGTGTTTTCAAGCTACTTCGTCAAGTGCCCAATCTTTACAATGTCACCATTTTCCGTGTTGCTGAATCATTGTAACCAAGTTAGACTGTAAGCTTTGTTTCAAGTTAGTATGTGTTGAGAAAGCTAGTTTATACACTTTTGGGGTTTCTTGTATTAATCTTTCGTAATGTTGCTGTGTTATTTGATACTTTTGTGTGTTTCTGTTACCAAATTATGACAATGTCACCATTTTCAGCATTGCTGGATCTTTGTAACCAAGTTAGGCAGTAAGCTTTGCTATAAGTTAGTTTGTGTTGAGAAAGCTAGTTTATACACTTTTGGGGTTTCATTTAAATCATTATTTGCATTTGGCTATGAGGTTAATGGTTCATATATGTAGGTCATTCCGCGGATTCATGGTTTGAGATACCTTATGGATCAAAATCAGAAGGAAGTATTCCTCCATCGAGCTGATGGCGAAGTTTGGCCTGTTAAGTGCTATGTTTGTAGCTTCAATGTATTTTTCTTGACTGGTTGGATGGCCTTTGTAGTAGATAATGATTTGCACGAAGAAGATACTTGTGTTTTTGAACTTTTTGGTCAAGGGCCGAATCACTACAATGTCACCATTAACCGCGCTGCTGAATCATAAAAACTCTTCTTAGTTCTCTCATGTAGTTATCTGTATGTATATTTTCAAGCATGAAATCTCGTTACAAAACGTTAAAATGTCACCTCAAATGCTCCTCATCTTTTTGTATTGTTAACTAGTAATCTTGTTCAATGAACTTGCCAAACATTTATTATTTGATTGACATTATGTAGTTAGACCCAGAAGCAATTAATGATACTTTTGTTGTTAGACTAAACAATAAATGCTGTTAAAAACAAAGTGCATTTTAAAGCCTCTCAAACTAGAAGAGAGAAGACAAAGATCTTCAGCAATGGCTAAGAATGCATCACCACGTTTCTTCAGGATCATTCTCCCTCATATTATTAGTGATGGAATTCTTGTAAGTAGTTTTTCTCTAATTTTTCAAGTTTTATCAGAAAAAATATAAATGTTACAGAACTGATATATTTTTAACAGGAACTTCCAAGAAATTTTGTGAAGGAGCATTGGAAAAGCTTGTCTAAGCATGTTTGTCTGAGAGTAGGAAATGGCGCAAAGACGAACATTCAGCTGAAGAAGTGTGATGGGCGAGCTTGGCTAGATAAAGGCTGGAAAGATTTTGTTGAAAAATACTCTATCAAATGCGGATATTTCTTAGTTTTCAGATATGAAGACAGATCTTGTTTCAAAGTCCTAATATTCGATTTGAGTACTTCAGAAATTGAGTATCCAAGAGCTAGTCACAGAAAGAAAGAGATACACAAAGTCATTGAAATAAACGAGGAAGATTGTGAGGATGATAGTGATTACACCGATAAACTACACAAAACCCGGAAAATGGAAATGGCTGAAAAGTCTAGTAAGTAGAAATTCATACTTATTCATGCATAATCTTTATACATTAGTTGCTGTAAAATGTGTGTATGATTGAGAAAAAAACATCAGTAGGTAATAGTCATGCAAGGAACAATGTTCTTCAAGGAGCAAAGGAGTTTAGGAGCTCAAATCTTCATTTTATAGTTGTTATGTCAGCAAGTTATGTATCACGTAAAGCTTATGTGGTATGTCAACTACATTTTACTGATTCTATGTAAAGACTTTGTGTAAGTATATGTTGAAAAATATTTGTTTGTCTTCTGCAGCATGTTCCAAAGGGTCCTGTAAGAGAGTATTTCCTCAAAAGACAAAATAAGAACATAAAGCTTAAACTCGGTGAAGAAGATGGAAGAGTTTGGTCTATGGAGTATATTATTGGAACTCCTCCAAGCTTACAGGTTAGGATTCATCTCGGATGGAAAAAGTTTTTACGTGAAAATAATCTACAAGAAGGAGATGTATGCGCCTTTGAGCTGGTCAATAGAAAAGATCTCGTATTCAAGGTCACTATATTCCGAATCACTGAAAAAGAATATGCAAGTAAGGAGTTTCATTTCATATTATACTAATATATGAATCAAAGGTTATATATATATTGATCAATGAATGGTTTTGCTGAACTTTGCTCAGAAATGAATCAAACTCCGATCCAAATGCAAAACAAAACGAAGAAACGCGATGCATCCATAGAAAGAGCCCAAGATTTCAAATGCAATGAGCCATCTTTTACTACTATAATGAGAAAAACTCATGTTCAAGTTTGGGGTAGACTGGTGTGGTACAATTTCCCTTTGGTTACTAGTTTGCTCGATTTTATATTTGATTATGAGGTTAATTCATCGATTTTTTGTAGGCTGTTCCTCGTGCTCATGCTTCAAGATATCTAATGAATCAGCATGGGAATGAAGTATTCCTCCATACTAGCCTTGATGGAGAAATTTGGCCTGTTCAGTGCACTGTTTATGGCTTAGTGACAAGATTCTGCTCAGGTTGGAATACTTTTGTACTAGATAATAATCTTCTCGAAGGGGATACTTGTATTTTCAATCTATTTCGTCAAGTGCCAAATCACTACAAAGTTACCATATTCCGTGTTGCTGAAGAAGCTCGCAAAAAGAGCTCTATGGTAATGTCTGATGTTGCTTCACCATCTCGAGGTAGGTGAATAACCGAGTTTCATACAAAGTTACCATACATTCATGTGTAGATCATTGTATGATGTATGTTTTTGCAGGAGTGAAAGTAAAACAAATGCAGACCCGAAAGAGGAAGCATGCTGTTTCTGTGAAAGATTACTCTGAAGATTTCAATTGCAAAATGCAGCCTTTCACTGCTATAATGCGGAAAACATGTGTTCAAAACAGATTTATTTTGGTATGGTACTCTAACAAGACTATATGCTATAAGTTTTTTAACATGTGATCGTAGCCTGAAAGTGACAATGAGGTTGTTTTTTACATTTTTGTAGAGCATTCCTGTGGCTCATTCTTCAAAATACCTTAAAGGTCAACATATGAATGAAATATTCCTCCATCGGCTTGATGGCCAAACTTGGACTGTCAAGTGCTATATTCATGGCTCAGAGGCAAGATTCACGACTGGTTGGAAGGCTTTCGTAGTAGATAATGATTTGAAAGAGGGGGATACTTGTGTTTTCAAGCTACTTCGTCAATTGCCAAATCATTACAATGTCACCATTTTCTGCGTTGCTGAATCATTGTAACCAAGTTAGACTGTAAGCTTTGTTACAAGTTAGTATGTGTTGAGAAAGCTAGTTTATACACTTTTGGGGTTTCTTGTATTAATCTTTTGTAATGTTGCTGTGTTATTTGGTACTTTTGTGTGTTTCTGTTACCAAATTATGACAATGTCACCATTTTCAGCATTGCTGGATCTTTGTAACAAAGTTAGGCAGTAAGCTTTGTTACAAGTTAGTATATGTTGAGAAACCAAGTTTATACACTTTGGGTCTCTTGCATTCATCTTTTTATATGTTGCTGAGTTATTTGGTTCTCATGTGTTTCTGTTACCAAAACTCATATGTACTTCCATTTGAGCTGAAATACAAGTGAATAAAATCAGGAAGAAGAAGTTGAATACAACACGAAAACCATCGAACACATTAGGGATCAAAACCAACAACTCTTTTGCCCTGAAAGCTGTTCCCTTTAGCTACTAAGATGCATATAAAGGCATCAGAATAGAGAATAGGTAAGAAAATACACGAGGAGTACAAACTATAGAAAACCAACGTGCTTGTTGGTTATGCCTCGGGTTTTTCACTCTAAACAAACAAAAAATAGAGAAGAGATGAGTGTAAATGAGTTTTTCATTTGCCCTCTTTAAGCACAGTGGTAATCCATTCTTCGACTGCTGTTTGTGTTTCCGACCCAGGTTGAGATGGAAGGGTGATAGGGGTAACGGCAACCTGTAACAGAATTCGGATTGCGTAGATAATCAGATGGAAGTAGATGAGAATGAAGAAAGCTTCTTGATAAAGAAAAAAATGATGACTGTGTTATGTCTGTTGTTATTTGAATGTGTAATCAACACTTACAAATCCATTTTCAAGTGCTTTAATGTCCAAATCCTCATCTGTATCTTCCATTTCCTTGGGTTGGAACTGTCAATAGACAAAAAAAAAAAACTGATTAACAGGTTTAGCAATGAATAACTGCTGAGAAATCGTATATATCAGACCACATGTAACCTTTGTTTTCGGTTAAGTAAACAGAACATGTCTTACCTCCTGTCTGAAATACTTTTTTACACGCTCGTGACCAGATTTTCCAGCGACGCCAACTGATTCAATCTCAACATGTTGTTTTTTGGTATTCACACGTCGGGCTGCACCCTGATCACATAAGCATAAGAATTTTGGCATAAGGACACTGGCAAAAGTCATGAGGCTTTAGTCTTTAGGGCTTGTTTGGATGCCTTCTGTTATAATGCAGTATTCACAAAGCAATGCATATATAGTACTAGCATAGTATATAGTTGTGTCAGACTGGTAATAGTTATACTGCATAGTAAATTAGTAATACTACTGTATAATACTCACAGCAGCAGATGCATCTCGGCTTAGTTGAGCAAGCTGAATGCCCATACTTTGTTGGTTGGACATGAAATTTCCAGAAGGTCTCTGAGATGATATGGCCCTCCAGCTTGGAGTCAAACGCCAAGAACTTTGCTTTGTCACTTTAAAGCCCTTTAACAACAAACAGACTTCAAGTTTAAGCAATAAGCACTACAAAAATTTTAAAAAACTAAAACAGAAAGAGATTTTAGGAAGGAATACCTTGTTTGTTGAAGGAGAAGTAGGAATTTCTATGTTAAGTGAGCAACTTTTAGGAAACACCCCTTTCTCAATGTCCCTGATAGCAGCGTTTACTACTGGTATGCAGACAGCAACCGCATCGTTATAATTGCTTTCTTCACTTGCATCTGCTTTCCTGTAAAAAAAAAAGAAAAAGTGCAGCATTAGATGATGTACACCAGTGCATTGATAATTTAGATAATAGACTTCAAACACAAACACTTAATCACCAATTCAACGATATTGAAATGGATGGTACACCATTGATCAAGGCTTCTCGTGCTCCAGCTACAACACCAGAGTAAAACCTAGAAGATTTCCAAGCAACAGATACAAAAAACAATAGTCATAAGTCATAACAACAGAAATTGCATAATGATGTAAGCTCTAATTACACTGTAATTTGTAAATGATCCATATTTTAATACCATTTATTGCAAATGATCTAGATATAATTATATAAAACAATACATCATTAAAAATGCAGAACTCAAGAACTTCAGAATTACTGTCAAGCACCATTAGCCCCGGAACCTGAAACTACCCCACAACCAACAAAATTTTCCAACCTAATCCTCCAAAATCAGACTCAAGTTGACATATCTAGCCCTAGTGCACATAATCGATATTTAAACAATAAATTTAAAACACTCACTGACTCGGCATAAGTGCAGCAGATCGGTACTTTCAAGAAAATGACAAATAACCCTGTGGAATTCATTCCATGGAAGCATATGAACAAGGAACAAGAAACAACTTACATGTGGTGACCACAACTCGAACCGCGATTGATTCCACTAATCACCTGGGCATCAAGTAAAGACAGACGAGCATTCATCATGAATCATAGTAACAAAAAAAAATTGCACAAATTTATATTAAATTTAAATTACATACCACGAGAGGTTTTGACCAAGAAAAGAGTGCCCCGGAACATGCTAGTGACACACAATCAACAGGGGTTCCTATAACACAACAGAAAACATTTTTACAAAAATTTCTTGGATTGTCATTCAACAACATTCAACCAGCAAAAAAAGAAACCACCGAATAATCTAAAGCTTGAAAACAGAATTTGCTCTCTGTCAACCTGAAACTTCATAAGCTTTGGCGCCACTAATAGCCACAGAGCTAAGAGCCACGGTCTCATTGAGCGTTACGGAATGCCCGGAAAGTGATTTATCCCTTCATTCAAACAACAAATAAATAAACACATCCAAAGTCAACAAAAAGAACAAAGAAGATCAACCCAATCAATAACTCACGATTCAGGCGCAATAACATATACATTGTACAGTCCTTCACGAACAAGAGCTTCAACAAGCTGAACAAGCCCAGGAGCCTCAACTCCATCACCATTAGTAACAAACACAATAGGTTTATTACAATCTTCATCAGGAATCGATTCAGTAGCGTCCGGAGTATCAGCAGACGGCGAAGGATCATCAGAATCAGCGCCTTTCTTCTTCGAAAGCACGTCTTGGAGATTAGAGACCAGATTTGGGGGCAAGAAATTCTTCTTAGCAGTACTAGCCATTTGTGCGTGTAAGGAAAAGATGAAGATGCAATGCGAACAATTTGGAAGAGATGGAAATGCGAATACGAATTTGGATTGAGATGAAGAGCAATTAGAGAAATTCAAAACCCTAGAGAGGGAAAAAGATGAATGATCCTAATTCACTTTTGGAAGTTGGAACGGTTCAAACGGGGTTTTAATTATGGTTTGTTCATTGTTAGGAGAGATTAACGACTCTTCTAATTTTGTTTTAGGACTAATTACCCAAAATTAGCCTAGCTGGATTTTGTTTATACAAATTCATCTTTGTCACCAAAACTACAATTAATTACTTTTGTTTTTTTTGCAGTTTTCTTTCAAAGAAAAAAAAAAGAAAAATCCCGTTTCGTGTTTTTATAGATGAAAATACAAAATAAAAAATAGCACATAAAAACCCGTTTGAACCGTCTCTGATTTTTTCGGCCTTTCGACTGCCGTCTGGTGTTTCGAACCGCTTTCCATTTTAAAAAAAAAAAAGTTTATTGATGGTCGAATTCATTTATATATTGTACTAAAATAGCTCATATTTTACTTACGTGTTTCTAAAAGTTATTCACTTTACCACTAATAATGTTTTGAATAGCCGACGAGATATGATTATGATATATAAATGATAAGATAATATTTAAAGGATATTTATCAAAAAAATTACAAACAATATTTTTATTAAATATTAAACTTAATTAGTATTACCTTTGATATTGTCAACATTTTTAAATATATATGTTATTAATTGATTTTTATACAATGTAATTATGTGAGCTGTTTAGCTATATATATATATATATATATATATATATATATATATATATATATATATATATCCTTTTGAAAAAAATAGTAAGCATAATATTAATAACTTAGAATTAAACATAATTCACCCTAATTTAGGGTCTATTTAAAAATGTTAAGAATTATTAGTGAAACATAATATTATCGAAATAATAAAAAAAAATCGTATTTATATAGGGATTAATAGTCATAAAAATTGGTACATTTAAAAATGCTATATTTGAGAAACAATGGTTCCTAGTGGCATCAATAGTCATACAAATTTAAATAAAATAAGATTAACTTGTATATTTATTATGTGGTAATACTTGATCAAATTTTACTATTTTTTTTGGTAAGTGAGAGACTAGCTCTCCGCGCAAAAGCGCTTTATTATGTGGAAAACAGCATTACATGCAAACTATTCGAGGGAGAGCAATCCCTCTAAGATCATCCATGACTAAGCAACTAACGCCCGCAGGCGGTGCGTCAAGGGGGTGAACCCCACAATCTAAAGAAAAAGCAAAAATTACAAGAGCATCCGCAACACGATTGCCTTCTCTATAGATGTGAGTGAAACTGATGATCCAGTCTCTAACAATAAAGTCATGGCACCGAGTCACCAGGCTGAAGAGGGGATGAGATTGACTCACTCCTTTCTCAACAAAACCAACCACCAGACGGGAATCCAGCTCAACCTCAACTCGACGATATCCCATCTCCCATGCTAGCTCAACTCCATGAATTACACCCCATAATTCCGCTTCTGGAGCTGTACAAGCTCCCAAGTTTGCAACCACTCCTTTCACCCAACTTCCTTGATCACCCCGTACCACTGCCCCCGCTGTAGCAAGATTCATACTTGATCAAATTTTACTTATGGAAATAGGCTAGTGGGCTAAAAAATACAAGTTATAATTGGTGCTATATGATAGAATATGTAATTAATGTAAATAGAGGGTTAATTTGGTGATTTTAAATATAACAAATTGTTTTCAGCAAATAAATAGTTTTCTTGTTCGATCGCGCCTTAAAAAATTAGTTGAGTGACTGACAAAAGCTAATTGTGAGCTGCCGTCGGTCGTGGCTCCCTTGTTCGGAGGTTGTTTTCGGTAAGAAAGAGAAGTACCTTGGAAATTAAACATGGAAATCGAGGGACAAGACGGTTCCAAAATCCGGGTCGTACAGAAATCGGAGGTTGTTTTCGGTAGAGGCAAAGGGTTCAACCCAAAAGACCCAGCAGTTTCCCGCCGTCACATCTCGTTCCAACTCTCATTTACCGGCCAATCAGCTCCTAGGGTTTCATTTGAAGTAATCGGGAAGAATCCAATCTGGGTGCGGTACAAAGATAGCGGCGAGATTAGGGCTTTCAGGAGATTGGAGAGAGGAGAACTGAGTGCTGGTGACTTGTTCTGTGTTAATTATGAGAATCCTGTATGGTTTTCGGTGAAGAGTGTGGAAGATAACGAGAGGCCCGAGAAGGAAATTGGGGCAAAATCTAGTAAGGGAAATAGGAATTTGGGAGATGAATTAGAGGATTCTTCTGAGTCTGAGTTGATTGGGGATGAGCAGGATTTGGAGTTAGGGTTTGAGTCAAGTAACGTCTCCAATATTGATCCTGTTAAAGGTTTGTTTGTTTTTCATTGTTGATATTTATTTATATGATGGAGAGTTTTAGCTATTGGTACTCTTTAGTAAATCATGGTGCAATCAAGTGTTTATTGCTGTTAATTTAGTGGAATTTGAGCATAGTTTTATGATTCCCTGGGTTCTGTTTATATATAGATATATAAGAAACAAGGTGGTGAAATGCTTCCTTGTTTTCGGTTCCTTGACCCACAGAAGAGTGGTTACTATTGTAGTATGAACGAATGGCACCTGCAGGTGGCTATTAGAGTATTAGATTTCGGGCTCTGTTTTGCAGCAGAATAAAAGATAGAGATTGAAGGATGAACATTTCAGTGCTTTGTTGAAGTTGAATGACTTCATGATGAATGTAGTTTCTGTTGCTTGATTGACTAAGTTATGACTTGTTAGAATTTCATCAGGCATGATTGATGCTTCCTCCTTTTCGATTCCTTTAGATAATGAGTGTGGATGCCAATGATTATTATCAAATAAAGCATTAATGATTATTATGTATAAAGTTCTGATTTTGAACAGTTAGGTAACTGGAATTTTCATGGTTTTTCATGCCTTAAGTGCAGATTAGTTTCTATCATTTTCCGGGTTATATATATGTAGAATTCATGTATGCTCATTGTAGTTACATATATCTAATCAGTTATGGCCTTTATAAATCTCTAGCCTTTACAAATTGGTTCCACAGATAATTTCTTTGACTTATCCCCCCTCGCCCTGTATATGAACTGCAGAGTTTGGTTTCCTTGTAATCGGGCATGAATTTGACAACTATCCAAAGGGGGTGATTCGTGATGTGAAGAGCTGGAACTGGTTTCTCGAGGACCATAGACAAGACAGTACCGACGATGAAGATGATGACTATGATAAAGGAAAGAAGGCTTCGAAAAGAAAGAGGAATAAGAAAACTGAAAGAGATGAAGGTGATGAAGAGTGGATTGGTGAAAGCGAAGACGAAGAGATGCTCACAAGGGCAAAAAAGGTTCATGCACCTAAATATAGTACTAGATCAAAGGACCTTGGTAGTAGCAGGCCCGGAAAAGGTTCAGGTACTCGAAAAGGCACTGAAAAAAAGAAAAGTAAAGAAGAAGAAGATGATGATGAAGAAGAAGCAGAGGAGGGCGATGAAACCCTTGGAGGGTTCATTGTTGGTGACAATGACGAAGAAACTGTAGAGGTTGGTGAAGACGAGGAGGAGGAAGAGTTTGAAGAAGATGATTCTGAAGACTAACAAAGTGGTTTCCCTTATGCGGCAAACAGTTCTCTTCTAGTTTGATGTTGTATAAATCAATGTTGAATCTGCTAGCACTGATGTGAATTTGAAGATATTATTAGTTTTCTAAATAATTTACTCTTGCTTCCGGAAACAATTTCTCATCTATGCAGCTCCAAATCAACTCCTGAAGAAGTAGCTGCAACCTGTGATATCACATTGGCAATGCTAGCTGATCCTGAAAGTGCAGTGCGTGTGTTTCATTATCATTATCTTGTCAAGTTTGCTAATAGCCGTGATTAGTGCCTGTTAATCCTTTACATCAGGTGAATGTTGCTTGTGGGATGCCCGGTGCTGGAAACAGGATGGCTCCTGCCAAGGGTATGAAATAGCCATTTTAATATTGACCAAACTGCTTGCGTGCCCCCCACAACGTATATCCTTGGCACTTATTGTAGTTTTGTTATGTCATAATCTTTTGTTTTGGCTGAATTTGCAGGTACCTAGATGTTTCTACTGTTGATGGGGTTAGTGAACATGTCAAAGCTGCCGGGGCGTTGTTTTTGAAGGTAGCAACATAATCAAAGCTGACTTATATTTGGAACCATTATTACCAAATGAATTCTGCACATGAAAATAAAGAGTTTTCTAGGTGTCTTTTGAACTGGTTTTGTTTCGATTCTACTCTCATTTATTTTATCTATTTACAAGACTCGATTTTAAGTTCTTTTTGTTACTCTATGTTATTAAAGTAGTGCAAGAAAATTTTTTCTCAACATTAAATTTTTACCTTAAAGGATTAGGCTCCAAAAACCTAGCAGAGGTTAGACAGTTGGTTTTTCTTACAGCAAGTCAAAATATTGCATTATTGTCATCCTTGAATTGTCCATAGTTGTACTAATTTGCGGTCGTGATTGTGGTTGTTAATGTTCTCACCCATATTACTTGCCCTTTATGTGTCTAAAGTTCAAATGCTTTAAGGTATGAGCTTTCTATAAAGAGATGTGGTCTAAAGAACTGAACTTTATTGCTCTTAAGGAAAAAATGGCTCAAAAGGAAAATATTACTCGGTTGGGAAATGCCGGAATAGGATAGAAATGGAAATGTCCAATTACCATATTCTGATTTACCCTACATTTTCCTTTTCTGCAACATTAGTACCTCTTGCTTCCGTTATTCATTCTATTGTCTGTGTAATGCAGGCGACAACTCCCTGTATGAGAAGGTTGCTCCATTGTTGGACGTAACGGGGAAGGTACAATTTCCTTCTGAAGTTCATATAAGATATAACTCTTCTCGGTGTTATTTCAGAGCGAGTGAATTGGTTAAGTATGCCTTTTTTGTCTAATGTAGCATCAACCAGGCTTTTTTGTTTGTTAGGAGAAAAACTAGGCCCCTTTACACCCCTTTAATCAAGTATTTCTATAACTAAAAAATAATCTTGGTTAGTTTGTATCAATGATACAAAAAATGCCTTACTAGACCAATCTTCTCTTTCAGAGTTGCTAGTCATCCAGAACATGTGTGATCTGATCATTCTTGATGATAAAACTCCTTGCAGTTTAATGGCATCATTTTCCGAGGGGTTACTGCTAGGCGAGAAAGATGGACTTGACCCGAGTAAAATTTTCAAGGTTTGTTTCCTAACATCCAACCATCATGTTGAAGGATGGAAAAAGTGATCCCATATGGAGAAATAGTTTTAAAAAACTACTGAGAAAGATGATCATTATTAACTGTCAAATGTCACTGAGAGTGGCTGCTTTGCAATCTTTTGAGCTACTTTGCTGTGATGCTTTGCAGGTAGTTGCTATCAGCAGAAGGTTTGTTATGTCTTCCTACGAAAACCGTAAAGAGATCTTAAATTCGAACAACCCGACCGTCCTTCAAGTTAGTTGTTTTCCCCTGTACCCAGTTCGGTTCGTTTGAATGTAACACAATCATGTAGATCCAAACAAGTCCTTACATTTCTGTTACTCAGTTATCATATGAACCCTCTCCATTCTTTCGAATGCTAGCATTCGTCTTTTGCTCGTTGATCCTTATGGGTTGGTATTTACCATCTTCCGAGTCAGCGCTTGACGGGCTGACGGTGCTCGTTTTTCCAACAATGAAGCATGGCTAAATGATCATACAAGGTTGCCAAATCTTAGGCTACTTCAACAAGATTCCATTTTGTAGCCAATTCTTATGAACAAAATAAAAAGGGCAGTCACTTTAACAACCAACAATACGAGGGCCAAACCATAATTTCATTTAAATATTGGACCTTGTCGGTCAAAAAGTCGCATTTGAAAGTTCCTTTATGGGCCCAAAAGAGGGAAAATGATTTAAGAAAATCAGTATCTAAAATCTGAAATTTCGTAGTTGTAAAGTGGGAACCCTTAGCATATAATCTGCAACATTTGCCTTTTTTTAAATATTATTATATATTTTTATTTCCTATTTTATTTTTAATTTTACATGTTAATCAACTTATTATATTTTTCTCTTTTTACATCTCAATGAACATTATAAATTGAAATGTATATGCATACATATTACTCATGCAAAGGAAAATAAAGAGCGAAAAAATCATAATTATATATATTATACAAAATTTTTAAATAATAAAATATTTGTTCACATTTGACAAGTATACAATTTTAAGTAGAAATATGATTTTTATTCTTTTTATATTTATAATAAAGAATGTCCTTACTTGATATTTTATCGTATATAGTATATACCCTCGAACATGCATTATTAAGGTTTAGGGCAAATATTTTTGATATCAAAATATTGAGAAAAAAACCCTTGTAAATTTTAACTCATGTAAAAATAAAAGAATTACATTTTATCGGATATTTCCTTAATCAGGTGATTTGAATCCTATTTCTTTAATTCGTACTTGTATTTGCATTTGTTATACCTTATTATTGCCAAATTCAGATAATCCGAATCTTGTTTCTCTTCATCGTACTTACATTTATTATCTCATGTAAGTCGGTTTAACTTATAATACTGTGTAGTTTATTTTTAATCAATATCATTAGACCAGGAACTATTCTGATGTATTTTTAGTGCTAGATTGACGTCTTATATAAACTTATTCGTATTTAATTTGATTTTTTTTAATCTTTTGTAGTAATATATTAATTTAATTTGAAATAAAATTGTGAAATAACATTGAAAATTCATAATATTGAGAGAATATACCCCACATTTCATAGTATTCCAAAATTTTCAATTATTTTTTATATGCTTTATTATAATATATTCATTTTATTCATTTAATAATTACAGCTATGAGCCTATGATAATTCAACGGGTTCAGCATGAGCGCGTACAGTGTACATCAACATGATGAGCGAGTGAGCAAAAAAGCCCTACTTGTCTAAGACTATAAATAGCGTTCATCACCTGCTTAGGTTAAAACTCAACAGAGGAGAAACAGCCGCCCAATCTCTACCCTTTTCCCTCCCTCTTCTCTCATTCTCTCATTCTCTTTCCTCTCCATCTCTCCTTGGTTGCTAAATCGCATTCGAAGATGGCCGACAGCAAGGATAATATGAATATGGACCAGATTGCTGCAAATCTCCCTGGTGTCGCCGGTATTTTCAAAACCCTAGAATCGTCCCTGTTCTTCGTACTTTTATCCGTTCTAGCTTGATTTTGTGGTGTTTGTTCGCAGGCCTTAGTCAGGAGGACCGAGAGGGTCTCGTGAATGCTCTCAAGGTGACGAGTGTACTGATTTTGTTGTATATGTTGGGATTTATGGGCTTTTTCGCTAAATTAGGGTGGTTTTTTTTGTTTGTGCAGAGTAAGCTGCAGGATCTTGCTGGTGAGCACGCAAATGTTATTGAAACTCTGCCGCCTAAAATTCGAAAGCGTGTAGAGGCTTTGAGGCAGCTTCAGGTTTTGAGTTTTCTTCCTCTTCTAATTTCATTTCGGTGGATCGGATCACCTCCATTGTTTTGTGTTACCTTTGTCATATATTATGCTTAAAGGTTTTTAGGATATCCTAACTTATTGGTTCTGGTAAGGTAATGCGTACATATCGACTTGTAGGTTTTTTAAGCTTTGAGCTTGTAGTTCAGCTAATGGTTTATCGTTGCTTGCTGTAGGTGAAAATTTTAAAATATTAATCTTTAATAGGTTTCTTTTCTTCTATACTACCTTAGCCTTACATTTTTCGAAGTGGAACATTAACTTGTTTACCAGCTTACACTTCTTACAAGAAGGCGCGGCTTGTTAAATTATATTTTATTTGTTTTAGTATTCAAATGGGAATGAAGTTAGAGTGGTCATTCTTATTATACCCATTTATTTTAAGTTCATGACTAAATAAAATTGGCGTCTTAGAAGATTTTTTATGTTCTCATATTATACCCATGTATTTTAAGTTTATGACTAAAAAAATTGGCGTCTTAGAAGAATGTTTATGTTCTCATATTATATTATCAATTATTTCTCGTTTATTGACAATTGAAAAGATTGACCAATTTGATTACACGTGGTCTAGTTATCATATATATTAGTGTGTATTTGGATGACTAGTTCTTTGAATGGATAATTGTTAAAGCATGATTAAGAATGGCTATCTGTGAGACATGAAATGAAATAAGCATTATGAATATGGTGGCAAATAGATAGTCTGCTTCAAACTAAACCATATATGTTTCATGCATTTCAAATTGAAGGGTTCTTTGTGCATTTGAACATTGCAAAACAATGTAATAAAACATTTATTTTGCAGGGGCAACATGATGACCTTGAAGCAAAATTTCTTGAGGAAAGAGCAGCACTTGAAGCAAAATATCAAAAGCTGTATGAACCTCTTTATACAAAGGTTTGTTTCCTGTGGATGAGCATGTGGAATTTTCACCTCCTTCATTTTTTTAATATCACATTTGTTTTCTTGTTTGTTTTAAACTACAGCGATATGACATCGTAAACGGTGTCGTTGAAGTTGATGGAGTTACTGATGAAGTTGCTGCCGAGAAGGGGGATACCGCTGAAGGTACTGCCAATGCTAAAAAAAATGAACCCTTACTATTTTATCTGGCTGCCTGGCCATTTCAAATATTTTTAATTTAAATCTTGGGTTGAGCCACAAACCTTGGACACATAGAGATTGTTTCTAGGTTTCTCATTTGTCATGTTGTTTAGTAGTGGACCTCTTATTTGTATGAATTTTGACAATTGAAATGAACCTTTAGATGCAGAGAAAGGTGTTCCCAGCTTTTGGCTAAATGCAATGAAGACCCATGAAGTTTTGGCTGAAGAGGTGGTTACAGTAATATTTTTTTTCCTTTCAAAATGTTATTTTGTCGCAGTTTGACCTGATAGTATGCTTTGATTTCAGATTACTGAACGTGATGAAGCTGCTTTGCAATATCTGAAAGATATTAAGTGGTGTAGGATTGAGAATCCAAAGGGCTTCAAGCTTGAATTCTTTTTTGACACAAATCCCTATTTTAAGAACTCTGTTTTGACAAAGACATATCACATGATTGATGAAGACGAACCTATTTTGGAGAAGGCAATTGGGTAAGTACCAACTTCTCTTACAATATGCTAGACCTTGGAAGAAATCTCATATTTTTTTTTCTAACTCTGCAGGACGGAGATTGAGTGGTTTGCAGGGAAATGTTTAACAGAAAAAGTACTAAAGAAGAAGCCAAAAAAGGGATCTAAGAATGCAAAGCCAATCACCAAAACTGAATCTTGTGAAAGCTTCTTTAACTTCTTCAGCCCTCCGCAGGTCCCAGATGATGATGATGATATTGATGAAGATACTGTAAGTTTGATTCTGTACTTTCAATGAGTGTATTGCTGCAAAACAAGAATGTAGCAGCGTGCTAATAGTTTCTGATATATAGGCTGAGGAGCTACAGAATCAAATGGAACAAGATTATGAAGTTGGGTAAGCAGCTATCCTTGTTATTATTTGTGCTGTGTAAACTGTACACATTTAGGACATGGACATGCCTTTGCAAGAATAAACAATGTTCAAAATAAGCAATATGCACGGATTGTTATAGCACAATAAGCAAATCTTTGTTGCCTTGTGTAGTTCAACCATACGTGACAAGATTATACCCCATGCCGTCTCTTGGTTCACTGGAGAAGCAGCTCAGGATGAGTTTGAGGCCATGGATGATGACGAAGACGAGGACGAAGATGGTGATGAGGATGATGGTGACGAAGATGAAGATGATGATGAAGAGGATGAAGACGAGGATGACGAAGATGATGAAGAGGAAGTTCCCAAGGCCAGGAAGAAGGTATGATCTATTCTTATTATCCTTTTCAATTCTTTTGCTGTTCCTTTTCTCAAAACTATAGTGCAAAATACTAATTTCTTCATTGTCTTCTTTTTCTTTCCTCTTTGTATTTTACAGTCATCTGCTGGAGCCAAGGTATATATTTGTATATTGTTTTCTTATATAACTTCACATTTTCTGAACTCTGCATTAACTTACTTTAATATGGTTGCATTGTGAATGTGTGTAGAAGGGAGGAAGAGCCCCGGCTGGAGATCAAGGCGAACGCCCTCCGGAATGCAAGCAACAATGATTGACTGGTTAAGTCGCAATTCTGTCCGTATGGTTCCAAGCCTTGGGTTTTTGAAGTTAGTGGCCTCGGGTTTCATGGTTTATGAGTCGTCTGGTTTCTCTCATCTTCTCGTCCCCCATTTTTCATTTTTCTCTTTGTGTTTGTGAGGAGCTATGTAATCTGCTGAGCCTGCCTGGGTATTTTTTTATATTTTGGTTGTTAGTGAATTTCAAACTTGAACCGACTATTGATTATTATATGGGTTTGTTTATATTGTCATATGGTGATCTTATGCTTTGTTTT
Source organism: Fagopyrum homotropicum (assembly GCA_033239125.1). NCBI lineage: Eukaryota > Viridiplantae > Streptophyta > Magnoliopsida > Caryophyllales > Polygonaceae > Fagopyrum > Fagopyrum homotropicum. Next base: position 167,753,737 of record BSWB01000001.1, read on the forward strand.
CACCCTTTTATTCCATTGTTATTCTTTGTATGACCTCACCTGAGGTCTATTTGAAATGTTAGTGCAATCTTGGCATCTTGCCTCTCATTTCTTCTCTCTCAGATGAACGATATTTGAGATATTTGTGCAATTTTGCCCCTGAGATGGAAGAATTGAGCTTACTGCTGGTTTGATTACTCAAGAGTTTGTAATGGGCTGCCATATTCGGGGGATCACTGTGTTGTGATTAAACTCGGTCATATCGGTTGGTCTGACTGTGGCCTGCCTACCCGGATAAAGGGGTATGAACGACATCTTCACCAGGTCGAACCCTTTTTTAGTTTTCGGAAAATTTCGGTTGGTACCCCTGTGGTTTGGGGTTTCGAAATTTGGACCTCGAAATCTAGCTCGAGTCCAGGTTTGCCCAGGTCTTGTGAACGTAGTTTCCTCTATTAAAAGATAAACGATCCCATCTATTTGAGCCGAATTTAGTGCAAATTGTTTTCATCATACAAGAATGGGAGAATGGGGTGATATTGATGCTATATTCTTTATAGCAAGTGTACAAACAAGAATGTGAGCATATAATATAAAACTATAGATAATTTCCCCTACAAACTATGAAAGATTACATTAAACTTTGTCGACCATAAATTAGCCCTCGATGGCTCATCTTGGCAAGACGTCAAGGCAAGAGAGTCCATCCGGGATTCCAAGAACCAAAATCGGAACATAAGGATCAAGCTTGATCAGGCATTACCCTTCTAAGAAGCTCAATTGGTTGAGACTCGTCAGGGTAAATTCTCTCGAATGACACGTAATTTTCGTCCTTGTCATAGAGATGGCATGTTGTCAAAATCGTCTTCATTAGTCGCCAGTTCCATTTCGCCTTATTAAGGTACTGCAAACAACAAGTGCATTGCTAAATGAATAACATGAGAACAACACATCTCTGATTCTCTATTGTCCTAGAGTAGTTTGGTGTTACCTTTCCCCAATTCTCATCAAGTGACTGCTGAGCATCTCTTAGATTGTAGCTTGGAATCTTCGGAGATATATGATGAGGAATATGCACGTTAATGTCGTGACATAGAACCTCTATCCTGTTCACAACAAGTGTCATCTCTTACACCTAATGTTGATAGTGAATTTCAAATCGAGATGAGAAGAGTAAATTACCATTGTGGATAGTCACAATGGACTGTGCCATTCAACTGAGCTTGAGCTGCATTCCATTCTTCCGCGTGCTTAAACGGAATGTGAGGTGCCGTGTGGTGAACTATTGTGAATGTACTCATCTAAAATTTGATCATATAAGACAAATCAGCTTTAATGCACATGAAGATTGTGCATAATTTTTTTTTGAGGGTTTAGAAGATTACCCAAAAGTGATATCCGAGCCACGGTGCCAACCAGAACTTGAACCAGCCTAAGATCCCGGTCTTGTAGATTATCAATGGCCAACCAATGCCCATAAACGCATACACCGCAGCCAAGCTTATCATAACTCGTTGTACTTCTTGTTTTCTGAACTTCTTCAAGTCGAAATGCCAAATTAGCCTGCTCAATATAACACACAATTGAATAACTATCCAAATACCAAAAGATGATCTGAAGCAGTGATTTTTAGTTTTTTACCAGTGAGATATGGACATCCAAGTTCGAATTGGGCCATATCCGTATATCAGAGCTTTGCGTAACAAAGGGGAATCATCGATATTCTCTTTCCAGGCAGGATGCCATGCTGTATCTTCAAACAACCTTGTAGGATACAAAACAACTGATGTCTCAAAATATACTCAAGATGCTCAGACTTAAAAAAACTAAGTAGCATATTGTCTTCAAATTTATAGAATGAAATTTCACTAAATGCTTACATGTTTGTTTTTGCATGATGCTGATCATGCTTGAAACGCCAAGGCTCGTAAGGATATATAAGAGGCATAAACGCCATGGTGCCAATGATGTCTTCCACGAGCTTATTTTTCGAGAAGGATTTGTGAGCACAGTCATGTCCAATCACAAAGAACTGTAAAACCAAAAAGGTAAGGGTAAAATGACTAACTAGAGCTTTTACCACTAGTACTGTATTAAGAGTACCCATAACATACACTCAGTAAGTAAATATACCCTTAATAGAGTAATAGTTGTAAGTCAATTAGAGTGGTAAAAATTAGAGGGTCTACAAAATAAAAACTCATAAAAAATACCCAATTCTTTCAAAAGGAAATAGTTAAGAGCTAAGCTGAACATAGCTCTACACAGACCAACACTAATCTAAAAGCCGAGAAAAATAGAACTAACTAACTAACCCCTGTGATGGCAGTCCCGGTCCATGCCCAGGCAAGAGGAAGCAAATACCAGGGTGATTTTGCTATCATATAGATACCCAATGCATATGAAGTCACACTTACGAAAACCGAACCCCATGCTTTTACATCATCAATCTCAAACACCTGAAAAGACCGTAAGAGAGTGGATATAACAATGTATATGGTCAGATAAACCCTAAAATTCATACTCATCATGCTAAAAATGCTTATAAAAAAGGCACCTTCTTTGGAAGAGAAGTTATCACATCCCTCATTGTGACACTGTCAGGGAGTGGCGCCCCAATTTGTTGGAATCCATAGGTTTCGGCTAATTGTTTCCTGAATTCCGCACTATCTGCTGCAGACGACGATTCAGAAGGTGCCACAGGAACCGCCACAGCCTGCAACACTTTCCGCTTTCCCTTGCTATTTAACCATGGTTTACATCCAAGTCTTGTATGTTTCGAACATGCTCCACGAAAACTCGTAGAAGACGTGCTAGCTATGTAAATCATCATTAACAATCAATCAAGCAAGTGAAGATTGAAAAATCTCAGTAAGATTCTTACAGAGTGGTTACTAGGTGACATGCAACACTTAAAAGCAATTCAACTAAGAGTGCATAGACTGTATTGAGCCATGGACATAGAACTAACAAGTCGGTTTAGCATTTCTCAATTTGTTAATTCCTCATTCCTTAAACCAGCATTTGCAGAAAATGCTCAAGTATAGGAAAACTGTATTGCATGTACTATCATTGAGCCATGATATAACATTAACATTAACTACATTCTAATTAGCAACTTGCTGAAGCTAGAAAATGAGTAAAATACTCATTTCTTAAATAAAAAAGCTTGAATTGACATTTCCAAACTCGATTCCTCATTCCTCAAACCAGCATTTGCAATTACTAAACAAATTCATATCAATTGCAGGCAAAATATAGCAAATTTCACTTGGGAATTGGATTAATTGATTGCTGATTACAATCCAAGACAGAAAAGGGGAATCTGGTAAATGCAAAGAAGCAAAAAGCATAAAAAGCAGCCAGTATAACTCCCTTGCGATTTGGAAAAAGGGCTAATCGTGGATGTATCAAATTCATATTGGATTGCTGAACACAATCAAACAAAACTATTACCAGGGGGGAATGCATTGACAAGTGGGGAAAATCTGACATTGCTCTTCTGTTTCTGTGCAGCCTGCAAATGGCCAAAGACGAAAACTCAAATTACAACCATAAGAGCCTATCCAAATGAGAAACAAGATGTGGGTATTGGAGTTCGAACATCAAAGTACTCAACTTTTTTCACATACCCGTAAAAGAAGACTGGAATCTGCAAGCCCACAAGAAGCCATGGAGATTTGAGGCTGAAGAACCTTTGGATTTGGTATTTGTGGCACGAGCCGCCTTCTTTATTCTACTTCGCTTCACCTTGTTTTTTAAGGATTGTGTTTCATTTTTATTTGTAGAGAAGGCGGTTGCTGCCAAACAAAATCGAAAATTTGCAGTGGGCTTTGCTTTATTACCGACCTCAAACTCTCAAAATAAAGCCTGTATTGTGGGCACTGATTCTGACACATAATTTTGAAGCTGAGAATGAGATTGAAGAATGTGGACGTGATTCATCCCAGAAAAGTTTGGGCCTTTTTGGCAAAAGAGTGCAAATTTGGGAGTTTCTGAAATAGTAAAGATTTTAGCCTATTTGCAATATATGTGATTGATGTTCACACGTACGCCTTTACAAGATTGAAGTCGCAAAAAATAATCAAGAGGGTGTAAAGGATCTTATTCAAGTTCATTTGCTTTCAAAAATGTGGATTTTTTTGATAAGTTATAGGTTTACGAGACTAAGATTTCGTACCAAAAGTTACAAATAATTCCCTTTGATAAAAGGAAATATTAGGGGCGGACACGAGACGAGATTGAGTTCATTTTGCGTCACATTCCGTCTATTATACATGAGACGAAATCGGGATGGACCTTGACTTTTTAGATAAATCTCGTCGGGTCCTATTTCAATTGGGATTGAGATGAGATCAATTTCACTTGACCTATAATTATTATGGTGTTTAAACTTTCGATTATAACGACATTAAATTTTTCGCAAAATATAATTAATTTTTGTAAACACTCAAAATAAAGGTCAAATTCGTAATAAATCTGAAATGTATTTGGGTCATTTTGACTTCTTCCTAATTTGAGTTTGTATAATTTAAAATTTTAAAATATATAACTAATGTTTTTTGGATAAGTTGGTTAAGTAGGCAACTTATGTAATTGTGTGTACAAACTAGGCCCTTTTTGTTTCTTGTTAACAAACTAGGCCCCTCTATAATTTACAAAAAAGATTAATGAAATAAATATGTAGGATTCTATAGATTTGCTGGATAATTCTCTTTCCTAATAATCCGTATTAATTAGCTTAATTTAAGTCATTAAAATTTATTTCAGCCGTTAAATAAGGAAATAGGCGTTTTGATAATTACCATTCATTAATTGAATGTCCATTAGACGATCGTTTGCAGAAGCTTTGTGGACGCCATTGCTGCTTCATCCGAGTTTGTGCTATTGTCGTCTTCTACATTGAATCTATGATTTCTCATATTCATTCCTCCGTAATCGTTCGATAGGATTCGATCGTATACATAAGGCGCTCATAATCAAAAACATATTGATTGTGTTCTACGGTTTTTTTCATCCGAAAATCTGGACGCCATTGTTGGTCCTTCTGATCTACTCAGTATCGTCGGAAGATAACGAGTGTGTACACAATACGGTGGGGGTCGACAACATATTTTTGGTACAACGACCAATAGATTGCGTATGTACCAGATAATACGTATTTGTGTGTCGTTTTGTGTGTTTTGTTTGAATGTAAACCTAATTGTTATTGGTCGTTGTACAATGAAAAACTAATATATGTTGGTATGATATGTATGTGTCTTGTGTATTGAATATGTCGTTATGTTATGTGGTGTGTATGTAATGTAACATGTTATTGTTATTTGTGTATTAGGTATGAGTACTGTATTTGCGACATTCTATTACGGTGGTGCTTGGGAGTTGAATACTAATGTATGGGAATACATTGGTGATGTTACAAGCAAGCCTCTTGCTGTAGATGGATCTTGCACATTTGAAGAATTAATAGATAAGGTTTCAACGCAGTTTGGGATATGTAAGTCGGACTTTGATATCAAATTATCGTACAAGAATCCATTCAATCCTTCACTCAAACCATTCAACGTCACCACAACGGTTGATTTGGAAACATTCCTCCAAATAAATGGTCTGCAGCAGTTCATGTGGTGTGTGCCAATGTGTGTGACGACAGTAAGTGTTCATAAACCTAGCAATGTTGTGACACTGGATGCGTTACATAATGCAGAACAAAATATGAACGATTATCTGCAGCTTGATTTAAGTAAATATTCATCAAATATGTCGTTGACAGTAGAAGAAGATCTTACGCCGGGTGACACACTAGCGATAGTGCCACGTGTAGATACATATGTACCAGATGTGCATGATTATGAGCTTGCATTGGGCAAAACATATTCTTCGAAGGTAGAGTTAAAGAATGCTTTGTGTTTGCATTCAATATCCGAATGTTCCCAATATAGGATTGTTAAGTCAAAAATGAAGGCAGTAACAACAAGATGTATTGATGAAGAGTGTAAATGGAGGGTTCGTTTCACTAAGCTTGGGGGGATCAAGTTATTTTACAACAACAAGGTATGTGTCCACACACACATGTTCGTATCACATGAGGAGAGCTGGGAACAGGGGAGCTTCCTATCAAGTAATTGCAGAGAAAGTGAAATCAATGTATGTTGTATATTATAGCTCAACTTTATGTTCTTGACTGTAAGTTGTGTACTAATTTGTGTACACAATGTTTATGTAGGTACGGCAACTCGAAGAAGTTACCTTCGGTTAATCAGATAGTCACTGTTATGAAGAGTTTACATCGAATAGATGCTAGTTATTGGAAGTGTTGGAAAGCACAGGAGGCCGTTAAGGATATGATTAGAGGAACTTCAGAAGATAATTATAGCTCCATCCCCGCATATTTGTATATGTTAGAGGAAGTGAACAATGGTACCATTTCTGCCCTTGTACTTGATGAGGAGAATCGTTTCAGATATGTATTTGTCGCGTTTGGTCAGTCTATCAGAGGATTTGGCGCAATGCGAAAGGTACAATACCTTTTTTCTTAACAATATGTAGTACTCTGTAATTTATTATGTATTTCAATGTGTACATTTTTTAAAAATATGTAGGTTATAACGGTAGATGGCACACATTTAAGTGGAAAATATGGAGGGGTGTTGCTCGTTGCAACTGCGCAAGATACAAATCAACAAATCTACCCAATTGCTTTCGGTATTGTTGATAGTGAGAATGATGCGTCCTGGGATTTCTTATAAATCTGTACATTTATCTAATGAGCTGCAACTGATTAAATACTACAATTAGACCATTACATTTTACTACTTATAAATCTGTACATTTATCTAATGAGCTGCAACTGATTAAATACTACATAATGAAGACATTTGGATACCTGCTTGGAAGGACCAGCCCCAGAAGTAGGATGATCTTTCCTCATGTGGGGCTTAATGACCATTTGCTTTTTTCTTGCCATAGTGTTTGTACTATCAATGAACTAGTACGATTAGTTGAATTTGTAACTTACATTGAATGCTATATGTACATATTGTAAATACATAATTTGTATCCCTGTTACGAGCTATAAACGTAACACATTCATGTATGATATTTCATACACATCTACACTTATATGTACCAAATATGATGCTTGTCTACATATTCTACATCTATGATATTTCAATTCATAATCAATTTTGCCTTTTTTGATATGTATACATATTCTATATGTATCCAGTATAAATTTTCTACATACTATGTATGTATTTGCTATTGTTCAGTACAATAGCCGACATGCATCAACAAATAATCACCAGTTACTCATTTCTGCATCAAATTCTAATAATATATGAGGCACATATTAGACATAATTGGTATAATCTGGTACACATTCACCATTTATTCAGTTGGATATAAACATGTATCACATTTATGTTTATCATAACAGTATAACATGAAGAAATGAAACAGATGGAAGATGGAAGACGATATAAACAGAACATAATCACAATAACAGATCTGGGCATGTACTGAGTACTTAGATGAAGGAATGAAACAGATGGAAGACGATAGAAACAGAACATAATCAGTCTACATAGAAACAGAACATTTTCCCCAAATACTTTCACTGTTAACCTTTGTGTAATTTATGGAAGACGATAGTCAAATTAGTTTTCGATTTGTAATAATCTGGTACATAATCGACGAATAGGTTGCAATAAACTTCATTTCGAACCAAAAAATGTATCTTTTGTTGATTTATGGAAGACAATACTCTTCGAACAGTTCTTCAGCTATCTTCAACTGTCTTCAATGGCGATATGCGTATACTTTCCTTCAATAGAGCATGAAATAAACGATTATAAGTATCGCCTTAACTGTATAAGTATTAGTACAAGAAACGAAAAATGTATGTGAAGACGATACCTTGAATCGATGATGCTGAGAGTTCTCCAGAGAATATTTGGACCTGGAATCGCCTAAAATGGAGAAGAAAGGGTAAAGTAACCGGCGATTGGAATACGTGCTGATGTGTTTGATTGATGGATGTACTCTCTCTCATAGAGGTTGCAGATGGCGCGATATTCTTGGTGATTACAGTTGCCTTTTTTTTTTAAATTTTATTGTTTAATTAAGGCACGTTTTGATTACGGTTTATTTAACTGCTCATCTGACTATCCTATTTTATCTCCTCTTCATTTTTGTTTATCTTTATTTTTTGGGTTAATAATCCTAGGGGCCTAGTTAATCTACACTAATCAAAAAGGGCCCTAAATCACCAATTTTCTCATATTCTTTTTGGTAAAACATGTTTGAGACGAGATTGATATTTTGGATGAGTTCCGTCAAAATCGAGACATAGTTTACACGGGATCGGGATTTGTGGGATTTTTATCCACCCCTAGAAAATACAACACCTTTTAGCATTTAATACAAATGTTATAAAGTAAATTGATTATCTAAATATATCATTCTTTTACACAACGTGTCATCAATTGATACATTATCATTTGTTCAACCTATTTACAAGCATTAGAAACAAAATTAACAAATTAGCATTGCGATCATTTGAACTTAACCCAAAATTCAAACCAAATCCATCTAGAAGAGGCCAAAATATAATTACGCGAACAAGTTCACAAAAATGAAACCTTTACGTAGAAGGAGCATCATTGATGACATTAAACTCTTGAATCTCCTTAAAGTTCATCCATAACTTCACCCAAATCTTAGTCTTGTAAACCTTAATCTTGGGCCCGTTCGATAGCGGGGTTGATAGAGATGAAATTGGTGGAAAATTTTCAATCTCGATTATGGGAACGAAGGAGAATGAAGTGGGATTTATCATTCTCCTCGTGTTATTCTAAACAGACTTATCCCTAACTTTGGCTTCAAGAGTGATATAGTACATATACCCGGCAACCAAGCATTGTTCCGTTTTGACAATCTTGACGAAATCAAGATTCGCACCCTACAACAATAAAGTCTAGTATATAAGTTGATGTTTGAACCCCAGGCCTGCCCCACCCCGGTGTGGCCGCCAAAAGCCACGCCCCACCCCAACCTCCCCACCTCAACCTTTCCAACATGGGCGGCTCAAAGAAAACAAAGAAAAAATCGGTTAAGCTCTCGGAGATGTTCGTTGGTCCGATCACTCCTGCAAAACCCGGCTCATCCCCCACCACACCAAAACCACCCAGCCCCTACGAGACTATCCCGGAAGATACCATCATCTCAAACAACCTCAGATTACGCAACACCTTGGCTTGCAAATCACCATTTGTACCTTCTGATGTGCTTTTCCCTCCCCTCCCACTTCCCTTAAACCATCTTCAAACCACTGTATCTCCCCTGGAGGTGAGCGCGCCCACATCTCATCTCTCAAACGACAATAGCCCTCTCACCTTCCTCACCGGAAAAAACACTACTAATCTTGAGAACCCTCCGGAGGATCACAGCACTGCTAGCCCCATTACCGATCAACACACCACTATACCTCCCCATACTCCTGTTGATCTTTCTTGTGGCGTTTCAACCCCCCTGGTTGAAACCGTCAACTGCCTCACAAATCCTCCTGTGGACCTTCTGCCTTCCTCCAATACCCAGCCTATCCTAAACTCAACAAACGCCTCGACTACCACCCCCATTAATCCACCTCATGATGACAGAACACAAACGCATGGCCCTCAAAAGGCAACTTTTAAATATCTCCTGTCAAAAGACGTCTCCTGGAACCATGTGCCACTCACATACTCCCCAGGCATTATCAATGGCATCATTCACTTCTCCGAGGATGATATTGCGGCTACTACAGCAAAATGGTCCAAAACCCTTATTGGTTTCCCCCTTGGCGCCCAATCCCCTTCCACAAAATGGAAGCCTTCATCAACCTCGCATGGAATAACATTTCCAAACCTCTACTGCGACGTAATGAGCATGGCGTTTTCATCATCCATTTTGAATCTGATGAGGACTTGAACACCATTCTACTAAACAGCCCCTGGACTTTTAACGGTGAAACCGCCATCCTCCTCAAACGCTGGAGTCATGGAATGACCCTTGACTACTCCAGCTTATCTTCCATTCCTGTCTGGGCTTCTCTCCACAACCTGGACTATCGCTTTTGGTCGACGCACATGTTGGATAAGATCGGCTCTGCGATCGGGATCCCTCTTCTCACTGATCAATGCTCGGCAAACCAAGAACGGATGGGCTATGCAAAAATTCTTGTCGAGGTAAAAGCTGAAACGCCTCTTCTCAGGGAGATCATGCTCATGGGGCATGGAAACGAAACCATTACACAAAAAATTACGTATGAATGGCTCCCTGAATACTGCAGCAAATGTTTAGTTTTTGGCCACCGTTGCCTGGACCGGAACACTCCCAAGGAAAACACAAACCCGCCGGCTAGGGTTCATAAAAGACAGCCCCCCCCCCACCACACCCAAACCCTAAACCTATCTTACCAACTCCCCCAGAAACCTAGCGCATCGACTACCCCTCTCCTCCCTCAACGTACCACAACACGCCATCACTGGTACACCATCCACACCTTACCCTCAATCAAAATCACTTACAATCTCTCTCTCTCTGAGAACATTCCCCAGCACACCCAAGATGACCCCTCTCACTCCTCCCTAAACCCTATCACCCAAGACCACACCCCCTCGCCACACCCTTCAGGCAACTCTCCCAATCCTTAAAACCCAACGGATATCATCAAGGATAATATCCGAAAAGCCTCATCCTCATAATGAATATTGCTGCTTGGAATGTTAGGGGCTTCAATCACCCCAACAAGCAAAAGATGATTAAGGATCTTGTTTACCGTCACAATCTCGACGTTCTGGCCATCCTGGAAACTAAACTCTCTAGTGTTTCCATGAACAAGCTCTCTCACCTCTTCCCAAACTGGCACCACATTTCCAACATCACTCCAAACAGCAAATGCCGTATATGGCTTTGGTGGAACCCCAAAACCACCCTCATCCAACTCATCATCTCAAATGACCAAATGATTTACTGCTCAATCACTCCCACCACTCACAACATAAACACCCCCTTCGATTGCTCTTTCATTTTTGCTCTCAACCACCCTGATGAACGCTCTCCCCTTTGGCTCAACATCTCCACTCTAAAGTCACTTAACTCAAACACTCCCTGGCTCCTCATGGGAGATTTCAACTCCATCCTCAGCCCTGATGAAAAAATATCGGACTTAAGTGTCAATACAACCCCTCCCACTGCTGAGCTTGCTACGTGTTTCTCCTCCAATGAGATCTTCGACCATGCTTATTCGGGATGCAAGTTTACTTGGAATAACAAACAGATTGAATCCCGCATCTGGAGCAAGCTCGATAGAATTGTCATCAATCGACATTGGAATACTTCTTTCCAAAACTCGACCGCCTTCTTCGATCACCCTTCCCTCTCAGATCACTCTCCAAGCATCCTCCGTCTTGATGCCAAACTCGATGGTCCTCAACGACGACAATTCAGATTTAATAACGCATGGCTCAAGCATGAAGATTTCCTCTCTACTGTGTCCCATTGTTGGATCTCCTCTCCGGATTCTTCAAATCTGGACGATATGCTCATCCTTACTCAAAACCTCAAATCCCTCAAAAGATCCCTGAAAACTTTCCCCAACCGTAAACTCGAATATCTCCAATCGGATGTTCGGGATCTTAAAACCACTCTAGCCACGATCCAAGCAAATATCCAAAGTGACCCATTCAACACGACCCTCCTAACCGCTGAACAAAACACCACCCACGCCCTCAACCGCTCAATGGATAACTTACACACAACCTTGGCCCAACTCTCTAAAGCTGCTTGGATCAAATCGGGTGATCAATGTACTTCTTACTTCTTCAAGAGTATCATTTCCAGACGTGCTGCTAATAAAATAGAATATATCTCCATTCCGGGATCTTCTACGCATTGCACAACTAACAACCTTGAGGAAATCTCTCACATTCTGGTGGAACATTTCTCCAGAATCTTAAACCCTGATCAACACGTCAATCCAAATAGTCTCTTCCCTGATTGCCCCCTTCCACTAATCTCTCCCTCTGAAGCCTTGAACATGTGTCGACCGGTTTCTATTGATGACATCAAGAGTGCACTTCACTCTATTGGAGATTCAAAGGCTCCTGGCCCTGACGGTTTCAACGCACTTTTCTACAAAACTACCTGGAGCATTACGGGCAATACTCTCTCAAATGCCGTAAAAAACTTCTTCTCCTCGGGTCGTGTATCTCATGGTTTAAACCACACGTCCTTATCCTTGATTGCCAAGAAGGACAACCCTACATTGCTCTCTGATTACAGACCTATTTCTTGCTGTAATACGACATACAAGATTATTGCAAAGATCCTTGCCGATAGACTAAGCACCACACTGCCTACCATTATTGGAAACTATCAGGGAGCGTTTGTAAAGGGAAGAACCATTCAACACAACATCCTTATCTGTCAAGAGCTTTTTAAGAGATACAATCAAAAACACATATCCCCTCGTGCTGCTCTTAAAATTGATCTTTCAAAAGCCTTTGACTTGATCGATCACAATTTTATCCTCTTCTGCTTATCCAGGATGGGATTTCAAAACAAATTCATTCATCTCATTAGATCCTGCATCACCACTGCATCTTTCTCTCTCAACCTAAATGGAACACTCCATGGCTTTTTCAGAAGCACTCGTGGCCTCCGGCAGGGCTGCCTCCTATCCCCTCCTCTCTTTGCTATCGCATTGGAAGTCATGTCTCAAATGATCCAAATAAACACCACCACACCAAATTTCAACCCTCACCCCAAATGTTTTACCCCTCGACTAACGCATATTTGTTTTGCAGATGATATCATGCTGTTTTGTAGAGGTGATGAAACGTCCATCAGCATCCTGAAGAAAACTCTTGATGATTTTGGCAGGTTCTCTGGGCTTCATATTAACCTTGCAAAATCCACTCTTATCACTGGTGGACTCTCCCAGACGAACCAAAACACACTGGCCTCCTCTACTGGTTTGTCCCTTGGCTCCCTTCCGTTTACCTACCTTGGGATCCCTATTGGAAGCAAGAGACCTCATCAAACGGACTACAATCCCCTCATCAACAAGATCACTCAGCGCATCAACTCTTGGAGTGCTAGGAACCTATCATATGTTGGAAGGACCCAAATCATTGCCTCTATTCTTTATGCTCTCCAATATTACTGGTGTGTGGTACTGAGTATCCCAAATTCAGTCATGATCAAGATTAGAAGCCTTATCCGTGCCTTCCTTTGGTCTGGCTCCCTTTCTAGCAACCGTTCCCCCATTGCCTGGAGTACTGTCTGTCAATCAAAGAGGAATGGGGGTCTTGGCTTCAAAGAATTGCTATCATGGAACAAAGCTTGCCTTGCCAAGATCATCTTCGAGTTAAATTCCCCTACTAGCTCCTCAAACCTCTGGGCGAACTGGATAAACCTCAACATTCTCAAAGGACGCTCTATTTGGACCTACGAATTCAACTACAAACACAGCTACACATGGTCCCAAATCATCCAAATTCGTGATGAAATTTTGTCCTCCTCTAACAGATCATCCTTCATCAACAACTCCACCAAACCAAATGGAAAATACTCCACCACCTCTGCTTATAACCACCACTGGAAACCTCCCCCTCCAAGTAGCCCGTACCCAGCTTTTGCCATCTGGTATGGACTGAACATCCCAAAGGCTAGCTTTATCTCCTGGTTGGCTAGTCATAACCGGCTCCAAACCTTAAATTCCATGAAATCCTGGATCCCGGACCTAGACGTGACTTGTAAACTATGCAACATTCATTCTGAAACTGTCGATCATCTCATTCACCACTGCAGCTACTCCAAACTCGTCCTAAACCTTATCTAAAAATGGCTTCGCATCCCGCCACCTTACCCCTACAGTCTGGATGTTTGGTCTTGGCTTGCTGACATGAAACCAAACAAAAAAGACATCGCTTCCCATGTCACCATCTCCACCATCACGAACTACATCTACTTCATTTGGAAAGCTCGCAATGACATCATCTACAACGCCAAAGTCACACATGAAGCCGCCTGCGCTCACAGCATTATCTCGTCTACCACAACATTCACGGTTAGCCACTGGAAGGATAGATCTCAACAGTCACTCGATTGGGCCTCTATTAGAGGCATCAAACTCCCTTAATCTCATTCTACTATCTTCCCTCCCTCTTAAACGAACTTCAGTGATAGCATCACCTATAAATCCCCTTTCTGGTTACTAATACAAATACTTTTCAAAAAAAAAAAAAAGTTGATGTTTGAGATGAAACTGTGTTATGAAAGTGTACAAGCACTCCATAACCATTTGTTCTTCCGCGTTCACAATCTTGATAAAATCAAACATCGCATCCTAACGGATATGTTTGTCTTGTAAAATAGACGAATTTAGATAAAACTGCATCCCATACACCATCATCGATAAATCAAATTAAATACATAATAAACGTAAAAATTATAACACCAACAACGATCAAGTGAAAATTAACAAAAAAGAATGAAACCATAAAATCAAAACCTGCTTCGTATTGTAATCATCGATTGCAAATTTGGCGAGACTAAGAACATCGGGGTCATTGGTTTCTAGACACACCATTCTTCCTCTCCTCTCCTGGATCTTGATTCTCTTGGTTTAGAATTGCATCTAAATTGCTTAGTTTTTGAAGAGATTTGTGAATCGGAAAGGCTTGTGTTATTCCATTGATGAACCAATGTTTATATAGGAAAATATAAAGAGATAAAATAATAAGCTAATACTAAAATATAAGATCAAAAGATAAACTAACAAACAAAGGATACGCCCAACATATGGTCCAATTTACTAGGCCCATACTCTAACACTCCCCCTCAAGCTGGAAGGGTTATCCAACACTCCAACAAGCTTGAACAATAGAAACTTGAAGAGGAGCAGTTTGATGTAACTCCCTTCCTTCATCATCGGTCTTTGTATTGACGCTGGTGGGTTGGATCCTGACGCAGGTTGATTAAGTTTTGGGCCCTAGGACGCAGGTTGATTAGCGTCCTAGGGTCCTAGGACGCAGCTAGATTAGCGCCCTACGGTAAGTTTTGGGCCCTAGGATGCAGGTTGATTAGCGTCCTAGGGTCCTAGGACGCAGGTAAATTAGCGCCCTAAGGTAAGTTTTGGATCCTATGACGCAGGTAAATTAGCGCCCTACGGTAAGTTTTGGATCCTAGGACGCAGGTTGATTAGCGTCCTAGGGTCCTAGGACACAGGTAAACTAGCGCCCTAAGGTAAGTTTTGGATCCTAGGACGCAGGTTGATTAGCGTCCTAGGGTCCTAGGACGCAGGTAGATTAGCGCCCTAAGGTAAGTTTTGTGTTTAGGTAGGTTTTGTGTTTAGGATGAAAATAGAGGGGAAATTATTTTCTGATACCGCGAACAAAGTGTACTATGATACCGTGGACAAAGTCTTCCGTGATACCGGCGCAACTAGGGTTTTGTTTTGTGCGGAAGCGTAGGTTAAGGAAAGTGCTCTGATACCATGAAGAGATTTGTGAATCGGAAAGGCTTGTGTTATTCCATTGATGAACCAATGTTTATATAGGAAAATATAAAGAGATAAAATAATAAACTAATACTAAAAGATAAGATCAAAAGATAAACTAACAAACAAAGGATAAGCCCAACATATAGTCCAATTTACTAGGCCCATACTCTAACAATTTTTGTTAAAGTTAATTCAAAATTTTGTTTGATAGTTATTTTTAATAAAAAATTATATAGACAATTTTAACGTTTGTTATTTTTAAAGTTTTTCAAAGGCTATAAAGACCTATTTTTAAAAAATCTGATGCAATGATTTTAGATTTTCATTGATTTCTTACGAAATTCGTGTTTCATACCCTTTGAACTTTTTAAAAGCCAACATATTTTAAATAATTGAATTTTGTTAATGGACTTACTTTATTCATCATAACACTTTGTAAATTTTTATTTACGGTTTTTGGAGCAAAGGATGCGACAGTTTGGTAGTTAAATCCATTTTCGAAAAATTACGGGTAATACACCCCTTTGAACTTTTTTTTTTAATAAAGCAAGTTTTAAATAATCGATTTTTTTTTGTGAATCGTAACACTTGTACACAAAATTCACGGTTTGGAGCAAAGGATGCAACCTTTTTGGAGCTTTATCGATTTCTTACGAAATTCGTGTACTATAACCTTTGAAAATTTTCACCAAAAACATGTTTTAAATAATTGAATTTTTTTATTGGGCACGTTCAATTTAACATAACAGTTGTGCAAAAAAATCGCGGTTTTTGGAGCATGGGATGCAAAGTTTTTTGAGTTTTATCGATTTCTTATGAAATTCGTGTACCATATTCTTTGAAATTTTTTTTTTTAAAAACATGTTTTAAATAATTGGATTTTTATAATGGCACACTTTATTCGTCATATAACACCTGTGCAAAAAAAGTTTCATGGTTTTTAGGAAATGATGCGACGTTTTCAGACTTTTATCGATTTCCTACAAAGTTTGTGTACTCCCTTTGAGCTTTTTAAAAACCGTCAAGTTTGCAATAACTGAATTTTTATGAACGGACAAACTCTATTCATCATAACTCTTGTACTAAAAATAGTTTAACGGTTTTTGGAGTAAGGGGATGAGACGTGTTTTAAGCTTAATCCATTTTCGAAACATTTTGTGTACTGTATACTTTAAACTTTTTCAAAAAGACAAGTTTTAAATAATTGAATTTTTTGAGTTGACACTCTATTCATCATAATATTTGTACAAAATTTTTGTACAATTTTTTAGATGAAAGGATGGAACGTTTTTGAAATTATATATATCAATTTCTAACGAAATTCGTGTATTATACCTTTGAACTTATTCAAAAAATAGCAGGTTTTAAATAATTTTCGGCAAATTTCATTTACTAAATCTTATACTTATAATTCAAAAACAAAAAAAAATTAAAAGTAGTTGTATTTTTTTAATGTTTTTCGGCGAATTTCACATTTTAATTTGAACTTGGTGCAAATAATATTTCTATTGTTCAAATATAGCAAGTATATGTTAAACTACACATTAATTATTTATATTTTTTAAAAAAAATCAATGTATTTAAACATTTTTCTGTATCCTTGGTGTCATTTCAAACGTATACATATATGGAAAAATATGCAGAAAATCACAAAGAAAACGATAGAACAATTCTCTGAGACATAGAAAAAAAAACTATCTTTATTTGAAAGACAAAGAACCAACATTTACTTGCATTTAATACTTATGAATCTAATAATTGCAACATCTTCTCTGATATGTTACAAGAAGAGTCACAGACATGCAGAAAAGGACACATGCAACTACAAGTGGTCATAAGCTTAATAAGATTCCGCTAGACGAGCCGGACGACGACATGCCGGATTTGTCACCTCCGGTCAAAGACCCGGTGGTTTCCGTGGTGGTTGGGAAGAGTTGGAGGGTTTCGAGTGGTCGGTTCTTGTGGCGGTCATCGGTGGCTAACCATGTAACTAACCATGAAGACTCATTAGGGTTTCCATCTTCTTGCAAGTCTGTCATTTCAGCTGGTGATGATACACATTGGCCCTTTATTATCTGCATATATATCCATAATATATTACTTAATATGTATTTTAATACCAATATTTTTACATAAAAATTAGTCATAAAATGCATTTATATCGAAGTTAATTAATTTTTATTAAAGTTTAGACAAACATTCTGTTTGATAAGTTTAAAAGACTATTCAAAGGTACAGTAACTAAATAGCTGTTCTTTTCTCAAAAATAAATTAAAAAAACTGTACTTTTCCTAAAATATTTTTGTAATATTTACTTAATTGCATATATTTTTATCCAAATTTTGTAAAAAAAAATACGAAGTGACCTAATTAATCTCATTTCTTAACCCTCCATGCATATATATATATATATATATATATATATATATATATATATATATATATATATATATATATATATATATTGCATTTTTTTTCTTTCTAATTTATCATCTTAGTGCACAGATTAAGAACATTGAATGATTTTTAAAGGGGAAATCTTGATGGTTATATAAATAAGCCCTAAAAATGTTAAAAATTAAAACTAATTAGGTAAATAGGCTTCTTAATCTGTGTTCAGATTAGAAAATTCAACATATATATATATATATATATTGCATTTTTTTTCTTTCTAATTTATCATCTTAGTGCATAGATTAAGAACATTGAATGATTTTTAAAGGGAAAATCTTGATGATTATATAAATAAGCCCTAAAAATGTTAAAAATTAAAACTAATTAGGTAAACAGGCTTCTTAATCTATGTTCAGATTATAAAATTCAACACATATATATATATATATATATATATATATATATATATATATATATATATATATATATATATATATATATATATGAAAGAAAATGTTGTGTATAGACATATATATGTACCTGAGCAGGAAGCAAAGGCCAGAAACCACAGGCAAACTGTGGGTGAGGATAGATGTTATAGTATACAAAATCCTTTTCAAGCTTCTTTCTGAGCTTTTGCTTCTCTCTTGCCTTATGATTTTGAAACCAATAGAACACATTCTTGGACTCAACTTTGCCATGCTCCTTGAGCTTTGCTGTGATTTTCTGCACTTGGTATGATGTGGGACACTTCATTCCTCCTCTGAATAACTCCTCTAGAATCATCAATTGCTCCGGTGTCGGTCTCCACCTTATCGTCCCCCTCGACGAGGCTTTCAGACCAGCCATGGCGGTTTCTCTCTGATACGAGGATGAAAGAAGATTGAAGAAGAAGATGATTGAGATTTGAGATTGGCTTTGATGTGCACTTGAGAAGTGATAGCTTTAGGGTTTTGAGGTGTGAAAGAGAGGCTTATATAGACTTTATGAGGATATATTGTATTTTATTTTTCCTTTTTTTATTTATGAATTTGGTATTAATTAGTTTCTCAACTTTGAAGTTTCAACTGCATAAAATGACCTTTAAATCGTTCATTTATCATTTTTATTGGAGAAAATTGTCTAAATAGTACCCGTCTCTAGACTGACTAAACTTTGGTACCCCATCGCTTCAACTATTAGAACGGTACTTCACCTATCAAGTCCAATCAAAGATTAGTATCTGGATCACTGTTCACACATTAAGTTAACATATCGGTATTAAATATCAGGGGCAAAATTGTCCACCTACCTTATACATAAAGCTTATGGTACTGCAGACCAAAGATTAGTATCTAGATCACCGTTCACATATTATTTACACGGCGTTTAAATTCACAAGGACCAATAAAATTGGTAAGAAGCTGACGTCCAAATTGAACGCTGGCGGATGGCACTGACGCCATTTGCCCCCCTACAATATGCTTGTTGACGTCATGAGTCGGCACCCAAAATTTTTAAATTTTTTAAAACCCTTGAACAAAATAATTAATTTTTATCGATTTTTTTTTCAATCTGGACACCGGTTGATGACGCGAACGCCTTTTTTTAATACAGGGAAAAAAATAATATTTGGATTATGGCCCTCAGCCGGTGTATCTAGCTTTTTCGAGATATAATTGTTAAAAAATTATTAAAAAATTAACCGCTAAACACACCCTTAATTACCTCCAAAAATGGTGGTTTAAACATGACGTATATATAGTATATATTATAATTCACAGATTTACAAGATACGAGTAGTAAGCAATTCTTAATCTTCCATCATTTTTCAATTCAAAATCTATTATCTATTATACTTACTAAAACAGAGTATGGGTTGATGACGTGGCGCGATGTGGACGCAGGATTTTTGAAATTGAGCTCCCACAATTAAAGCCAATAAATCTTTATTTTTTATACTGTTTTTTAAACCATAAAATCTTTTATTATTAAAATAATAATTTTATAGAAACCAAATCTATTATACTTATTAAAACAGAGCACGGGTTGATGACGTGGCGCGCTGTGGACGCAGTATTAGATTAGAGAAGTATACGAAACAAAAGCACGTAAAAAAAACCTATTTCACAATATTCTTTCTCATTTTTTTCAAAACCCGCACAAGGTGCGGGTATTATACTAGTATAATATAATATAAATCCCTCAGATATATGACGTCATAATCATCTGTATGTAATGAAGAGAACTGTTTGCATACGTATGCAACTACGAAAGTGAAGTCATTCACGGCCCCTCTACAACCACGTGGCAAGTTCTCGCGTACCTGCATGGCTTCATGCAAGTTCTCGTATAATTTGAATCTGTATAATAGTTTATAAATCGCGTATATACTCCGTATAAAACAAATATTATCGTATCTACTTTTCAATACCTAAACTTTTTTACTGCTTGACCGGTGGATATTTACTTTTTACTGCTCTTTATAGTCAGTAACTACACTAACTCGTGTTTCCGGTAGAAGTTGTTGGTGGGGTAAGAACAATTCAATCGATCTGTATTTCGTACGTACTTTCCTTTTTTTTCTTTTCTTTTTTTATTGTCATAGTCCGATACAGACGGACCGGTAGAGCGGGATTCGTGTGCTTATGAGGTTTACGAGCGCACATGCTCCCACCACATAAACCCGACGAGGTTTCATCCTAAAACCAATTGGCAATAGGAGGAGTAGCCCTCCGACCTTATATACTAAGCTCGGAGTGTCTCCATCTTTCGATGTGGGACCTTGTTGGAGTGCAACTAGAGGATATAGACCGAGTTGCACTTGTCCACAGGTTAGGATCGCGAGTCAAATTGAGGTTAACCGCTCTGATACCATGCCAGAATCCGATACATACGGACCCATCTTTCGATGTGGGACCTTGTTGGAGTGCAACTAGAGGATATAGACCGAGTTGCACTTGTCCACATGTTAGGATCGCGAGCCAAATTGAGGCTAACCGCTCTGATACCATGCCAGAGTCTGATACATACGGACCGGTAGAGCGGGGGTCGTGTGCATACGACCTTATATACTAGGCTCGGATTGTCTCCATCGAAACGATACAGACAGACCGGTAGAGCGGGGTCGTGTGCATACGAGCGCACATGCGCATTAGGCCCAAACCCACCACATAAACCCGACGAGTTTCATCCTACAACCAATTGGCAATAGAAGGAGTCCACCAACCTTATATACTAGACTCTAGAGTGTCTTCATCTTTCAATGTGGGACCTTATTATCTTCAACATTTAAAGTCAGTACATACCATAATATAAATTATATTTTAAAAAATAGAATTTATATACTCAAGTAAATTCTCACATATGCCTGACGTGATAGAACTGTATAAGTATCATGTGTTAACAGTAATATATTTATCGTTTTGGAAAGTAAAAATACACAAAAAATAAGAATTACGACATTTTATATTCAGAAATAAACTAAGTATTTACTGCGCGAGTGTAGAGGATCCGAAAGGTGGACCTCCGACACGTAGTTAATTGAAGGCGAGCTGAGACATAAGTACGTCAGAGTGACGTCATGTTCGAGTTCCGTGCTTGTACGTAGCTACAACACATCGAAATTACTCCAATTAGTCCATTTAAAGGGCACGAGGAACATGTAAGTCACCCTATGTATAGTAAACACGATAAAATATTATACATATTATAATTATAAAATGAATTTAAATATAAGAAAATAACTTAATGAAATTATAGTTTGTAAGTGACTAATCTTTTATTTCTAATACATACTCTCTCCGATAAAAAATAAGTGTCGTTTTAGTATTAGAAATTTGATCACAATAATCTATCGTTTTAAGTTTTGTAGGTAAAAAATGAACAATAATTATAAAAAATGTTCTAGAAAAATTGGTGTAAATGATTAATTTTAGTTCTAAAATATTTTTTTATTGATTTAAAAGAAGGTTGAATATTAAATAAGTGATAAGATTTAAAAAAACTTTACAAAATCTATGTTAGGGTATTATTCAAGTAAGGCCCATTATTGCGGTACGGCCGTACCGCAGGGCGACACGTGTCCCGAAAAAAAAAAAAAAAAAAAAAATTTTTTTTTTTTTTTAAACGAGTAAAAGTAATAGTTCAAAACTTATTATGGAATAGTTCATAACTTATAAAAGGATAGTTCATGAATTATAATAAAATAGTTCATAGTGTAAAATTTATAAAGGATTGAAAGTAATAGTTCAAAACTTATTAAGTAATAGTTCATAACTTCTAAAAGGATAGTTCATGAATTATAATAGAATAGTTCATAGTGCAAAATTTATAAAGGAGTGAAAGTAATAGTTCAAAACTTATTATGGGATAGTTCATTAATTATAATAGAATAGTTCATGAATTATAATAGAATAGTTTAAAGTACAAAAATTTATAAAGGAGTGAAAGTAATAGTTCAAAACTTATTATGGGATAGTTCATGAATTATAATAGAATAGTTCATGAATTATATTAAAAAGTAATAGTTCATGGATTATATAGGAATAGTTCAAAGTTTATAGGATAATAGTGCATAAATTATAACATGGTAGTTCAAATAAATTTTCATTAGTTTCCGTAAAAAAAAAAAAAAAAAAAAAAAATCGTTTCAGAAAAGAGAAAAAAAAAAAAAAAAAATCGTTTCAGAAAAGAGGAAAAAAAAAAAAAAATTTTTTTTTTTCGGGACACGTGTCGCCCAATAAAAGGGCCGTACCTGAACATTTACCATCTATGTTATTTAATATTTTTCTTATAAATTGTGTCAAAGGCTAAAATGAAACTTAATTATGATAAGAGGAAGTATATAAAAAAATTTAAATTTTAATATATATTCTTTCGTGAGGAAGTATTTTTAGTTTTGATTAGCATTTGCATATTTTTAAAAATGATATATTTTCATTTAGTAATGTATGATTATTGTTAAATACCATTAAGAATAACTTATCAGTAATAATTATAAGGATAAGTGTGAAAATAGGGACCAATTGGATACTGTGGTGAATATTTTTGAATTAAATTTAAGGCTAATAATAATATGATATTATATATTCTTAAAAAAATACAATGTAACTTACATAAAAAGTTAAAATTATAAAAAATATAATTGGGATTTTAGTAGGGAATAATTTGGAAACTTTTAGATTAAAAATACACGATAAATGAGTATGATTTTTTTTAAATAAACTACCAAAAATCTGATGACGAGGACTCAGAAACGGAGATGGCAAAGAAGACGACAAACAAGACGAAAGGTTGGTTGGTGAGGGAGCGAGCCAATCCAAGCGGAGAGAGGTCGACAACAAGGAGCTACGTTGATTGCAGCTTGTTCCAAACCTCCGGGAAAGCATGAAAAAAAAAGGCTCAAATGGTACGTTGCTTCCGTCACCCAATGCTTCAAGTAGGATCCGATCCCATCCCAGCTCTTTCCTGACCGCCTCTGAAGCTTGAATTCCCTTCTAGGTGATAACAAACATTCAACTACCAACTAACTTTTCTAAAATTAAAATTCTTCGCAAACGTCGATCTAACAAACCATATCGAACAAGCCTCAACATGTTTGACTACTAGAAAAATACAAACAATTTAAGCCATTATATAACATAAAAGCGTATTCGGATTAATCAAAGCCGAACCAGGCATTTAATTTTTGTGTTCGATTAACAAAAATGTTTTGAATCTGTATCTTTGAACACCCATCTCACTATTCAATATACATTGCTCCAATTTTCGGTACAAATCTTTTGTTCCAATCTCGTCATTTGTTAAATTCTATTTTATAAAGAAAGAATTGAGTTAAATATGACTTTTTTTTATATGTTTTTGTTCTGTAAATTTTTATAATTTTACCCTATATAATTCTCCCTAGATAAAAAAAAAAGTTAAATAAGAGTATATTTACTAAATAAGTTTATGTTGTGGGTACTCTTATTAGAGTGCATTATATTGTCAAAAAGTTTAGTTAATTATTTTACCCTTAGCTTGTATAAATTATCAATTAATTGTTTTAATTAGCAAAGTCAAGTAAATGAGACATAAAATTTAGACGCTTCAATTTCTACCAAAAAATTACATTGCTCCAATTTTTTCATATAAAAAAGGAAGAAAAAACAACAACATACTGCAATAATATTAGAAAAATTGTTCAAACAGTACCTATCTTTTAGGTTGACTAAACTTTAGTATCTCATCGTTTAAACTATCAGAACGGTACATCAGCTATTGAGCCCGACCGAAGATTAGTATCTGAATTACTTTTCACACGTTAAGTTAACACAACAACTTTGCTCCTAGAACTTCCCCTTATGTTTCTTGTTGAATAAGTATGTCATGTAGGCCTCACTGCAACTGTCTTAACCCTTTTACTTAACGTACGAACAGTAATTTAGATATTAATCTTTGATCCGACTCAATAGGTGAGGTATCATTCTGATAGTTTAAACGACGTGTACTAAAGTTTAGTCAGGCTAAAAAATTGGATATTATTTGTATTTATGTCAAAATCAAATTGCCCGTTATGAAAGAATTCTGTCAACTAACCGTCAAGAACCAAAGAAGGGTTTGAGTATATGAGTTCTATATATAGTGAAACCAATATAAACCTAATAAATTCAATATAAAAATTACATTTAATATAATATAATTATTTTTTTAAAAACGAATCCAATGAACAAATATGCACAAATTTTAGAACTACAACGACAGGAAATTGCATTGATATTTAATGAAGATCTTATCCTGTGTCTGTCACCTGCAACATTTCTTACGTCATGCCACCTCATAATTTATTTTTATTTAATTTTTATAAAATATAATAGTTAAATGGTACAATATATATGTTTTTATGCAAGAAAGACTTTAAATGTTACATATTGCATTAACTTTAGTGCATGATTTTTCAGACACCTTGTATTGATTGTCTTGGCTACTGAAATTGTGCTTTTCCACTATTATTAAAGAATAGTACAATATTTATAAAAATAAATATATAAAAATTGAGGTGGCATGACGAAAGAAATAAATATTGAGGTGGCATGACAAACTATTCGGAGTTGTATTTAATTATCGAATATAAGTTCATAAATGTAGCTAAAGATTTCAAATTTAGAAAATATAATTCAAATTTTAATATAAATAAATAAATATAAATTGCTAAAATGTACATAACCCTAACAAAGTTGAAATCTTGTGTATGGAATAGTTCTTTGTAGAATGATCAATATTGGGATTTATATTTGTCACATGACTATATAACTCTTTAATACAATAAGAACGAGTTTGAGCCGAGCTTTAAAATGAGTTCATATTCGATTATTCGACTTGTTTGTGAAATGAACCTAGTTTTTTTTTGAGTTCGAGGAGTTCGGCTAATATATCAGTCCATATATAGTGTTATTTTAGCAAAATGAGACGAATGAGTTGAGGATCGATATGCTTAACTCGTCTATAAACAAGTTGAGTCTGAAACGAACATAAATTTTAAACGAGCATTAAAATGCGGTAGTATTCGACTCATTTATAAAAATTAACGAACCCATACATGTCCAGATAGCTCGTCTCATATAGTCATATGATACGATACACCTATTAGTAATCAATTTTAGATAGATGTTCAAGAAAATAAGGTCCAACGTCGAAATATGGGGACACTCTGAGCTTGGTATGTAAGGTTGGTGGGCTACTCCTCCTATTGCCAATTGGTTTTAGGATGGAACCTCGCCGAGTTTATGTGTTGGGTTTGGGCCTAATGCGCATGTGCGCTCGTATGCACACGACTCCGATCCACCGGTCCGAATGTATTGGACTTTGACATGGTATCAGAGCGGTTAGCCTCAATTCGGCTCGCGATCCTAACCTGTGAACAAGTGCAACTCGATCTATATCCTCTAGTTGCACTTGTGGGGGCGTGTTGGAGATAATAAGGCCCCACATCGAAAGATGGGGACACTCCGAGCGTAGTATATAAGGTCGGTGGGCTACTCCTATTGTCAATTGGTTTTAGGATAGAACCTCGCCGGATTTATGTGTTGGGCTTGGGCCTAACGCGCATGTGCGCTCGTATGCACACGACTCCGCTCTACCGGTCCGTCTGTATCGGACTTTAACGTGGTATCAGAGCGGTTAACCTCAATTCGGCTCGCGATCCTAACCTGTGGACAAGTGCAACTCAGTCTATATCCTCTAGTTGCACTTGCGGGGACGTGTTGGAGATAATAAGGTCTCACATCGAAAGACGGGACACTCCGAGCCTAGTATATAAGGTCGGTGGGCTACTCCTCCTATTACCAATTGGTTTTAGGATGTAACCTCTCCGGGTTTATGTGTTGCACTTGGGCTTAATGCGCATGTGCGCTCGTATACCCACGACCCCCGCTCTACTGGTTCATCTGTATCGGACTTTGACATGGTATCGATCAGAGCGGTTAGCCTCAATTCGGCTCAAAATCCTAACCTGTGGACAAGTGCAACTCGGTCTATATCCTCTAGTTGCACTTGCGGGGCGTGTTGGAGATAATAAGGTCTCACATCGAAAGATGGGGACACTCCGAGCCTAGTATATAAGGTCGGTGGGCTACTCCTCCTATTGTCAATTGGTTTCAGGATGAAACCTCGCATGTGCATGTACGCTCGTATGCCCACGACCCCGCTCTACCGGTCCGTCTGTATCGGAATTTGGCAATAGATCTTCACGAGTTCGTATGTGGACTCGTATATCCTCGATTCAAAATTTAAAAAGATAATAATTTAAAAAAATTGTAGCATTAAAAACGAGGTGTGGGTGTATACAGAAGATTCATAAGATACGTAAAAGTGATGTCATTTGTGCATGCATGCAATGTCGTCCCACCTCTCGTTGTATATAGGAGCCAAAATAAATAGGAATAGAAATGACGTCATGATGTGTAAGCCTTAAAGGGTGCATGACATTTACACTCTAGTGAGTTTAGGGTTAGAGTTGTGTTCTTGTTTTGAATTATTATACCTATAGCCGACTTTTATTTCATTTATACATCAATTATGTTGCTACGTCCCATGCGTGCACGAAATTGTATGGCATCTGACTTGCTTTCAAGATTGCTAAAAATGTATCTTTTCTCACTCATTCAAATAAAAGAGAATCGTTCGATTCGTCAAAAGCTCAATTTAGACTCAATTTGGCTAAAATACACTATATGAACATTACTTTAGGCGAGCTACTCGGGCTCGCCTCATCAAAAGTTTGGTTTAGGCACGACACGTTTATAAACAAACAGAATTTGAGCATGTCAATGATCGACTCGTTTAGCTCGTATAACACCCTTATTTGTTAGAGTAGAGAATGAAAATTGTTATTAAAGAGAAAAAATAAAAATGATTAGTTTTCTTTAATGTGCGCTTTAGTTGCGAACACAAACATGATTTTTGATTGTTTCGGTGATATTCTATTTTCGAAACGATTTTTTAGCAATTTCAAACGGGTTTCTAACTTTCTAGTGGTATTGTGACATTTTTGCTTGTTTAAACTTCTGGTAGTTGTTTGTAGGTTGTTCAAATTCTGGTTTGGACCAAAATTTTAGATCAGACCTGAACCGAAAACATATTGTTGGACCGGACAAAGTTTGGTCCAACCGGCCTGGCCCGGGCCGAACTTGAATATTCTATCCAAACCCAACAGTAGATTTTCGGACCGAATGAATAGTTCTTCGAGTTGTTTGAGTAGTTTAATAAGATTTTTTTAGAATTGAAATTTTAAATGTGATTTGGTAAAATAATTTTTTTGGATAAATATTTTTAAAAAAAAAACAAATAAGATAAATATGTGTAAATGTAAGAGATATGTTATAAGGTTAAATTTGAAAGAAATAACTTAAAGTTGTACAATAATCATCACATAGCTATCAACATTACCTTTTTAAAACCTTCTAATAATCCCCTAAAACAATGTTCCTAAAAATCTAAACTTTACATAAACTATTATGTGACTTATGTCAAACACTAACAAATTTCAAAAAATACAAAGTTATAATAAAAGCTACACAAAAACTTTAACAAACATTTTGTATGAATGTATTGTGGACAAAACCCTAATACATGACTTTGACAAATGCCAATTATAATTGAGTTTATATATATATTTTTTTTTGAAAATTTACTTGTATTGAGAATGAGGGGATTTTACATGAAGAGAAAATGGAGCAATATCACACAACCGTACCGTTTAGCAGAATAAGGGGAATAGATAAGAGGGAAGTTAGATAAGAGTAATTTCAAGCATTCTCGCAGTTGCCAGAGATTGAGTGGATCGATCTTTCCAGTTGTGGGAAAGGTGAAGTTTCGTGGCTCTAATGGCATCGCCAACACAATCCACAACAGTGGTGAAGGTATTGTTGAAGGTGAGGTTGTTACGGGCCTTCCAAACATAGTAAATAACCGAGATGATAGTGGACACTCGGGCAGAATGGAGTAAGCTGTTCTTGGGATTAGGGTGAGCATTGATCCATCCCCATAAGTCATGAATGAACGGTGCAGGGTAAGGGACTTTCAGCCAACGAGAAATGATATCGAGTACTAGAGATGAGTAGCTGCAATAAGTCCAAAGGTGATCGTCGTCCTCAGGCCCACAGGAGCAGAGCTTGCAAGTGTTATTGTTGATCATGTTCCACTGAAGCAGCTTGGAAAGAGTGGGAAGTCTTCTCAAGCTAGCAATCCAAGCAATGCAGCAGCATTTTGGAATGTTGGTCTTGGCCCAGATGATTA
The DNA here is from genome assembly GCA_033239125.1 of Fagopyrum homotropicum. Lineage (NCBI taxonomy): Eukaryota > Viridiplantae > Streptophyta > Magnoliopsida > Caryophyllales > Polygonaceae > Fagopyrum > Fagopyrum homotropicum. Next base: position 167,782,409 of record BSWB01000001.1, read on the forward strand.
AGCTAGTAGCAATTGGGTTGGGGAGAGTAGCAGTCCCGAAAATGACATAAGCCTTTTTGGCGTCAAAGGAGCCATTGGGCCTGGAAATGGCAGATATTTTTGAGGAACCGGTATTAGGCGAGGGAATCACATCACGAATGTTCATAATGGATTTCCAGTAGAGACTATGGTGTGGTTTAGCATGACAGTCCCAAATGGAATGACTCTTCAGGAGATTAGACTTGATCCAAGCGACCCACAGGTTGCTAGGGCTTCGGTCAATATCATAGATGAGACGAGTAATAGAGGCCTTATTTCGTGAAGGGATGTCCTGAAGACCAAGCCCCCATCCTTCTTTGGGGTGCATACAATGTTCCATGCAACAAGGGAGCGATGATTGGCCTCCTTACCTTGATTAACTTTGACTAATCAAACTTATATTCTTATATGTTAGATTATACTGTTGTTTATAGCTCATGTAGAACCAAATTTGATACCTTGATTAACTTTGATTAGTCAAATAGTGTTGGTCCACACATTTGTAGGAGAGTACGTATCATGTTTATAGGTGCAAATGTGCATATATAAGTTAGAAAAAATTTCATTTTAAAAATTAAATGACAACTCGTTTTTAATCTTTTAAAAATTGGACCCAAAATTAAAATGATTTTTGGTTTTAGATCGAGAAAATGGTTCATACAATACACAACAATATACCATAGTAACATACAATAAATACCTTGTACGTATATTCATATTTTGTATGAACCGTGTTTTGCAATCTCGTCTTACGAGGTTTGATGTAGCCTTTTGCTAGTGGTTTCGTGCGTTTGTCGAGAAGGGGGCGTGGATTTGTGATTGACTCCTGACGGTTCTGTTGCAGTCCAAATCTGAGGTGTCCACAATTGTTCCACAGGGTTCCTTCCCTATGTACTTCCTTTGAAGATGAAATGTTATGCTCGTTGCCTCTTGCTGGCTAGATCATCATGCTTTCCGTTGAAGACTTTTTTGCTTTCAGTTCCATTTTGATTTATTTTTGTGTATTTTTTCCCTCCTTTATTTGTGGTTCTTCATGACGGTTTGTCCGTCTGCCGATTTTTCGGCCTTTCGACCCACTAGACGGCGCGCCGTCTAATGGTTTCGAACAACTTTCCATTTTCAAAAAAAAAATTTTTAAAAAATAAATTTTACATATATGAGAAAATTGCCTAAACAGTACCCCATCTTTTAACTAAACTTTAGTATCCCATCCTTTTAACTATCAGAACGGTACCTCATCTACCGACCCCGATTGAATAGTTTTTAATATCAAATATTGCCAATTGAGTTGATTTTGGAAGTGTGTTTGTGGGTTTGTAATTGGGATGTGAAATTGTGAACGAATTGCAAAAACTTTGATCATTTTGGGTGAAGCTGGAGCTTCGTTATTGCGTTTGCCTTATCTTGGAGATTCAACAATGGGGGAATCTCAGTGGACAATTTTGCCCCTCACAGTTAACTCCACTCTTCAGATTTAACGTGTGAACAGTACCAAATATAATAATCTTTGGTCGGAGTCAGTAAATGAGGTACCGTTTTGACAGTTAAAAGAATGAGGCATTAAAGTTTAATCAACCCAGATTAGGTATTGTTTAGACAATTTTCTCTTACGATAATTAAACACTTTTTTGAGCTCTACAATTGGGCTGGGCCCGGTTACTGTTAACCCGTATCATTTATCAATGGATTGGACCGGCCCAAACCATAAATTACTAGCAAACCCGGTTCACTTTCATCGTCGATATTAAACCTAAAATTTTATTGAGCTGTCTGCTCTGCCGTCGGCTCGCTGCTAGCCTAACATTTTCTCTCCGGCGACATGGGGAGCGATTCAGAGTTTAAAACGGAGAAGAAGAAGAGGAAGAAGTTGAAGACGGCGATGACCGTAGGCATCGAGGTTGTGAAGGAACAACCAGACAGAATCCCGCCTTTGGTTGGCTACTTTCCGTCAGGATTCGACCCCAACGCTAAGAAATCACGACCTGAATCGACTTCTGTTAGAGTTTACCGACACGGATCCAGACAAAATAGGCTGGAGGTCGTGGTGAGCCCGTCGAATACGTCGGCGGTGGAGTATGTTGGAAATACGCACGAAGGTGAACCTGCTGCTCATAAGATGTGTAGTTATGCTATTGGGGTTCTTGACAAAGAAACTAAGACTCTCAAGATTGTTCCAATTGCTTCCGACAAGGTAAGTGTGTGTTTTCAGATGTTTTTTCATTACTTAGTTACATTTTATGAGCTGACGACATTTAGCAATCAAATTGGATAAGAAAATTAGGTGCAGTAACTGGTATATGTAATGAACTCCATGATATAGAATTTGAAACTCGATATCAGTTTGCTAGAGTGGAGTTCTAGAGCTTTATTCCTGTGTCTGAAAACAAAGATTACAGCAACTTTTTTCTCTTCTTGCTTCTAGAGATCAGCAAATTTTGAACATTGACATGAATTGTCTCAGAACTAACTCAATAAGCTGCTATTGAACTAATTAGTTGGATTGTTTAGCACAGTTTTTAGAATGACAGAATGTAGTGATTGAAAGTTGCCTATAAGTAGCTTTGCTTTCTTTCTTCACTGAAACCTGCAACTTGTTTGATTTCAGGTATTCCGGCTAGAACCAGTTGTTAGAGGATTGCAAGCCACAGATAAAACGCCTTCGACTCCTGCTACTAAAGCTGAAAACGCTGATAAAATTAGAGAGCTCACTAATACTTTTGGTACAACCAGGGCAAAGAAGGGGGTAAGTATCTTTTTTTTGTTTCATAGTTGGTACCAACTTCACTTGCTTTATTGTTTTGCAACTGAAGCTGCCTTAAACCTTGATAATTTATCAAAAGTACAATTCTCATGAACTGAACCGATTTGAAGTTGAAATCTTGTGTAAGATTTGGCAGGTAGATGTCAATTCGTTTGTATTCTATGGAGTTCTTGTTATGACTACTTATATATAGGCCGGAAAGTGAAGAAAAGGCTAAGTTGGATGTTTGATCCTCAACTTTTGCGTAAAGGGTCCTCTCACATGATGCAAGACCTAAAATTGTTATTTTGTGGAAATAGTAACTTTGAGATGGGTGGAAAATCAACATTTTAGGGCAGGTGAAGAATAAGAACCATTGTGACAGTATGACACAAACTCTGAAGGTTGAGATTTGTGTACCAGAGATCTAAAGATAATCTTAGAATATGATAAATCATTTTGGTTGGTGTTTGCTCAAACTTGAGTGGATATTTGTTCGTATTCTGACTGGTAGATTGAACTCCAACCTCAAGAGCCCTTTCATAAATTTCCAATTTTCTAGTCTTGCTGTTCTTGAATACCTTATTCCTTATAATCGATAGTGCTGTTCATATGTGTCATATTTTTTGTTGGATGGATCATCTTGTAAATATATGTTGATGAATGATTGTATTTTGGCAGGTTCAAAAAGCTATGCAACTTAGGATAAAGGATGATACAACTGCCCAACCTGATTTGGAAAAGCATTTGGATGAAGCTATAGACAAGGATGCTCTTGCAAGTACCAGTGCTGAAGCTACTCGTAGCATTCCTCCTCACGATCTTTCTGCCACTACACCGGAGGCTGCTTATCCATTGGATAAAATTATTCTCAAGGGTGAATGGGATTATCTATTGGACATTTGGGAACTGTGTCAAGCCGAGAAAGAAATCACACCCAATAACTACCCAAGTTTTGTTTGCAGTCGGGTTTGCAAGATAGATTTGATCAAGGTTAGTATTTCATTCACTAATACTCAACTTAAAGAAGAGAAAAGTATAATCTTATATCTTTGAGCTATTTTCCTACCGGGTTGTCTTGGCTACAAGCGCCCCTACATTGAGTCCAAACTTATTGGGAAATTCGGGAGGGTGCTTGTGGTTTGGAGTTTTCCGGATTTTGCCCATAGGGTTTTTTAGTTCGGATGATGCCCTTGTGCTTTAGTATTTTCCGGAAAATGTCCAATTCCTTTTAAATTAGGGATGTCAACTAATTTTTTTTAAATGAGAAAAGTATTATCTTATATCTTTGAGCTATTTTCCTTCCGGGTTGTCTTGGCAACAAGCGCCCCTACATTGAGTCCAAACTTATTGGCAAAATCCGAAAAACCCCAAATCACAGGGGCACCATCCGGAATTATTAATGATCTACCATTCTCATGCCATATTTGATATGGTACATGTAAAAGGTGCCATAGACTAATTTGTAGGATTGATCCCTTGTTTTTAGATTTGATATTATACATAAAACATGTTCCTTAATATCGTGTGCTCAATTTACAAAACATCTTGATACAGGACGAGTCTGAAAAGAAGAAGCTAGCTTGCATACTATCCTTCCTCACCCATCTTATAAAATTCAAGGACCGTTTCTCAATGAGCGGGGATTCTTCATCAAAAAAGCACAAAACCCCGAGCATCCTATACCAGAGATTTACATCCATGTTCATTGACTCAGAGAAAATGAGGCTTTCAGATGAAAAAATTGGACTCCTGATCAGTTACATCCTGGTTTTGTCCCTCTACGTTGACAATTTCGAGACTATTCCAGAGGAAATATCCAAAGATCTGAAAATGGCGACGGGAAATCTTAAGTTGCATTTCGAGAATCTGGGATGCAAGTATAAGAGAAAAAGCAATGTGAGTGTTGCATACCTCCCTATTCCTTTGACGTTCCAGGTGATGAGGAACAGACGAAAGTAAAGATAGACAGCTATTCTAGGTACTATAATTTTGTATTGTGTTTGAATCCACTTTTTGCTGTTGTGTGTCCCTGTTTCTGGCATATTATTGGGGAAGAACAGAAATATTTTCAAGGATTTAAGCATGAATGTATTGGAATGAGAATTGAAACTTGCAAAGTCCGTGTTGTTGCTTGTTATATGCATATTTTGAGTGGATCTATTGACAAGAATGAGTGTTTTCTGTATTGTTTTAGATAGGTATTATTCAGATGATTATGAGACGTAACATTGTCATGCAAGACCCGACCCTTTGCGAACTATTCAGATGTTTAATTATGAGTAGTTCTTTTTTTTTTTTTGAGAATTTTATTTTTTTTGGAAGTACTAAATATTTTTCTTGAAATTCAAATGAAAATAAACATTTTCATAATCTTACATGCATACATTCTATTTTATAAATTTAATTTTATTGAATAATTAACTATATTATTTTTTATTAAAAAAAAATACTCAGTAAATTAAACATCTAAATCATCTAATAAGTGATGGATAAAACACAAGGAGACTAATGAAAATACAGAAATAAAAGGGAAGGACGGTCGAATATGACGACCTCGTACAATAAGTTGCACGATTATTCTTCCAAAAAATTGCTTCAATTCCGCAACCTCAGGTTTGACTCGTTTATTTTGCCTAATAGGGCCTAAGCTTCAACTTGTTTGAAATTTGGAGGAGTTTTTTCTCCGATTCTAAATCACTATGTGTGCACTCGACAAGCATCATTTACGGGATTATTGGAGAGGTTATTGTACTCGGCTTATTTTTGAAATTATTTTGACCCCAAAAAAGTATCCAAATACAAGTAGAATTAGTAGATTATCAGATTATTGGGAGATTATTGAGAATAATAATCCTTTGAAATAATCTGAGTATCACGCCGAACGAACCTATGTGTCGGCTATTTAGGTGTAATAGTCATAATTCCATGCACAGTCTATACTCCTAAGCATCTCTATGATACTATACTTTGAAGCATCGTTCAAATATCTTATGAAGACTAAATATTCAATCTTTTTGTCAAAAAAAATTCACTTCAAAGTTATTATACATAAAATCTTAGTGTCACATAAAACATTGCACAAGAAGCTATTACATTAATTGTGAGACTTTTGAACCAATAGGGTTGGAAATTTAAGTGTTTATGTTGATGGATTTGATATTATCCAAAGCTTAAATAATATCAAATGATTCAAATCTATATAATAAAATTTTAAAACAATATAATTAATCTTGATAATAAATTGTTGAATTTAATGCTTCCTAATCAAGGTATGTTCTTAATCTTCTTTTCTTAAAAGACATGCATATGCAGTATTAGCCATTTCCCCATTTGCTTTCCCATCAAAAATTCTTTTAACATAAGGTAACTATGTTGAAAATTTTAAAATTACTAAAGATTATCATATTATTTATTAAAATACTAATAATATCAAGTATTATAATTCTTTTTTGTATTGTTATCAAAATGTGTTATTTTTAAGTGTTACGAGCGATTTTATTATTTTGAGTTATTTTCTTAAAAAAAAGGTTTATTGGAAAGTATCCAAAGATTGATTGTAATTGTTTCACATTTATCAATGTTGTCTGTTGAAAACAATATTACTTGTCTTTACGGTATAAATTCTGACAACAACAGTATCACTTATCTTTACGGTAGAAATTCTGACAACAACGATCATATGACCGTTGAAAAATAACATATATAATTTAAATTATACTATTAGAAAATTTTAAATAGAAAATACATTCATTACTATAATTTCTTTTTCTATTGTTGTTATTCGTTTTTTTTCTTATGTTTTGTTAAGCATATTATAGAAAATAACGGTACATCTTTAATCTGATGACTTGATATTTTATTTCATCCACAATATTGTCATTTCAAAATGATTTATTTTTAAGTGCTTAAAAAATATGATGATGTGAATATAAATCGATGTTGATGTAATTTTAAGTTTAATATCTATGTTTTCTAACAATTACCCCTAGGTTTGAAGGTGGTTGTAATTGTTTTAAATTGGCAATGACATCTGGTAAAAATAATACCACTTATCTCTACGGTATAAATTCTGACAACAATGATCTTTGACCGTTGAAAGTTAACATATTTAATTTAAATTATAGCATTAAAAAAATTAAATATAAAACATATCTAATCATTCCTATAATTCTTTTACTATTGTTATCATTCGTTTTTTTCTTAAGTTTTTCTAAGTTTATTAGAGATAATGATCGACACATCCTTAGTATGATAGCATTATATTTTATTAAGTGCTTACAAATATGATGATGTGAATATAAATCGATGTTGATATTATTTTAAGTTTAATATCTATATTTTCTAAAAATTACCCCTAGGTTTGAAGGTGGTTGTAATTGTTTCAAATTGGCAATGTCATATGGTAAAAATAATACCACTTATCTCTACGGTATAAACTCAGACAACAATGATCTTTGACCGTTGAAAGTTAACATATTTAATTTAAATTATAGCATTAAAAAAAATTAAATATAAAACATAGCTAATCATTCCTATAATTCTTTTACTATTGTTATTATTTGTTTTTTCCTTAAGTTTTTCTAAGTTTATAATAGATAAGTATCGACACATCTTTAATATGATAATATTATATTTTATTAAGTGTTTACAAATATGATGACATGAATATAAATCGATGTTGATATTATTTTAAGTTTAATAACTATATTTTCTAAAAATTATCCTAGGTTTGAAGGTGGTTGTAATTGTTTCAAATTGGCAATGCCATCTGGTGAAAATAATACCATTTATCTCTATGGTATAAATTCTGACAACAATGATCTATGACAGTTGAAAGTTAACATATTTAATTTAAAATATAACACTAAAAAAATATAAATATAAAACATAGTTAAACACTCATATAATTCCTTTACTATTGTTATTATTCATTTTTTCCTGAAGTTTTTCTAAGTTTATTATAGATAAGGATCGACACATCTTTAGTATGATAGTATTATATTTTATTAAGTGCGTACAAATATTATGATGTGAATACAAATCGATGTTGATACTATTTTTAGTTTAATTTCTATTTTCTCTAAAAGATTACCCCTAGGTTTGAAGGTGGATGTAATTGTTTCAAATTGACAATGCCATCTGGTAAAGATAATACCACTTATCTCTACTGTATAAATTCTGACAACAACGATCTATGACCGTTGTAAATTAACATTCTAATTTTAATTATAACATTAAAATTTTAAATATAAAACATAGCTAATCATTCCTGTAATTCCTTTTACTATTACTATTATTCGCTTTTTCTCTTAAGTTTACTGTAAATTCTGACAACAATGATCTTTGACCGTTGAAAGCAACATATTAAATTTAAAATATAACATTAAAGAAATAAAAATATAAAACATAGTTAATCATTCATATAATTCCTTTACTATTGTTATTATTCATTTTTTTCTGAAGTTTTTCTAAGTTTATTATAGATAAGGATCGACACATCTTTAGTATGATAGCATTATATTTTATTAAGTGTGTACAAATATGATGATGTGAATATAAATCGATGTTGATATTATTTTTAGTTATTTCTATTTTCTCTAAAAGATTACCCCCTAGGTTTGAAGGTGGATGTGATTGTTTCAAATTGGCAATGACATCTGATAAAGATAATACCACTTATCTCTACGGTATAAATTCTGACAACATTGATCTATGACCGTTGAAAATTAACATTCTAATTTTAATTATAACATTAAAATTTTAAATATAAAACATAGCTAATCATTCCTGTAATTCCTTTTACTATTATTATTATTATTCGCTTTTTCTCTTAAGTTTACTGTAAATTCTGACAACAATGATCTTTGACCGTTGAAAGCAACATATTTAATTTAAAATATAACATTAAAAAAATAAAAATATAAAATATAGTTAATCATTCATATAATTCCTTTACTATTGTTATTATTCATTTTTTCCTGAAGTTTTTCTAAGTTTATTATAGATAAGGATCGACACATCTTTAGTATGATAGCATTATATTTTATTAAGTGCATACAAATATGATGATGTGAATATAAATCGATGTTGATATTATTTTTAGTTTAATTTCTATTTTCTCTAAAAGATTACCCCCTAGGTTTGAAGGTGGATGTAATTGTTTCAAATTGGCAATGCCATCTGGTAAAGATAATACCACTTATCTCTACGGTATAAATTCTGACAACAACGATCTATAACTGTTGAAAATTAACATTCTAATTTTAATTATAACATTAAAATTTTAAATATAAAACATAGCTAATCATTCCTGTAATTCCTTTTACTATTATTATTATTCGCCTTTTCTCTTAAGTTTACTGTAAATTCTGACAACAATGATCTTTGACCATTGAAAGCAACATATTTAATTTAAAATATAACGTTAAAAAAATAAAAATATAAAACATAGTTAATCATTCATATAATTCCTTTACTATTGTTATTATTCATTTTTTCCTGAAGTTTTTCTAAGTTTATTATAGATAAGGATCGACACATCTTTAGTATGATAATATTATATTTTATTAAGTGCTTACAAATATGATGATGTGAATATAAATCGATGTTGATATTATTTTTAGTTTAATATCTATTTTTCTAAAAAATTGCCCCTAGGTTTGATGGTGGTTGTAATTGTTTCAAATTCGCAAAACCATCTGATAAAAATAATACCACTTATCTGTACAGTATAAATTCTGACAACAATGATCTTTTACTGTTGAAAGTTAACATATTTAATTTAAATTATGACATTCAAAAAATTAAATATAAAACATAGCTAATCATTCCTATAATCCCTTTACTATTCTTATTATTCGTTTTTTCCTTAAATTTTTCTAAGTTTAGTATAGATAAACATCGACACATCTTTAGAATGATAACATTATATTTTATAAAGGGCTCGCAAATATGATGATGTGAACGTTGATATTATTTTTAGTTTAATTTCTATTTTCTCTAAAAGTTACCCCTAGGTTTGAAGATGGATGAAATTGTTTAAAATTGACAATGCCATCTGGTAAATATAATACCACTTATCTCTACGGTATAAATTCTGACAACAACGATCTATAACCGTTGAAAATTAACATTCTAATTTTAATTATAACATTAAAATTTTAAATATAAAACATAGCTAATCATTCCTATAATTCCTTTTACTACTATTATTATTCGCTTTTTCTCTTAAATTTACTGTAAATAAGTATCGACACATCTTTAATCTCTGAAACTTTCAGACATCCACGTTTTTTCCATATCAAACCGTTTGAATGACGATGTAATCGAGGTTGATATTATTTTGAGTTTAATTTTTAAACTTTTTTCTAAACTTTTACCCCTAGGTTTGAAAATGGGTTGTAATTGTTCTATTGACACCATATTGTAGATAGACATTGTCATATATGGAAGAGGCAACAAGCAAGCACAACGTGAGAAATCCAATAATTATGAAATCTCTTTTTTGCTTACACACAAATCATACAAAATCTAATATTTTAGACCATTATAATATTCCTTTTCCTACAAGTATTTATGTACTGTCATTAGGAATATGTATATATAAACAAGGACCCTAATGTGCCAATACCCAAAGCATCACAAGAAAACATTCATTTTTTACACCCTTTGCAATCAAGCAAGAGCAAAAAAAACACAAACAAACACAATTGATACAAAACATGGAAGAAGAGCCACCACCAACACCACCATTTTGGCTACAATCCACCACCACCGGCCGCCAACGCTTCCGTCCACACTTCCCCTCGTCTTCGCTCTTTCTTAGTAGCGGATTTCTCGTGTCAATCTTGTGTATGTCGGCAATAGTTTTCCTTGTCGTTGTGATTCCATCATTCCTTTCTCTCACAAACCAAGTTTTCAAGCCGAATTCGGTTAGGAAAAGTTGGGATTCCGTAAACCTAGTACTCGTTCTCTTCGCGGTTGTATGTGGATTCCTCGGACGGAATAAAGATTATGATGATCAAAGGGATCGGGGTCTTGAGGATAGCTTTAATGTTGCTACGCCTCAATCTCCGTCGCGATCTTACCAACAGTGCAATAATTGGTACGATTACGAGTATATGGTGAATCGTAGTAGGATCCATTACGAGTTTGGTGATCAAGGTAATGTAACGAAGTTAAGGAGGACTAGTAGCTCGTATCCGGATCTTAGACAAGAAATCGATTCGGATGTCGAGTATGATCATACGCCGCGGTATTATGATGATTCTTATGCAATCAATGCTATTAGGCCTCCAAGATCTTTCAAAAGCGTCAGATCGCGACGGGAATTTGATCGCGACGGTGAAGAAAGTAGTTCCGACACTCGGAAAGTTGAAAACGTCACAACTCATATAGAAAAAGAACCACCACCGTCGCTGCCGCCGCCGCCAATCCCCGGAATGTATTATTCAGGAGAATCAACAAGAGCTAGAAACCAACCAAGAAAAGAGCATGAACCCATTGGCCGGAAAGTTAGAAAGACGAAAATGCCCCCACCATCACTACCATTACCAAAAGCAAGATCTCTTCCGCCGCCTCCACCGCCGCCAGCACAACCACCGCTCGACCGGCACAATTCTGATGAAACTAGGAAGAAAAGCGGAAAAATTGTGACCAAGGATATCCCCAGTTCGATCTACAATCAACCCAAGAGGAAGAATAAGTTGATTAAAACAAAAAGCCATGAGGATTTGACGGATTTCTGGTCACTACCTCCGTCGCCATTACCACCAACCCCGCCACCGCCGCCGCCTTCGAAGAAACTCCACAATATCTTTACATCCAAGAAAGCAAAATCAGGCAAGAAAATCACTTTAAACTCTATCCCTCATCCATTTGCAGCAAAATCAACCAACTTTGATCCTATGGAAGAAACTTCAGGCGACGGTTATGAATCTCCGTCCATCCCAATTCCTCCACCGCCCCCTCCACCACCGTTCAAGCTACCATCATGGAAGTTTCCGGTCGTGCACGGAGACTATGTAAAAATCACTAGCAATCCGAAAGAAGCCGACTTTGACGAATCTGAGTTTGAAGATGGTACAGACAGCGACAACAACACTCCGGTAGCCGGAAATGTAACTCCGGTGACGTTCTGTCCAAGCCCAGATGTGAATACAAAGGCTGATGATTTCATTGCGCGTTTCAGAGCCACATTGAAGCTTGAGAAACTCAACTCTATCAAGATGGAGGGGAAGGGAGTCAAGCTTTCCATGTTGGGCCCGGACTCAAGCCCGATTCCGAGCCCGCATGCCATGGCAATGACGGGAGCAATTTAGACTATGAGTTAATAGGAGCTATATATGACGTAATCATATATATGTTGTCGTGCAATTCATGATATATCAACTTTCTTAGAGTCAAATTTTCATCTACATAAGTATATACCTATATGGAAATATGCATATTTCTAGATCAAATATGGTTTCCCATTTTGTTCATAAATTGGTTTTACAAATATATGTTGTATGTATATTGTCTTTTAATCAAAATAGAAGGGTAAAAAAGACTAGAAAAAAATAGTCTTTATCAAAATTAAAAACGTTACGTTAGACTTGTCTGAATTATACCGGTTAAAAACGTTACATAATTGAATTTTTACAATAATCTTAGAATATGGGTCAAATATATTTTATTTTCGTCTGCATATTTGGCATAATTCATATTGTGTTTGATATCTTCATATTTAGTGTTTATAAATATGTGTTGCATGTATATTGTCTTTTAATCGACATAAAACGTTACAAAAAAAACTCGGAAAAAAAATAGAGCCTTATACTATTAAAGATTAAAACTGAGTGAACTTTATTCGGATTTTATTTTATTAAAATTGATAACATTACATAATTAGAATTGTCTAGATTAGACCTATTAAAAACGTTAATATTTTGTGTTTAGAAATGTTTGTAGACTAAAAATCTTACATAATTGACTTGTTAGATACTTTTAGGACACGGGTAAAAAGTATTCTATTCTCGTACGTATACTCGGTATATATATACACGTAAAAATCTTCATATTTTGTGTTCGATTTATTATACTCATACATACCATCTTAGATCTCGCAATAGATTTTGAAAATAACATACATATATGACATACTAAAAACAATAGAATATGAACCGGACAAGAAGACATGAATGTTGTGTATAGGTTGATTGTAATATGTATTTGTTTATGCTTGTGAATGAAGTTAGGTAAGGCAATTGAATAAGTGGAGGACTTGTCACAAACTCAACATGATGAGATTCGGCCGTCGAGGAATATAAACTAGAAACCGTGCATTTGCATAATTAAATACTTTTGTTTATTGTGAATTTAGGGTCCGTTTGGTTCCAACTCCGGAAACGGAAACGGAATGGAAACGAATTTAGTCCATATGTATACTATCATTTATGAAATTTTATGGAATCATCCTTGTGGTTTTAAGTAATTGTGGGAAAATTTGATTAGTGTTGATATCCTATAGGAAAACAACAACATTTTACGTGTAACTACAATGAATGATTCCAAAAACTTTCATGAAAAAGGGTATACGTATGGACTAGATTCGTTTCCATTCCGTTTCCGATTCCGGACTTCTAACCAAACGGGGGGTTAATGTCCAATTTTCTTACCAAACATAGCAAAAAATGTGTATAATCAATTTTAATTGGTTTTGCTTGCCGGATTTAATGGGAATATTGGTTGTAATTTGAATATTTTGCTCCCTAAAGCAATCGACAGTTGGCTTACACACCATGCATATCTTATTGTTCATCTATGTTACTTCATATGAACTAATGTTGTTCTAAATGTGGATTGTGCCTATTGATTGACAAAATAATGAGTTTTTTTTTTAATTTTATTGTTATGAATTGATTTCAAGCAATCCAAATTTTAAAAAAGGATTTGAATCAAGAGTTTGAAGATTTTATGTCTTTTAATTTGATCTATGTTCATATTTAAATGAAGCTTTTATCATTAAATTGAAGTAATTATTTGGACACCGAGGCTAGCAATATCTACATTGTGATTGTGAATCACAAAGTTGATGAATGTTACTCCTAAATCGAGTTTAGATCCATCAAAGTTAAGTTTATGGAAATCAGGTTTTGGTTTATCCAACTTACTATTATAGTTTTTTACCCTTTTGGTAGAGTTCTTGTCCATTGGTTGTTGGTTAATATCATAATCGTCCTCGTCAATGATATTACTTTTTCAATTATGAATTTAATTTTTAATGAAAGTAATTATCTTATTAAAAGGACCAATAGAGACTTTATTAAAATTGATTTTGTTCATAAAGAACCGGATGCTTCAGTAGACAGTTGCAAGGCATGCGAATTTATTAAGTTCAATATTGTTTAGTATATCCTGTAGAAGGACATATGCCTTTTGTTTTCGTGGATAATTTTGCTAAGTCCGATCGAAATTGACATGTTAAAATTAGCAACGATTTGTTTACTAATGGGACAATCAATTAACAAGTGGAACAAGTCCTCAAGTTGGTGGTTACACAATTCATAATGCCTTGTTACGAAAATTCTTCTTTCGTCTAGTTTAGATTTTGTTGGTATTTCATTTTTTGAAATTTTTCATAGGAAGTTTTTAACTTTAGGTTGAATATCAAGATTCTAGATCCAATCACATGCATTGTTAGGGAAATTGCTTAAATCCTCCTAAATCATCTCCGAGGCAGAGTTTGTTGTAAACCATCAATTTTTACTACACCTCCAATATAATCTATCAAGAATTTCAGTTTTTGGAATTACTGTTTCCTTAATTTTTTCCTAAATTTCTGGCTAATGATGTTTTGTAGCTCGTTTATAAAGTGATAAAATTTGATATCAGTGTCACTTTGATTGGTATTTTGGACCATTTTTATAAGTGGCGACGTTGTGACCCAATTATCATGACAAAAGTTGATTTTTTTAAACCATTTCCTACCTGCTAGATAATATCTTATTATAATTCAGGTTTTAGCATTGTCAAGAAGTTGATCCTTCCTTTTAGTAATCGAGAATATTAAGTACGTTCATGTATTTTCCATTAACAATTTAAACCCAAATATTGTTTAGTTATGCAAGGATTTTCTAAAAGCTTCGTTTGCAAGGCTTTGTTAGTGATTGAAGATTTTTTTAATCCAAGACCGTCATTCTTATTTGATTTACATATTGCATATCAACTAGTGATTGACATGTGTTGGTCCCCTTCATTTCAGTAAATTTTATTTATATGTTATATCTAACTACTCTAGATTGTGAATTGAGAGCAAAAAACTCTGCATAACAAAGGTGGGTTTAGCCGCCATATTATGCTTTATGTGGGTATTTTTGTCTTCATGTGATAAAGAGTTAGTTTTTATTTCAAAAGTTGTTGTTTGTTTTAAGGTTTAAGTCACCAAAGGTCTCTTTTGTCACTCTTCCGTTGATAATTGGGCTTCCAAGATATTTGTCGAGGGTTGCGGTGTGGTCCAGGGCCTAAACATTATTAAATTGGGCCATTTGATTCTCACTGGTGTTTTTTGTTGTTTGAAAAGTAGATTTTTGGAAGTTAATTTTTTGTCCCGCTATAGAGTAGTACATTTCCAGGATTTGTTTGGTTCTTTGACGGAAATCCACATTTGCTTTAACAAAAAATAATCATATCATCTACAAATGATAAGAACGGGATTGATGTTCCTTTTCTGCATACGGAGAATCCAAAATGGTTGTCAAAATTGTTGCAATCTTCTTGTAGCATTTTGTGTTAGAATTTCATCCAAAAAATAAACAGATAGGGATAAGGGGTCTCCTTATCTAAGTTCTTTTTCAGAAAAGAATCGATATTTTGATATGTTATATACAAGGATGGAATAAGAGAATGTAGTTAAACATTTCTTAATCCATCTCACTCACAAATTTATTATGAAAGCCAAACTTTTAAAAAGTAATATTTCAGTTTACTTGGTCATATACTTTTCCGTATCTAGTTTGACATTATTTCACTCTTCCTTATCCTTTTTAGAACAAAAGGAGAGAAAATTTTCATGGGCAATTAAAATATTATCGTGAAATGATCTATTTGTTACAAAAGTACCTTGAAGATGGTGAATTTAACTACTTGATCAGCATAATCTATTTTCATATGGAAAACCATTGAGTTACCATGGATAACTTGATCCATTAGTGCAAATTTATATAAAAAAAGATTATTTAACAAAAAGTCTTTGGGTTTAGGTTTTTCCATTTTTAAACAAAATTACAACTTAACATTTTTAAACAAATATTATTTTTGATTATTTATTTTAAGTTTGTTTATTCTGCTTTGCTTATGTGTTTTAGCAATTGTTCGATTTGGCAGACAAGAAACGACTGATTTCCTTCATTTGACATTAACAGCTGCAAAGTGCAAATTCAGTGTTATTAACAGCTGCAAATGTTGTGTTGTTAACAGCTGCAATACTGAATGCACAAATTGTCAAAAACAGATCAACCAAATTTAACACTATAATCCAAGTGCAAATCTGAAAGATTATGCGACTAACCTTACAAATTAAAAATAAACAAACAAAAAAATCATGTTTCTAAGACAGATTTCCCCTAAGAGGATAAAAATCTGCAAATAAATTACCCATAACAAAAGAATTTCCTGGGTCGAAACCAAACAAATTTTACACAAATTTTACATTCAGCAAACAGCATACAAATCTATAACCAAGTATGAGAATAAAATATTTCTTCTCATTACAAGGAGCAATCTGATCACCTTTTTTTCCAGATATAGCTAACACAGAACTTCATCTGTTTCCTGAACATAAGATAAAACCGAATACCGAATGAGAGAGGTTGGTCGGTTGGCGCCGGCGCATGGCTTGCATTTGAACTGATGTCGTGTTCTTGGATCCAAGACCACATCTGATCTGATCCAATCCAATCGAATTCATTCAATACGAGCAAGAGGAAAAAGAAAACTGTTAATTCAACTTCAACTTGATTTTCTCAGCCCAATCAAAGATCCCTGAGTAAACCCTGTCACCGCCAAGGGATTCTCCGCTTGCACCAGCTGCTACCCTCATGATATCTTCAATCAAGGCGAAATTTCCCATGATATCGACGTGGGCCCCACTCTGGGTACCACGGCCTTCGAGGAGGTTAGCTGGAGGAGCGTGATCGTACTCCCTAACATAGGTTTTAAGTCCAGAAGGATTGAACTTGGTTTTCCCGCGCCATCCCTTGGCGCACATGAATCCTGAGCTCAAGACTGGGACGGTTTCATCACCGTCAACAATGTATACTCCATCTTGAAGGCATTCCCCATCTGCAGAGATGTTGATCTGGAACGGGATGCTGCAGTCCAGAGAAGGAGCTAGGCTATACACGTATGCACGCTCTGTGGGGATTCCAACTCCATATAGTGAGAAGATTTCCATGTCAGGAGCATTTGGCAATCTGGAAAGGAACGAGCATAAGGTTATGAAAGAAAAGGTGAAAAAGGAAGTCATAGAATACTCATAGTAACTGAACTTTGTGAAGAGTAACAGTTTGTACACAAATTTTCATTGTTCTTTCCTTGTTTCCTTAAGGAAAGAAGGATCAAATCTTAATATTCTGATAATACCAAAGAGAGTATTCCGTCACATATCCAACAATTCAAACTAGCCATCCAAATTTGCATTCTTCCATTGGAGAACACACATACCATACAAAAACAGTCACTCAACTATCAAGAATGGTTCAGAAGGAAAAAAAAATCTATCAAGACCAAACACCATCTCATAGTTGATTTCTCTCGGTTATGATGTTTTCCAACCACAATGAATATAATATAGCATCTAGGAACATTCATGTTCCTAAACAAACAACCCATATAGATCATGTATCTACAGAGATTCAGAAAAGCATATTTGAAGGAAAAATAAATGCACCCAACGATCAGAACTAAAAACAGTTTTACTTTCACCCCTGGTTTAAGAAAACGGCATAAAAGCGAAGGATAATGCTTACTTTGCTTCCAAAGGGTTTGACCAATACTTGTAATGCTTATATTTTGGGTCATTTAGATCATCTGCTATACCATATGAAAAATGATGGTCTCCACGTGCCATCATTTTTGGAGCAACAAAATGGAGTAAATCCAAGATTTCTCCCGCAGTAAAAACTTTGAAACCTTCAATTGCCTTTACTCCTTCAACTCCCATTTCAAGGTACTCCGTCCAAACGTCTCGGCAACTGCTGTTAGCAGCATTTGTACCCTTTTCAGCACCCTAGCAACAAGTAAAGAAACATGTGAGAAGGAATCATACAATATTTTCAAAGTTCCCCATAAAAAAATCTCCAGAAATTCCACAAAATTTGCCATCTCAGAGATACTTGCTGGAAGTTTACATGTCTAGACATCATGAGAGGATAATTTCTGATCGAGTAAAATTCTGATGTAACTCAACTAAATCCTATGTTGGGAGGAACATAGCAAGATTTTGTATAACATAGAAGTAGATAATGAGACATTTCAATTAGAACCTCATGCCTATTTTACACCTATTTTCTTCCACCAATGAATGTTTACCCTTCAGGACAGACTATGACATTAAAGCCTCAGAATTTACAGGAACGTGGTCATGGGTATTTTTGTCAATTAAGGATGTGTGCAAGGGAATATAACTGCTTGAAACCAAAGAAATAGAGCACATAAAAGTGATGCAACGAGGGTGCCACAAGTGAACACAATTACTGATGCTTCCTGCTTACTGGTTCCGTGATCCGATCAAGAATAATTAGCTTAGAATTTTCAAGAGGTGGCAAGGAATAATACCCTGAAATCTATCCTCTTTATCTCAGATGGAGGTGCTTCAGCGATATCTTTACTGAAGGATATGATCCTTCCATAATTGATCAGTTCACGCTTTTTACCATTAACTTTGGATCCATCTTCAGTGTCATTGGCTGGTTGCTTTCTATTGCTACACATATAACCTTCTTCAGGTGCCCAGTCCAGACCACCCCAAATAGTATCTCCACCTCTGGGTAACATGGACATTGTTGAATCCCATGTACGAGTCATTCTCATCACATGCTGCAATGTCTGGAAGCGGAAAAAATCATTGTTCAACACACCAGGTGCGAGGGCCCTGCATAAATCCAAATACAAGAGACCAGAAAACACGTAAACCCAACAGATTAAAGCTATCACAAAACTCAATAGTTTATGCAGAGGAGAGTAGCAGATGGAAGATACCGAGCAACAGCAACATCTTTAGCTTCAGCTGAAAAAAGTCCAGGAACAGATTTTGGAACACCTAGAAAAGGTCCACCTATGTTCATAACTGCTTTGATGTGCCTAGCACACCAATCTGGACCACCCCCACCACCCATTGGAGCTGGGGCCTCGACCCATTTCATAAAATGCAGGAAGTATAAAACGCCCATTGAATGCGGAACAACAACTGCCTTGTTCCCACCATTTGTAGCAACCATAAGTTCTATGTTACTTTTCATCCTGCTCAGTGTTTGATCCCTAACCTGGTCAACATGGCTTTGTCATAAACTAATTTGTATTCCTAATAACCATGAAGAAACAAAATGATTGATGTATATGGGTAAATGCACTGTTCAGTTTAAAGAAGTAGACCTCGGTATTTTGGAAAGAGAGTCTCCAATCATATGAAGCCATATACATGTTCTTCTCCTCATAACCAATGCGTGCCAAATTTGCAATTAGCACTGCCCAAACAAAATAGCCCAGGGCAAAGTAATCTGCAGCAACAAGTCCACTGACGGGTCTCACCCTTATACCAGGAGGATCCAATCCAGATTCATTGTCCAGTGACATGTGTTCTACCCAGCAAGAAGGTCTGCATAAGGTATTGAATTTGCAGTTTCAGTGCCTTCAGACTTATAATGACTGCTAACTCGTAAATTTGAGAATGAGTGTTATCAACTCGTGATAACATTCAACTGAGTACATGATAAAAATGACAATAAGTGTACACTTGGCAGCTATGCGATGAGGAAACATGAGCCTCCTAGCGTGCACCTTGTAGTCTCATGGCAACAAGTTTCTTAGGCTTTGGAAATATTTAGTTACATTTATAAAGATATGCTGATAAATAGTCTCAATACTACAAACCATCTTGTCAATATCTTCTATGAGCTATATTTATATTTTCTTCTTGGTGAATGGTTGTATTATGTCTAAAATTCATTTTAAACAGAGAGAGAAGACATCAAAGGCATCATCATTTGATTACATCAAACATATTAGCGTTAAGGCCCTTATGTATATGAACAAAGTCAGGACCATGAAAGACAAACATGAAAAAGAACCTCAATCTTGAAAAAGAAACAAAGAGGGTCAGCAGAACTGATCCCCATTCCTCAAAAACATGGGGAGCGTTCCATAACAAAGTATAAAAAAACAAGATAAACTGCTAGGCATTAGATTATTAGAATGGTTGTTGGCTAGAATGCAGAGCTTCTAAATTAGTGCACCTTAGCCCATAGCTAGTCAACAGAACAAACAAAATACAAAAGCAAACTAGACCTTCAACTCTTCGCATATTTTAGAAACTTAATTCTTATGCTGCAATTGATATTTTATCCACTAAAAAGTGGCCTCTTTGGTAGATGCATAACCAAATTTATGCCTAACATCGGCAGATTAGTAGCATAATCTAATTACATCTGCAAAACCAAATCCAAACTAACTATTTACACACTAAATTTCTTTAAAGATTTCTGATATAAAAAAAAAAGGTAACAATTATCGCCAGCCCCACCTTGTTCCAAATTTGACAAACACGCTAACACACTGAAATCGCCATCCAACCATAGCTCCCCCAATCCCCATATATCAGACTTTGATCATTTAAATGTTGTTTCATGCAACTATTATTGACCAACTTCCAACTGGATTTTGACACCCTTACAAAATGAATAAAAATCCAACCTGAGAACCAAACTCTTCAGCATAGAAAACCTCAAAATGCTCACACAATAAAACATATACTTCAACACAAATAGGTAACTGATTACAAAATAAATCTCCTCTAAAACAATATAAACATCAAATAACATGAAGTCCAGCAAAGAGTACAACAATTTCAACAATAATAAAAGACAAGAAAAAAATGTTTTAGTACTACTATTTACCTTTTATACAACTCTCCAAATGTCCCACCCCAGAGACGCTTTCGAAATAGGCCCTCAGCACACTGGTGACCTTCCCAAAGTTCGAGACCACCAGTAACAATGCCAGGGACAAAGATTACTGGGTGTACCGCGTGTAATCCCTCCTTTCGAAGTTTCTCACCTGGTGGGTCTGGTAATGGACCATTAATAACTTCGGTCACATATGCTGGCAGCGATGAAGGCATCGCGTGGTACAGGAAGAGAAGCAGCCACCATATCACACAGATCACTCCGATAAGCCAGCAGCAGGAATCAAGACATGACCACTTTTTGACAAGCTTCCTTTTGATGGTTTCGCTAGTTTCGTTCTTTGTTTTGCTTTCATTTTTCTCAGTCTTCTCATGTGAAGGGTCATCATCCTCACCCACCACTTCAGGTTCATCAGAGGGTGAAGATTCCTCTGGTACGGGTCTCCGGCGTCGGATATTTCTCATCTTTTTAACAACTTAAGTTGGTAACTTTGTGAGGAAATTTTTTTTGAGAGAATGGTACGATGTTGCTTAAAGAATGATATATTTTACGAAATTGCATGTGAACTAAACATCAGAGACTGAAGCAAAGGACAGGATCACAGGACCTACAGGTTATTGAAATAACTAACACCGCTTTAGAAAAAGTAAACCAGACACTGCAGCGTCCTGTAAACCACAAGATGAAAGAACCATTAGTAGTCAAACCAGCAAACTTAGCAGAATTAAGCGTATTGATTACTACAAAGAAAATGTGTGCAGGGACAAGATTGCTTCAGTATACATATTCATTTTGAATTGAAGGAAAGCAGAGGCAAAAGAACTTTTCAACATTTCCTGTTCAAAAGATTAGTCACAAAAAAAAATCATAAGTTGTCCCAAAACATTTAAAAGGTCAGCAAATATGTCGAGCCAATAATTTCCTGCAGATCTAGTTCTATATACATTTCTAAATCTGGATGTCATTTTAACTTAAGCTCCTGAATATGATTAATAAGGAAAAAAGGATAGCAAATATGTCAAACCAATTCCAAGCTTTTGTGGACAAAGTGACAAACCAATTGTATTC
The DNA here is from genome assembly GCA_033239125.1 of Fagopyrum homotropicum. Lineage (NCBI taxonomy): Eukaryota > Viridiplantae > Streptophyta > Magnoliopsida > Caryophyllales > Polygonaceae > Fagopyrum > Fagopyrum homotropicum. The sequence goes on from BSWB01000001.1 coordinate 167,804,399, forward strand.
ACAAACAGAGTTTTGGCACCTTACGAATCTGCTACTTGCAGAAATAAACATGAGCAGAACATAAATTCGTTCTAAAGTCGAGAGAATAATGATCTCCACAAAGCTAATCACATAAACAACAAAAAAACACATGAAGTTCAATCCAAAAAGATACAAAAATAAAAATAAATAAAAGCTAAATGCATAGTCGACACATAATTGATTCTTGATATGTTCACCAAACAGTAGACGTTTAGAATTTAGATGCGTATACAACACTACTCTTCCTCATACAAGACACCTGAACTATTACGAAACCGACTATAAAAATACAAATGTAATCACCTCGTCCATCACAATCAGACATTGAGAAATGCAGATAATCAAAATCTGAACGACGGTAACATAAAACCGAAATTCGATTGCGAAAACACACCAACGGTAGCCATATCACACATTAGGGTTTTGGAATCCAAAAAATCAAACGAAACCGAAACAGATGACAAAATCGCGATCTGAAAGTGAAACTCACCTTGCGGAAACAGAATCAGAGGCCGTCGGAATCGGAGATTAAGCAAGTAATTGATAAATAGGAGATGAAATCATCAGCTGGATTGACAGTGCCTGTAGATTACGAAATCCAACGAAAGAGAGAAGATCAGGGAAAGTGAAGTGAGGAATGGAGGAAACCCTGGAATGGAGGAGGCGGAGAAGGGTGGATAGCGCTTTGGACCGTAGGTAGTTGAGATGATGGGGGGAGATGTTAATGGTTATGGCCTTGAAAGAGCTTCCAAGAGATTTTGTTTTTGTTTCTTTGAACAAATATAAAATTAAATCTAAGGCAGAGAAAATATTAAAGAAGAAATTAATTTTCTTTTTCTGATAAATAAAAGGGGAGAATATATATTTTTACAGACAGTGGAATTGTGTAGGAGCTTCTACGATAACGTTTAGTGTGATGTTATTGGTGGTTGATTGAGAATATTAACTTTTGTATTATTCTCTCCTATCTGGAAATGGCAGGAAATTAAGCATTTATTTTTTTAACAAATAAATAAATTAAATTAGTTAAATAAATCTTTTTAAGTTCTCTAATATGTTTTTGTAAATGTAGTCCTAATGAAACTCTCTTATCTTCCAATTTTAATTTAATAAAAGTGGTAAAAATTGAATAATTTTATACAAACGGAAATAGAAAAGGGTCTATTTGACCATTTTTTTTTTAAATTTGAAAAAGGGAAGATTATGTAGATTAATGAAGATATCAATATGTGTTATGTCTAGGGTTGGGCATAAAACTCGTCCCGATCCCGGCGATATTTGAAAAAAAATGTGTATCGCGTCTCGTCCCGTCCCGTGAAAAATTTGCGGGAAGCGGAACAAAAACTTCTCATCCCGGTTAATCCCGTCTCGTCCCACATATATATAAATAATTGTTATATTTAAAAAACATTATATACATATATATAAATATAATTTTATAATGATAAGAATTATAAAAGTAAAAAAATGATAAAAGAGTAGTAAACAATAATTGAATTATACGGTTATACACTTATATTCACTGTTGTGATTGCCAGTTAAATGAATGTTATCTTTTGTTAACTATTTGTTGTGATTAGCATGTAAAAGAATATTATCTTTTGTAAACTATCATTAATATAGTGTAGTGTTAGGTTTTTTAAATGTGAATCGGTAAGACACGCTTTGGTTTAACTTGTATTTGTTTTGAATGTACTAACTACTATTGTAGACCTCTTGAATCGGTAACGGTATCTAGTTTTTTTAATCATTTCTGACTTTAAACATGGGAGAAACAAGTACAAATGTTGAATATAATCCGTGCATATTTTTTGCGGGATTATACCCATCCCGTCTCACGTGGGACAAGGCCGGCGCGAGACGAAAAAGTGTTGTAATTCCCGTCCCGCTTATAATTTACAATACGTGATGCGGGACGACCTCAATGGTTCTGTCCCATGCCCAACCCTAATTATGTCCTAATTTGATATATGAAATATTACATATTTAGAAAGACCGATATATAAACAACAAAAATAAATATTATAAAAAGACAAATATCTTTTTTTATCAAATATTAAAAATACGGAGAATCGTATATATAGATGTCATATTTACCACTTATAATAATTCTGAAAAGTTTAAACTATTTTTAATATAATTATTTTGTATAAAAACTTATTATTGTCATATATAGGATGGATGTACAATCATATTACTCATTTTATTTTATTTTTTTTTTAAAAAAAGAGTCACTACTCCGTACTAAGTTATATTAAACAAGAGAAATGAGGAAGACTAATGCCCCGAAGATCGTCTAACACAATAGCACCAACACATGAAGGAGGGGAAACCAACCTATGTACCCCAATTTTGTAAGAATAGATAAGATTGGATAGCGTATCCGTCACCCTATTGCTTCCCAAAAGAGATGACTGAGATTAATGACCCAATTCCGGGTGAAAAGCCTTGACACCAAATTACCAAGCTCAACAAAGAATGCGACTTGCGAGGGGCACATCCTTTATTAATAAAACCAATCACTATCATAATATTTTTGCATATTTATAAGTAAGTTTTACCTTACTATGGCAATAGACTAAATCGTACATATAATATATTAATTTTAAAATCAAATCCGTACATAATACGAAAAATAAACTAGTTTATTAAAAAAGGACTACCGAACGTCTACAGACAAAAGTCCAAGCCCGACATTCGCAACTCGGTCCTAACAAACCCGAGCCCAAAAAATATCGCTTCTATTTATAATGCTCCTAAAACTACCGAACAAAGTCACACTCTACTTATTTATTTTCATATAATAGTTATGTTTACTTTCATAAAACTGGTACGAGGTAACATGCGTTCTTTTAAGTGAGCATTGACTCACCGGTCACCAACAATTCAACAAACCCTACCCACTATATAGTACCATTCTTATGCTATTCAATAACGAAAACACTTTGGTACTCGCCTCAACTTACATTCATTTAGTTTTAAATATACATATTTGATTGTTTGTTACTCTTGTACCGTGTCCCGGTTTGGTAAAACGTGTATAGTATATCGAATTATTATTTTTAAATGTTTTGAAATTATAGAAATAAGTAATAAGAAGAAAATGCATACAATAAATGCATGCATTGGTCTATCGAAACATAAAATGGGTATGATATTCTATTGAAAATGGTTTCTACTATCCTGTTTTTCGGCATCGAGACATCATCATTTATCCCGTATTCTCGCCATGTTTTGTCTGCCTTGATTGCTCCTTACCTTCTCCCATGATTTGTTTGTTCCTACTTTTTTGGATATTTTGTTAAACTTTTTTTTTCCTTTTTTGGTCATGTTTGTTGTGTTTATGTTGCTTTTTTTGTTATTTGCACGATGATTTATTTGTTTGTCGGTTTTCGGTCTCTCGATATACCAAATATGTTTTGTGTAGTCGAGTATCTTACCTTCTTGATGAAAAAGATATTATGCATAGTGTTGCTTAGGGTTGTGCATCCGGTCCAAAATTTTCAAAACTTGGACCGGATTTGGATCGTAATGGACCGAAAGTTGAACCCATATTGAATTTGATCGGACCGGACTGGACCATACCAAAAGTTAATTCATATTATCGTATATGATGTATGTATATATGAATCAAATTGTAACTAAATGCTAATTAGACAAGTTAATAATAAATAAATATTCGGTTCGAATCCGGTCCATCGACTTTTCCAGTCCCGAATCGAGACCGAAATCGATAATTTGGACGGTGGACCGGACCAGAGTCTGGTCCGGATTTCGGGTCAGGTCAATTATGCATGGCCTAATTTTGCTTTCAATTTTCCCTAAGGAGTTATTGGGCCATAGGCCCATAACTATAGGTCCATTGGGCCAGCCCAGTCTATAACTATTTCCTTTGCACTCGTAGAAGATAATGCAATTGCAGTATAGAACTATTGCCTATTTTCATTTTGGGCCACAACTTTTATATAAGTTATAAAAATACCAAATACCTCCATAATTGTGTTATCTAAATTCTTATTTAATTTCATAGTTATTATAATTCTCATTGTATGGATTTGGTTATACGAGACACTACATTCATTCTTATTTATTTTTCAATAAATCAAACCTAACCACCACTTACTACCCATTTCATAAGATACTTATAAAATTAGGAATGATCGGTTTCGGATCACTTAAATCGGTTCGGTTTGGTAACATTTTTTTTTAAATATTTTAACCCGATTCCTACATTACACCTAACACCAAACATCATAAACATATTCGATTTAGGTCATTACTCAATATATTCCAATTGTTTCTTCCACTCGATTTATTCACGGATACTAAACGGGCTCTAAAATAGATGAATGTAAATTATGTAATATTGGACACCCTAATGCTATTCCAGTTCTTATCAAACGGTCCGGGTCCCTTTTTTTTTCGATTTCAGGGATTAGCTAAAAAGACAATGAAATGTAAACCCCGTCAAACATTGTGGGCGAGGTATAAAGAGATCGAGATGTTCGACCCGGAAAAAAAAGTATCAAATGTAAACCCGTATATAGTTTTTGACCCGGACAAGTCAGGCCTAACCCGCACCTTATGGGTAGAAATTTTAGTTATGACCTTACTCGAATTTGCTTTTGTACAAGTCTACTTTCACCAAAATCTAACGAGAGTTATATACACAATTTTGAATTTATTTGGATCTAATATGAACACTTTGCGTTGACGCTTAAAGTGAATTAGTTTTTTTTTTTTTAAATATATATTTGGACAAATGCGCATTACTCTAACCCCAAAACCTTTTTTTAGTTTTATTTTTTTGAACGTTATTAGAATGCATTTGTTTTTCCGTTAGTAAAACAAACCCTGCGACTTTAACTTTTTTGAATCTAATTTACTAAACACCCTATATAAGCCTAAATCACATTAACGCCCGGCCCACAAAAAAATATAATTGTCGGCCTCATTTGCAACAAAAACTAGCAACCCCTAATTAAACATGTGGGGTATATTAGTTTAATATTAACCACAATCAACACTTTGTAGCTTTAATGATTAAGTAACTAATTAAATATACATGCATGTGCATTAGTCATGTTAATTAGCAATACCAAATTATATGCGGGTATATTAGTTTGGATAAAATGGTTAATTATACCTTTTATCATTAATATATTACTCTATTAAGGGCCCGTTTGGTTTTAACACCGAAATCGGAAACGGAATGGAAACGAATCTAGTCCATATGTATACCCTTGTTCATGAAAATTTTTGGAATCATTCCTTGTGGTTTGAAGTAATCGGAGTAGAGTTTGATTACTTTTGATACCCTATAGGGTAACAAAATGTGGGGAAGTAAGTGTATTTTGCATTAAACCACAAGTAATCATTCCATAAAATTTTATGAATAAGGATATACATTTTGACTAAATTCGTCTCCATTCCGTTTCCGTTTCCGGAGTAGGAACCAAACGGGCCCTAATAGTATTTAGACCATAAAATGGTCAATTATTTTCATGAATGACTTACATGTTCTTAAAAAATGAACTACACGTTACAAAAAATGAACCAACTGATCACAAAAAATGAACTAACTAATATTATTGTTGTTGTGTATTGTAAACTAGAATTCATCTAGGCATTTCATCAAACACATATTTTGCATAACTTAACTTAAGAAAGTATCAACTTCATATGCACTCTTATGTAGTTGTTAGAAGGAGGATAAGTGGATAACTAGTAAAAGTGACAAGAAACTCATCGTTGTTGGAGTCAAGATGAGAAATACGATAAAACTTTGAGGAGAAAAAATAAACAAATTGAATGTGATTGGTCAGAGTAAAATTTAACTATTATCATGTAAAAAATAACACCATGTCACAAACACATGAATGGTACGTTTACAAAATGAATCACGAAAAAATAGTATTCATTGTAAAAACCAGCCTGTCATATTTAGGGCTGTGCAAAATCGGACCGGACCGGAATTTACGGTCCAGGTTTTGTTGAAAATCCGGGTTACGGTCCGGTCCGGTTTTTGGACCGTATAAAACCGTAATCCGGGTTGGACCGTAAAATATGAATTTCCGGTCCGGTCCAGTTCGGTCCAATCCGGTCCGGTTTTGGACCGGAAAACCTCACCAAAATTGCACAATTAAGGTACAAACCGGTCCAATCCGGTCCAATCCGGTCCAATCCGGTCCGGTCCGGTCCGTAATGTTCAAAATTGCACAATTTATGTACAAACCGGTCCAACCCGGAACGGACCGATCCGGACCGGACTGTTACGGTCCGGTCCCGGTCCGGTCTACGGTCTAAGGTTTTCTAATTTACGGTCCACCGGTCCGGTCCGGTCCGTATGCACAGCCCTAGTCATATTCACACAATTAGTTTGATCTCGTGGTTCACAGTTCTCTTCACCCCTTTCCATAAGAGTCCTCTTCAACCAAACCAATATATATATAATCGTGATTAAAGGAAAACAAAATATTATATTATATTTCAAAGTTAATTTTACACCAAAATATCAGTAGTGTGTAGATGTTGTTGACCGGTTAACCCATTTGAAAATATATATTTCGACCTCAACACCAACTTTTCTAACGATCTCAAATTTCGTGCTCTCATCCGCAAGAATGTTTTAAGCTGAATTAACTCCAACATGTAGGTCTAGGGTTGCACAGGTTTAGACCGGACCGGAAATTACGGTTCAATTCGGTCCTGGACCGTAATTATAAAAACCCGGTCCGGTTCGGGTTTGAACCCAGACCGGATTTAATCCATATAAAAGATCATATTTTTAATTTTTTAAAAAAATAAAACGGTTCGGAGTACACCATATTGAACCGGACCGTTTGAACAGTCTTAGGTAGGTCAACCTAACTGCTGTGTGTTATTAAAAAAATCCCTGATTCGTAGCTAGTAATGTCTTTTTCTAAGACTTTAATAGAGATACGATCTAATATTATATTATATTGTTGAAATTACTATCTACAAGTTACAACCCACAATGTTGTTTAATATTCCGGATATCCGCTTTACAAAGTTTAATAATTCAAGCAATATTTTACTCACGATGAGGAGAGATCATGGAGTAGTAATTACGTACACATGAAGTCGTCCATATACAATATTTTTCTAAGAAGGTGAACATTGATATGGGTTGAGTCTACCAAACAAGCCGGCTCACATTCCAAATTAACTATAAATGTAACCAAAGAAACACACTATAATACATAGTCTTATACTTTCCAATCCAATTTACAAACAAACGAATGCATAGCAATCCATCAAATTAACACCATGTCTCGAGTCGAAGTAGACCTAGAGAACAACGATTCACCACCTCAAGACCTTGGCCATCCGAACGAACCGGCATCCCAACCTGACCCGGAATCACCAAACAAGCCAAAGGGATGCCTTAGGATAACCGCAGTCGTAATTATTTTCACTCTCATTCCGCTTTTTTACGTTGTATTTGTCCCGCTGTATCTAGGCTACGTGGGCGTTGTATGGCTGATCTCCAACAAGGATGTGACCGAAGACAAGTCCAGCCTCTCCAACTCGCCACCAGGTATTAGAAAATAAAGATATGATTTAATGTTTGGTTGTAACTTCGGAAACGAAACCAATACTCAGTTGGTCTAGTGGGATGTGGTGCTAGACTCCTTAAGTGGTTAGCCTGGAATTCGAGTTCGAATCCTGCCGGCAGCATGTATGGAAAAACTGATATTGGGAGGGTATCCCCCAGCAATGGGCCACGATTTAGTACCCGATCCGGACGTAGATCGGCAAAGCCGATCGAACCGGGTGTTCTAATTAACTCTTCAAAAAAAAAAAAAAAAAAAAAAAACTTCGGAAACGAACACATAATGAAAATGAATCTACTCCATATATATATATATATATATATACCCTTGTTTATAAAAATTTTTTTGAATCATTCTTGTGATTTCATGCAACATGTATTTGTTTTCCCCATTTTGTTTCTCTATGGGATATCAAAACTAATCAAATTCTACTACAATTGCTTTAAACCATAAGGAATGATTCCAAAAATTTTCCCGAACATTGTTATACATATGGACAATAGTTTTCATTTCGTTTCTAGAGTTAAAACCAAGCGGACCTTAATATTCTAATGTTTATTCGTATATGTAGTAGGTTGTTTCATGCTCTCATGTATATGAACTTGAGAACATGCCTCCCTATATATAGGGTTGAGTTCAAGTGAAAAAAGAGTTTTAGGGCCAAAAGTAGAAAAGATCCACGATCAGTGGATCAAGTAACAATTGTTCAAATATAACATGTATTTGTTCATTCGAAATTCTTCAACAATATTCTAAATTATTCAACTATATAACTAATTCTTCACATGTTAATTTATATGTTCAATTGTTTAACTAAACTTTTGTTAAGTATATAACAAATGTTAATTAATTTGAACAAATCACAACCCTTGATTACTTTGATCCAAGGGTTGTCATTCCTTCCCACTTTTGACTTAAGACCCTTTCTTATATGATTCAAACCCATATATAGGGTTGAATTCAATTAAAAATGGGTCTTAGGGTCAAAAAGTAGGAAGAATCCACAACCGTTGAATCAAATTACAATTATATATATTAAAAAAGGTTTATATTATAGAAAGAACAAAGGATATACAAAGTTTACTAGCTTAGAGTATCATGAACATAAAGAGAAATCAGAGGGAACAGAGGGGTGAAGAGATACAAAGGGGATTAGAGTAGATGGATGCCTCGTATCGAGGCCCAAGATAGAGAATTAAGTGATCTATCTTTCCAATGACTTGTAATGTAGCTTTTTATGGGGTTGATGATGTTATGAGTGCAAGAGGTTGCATGTGTGAATCTTTGGTTGAAGATGAAGTCATTTCGAGATTTCCAAATGAAGTAGATGTAGGTAGTGATGGTAAAGATGATGGCTTGAGCGGCAAGATCGTTTTTCTTGTGATTCATTTTGTTGAGCCAGCCCCTGATGTCACGGCTGTAGGGGTAGGGAGGGGGAACTCTAAGCCATTTTGAGATAAGATCGAGGACAAGTGAGGAATAGCTGCAGTGGTGGATGAGATGGTCAACATTCTTCACATGGAGGTTGCACATCTTACAAGTGACGTCCAGGGTGATGTTCCAGTTATGTAGAATGGAAAGGGTAGGGAGACGGTTATGACTAGCCAACCAGGTTATGAAGCTGGCCTTCGAAATATTCAAACCATGCCAAATGATGCTGAGAGTGTAGGGATTCTAGGGTAGGGGAGCTTTCCAGTAGAGATTATAAGCTGCAGTGGTTAAGAATTTACCATTTGGTTTGATGGTACTGTTGGTGAAGCTTGTTCTATTTGCAGTCAAGAGGATCTCGTCTCTGATTTTGAGAATATGACACCATGTGAAGCTGTGCTTGTAGTTGTACTCATAGGTCCAGATGGTGTGGTCTTTAAGAATATTAGCGTTAATCAGTCAACCCAAAGATTTTGAGAATTATTAGATGGATCAAGCTCAAAGATGAGTTTGGATAGGCAAGCTTTATTTCATGATAGAAGCTCTTTGAAGCCAATACCTTCCTCATTCTTAGAGCGGCAGACAGTATTCCATGCAACGAGGACGCGTGGAATAGACGATTTCCCGGACCAAAGGAAGGATATGAGGAGGCCACGGATCTTGATCATAATAGAGTTGGGGATAATCAGAACATCACACTAGTAGTACTGTAACACAAAGAGAATAGAGGTGATAATCTGTGTTCTTCCAGCGTAAGACAGGTTCCTGGCACTCCATGAATTGATTCTCTGAGTGATCTTGTTGATGAGAGGAGTGTACTCAACTGGGTGGAGTCGTGTGCTGCCAATTGGAATCCCGAGATAGGTGAAGGGTAGGGATATATCCCTGAGGGATGTCAATTGAAGCAGCCAAAGAGGTTCTTTCATGCGGAGAGAAGCCACCAGTAATCAGAGAAGATTTGGCTAGGTTGGTGCAAAGCCCAGAGTAGTTGCCGAAATCATCAAGAGTTCCTTTTAGGATGTCGATAGATACCACATCACCTCTGCAAAAAATTGTTATGTCATCTGCAAAACAAAGATGATTTAGTCGTGGAGATGAACATTTGGGATGAGGGTTGAAGTCCGAATTGGAGGTGTTGATCTTAAGCATTGAGGATAAAACTTCCATGGCCAGGACAAATAGAGGAGGGGAAAGAGGGCATCCTTGCCTTAAACTCCGAGAGCCTTTAAAGGAACCATGAAGATAGAGGACCATTCAAGTTTAAGGAGAAGGAGACAGTGGTAATGCAGGCTTTGATGAGATAGATGAAATGGTTCGGGTAGCCCATTCTGGTGAGACAGTTGAGCACAAAATTATGATCGATCATATCAAATGCCTTTGATAAATCGATGTTGAGAGTTGCTCTTGGGGAGAGATGTCTTTGGTTATATCTCTTGAAAATCTCTTGGCATAAAAAGGATGTTGTGCTTGATAGACCGCCCTTTAATAAATGCGCCCTGATAATTTCCAATTGCAGAAGGAAGGGTAGCATTTAGCCTCTCAACAAGGATCTTAGCAATGATCTTGTAAGGGGTGTTGCAACAAGAGATTGGTTTAAATCAGAAGGCATGCTTGGATTGCCCTTATTTGCAATTAAAGATAGAGACGTGTGATTAAGACCATGAGAGATTCTCCCCATTCAGAAGAACTTCAAGATAGCATTGGTGAGGAAGGAACCAATGGTATTCCAAGTGGTTTTATAGAAAAGGGCGTTATATCCATCCGGACCTGGGGCCTTGCAGTCACCAATACTATGAAGAGCACTCATAATATCAGCTTGAGAAACCTCGCAACTAAGCATCACCGTCTCATCAGAAGAGATATAGGGAAGAGGGTAGTCCGGGAAAAGATTGGCAGGGTTAAATGGTGTAACAAGATTTAAGATTTTGGAGAAGTGATCTACCAAGATATCCGAGATTCTCTCCTGATTGAGAGTGGGGCAAGCGGTTGAGGTTGTCGGGTCCACAATGCTTGTAATCTCATTCAAATCCCTACGCGATTTGATACTCTTGATCATGAAGAAGAAAGAGTTACATTGATTGCTAGATTTAATCCACGAGGCTTTAGAGAGTTGTGTCAGGGTGGCACAGAGGTTATCCATAGAGCGGTTAAGGGCCTGAGAGATGGTACGTTCAGCATTCAAGAGGATAGGGTCAAGAGGAGAAGTTTGGAGATTTGATTGGGTAGTGGCAATGGCGGTTTTTAAGGCATCAATAACTGAATGAAGATACTCAAGCTTGTGGCTAGGAAATTATTTCAAGGAGCTTTTCAGGTTTTTGAGTTTGAGGGTGAGCAAATGCATGGCGTCCTCTTGGGATGGATCAGAGGGTATGGACCAGGAGCATTCAATAGTAGGAAGGAAGTCTTCATGGGAGATCCAAACATTGTTGAAGCGGAATTGACGTCGAGGAGCATTTGGTTTAGCATCAAGAGAGATAATACCCGGTGAGTGATCAGCCAAGAAGGGGTTGTCGAAGAACGCCGAAGAGTTGGGGAATGTATTGGCCCCGCAATGGTTAGTGACAATTCTATCGAGTTTGCTCCACATACGAGAATCGATTTGCTTGTTATTCCATGTAAATTTGCATCCCGAGTAGACATGATCTGAGAGATAATTAGATGTGAAGCAGTGTACGAGCTCATCAGAGGGGAGCGTGATATTAGTGGTGCTGCTGGATAGCTTCTCATCCGGGCTGAGGGTAGTGTTAAAATCACCCATGAGGATCCATGGAGTGTTAAGGTTAAGTTGGCACATGGTTGCAATGTTGTGCCAAAGAGGAGTACGCTCATCATGGAGATCGTAGGCGAATATGAAAGAGCAGTCAAAGGCAAGAGGGGTGTAGGTGGTGATAGTAGATGCAGCAGTTGGAGAAGAGATGTTGCAATGGATCATTTGATCGTTAGAGAGGATGGGGTGAGAAGAATGGTGTTTGGATTCCACCAAATCCAGATACGACACTTTCGATCGGGAGAGACGTTTGAGGTATGAGTCCAACCAGGTATAAGGGAAGAGAGTTTGCTCATTGTGCTAATAAAGAGCTTGGTTTCTAAGATAGCCATAATATCGAGATTATGGCGGTTAAACAACTCCCTAATCATTCTCTGTTTGTTAGGGTGATTAAGATCCCTCATGTTCCACGCTCCAATGTTTGTATTCATTGAGATGTTTTGAGAGATGGACTAGCATCCTTGATACTATCCCAAGGGGAGAGGTGAAGGTGGTGGTTAGACTGATGGTGACTCAGGTCGAGAGGAGCCTGAGTGTTTGGAGGGTGAGTGTTGTCATTGTTGGGGTCGGAGGAAGAGTTGGGCGGACAGAGGGGAGCACTTTCAGTGGTAGAGACTGTGAGGGAGTTTGAAGAGATCAGATTGGACGAAGAGGTAGAAGGAATATTGAAGGGATTTGTTGGTTGAGGTGTGGTGGCAGGTGCATGTGGTATAAGGATAGAGTTAATGGTGTTAGCAATACGTAGAGAATCCGCTGGGGTAGGAAGGATGGGGTTAGGGTTGGAGGAGGAGGTAGGGGGTGGTCTGAAAGACTCGGCAACAAGAAGGCTTTTGGCCGTCATGACATGTTTCGCAATCTTGCATCTATGCCCGAACACCTTGCACTTCGGACAGTGTTCAGGAAGCCAATCATAGGTTATTTTCTAAGTGATAGCTTCACCATTTGGTCCCAGGAACTTGATCTCACGAAGCAAAGGTTTTGAGCCTAGAACTTCAACTAGGATCTTAACAAAACCCAGATGTTCATGATTAGCCGAACAAGAATCTGTAAGAAGAGGGATGTCAATTGCGAAGCCAATCTTAGCCAGCATGTAGGTAGACCAAAAGTGATAGTCCAGGTTGTGGAGGGAGGCCCAGACAGGAATAGATGATAGGCTTGAGTAGTCAAGAGCCATTCCATGGCTCCAACGCTTGAGTAAGAGGGATGTTGCTCCACTGATAATCCATGGGTTGTGTAGGAGGATGGAATTGAGGTCTTCTTCGGACTCAAAATGGAAGATGGACACTCCGTGCTCATTTCGACGTATCAAGGGCTTTGCAATAGAGTTCCATGACAGATTGGCGAAGGCATCCATCCGGTGATAAGCAAGAGGGCTTCCAAGAGGAAACCCAACTAGGATTTTGGACCATTTGGATAAAGTGGCCGAAATATCATCCTCAGAGAAATGAATAACACCGTTTTCGATGCTTGGGAGTATGTGAGAGGCATGTGATTCCAAGTGGCGTCTTTTGTCAAAAGATCCTTAAAAGTGACCTTTTGTGTGCCAACGTGATGAGAGCATTGAATGGGGGTGGGAGACGAGGCGATGGTCGGGTTTGAGTTGGTGGAAGAGGAAACGTTTGGAGGAGTTTGAGCAGGAGGGGGAGAGGGGAGAACTATCAGGGGAATGCCTAGGGAGGGGACGTGGTTTACTTCCGGCATCGAAGGAGGGTTGATATCCGGCATAGATGGGTTAGGGGATGATGAAGGGTTTAGAGGATTAGGGTTAGTGGATGAAGGATAGTTGACAACCAGAGGAGAGGGGATTTGTGAAGGGTTTGGTGGTGTTAGCAGGTTTAGAGGCGTAGGGTTTGGGGTAGGAGAAATATTTAGAGATGTGGTAAAGCAGGGAAGAGAGTGTCCGAAGACAGTGGTGCAGCTTGGTTGGCCATGGCTTTGCAAAGTCTGATATTGTTAGAGATGATGACCTATTTAGGGATTTTCTCAAAAGGACTTGGGGGTTTTGGTGATGATGTTGGAGATCCTGGCTTAACGAGACTGTTTGGGCCACGAATCATCTCATAAATTTTAATGGAGTATTTTCTGGATTTCTTTGAGCCGCCCATCGGGAGGAGGAAGGGGTAGGGACGTGGCTGGGCACCACACCAGGGTGGAGGAGGCGGGGAGCCTACTCCGACAACGAGGGGAATAAGGGAGGGGTAAAGAGAGCGTTTTTGGAGAAATTCTAGAAAGATTGAGTTCAATTGGAAATAGGTTTTAGGATTAAAAGTAGGAAGAATTCACGATCATTAATTAAATCAAGTAATAATTATTCAAATATAATATTTATTTAGTCAACTAAAAAATTGTTAAAAATATAAATGATATGTAGTTGAATAAATATCTTGTTAAATATTTTCTAATTAATATTAGTTGATTATTTTCCTATACCAAGACAAGATGCGATTTTACCAATGGCTACAAGAGATGCAAGAAGCCACAAGTCTACAAGCCACGAAGTCATTCTACCAAAGACAACAAGAGGTACAAGACGCCACAAGTCGAGTGGTGAAGCTCCTTTATATTATCAGGATACGTCTCGTTATCTTCATGATGATATGGCTTATAGTGAACCTCGTGAAACCTGAACTTAAAAACAAGTTTGTTCTCGGAACCAAGCTTTGGAAATGGACATTACTAGTCACCATGATCTCGTGTGGGTACTATTTCATCGCATTGGTCACCCGGTTCTTGGTCAAATTTCTATGTTCAAACGCCAAGTTCAAGAAAAAGAAGAACAGAGTTTACTTCATCGAGGGTTTAATACGAAGTGTGAACTTGGTTGTGCTATCCGGTTCGGTTCTTCTGACATGGGTTTTGTATTTTCGGACTAATAGTGGGATTAAAAAGACGGATGACACTGATACGTTGCTCCACGTGGGCACGTGGAGCTTCGTGACGCTCACTATAACGGCTGTGTTGTGGTTGCTTAAGAGCGTGTTGTTGCTCAAGTGGGAGGCGGATGCGGTTTTCGGGCGGTTTAGTGGGAGGATTATGAATGTTGGGTTTCAAGTTTACTTCCTTCGTCGTATATGTGGGTCACGTTTGGGTAGCTTTCGACCCAACAAAAAGAAAGACGATCAGAAGAAGAAGAAAAAAAGGGAAGAGGAAATGAAGAAAGACAAGGAAATTTTGTGCAATGATAAGATTGCAAATCTCAATGATATCAAAAGGTTGACCAAATATTTCGTCGATCTTTCTAGGGTTTCTTCAAGAGAAGACGATGGAAGCTTAGATGTTCTTGAGCAATGTCGGAAGATCAATCCAAATGATTATCCCAACAAGTGAGGATCACATGATATCAATCAGTTTTATAGTTAGTTTAATTGAGTGTCAATTTACTATTCTTATTAACAATTTGAGTTGCGCATAGGAACATAACGGTTGAGGAGTTGAAGCGGATATACGATTTGGAAGAGGAAGATACAAAACACTTGTACTCAAAGTTGGAAGATGAGCTCAAGTCGGATCAAATCTCCTACAAAAGCTTCGAGAAGTTCATGGTATACTTGCCCTCCCTCCCTCCCTCCCTCACACACACACACTAGCTTGGAATACACACACTAGCTTGGAAGAAGAGACTCTTTGTAAAAAGGAGGTTATGAGAAAACTTTATTAATCATTTACTGTTATTTTTTCATAATTTTTTAAAAAAATGAACTTTTATCCTAAAAAAATAAAGAAACTCATATTTTTGTTCATCATCTAGAGAAAATAAATAAATAGTGATATCTAAATAAAATAAACAAATAACATAAAAAAATGAACAAAATTTTTCCTTATACCTTTCACTAAGGAGCCTCTTCAGCGGAACCAATATGTGTATATATATATATATATATATATATATATATATATATAGAGTATAGATCCTATGAGAACACCCCCTAACGTGAGAACATGAGAACAGATTTGTAATTATTATTAGTTTTGTTACGAATGTGCCATATCGTTTAATGTATTATTCGTAATTATTGTTGGTTGAGTGGATTATTCGTAGTTATTGTTGGATTCCTAATTATTATTATTCATAGTTATTATTATTTTTGATATCTACTCTAAATCTCAACCCTTAATACTCATATCTAACGGTGTACGATTGTTCTCATGTTCTCACGTTAGAGGGTGTTCTCATGGGAACCACACCCTATATATATATTCGCTCATTATTAATACATTGTTTTCTAACCATAAACATACTTATATTATGTAGACTAATTATGCTCTTTAATTTTGTTATGTAGACTAAGTATGCATTTTTTTTTAATTTTTAATGGCTGAATTGGCATTTAAGGCCTTTTATCTTATAGAGTTGAAATTTAGGGTCTACTAATTACAAATTGAGAAATAGGGCTCCTACTTTACTTAGACTAATTCATAAATAGGACAAAAAGTTGACAAAAGTGATGACTAATGAGTGATGGCTGATGTGAGTGCTGATTGTGACACTTTTGATTGACATTTGAAGGAAATTTGGGGCCAAAAAAGCGCAGCCCTCTGCCCAGAAAAAACTCGCTTACCCAAAAATTCACTTACCCAAATAATGTCACAATCATACCCAAAAATAAATTTGTCAAAGTACATAAACATACTCGAAAACAAGATACCCAATAAATCAAATATCAAAATAAAATAATATCCATAAATTGGATAATATTTTATATTTATACCCAATTTAAACATAACTTAATACAAAATCCATACCCAATTTAAATTTGTCATACCCAAAATTTTCAAAACTCGATATTATACACAAACATTAATATCAAATGACATTTGGTCATTACCCAAAAATTCGCTTGACATTTGATCATTATAATACATTTTGGGTAACCATAAAACATACCCACGATATCACTTTAAATATAATTAATAATAAGAAATATATTACAAAGTCAATACACGTATAAAAGCTTACCCAATTTGAATTTATCATAACCAAAATTTACACAAATTGATATTGTACCCAAACATCATACCAAATGACATTTGGTTCTTGTAACACAATTTGGATAACCATAAAACATACCCAAAAATATCACTTTAAGCATACTCAATAATAAGAAACATAGCACAAAAACAATAAGCATATACCCAATAATGAGAAAAATATTACAATTCATATTTGGGTAACGAAAACAATGTCACCCAAAAAAATTAAACATTCATGGACTTGAAAATTTTATCAAACTAGCTACATTAACAAAAAAAAATAAAAGGTAAACATTTAAAAAAAGATACTTAAACCAAAAGTAAACATTTAATCAATATCATTTCAATTAAAGAAATTATTGCCCCTATTTCTAGTTTCCATAACTACTTTTTCTTTCTTTTATATAGAAGCCTAGTTTGCAAAAGATAATTTTAAAGGGTCCTATTTCCCTAATTAATTCATTTTTAATTATTAGAAGGGAAAAATACTATCTTTATGGGCTTATTATCCTAGCAATAAGAAAATAGATAATTGAAATATTAGTTAATTATCTCATAAAGAGTGAAACATGAAAGAAATAATCTCAAGAACAACAAGGAAAAAAGAAGCTAAAGTTGGGCAACATGTTAGATAATTGAAGTTGGGTACTAGGGTAACATAATTGATAACTAGAATTGGGTAATTGGAATTGAGTAACTTAATGTGGTAATTGTAATCACGTAACTAAATTGGGTGATTGAAATTGGGTAATCCAACTGCGTTACAAAAGTTGGGTAACTAAAATTGGGTAAATAAAGATGAGTAATGAATTTGGGTATAGGAAACTGGGTATGAGAATTGAGTAACTAAAATCGGGTATATGGAACTCGGTAAGTAAAATTGGGTAACACATTAAGCATGAGGCTTGTGTATTGATATATTGGGTATTAACATATCGCATTTCATACTTGGGTATTAACATATTTTGTATTGCGGTTAAATATTAACATATTGGGTTTCACATTTGTGTATTAAGACACGTGGATCTTAGAAGAACTCGCATATTTCCTTTAATCATCTCTCTAATTCCGAACACGAAGTGCGAAATTAGTGTTCAATTAATTAAATCCGCATTTGGAGTGTCAAAATGAAATTTTTAATTAATTTGTACTTGGACCCCAATTTATGTACCTTTTTACTTACTAAACTTCCTAGGATTATTGTTTTACTTACTCAATTTCATATACTCAATTTGGTACACCCAAGTTCATTTACTCAACTTCAATTATTCAATTTGAGTACGAAGTTGAGTAAATAAATTTGGGTATGCGAAAATGGGTACGTGGTTGAAGTATAAAGTTGATGAAGTTGGATATGTGCTTATTTTTTTCATAAAATTTAATGTTATATGACATTAATTCATTTAAAATATAATAAGAAAGAATTGAGTGAAATAGACTTACTCTAATTGACTACCACTATTACTCTATTAATGGATATATTTACTTAATGATTTTATACTATGAGTAGTTTTACTAGTGTAATATTAACAAAAAAAACTAGTTAGCCATTTTACCCAAAATATGATGGCGAACTCCAAACGAAATCGATTTCCCTCTAAAATTGAATGTTCAAACAATATTAAACTAAATGATTTCTCTATATGTTATCATTTAATGTGGTTAATGTTCAGGTACGGTTCAATTAATGTGGTACGGTCGTGCGACCGATCGTACGAGCGACATGTGTCCCGAAAAAAAAAAAAAATCTGAAACGATTTTTTTCTTCTTTTTTTATGAACCTATTTATTTTTAATTTATTTTATTTTTTTTCGGAAACGAATGAAAATTTGTTTGAACTACCATGTTATAATTTATGCACTATTCTCCTATAAATTTTGAACTATTCTCATATAATCCATGAACTATTACTTTTTAATATAATCCATGAACTATTCTATTATAATTCATGAACTATTTTATTATAATTCATGAACTATCCCATAATAAGTTTTGAACTATTACTTTAACTCCTTTATAAATTTTGCACTATGAACTATTCTATTATAATTCATGAACTATTCCTTAATAAGTTTTGAACTATTACTTTCATTCCTTTATAAATTCTGCACTATGAACTAGGGGTGGGCATAAATCCCGCTTAATCCCGTCCCGTCCCGCATCCCGTCCCGATCTCGTCCCGATCCCGGCGGGATTTGAAAAAAAAATGTGTATCCCGTCCCGTCCCACAAAAAATTTGCGGGACGGGACGCGGGACGAAGACTTCCCATCCCGGTTAATCCCGTCCCGTCCCGCATATATATATAAATAATATTTTATATTTTTATAAATATTATATAGATAAATAATATACATAAATTATAATTTTTAAAAATATTTTTTTTATTTTTAAAATTATTAGATCGGTGATTTTTTATCAGTCATTCACTCATTCTTTACTACTCATTCGGTTGGATCTATAATACTAGAGTTTCTTATCTCCCTTTATTTAGTCCGTTCCATCGACACCCTTGCTCTAGTCGTATCTATCGCCCTTGTATTTGTGGATTACCACAATTGTAATCGATAGTTAAATAAATATAATTTTCATTAAATTATCTACTATTATTTTTTGAATGTGAGTCGGCAAGACACTTTGATGTAACTTAAATTTGTTTTCAATGTATAAACTACTAATGTAGGCGTCATGAATCGATAATTCGGTATCGAGTTTTTTTTCCGATCATTTATGTCTTTAAACATGAGAGAAAACAATATACATATTAAATATAATCGGTGCGTAATTTTTGCGGGATTTGTCCCGTCCCGTCCCGCATCCCGTCCCGATCTCGTCCCGATCCCGGCGGGATTTGAAAAAAAAATGTGTATCCCGTCCCGTCCCGCATATATATATAAATAATATTTTATATTTTTATAAATATTATATAGATAAATAATATACATAAATTATAATTTTTAAAAATATTTTTTTTATTTTTAAAATTATTAGATCGGTGATTTTTTATCAGTCATTCACTCATTCTTTACTACTCATTCGGTTGGATCTATAATACTAGAGTTTCTTATCTCCCTTTATTTAGTCCGTTCCATCGACACCCTTGCTCTAGTCGTATCTATCGCCCTTGTATTTGTGGATTACCACAATTGTAATCGATAGTTAAATAAATATAATTTTCATTAAATTATCTACTATTATTTTTTGAATGTGAGTCGGCAAGACACTTTGATGTAACTTAAATTTGTTTTCAATGTATAAACTACTAATGTAGGCGTCATGAATCGATAATTCGGTATCGAGTTTTTTTTCCGATCATTTATATCTTTAAACATGAGAGAAAACAATATACATATTAAATATAATCGGTGCGTAATTTTTGCGGGATTTGTCCCGTCCCGTCCCGCATCCCGTCCCGATCTCGTCCCGATCCCGGCGGGATTTGAAAAAAAAAATGTGTATCCCGTCCCGTCCCGCATATATATATAAATAATATTTTATATTTTTATAAATATTATATAGATAAATAATATACATAAATTATAATTTTTAAAAATATTTTTTTTATTTTTAAAATTATTAGATCGGTGATTTTTTATCAGTCATTCACTCATTCTTTACTACTCATTCGGTTGGATCTATAATACTAGAGTTTCTTATCTCCCTTTATTTAGTCCGTTCCATCGACACCCTTGCTCTAGTCGTATCTATCGCCCTTGTATTTGTGGATTACCACAATTGTAATCGATAGTTAAATAAATATAATTTTCATTAAATTATCTACTATTATTTTTTGAATGTGAGTCGGCAAGACACTTTGATGTAACTTAAATTTGTTTTCAATGTATAAACTACTAATGTAGGCGTCATGAATCGATAATTCGGTATCGAGTTTTTTTTCCGATCATTTATGTCTTTAAACATGAGAGAAAACAATATACATATTAAATATAATCGGTGCGTAATTTTTGCGGGATTTGTCCCGTCCCGTCCCGCATCCCGTCCCGATCTCGTCCCGATCCCGGCGGGATTTGAAAAAAAAATGTGTATCCCGTCCCGTCCCGCATATATATATAAATAATATTTTATATTTTTATAAATATTATATAGATAAATAATATACATAAATTATAATTTTTAAAAATATTTTTTTTATTTTTAAAATTATTAGATCGGTGATTTTTTATCAGTCATTCACTCATTCTTTACTACTCATTCGGTTGGATCTATAATACTAGAGTTTCTTATCTCCCTTTATTTAGTCCGTTCCATCGACACCCTTGCTCTAGTCGTATCTATCGCCCTTGTATTTGTGGATTACCACAATTGTAATCGATAGTTAAATAAATATAATTTTCATTAAATTATCTACTATTATTTTTTGAATGTGAGTCGGCAAGACACTTTGATGTAACTTAAATTTGTTTTCAATGTATAAACTACTAATGTAGGCGTCATGAATCGATAATTCGGTATCGAGTTTTTTTTCCGATCATTTATATCTTTAAACATGAGAGAAAACAATATACATATTAAATATAATCGGTGCGTAATTTTTGCGGGATTTGTCCCGTCCCGTCCCGCATCCCGTCCCGATCTCGTCCCGATCCCGGCGGGATTTGAAAAAAAAAATGTGTATCCCGTCCCGTCCCGCATATATATATAAATAATATTTTATATTTTTATAAATATTATATAGATAAATAATATACATAAATTATAATTTTTAAAAATATTTTTTTTATTTTTAAAATTATTAGATCGGTGATTTTTTATCAGTCATTCACTCATTCTTTACTACTCATTCGGTTGGATCTATAATACTAGAGTTTCTTATCTCCCTTTATTTAGTCCGTTCCATCGACACCCTTGCTCTAGTCGTATCTATCGCCCTTGTATTTGTGGATTACCACAATTGTAATCGATAGTTAAATAAATATAATTTTCATTAAATTATCTACTATTATTTTTTGAATGTGAGTCGGCAAGACACTTTGATGTAACTTAAATTTGTTTTCAATGTATAAACTACTAATGTAGGCGTCATGAATCGATAATTCGGTATCGAGTTTTTTTTCCGATCATTTATGTCTTTAAACATGAGAGAAAACAATATACATATTAAATATAATCGGTGCGTAATTTTTGCGGGATTTGTCCCGTCCCGTCCCGCATCCCGTCCCGATCTCGTCCCGATCCCGGCGGGATTTGAAAAAAAAAATGTGTATCCCGTCCCGTCCCGCATATATATATAAATAATATTTTATATTTTTATAAATATTATATAGATAAATAATATACATAAATTATAATTTTTAAAAATATTTTTTTTATTTTTAAAATTATTAGATCGGTGATTTTTTATCAGTCATTCACTCATTCTTTACTACTCATTCGGTTGGATCTATAATACTAGAGTTTCTTATCTCCCTTTATTTAGTCCGTTCCATCGACACCCTTGCTCTAGTCGTATCTATCGCCCTTGTATTTGCGGATTACCACAATTGTAATCGATAGTTAAATAAATATAATTTTCATTAAATTATCTACTATTATTTTTTGAATGTGAGTCGGCAAGACACTTTGATGTAACTTAAATTTGTTTTCAATGTATAAACTACTAATGTAGGCGTCATGAATCGATAATTCGGTATCAAGTTTTTTTTCCGATCATTTATGTCTTTAAACATGAGAGAAAACAGTATACATATTAAATATAATCGGTGCGTAATTTTCGCGGGATTTGTCCCGTCCCGTCCCGCATCCCGTCCCGATCTCGTCCCGATCCCGGCGGGATTTGAAAAAAAAACATGTGTATCCCGTCCCGTCCCGCAAAAAATTTGCGGTACGGGACGCGGGACGTAGACTTCCCATCCCGGTTAATCCCGTCCCGTCCCGCATATATATATAAATAATATTTTATATTTTTATAAATATTATATAGATAAATAATATACATAAATTATAATTTTTGAAAATATTTTTTTTATTTTTAAAATTATTAGATCGGTGATTTTTTATCAGTCATTCACTCATTCTTTACTACTCATTCGGTTGGATCTATAATACTAGAGTTTCTTATCTCCCTTTATTTAGTCCGTTCCATCAAGACACCGGTAAGATTTTATATTTTTACAAATAACGACCGATAAAAAAATTTGGCACCTCATATATCTACCCTCGTTGAGTTGTCGTACTACTAGTACCAATATTAAATTGCATGGATTGGCCTTCATTGTAATTTATTTTAATATATTATAATACTTTTCAGAAAAATAAACATGTAACACATGATATGATCATGCATGTACGTAGTTGATCATTATATTATAATAAGTCAATGCCTAATTATAATATACTTCCAAAATATTATAACTAAGTTCATTAAAATTATCCACACGATACACGAAACTTCAAATAATTGGTCTATATATATATATACTTCCCCCTTTTATTGATCTATTGATTTTGGTTGGCCAGGTAAATGCTCAAAAGAACTGCGTTGCACTTGGACACACACTCGTGGATGCTCAAGAGGTAGTGAAAGTCTTGAACAATGTCATGACCGGTGTCTTGATCGTCATCGTCTTCTTAGTTTGGCTCCTACTTACTGACATTGCAACGACAAAGATCCTCGTTTTTATCGCGTCTCCTCTTCTAGCGGCTACATTCGTGTTTGGGGATACATGCAAGAAGATTTTCGAAGGTATAATATTTTCGTTCATCAACCATCCTTTTGATGTTGGTGATCGATGCATCATTGATAAGAACGAGGTATGTATATACTTCTAATTAACTTGACTTTTTAACACAACTTTGCATGTAAACTAATGAACTTGTGTATATGTTATATTTACAGCTAGAAGTGAAACGTATGAGCGTATTATCAACAACATTTGTAGTAATCGGAACGAAACAAGAAGCGTTATATCCGAATTCAGCTTTAGCTTCGGTACCAATCATTAATCTTAGAGGGGAGCCTGATCCAAGTGACCAGGTAGAGTTGACATTGGACTCAAAATACACCAAGTCAATGCTAGATGAACTGCAAAACAACATAAACAAGTAAGTTCCCTAATATATATTGCATGCATATGTAAGAAGTCGTGAATTAAGATTTGATTAATAGATGTATATCTTTATATTTAGTATTTTCGAGGAAGATAGAGGCAAGAAATACGAGAAAACAAATACAATCGTGATAAAGGAGATCGGAGATAGTGTGAAAATGGAGATACAATACAATCATGTGATGAGCATTTATGAAACGACGCATTCTCAATGTCTTAAGAAGAAGAGGAAGCAAAAATCATGATTGTTACTGCAAATCAAGCAATTGATAGAAGAAATCAACAAGAAAACTGGATTAAGCCCGGCAACAATATCACAAGAAGCCAGCTGATATGATATTCCGATGTGGGTTGACAAGATCGTTTATTTCTTATTGATGAATGTTGCATATTGCTTGATTTTTGTCCTAATTCTGTGTACCTGAATTGGAATGTAGTTTGAGATCCTTTCATTCTCTTGATTATGTTATTTAGTCTCAGTATTTTTGGTTTCTTAAAAGCAAAATACAATAACTCTATTAATTTGAATTGTTGATGTGTCTTGAAAGCAATACCTCTACAAAGTCAATTAATTATGTGATCGAAGAGATCGATGAAGTTCCCTTACATATGGTCATTGTCGTTTGTCACATACGTAAGTCGGATTTGAATATCTTTTGACCCACAAACTTTTGGGACATTAGATGCGTAAAAGTAAAATTTCAAAAAAGAGTTTTCTTAAACATGTACACTAAGATCGTATACATAATCGATTAGATACAAAAAACGAGTTTTCTTAAACATAAATAAAAGATTAAGACTGCATATTCAATTCTTCTAGTTAATCCATCCGGGTATAGATTTGGATAGTCTTAGATCTTAAAGCTTATCTTCCTTTGTCATTGTTGTTAAGTTTTTGCCTTCCCTAAGGTTTGCTTTGAGCTACACCATTAATCCATTGAAAGTACGTATGGTAAACTTCAAAATAATTTGAATTTTTTTATCCTAAAGTTGAATATTCAAAGAAAGTAAACTAACTGATTTTCTATTATATATGTCATCATTTAATGTAATGTTTTTTCTATTTAAAATATTGACTGGTAGAAAATTGACACATCACAAGTCATGTATCCATCGAATTGCCACAGTATGACACTAGTACCAAACAACATTAAATTGCATTTATATGGGAGATAATAAATTATCACGTACAATATATAAGTACAATGAGTTATTTTTATTGTTATTTGATTTTAAGATGAAATTTTGTCGAGTTTTTGTGTTGTACTTGAATATAATAGGCATGTATATATGTATTTATGCACACGATTATCTTTGTCGGCCTTTAATATGGTATTAGAGTTTAACATTTGTTAAAGTCATTCAACAATCGGTTGTCAGATCATTACCATAATCCATTCAAACAGTAAACAAGTCGTATTATTTTGTTGAGTTTTTATGACAGGTAAAAAATCGGTTGCCACATCATTACCATAATTAGGTCTTTAACTAAAAAACAAGTTGTATTATTTTCAATAACTCCGTTAATAATTTATATAGTTTCAAAGTTGGTATTATTTTGAGCTCGATTTTGATAGCAGATATATTATTTTCAAAAAATAATACCGGCAATAAAAAGAACACTTCGTACGAGTATTTGTTGAATTTTCATATCACTATTCACTAGTACTAAACAACATTAAATTGCATGCAACCACCTTCATTATTTATCTTTGATACATTATTGTACTTTTCAAACTTATAATATATAGTCTTAGCTAGTTAGCTTAGTTCCCCATTCAATTCACAAACAATATGTCTAAAGAAGAAGAAGTAACCGTGCTGGTTCATAATCCTTCGACTCAACTCGGGACTCCCGATCAAGATCCTCACCTTCCGGACAAGTCGGCAGACCCGAATCCACCGAGCAAGCCAAGGAGATGCCTCATCATAATCAAAAAAGTCTTCGCTTTCACCATCTTTATCCTTGTTTGCGTCGTTATCATCCCGCTCTACCTCCTTTACGCAGGTTTTGCGTGGCTGTTCTGCAACATCGATTTGATCAAAGACAAGCCCGTCAAGCCCAACAACCACGACTCACCACCGGGTATTATGAAATAATTGTTAGATTTAGATAGAATGTGCATAATAAACGTTAATAGGGGAATTTTACCAAGTTGTTCATATATTATTCACTAGTAGTTAATAGATTGTTATACTATGAAAGAAAATATCTTGATTAATAACGTAATTCCAAAACAAAAAAATTACTTTGACTTGTTTACCATTATTAGCGTTCTAAAGATTCACTAAAATATTTCGAACAACGTTAATTATCTCAACCATATAACTAATTGTTGAAATGTTATTTTTTTTACAAATAACTAATAGGTAAGAACAAGTATTACAAATTTTGAATATAATTGAACAATTGATCACAATTTTAAATATAGTCGAACGATTGACATATTTAAACAATTACGATATATAGATGAACAAAAT
Organism: Fagopyrum homotropicum; assembly: GCA_033239125.1. NCBI lineage: Eukaryota > Viridiplantae > Streptophyta > Magnoliopsida > Caryophyllales > Polygonaceae > Fagopyrum > Fagopyrum homotropicum. The sequence continues at coordinate 167,830,709 of BSWB01000001.1, forward strand.
ATTGTTAAACAAATATTTATTATATTTGAACAATTTTGAATAACAATGAACAAGCTAGTAAACTATATAACTAATTGTTGAAATATTTTTTTCTCTCTGTAAGAAATATAACTCTTTAGTTATTTGCTAATATTCATTGATTACTTTCCTGTGTCAAGACAATAACCAATTCTATGAGAAGGTATACAACGTGCTAGAAGCCGCAAGTCGAATGACGAAGCTCCCCTATATTATCAGGAGCCGTCTCGTCATCTTCATGATGACTTGGCTTATAGTGAACCTCGCGGTTCCTAAGCTTAGAAACAAGTTTGTTCTCAAAACCAAGCTCTGGAAATGGACATTACTAGTCACGATGATCTTATGTGGGTACTATCTAATCGCAATGGTCACCCGATTCTTGGTCTATCTTCTATGCTCAAACGTCCGGTTCAAGAAAAAGAATAACGGGGTTTACTTCGTCAAGGGTTTAAAGCGGAGTGTGAACTTGGTTGTGCTATCTGGTTCGATTCTTCTGACATGGGTTTTGTATTTTCGGACTAGTCATGGGATTAAAAAGACAAAAGATACTGACACGATGCTCCACGTAGGCACGTGGAGCTTCGTGACACTCACCATAACGGCAGTCTTGTGTGTATTGAAGAGTGTGTTGTTGCTCAAGTGGAAGGCAGATGCAATTTACGGGCGGTTCAAAAAAAGGATTATGAATGCTGGTTTTCAAGTTTATTTTCTTGCATATATATGTGGGGTACATTTAGTTGTCTTTCAACCCAAAAGCAAGGACGAAGAGAACGACAATCAAGACAACTCCAAAGATGAACCCAATAGCAAGGAAGAAGAGAATGACAATCAAGCCAACCCCAAAGACGAAAAGGAAGAAGAGAAATGCGAAGATAAGGTGAATGCCAAAGATAAGGTATACTCCTTAATTCATTTCTACCATATTTATTAGGAGTGTGCATATTTGGATCAGACTAACCCTAATATTTATGACTCACTCTTAAGAATGACAACATATCTAGTGAGATGGATGACCTCAACAAACATCTAATCTGTAACCAAAAATCATCCACCCGACCCACCACCAGCTAGGGATCACACTCAAATCCAATTCACCATCATCCAACCACCAAACCCGATAGTTCAAATAAAATTAAAAAAAAAAAAACTTAAATCCATCTAAAGTAACATAGTATTTTATCAAGTACAACACTAATAGATAAGATGTTACCCAACATATAAAACTCAATTAACAATACAACTATTTTGACATAATCAAGCCGTTGAGATGTTGAGATGTATATTCCATATCAATAAGAATTCAACTTATTGTCTATTATACAAGGTTGATGAACTCCTCTACGGTGGTATTAAATGTTATACATTTTCATCTCTTCCGGTGTTTGCAGGCATCGGCAGAATTGATAGAAAATTCTACCAATCAGAAGAAGAGGAAGGAAAACAACGAAGATGAGAGGAAAGCACATGAAATTTTGTGCAATGATGATAAGAATTTAAATCTCCATGACATAAAAAACATGACCAAATATTTCGTCGTTCTTTCTAGGGTTTCTTCAAGAGAAGACGATGGAAGCTTCGATATTCTTGAGCAATGTCGGAAGATCAAACCAGATGATACTTCCGACGAGTGAGGATCACATTATATCAATCAATTTATTACTTATGAGAGTCAATTGAATACTCTTATTAACAATTTTGAGTTGTGCACAGGAACATAACGGTTGATCAGCTGGCCTATGAATTCAATTTGGAAGAGGATGCTGCAAAATACTTGTACTCAAAGTTGAAAGGTGTTGGCAATGCCGACCCAGTCCCCTACAAAACCTTCGAGAAGTTCATGGTATATTTAACTGACTTATAACTATAATAATATTATAATTTATTTCAATTTATAGTTAAAAATAAGCACGAGGATAAAAATATTAAACTTAAATATGAATGTTATACAACTTATACTCCATTAATTCATTGAAAATACAATGGAAAACTTCAAAGGAATTTGATTTTTTTTTCCTTCTTAAAATTGAATGATCAAACAATATTAAATTAGATGATTTTCTATATAGTTATTATTTAATGTAAGAATTTCTATTCAAAAATAATGACCGACAACAAACGTTACAAAAAATAACTTTAACTCGATTATTAAAATTTTGCGCTAAAGATTAGACTTACAAAAATAAAAAAGATCGAAATTGAGGGTGATAATTTATTTTTATCAAGGCATTCCAAGGACTTTGGAGTTGTCCATGGGGGATCGTGATGATCGTATCCAACTACTGACTGGATCTTTGCTTAATTGAGAAAGTCTAAGTCAGATATGTGTTCAGATAAATCAATTGTGTTGATAACCGATCGACCCATTTGGAAATTTCAAACCCCAACACAACCTTTTTTGACAATCCCTAACTTCGTGTTCTCATCTGTAAGGATGATTGAGGATGAACTACCTCTAAAATATAGTTTGTCCTAACCGCTTTCCGTTTTAAATAAAATTGTTGATATATGTATTATAATACTTTTCAAAAAAAGAAAATAAACATATAACCCGTATATGATCATGCATGTAGTTGATAATTATTTTATATTAGTGTATATATTATTATATTATAATTCAACTTTTTTTAACTACGTAAATTAAAATTAAATAAGGGTTATGATATGTTCAAATTAACTAACAATTGCCATATATATGAATAAAATTTAGGTTAATAAATGAACATATAAATTAACATTTGAACAATTTAAAATATTATTGAAGAATTTATCATATAGTTGAACAATTTTAATATAGATGAACAATTGACATATTTGAACCGCTTTTATTTTTATTTTTATTTATTTATTTATTTATTTTTTTAAGAAGTACGTAGGTCACTAGGTTCGATTTATAAAAAAAGCTATTAGTTATAACTCTATAAATATAATAAATACTTCCCATCATAAATAAGGGTAAAATTTTCTAATTTTTATAGAAAGTTTATGAAAATCTATAAAAAAAAATCTTTTAGTTATAACTTTTCAGATATATATTAAAAAAAATCCTATAAAACTAAAATTATTGAAAAAACTATTTCACCAAACACCACACAACTTTGTAAAACCGCGAAAACTTAGCAACTATATAGCGCATATTTTTTCTTATACTACTATTCGTTTTGGTTGGCTAGGTAAATGCTCAAAAGAATTGTGTTGCACTTGGACACACACTGTTGGATGCTCAAGAGGTGGTGAAAGTCCTGGACAATGTAATGACTGCCTTCTTGATTGTCATCATCTTCATAGTTTGGCTCCTACTTACCGACATTGCAACAATAAAGATCCTCGTTCTTGTTGCGTCTCCTCTATTAGGAGCTACATTTGTATTTGCTGATACTTGCAAGAAGATTTTCGAAGGCATAATATTTTCGTTCATCAACCATCCCTTTGATGTTGGTGATCGATGCATAATTGATAAGACCGAGGTATATATATTTCTACTAAACTTGATTTGCTTATTAACACAACTTTATATGTACTGAACTTGTATACATGTTATATTTACAGCTTGAAGTGAAACGTATGAGCATATTATCGACGACATTTTTAGTAATTGGAACGAAAAAAGAAGCATTATACCCGAATTCAATTTTGGCTTCAATACCAATCATTAATCTCAGAGGGGAGCTTGATCCAAGTGACTATGTAGAGTTGACATTGGACTCAAAATACACAAAGTCGATGATAGATGAACTGCAAAACAACATAAACAAGTAAGAACCCTAATATATATTACATGCATACGTAAGAACTCATGATATAATATTTGATTGACCGATATATCTTTATGTTTAGGGTTTTCAATGAAGATAGAGGCAAGAAATACGAGACAACAAACACAGTCGTAATAAAAGACATTGGAGATAGTGTGAAAATGGAGATTCAATACAATCATGTGATGAGCATTCATGAAACGACGCATTCACAATGTCTTAAAAAGAAGAAGAAGCAGAAGTCAGAATTGTTGTTGGAAATCAAGCATTTGATAGATGAAATCAACAAGAAAACTGGAATTACTACAACAATCTCGCAAGAACTCAGCTGATATGATAATCTCTCGATGTTGCTTGTTATTTGTCTTATATTATGTACAATTATGTGAATTGGAATGTTGTTTGAGATGTATTGTTTTAGTCTCTCGAGTGTACCGGTTTTTGAAGATAACAAGTTTTTGTATTCATAGTAAGAAGATTCGAGGTTGATATACTCCTCTCATTGTCAATTAATTTTAAGATGGATGTATCTTTATATTTAGGGGTTTTTTTTTCATTTGACAAGACTCTTTTAAACAACATTACATTTTGAAATGACAGTGTTGCTGGTCTTTAGCAATTCTGTATAACTTCTAATTTTATTGCTTATTTTTGTTTATCATTTTTAGTTGTAATTACTATAATGTGTATATATATATATATATACCTCTCGCTGATGAACGAAATGTTATCCCTTTGGATGTATGCCCAAAAAAGCAAGAAAAAAAAACCCTTTTTTGCCCAGGAGTACGCGCCTCATGCGTTACCCCTCTCGTCCCCTCACTTTACCGTCGCTTGATGACATGGGCAAGAGGATGTCCATCAAGCTCTCCGACTTGCCTCCGGGTGCTTCTGTTGTCCCTGCCGCCTCCATCAACCTTTCATCCCCACCTCAAATCCTTTCGAACCCATCCCAATCCGTCTTTCTAAAAACCTCATTGTCACCCCTTCTTCGATCATCTCCGACGAACTCGTTCCACTCCTCTCTCCTCCTACAAAAGTACTTTACCCTACTCCTCTACTGCCCCCCATGTCCGGAGGATAACCCTGACGTCGATGCCTCTTCCTAGACTACCATCCAACCTTCTTCTCTGGTGGCCACCCCTCTCGTTGTAAACCTAGAGGCTCCTCCTCCATGTCTCCAGAGGATATCCCAAGAGCCTTTCCCACAACCTCCCAAACCTCGTTCAAGGACATAGTCTCGAAAGTTGTGTCTTGGAATCACTTTCCTCATTCTCTTACCCCAGGGCTCGAGACTGATATTATCCCTTTCACCAATGAGGATGTCTTTGGCATCACCAAAAAATGAAACCTCTCGCTGATTGGTTTCCCAATTGGCAGCCCCATTAGCTTCCAAAAAATGTCGTCTTTCTCTTTCAACACTTGGAACTCCATCAAGTTTCCAAAAATTTTACGTAATGATAAGGGTATTTTTATCTTCCACTTCGGCTCCGAGGAAGACCTAAACGTCACCCTCCATGACAGCCCTTGGGTTGTGAATGGATCCTCCACCATGCTTCTTAAAATATGGTCTCATGGGATGAATCTCGACTACTCAAGCCTTAACTCCATCCCGATCTAGGTCTCTCATTGATGTGATCCCGCCGGACTTAAGCAACGAGATTGATGTGACGGCACCGAGGTTGACACCACCTCTCACTCGAGCTAGAGCCCGCATGCTAGGCCAAACCACTTTGACCTACCATCCTTTCGGAGCTCCGGCGTTTGAGGACGTCCATGACTATCACTTGGTGAACATGCTTGAGGCGATTGAGAATTTTGGATCACCTTAAAACTTGAACCTTAGTTGTAACTTTTTTTTGTTTATATTATGTGGTCATGCTTGATTTTATTTCATGATATGATGCCCACTAATGCATGATGTTATAGAATAATGAAGGTTAATTAATACAAGTGAAATGAAATGTTCACTTGTACTTAAGCCAACATTTCAAGAGATTAAAGCAACATTTTTTTGGGATTTATTTTTTCAGCCACATTTTGGTACCTTTGAGCTCTAATTGGCCGGCCATATTTATGGTTTTTAGGCCATTTATTGGCTTGAAGTTATTGGTTGAAAGTCCCTATGTTAGCCCTTTGTTTAATGTCACAATTCTTGAACTTGTAAACCTTTAATGTTGGGAGTTAGGTGCTGAATTTTCAGCCTATATAAGGTCTCTCCCACAAACCTTTTAATCACGAAATAGAGTTGAGTTCTTCAATCACAAGTTGTGTTTTCACTTTGAGAAAAACAAACTTAGAAACTAAGGTGAGAGACCAAAGTTTCGAAACCCACAAGGTGAGAGGCCGAGTGGTGTCCTTAGGGTGAGAGGCTAGGAGGACAAAGGAGATCCAATTTCCAAAGTGAGATTCCAAGGACAGAAGATCTCGAGCCAAGGAGATCCAAGGTGCGAGGATGGACGATCCTTGCTTGGCATATCCCATCCATCAAAAAAATCAAAAAAGAAGTGGTCGGAAGGAACAACACCGGTGGATCCTCGCCTTCAACTAATGAAGAGCGCATCACTCTTCGTGACCTGGAGTACCGTTTCTGGTCTCAGCATATGCTCGCTAAGATCGGGTCTGCCATTGGGACCCCTATCCTCACCAATTCCTGCTCCGCTCACTAAGACTGCCTTGGTTTTGCTAGGATCTTGGTGGCATTCACGCCTCCAAGCCTTTGTTGTACGAAGTTCTACTCAATGGTCCTGATGGTGAGGCCATCATCCAAAAGACTGCGTACGAATGACTCCCATATCATTGTACTCGCTACATGGTCTTTGATCATAGATATCGACCTATCATTGTATCCAAACCTCCCCCAAAGCTTTCCGAAGCCCCTCGTGCTCTACCTAGATCTAACCGACAACCCCTCTTACCCACACCTGATGAATCCCCCCGGATTTAAATCCCTACCTCCATCAAACATGCCCACCTTGCTACCCCTTTACCCTTTCCACACCCCACTCCTCGTCCTCCTGTTTTACCTAATGAGCCTTCCACACCCAAGTCTCCTTCTAACCACACTCCTTCATCCCTACACCCCTTAAACCCTAAGATCATTATGCTCATACCCCCCATGTCACTACCTTTACTAATATACTCACTGAATCCTACTCTTTTCCCCTTACATCTACCTCCTCATTAGGCATCAAGAGTTGCTCTAAGACCATCGCACCCTCTGAATGAATATTAAAATATGTTCTTGGAATATAAGGGGCCTTTACAACCCTAACAAGCAAAGGCCTTCCAGAATATTTTAAAGCGACATAAAATTGATTTGTTAGCTATCATCAAAACCCGGCTCAAGAAGAACAAAATGAACCGAATCGCTTCATCTCTTCTCCCTAGTTGTAATCACCTCTCCAATTCCCCTCACGCCCATATTTACCGTATATGGGTGTGGTGGAACTTGTCAAACCTTCATCTTACCCCCAACATTTACATAGACCAAATCATTCACTGCCATATCGTCCATCCTTCTAGTCACCTCATCTCCCATAACCCTCTACCTATCCTTGAGTGCTCGTTCATCTACGCTCATAATATCCCATCAGACCGCTCCTATCTTTGGGACTCAATCTCAACCATAAATCTCCTCAACTCTTCCACCCCATGGGCACTCCTTGGTGACTTCAATGTCACCCTTTTGCCTGATGAAAAATCGACTAATGGCACCTCTACCATCTCAAAAACCTCCTATGAACTCTTATTATGCTTTAACCACAACAACCTCTTTGACCATGCTTTTTCAAGTTGTAACTTCACTTGGAATAACAAGCAATCGGGTGCCAAGATGTGGTGCAAGCTGGATAAATTACGTACTAACTCTCAATGTCACTCAAACTTCCCTAACTCCTCCGCTTTCTTCGACCACCCCTATATTTCGAACCATTTTCTCTCTTGACAATGAAAATCATTCATCAAACTTCCAATCCCGGTTTAACAATGCATAGGTCATGCACGACAACTTCCTCCCATGCATTTCAAATGCTTGGAATCTTCCCATCTAGGGTCACGCCATGTTTAAGCTTGTCTATAAGCTTAAGAATCTCAAACCACTTCGTAAGAAGTTTCCAAGCCAAAAACTTACAAACATGCACTCTTCCATTCAAGATCATAAGGACCTCCTCTCCACTATCCAGTAAGGTCTCCAAAATTTCCATCATGACACTAACCTTCGGGAGACTGAAAGAAGTACCATCCTCAAGCTAAACACTTCGCTTGACCTCCTTCGTGCCACTATGTCGCAGCTTGCTAATGCCAAATGGATCAACCATAGTGACCAGTGTAATGCCTTCTTCATTAGGAGCGTTAAATCAAGAAGATGCTCGAATAATATCAAGGTCCTCACCGACTCCTCCATCTCCCTAACACATGACCCTGAAAGAATCTCATTTATCTTGATAAATCACTTCTCGTCCATTTTGAGCTCTAATACAACACCTTGTCATGCCCATATTCTTGCATGCTCCATGCCTATGCTTAACACTGAATGCATCCGATCTCTCTCTCTCTATCTCTCTCCCTGTCTCTCCTGAGGAGATCAAAGACTCTCTCTTTAGTATGGGCGACAACAAAGCGTCTGGCCTTGACATCTTCAACGCTTTCTTCTACAAATCCTCTGGAGCGGCTGAAGCATCATTAATGAGGAGTTCACTAATGCCATTTTGGATTTATTCTCCAATGGTCGGATGCTCGGGCAAAATAACCATGCCTTTATCTCCTTCATTGCCAAATGTGATAACCCCACCTACCCGTCGGACTTCCGCCCCATCTTCTGTTACAACACTACTTACAAAACCATCGTCAATATTCTATCCAATATAATCAACACCATTCTCCCTCACATTATCGGCCCTTACTAGAGTGCTTTTGTCAAAGGAAGATCCATCATGCACAACATACTCATATGCCATGAACTCTTCAAGAATTACAATCAAAAGCACATCTCCCCTAGATGTGCTATAAAAGTCAACATCACCAAAGCCTTTGACACCATTGACCACATCTTTATCCTCCTCAGCCTCTGTAAGTTTGGCTTCCCTGAGCCCTTTGTTCATTTGATCAAGTCTTGCATCACAACTATCCCATATTCCATCAACATTAATGGCTCTCTCAAAGGTTACTTCGAGGTAACATTGGCCTTAGGCAAGGTTACCCACTCTCCCCCTCTCTTTGTCATTGCTATGGAGGTTCTTTCCTCTATGATCATCGCTAATACCACCAACCCAAACTTTAACACTCACCCCAAAGGCCATAACCTCGTATTACCCAAATGTCATAATCTCACCTTCATTTTTTTTACCTTGAAGCACACTCTCGATTTCTTTAGGGAAATATCTAGACTCAAAGTAAAACTAAATCATCTATCTTTCTGGGTGGCCTTGCCCCACCAAACCGTATCCACATCATCAACTCCACTGGATTCACTTCCACTACTTGGGTGTCCCTATGGGCTGCAAGAGATTGAATATCCCCGACTATCAGCCCCTCATCTTTAAACATCACTAAGAAGATTCAATCTTGGAGTGCCAAGCTTTTATCAGACGTTGGGAGTATACAAATCACCTCTTCTATTCTCACATCCATGCATTATTACTAGTGCTCGATCTTCTTTATCCCCCCATCTATTCTTCACAAGATTCAGAGTCTCCGTCACTCCTTTAGTTGGTTGGTTAAGAACAATAGTAGACGTTCTCTTGTCGCTTCGAACATTATGTGCACACCAAAGAATTTGGGTGGTCTTGGCTTCAAGGAGTTCTTATCTTGGAATAAAGTGTGCATCTCCCGTCTCATCTATGATCTTGCATTGAACGAGAACACTCTAGTGCACGTGGATTGCCAAAAACATCCTCAAGAGACATTCAATTTGGAAGACTGGAATTACTTGCCTAGCTACAACCATAGTTACATCTGGAACATGATTAGTAAGGTCCGAGATGTCCTCCTCTCTTCTGGGTCTGGGATAAACCACCTTAACTTGATATCTCGATCTAACGGTTATTTTTCTACCACGACTGCCTACACCTTCTTTAGAAACCCCACTCTTTCTCCCAACACCACCAAGCTCAATATGATATGGCATGATCTCAATATACCCAAGTGCAGTTTCATTGCCTGGATTACGAGCTATCAAAGACTTCCCACGCTCTCCAAACTCCTAAAATGGAACATTATTGTTGATGACACTTGTAAGCTTTGCCGGAATCATCCTGATGACAAGGCTCATCTATGGAAGAAATGTAGTAATACCGCTCTTGTCCTTGATATTATCTCTCGTTGGACTAGACAACCCAATCCTTACCCTACCTTCATAACCTTTGGGACTGACTTAAAACTCAACACACCCTTAAGTGTAGCCTCTTCTCCAACATCAAGGTCTCCTCGATCACTGCCTTCATCTACTTTACATGGAAGACCAAGAATGAGCTTCTCTACAACAACAATTGTACCCCAGCTACTGCTTGCGCCCACTCCACTATTCTTGCCATAAAGAACATCACTGCGCACCATTGGAAGGACCGGTCCATTGGCTCTCTTGTGTGGGCTAACATACTTGGAATTCACCTTGTGTAGCCTTTTTCCTTCTCTCTTGCTCATGTTTCTCTCTTGTTCCCTGACCGAGACGATCCTCCTCATTGTTAAAACAAGCTAAAAAAACACATGCATGTAGTATTAGGAAAAAAAATAGCATTTAGAGGCTCATTTGCGATTCCTCCGTTCTAATTGTCTTATTTGCAACGGCAATGTAATGTAGTAAATAGAAAATATCAGATTTTCAAACTTGACAATGATCTCAATGACGACTGACGATGGCAAATGTTGTCAGAAACAGGGTTTTGTCGTCGACAAAGAGCCGACACAAATGATGGACGGAGACACCGTGACAACCATTACAAATGGCACATCATGTATAAGATGTCTATAGTCGGGTGGTGGGCCTGGTGGCTGGTTTCCATCAATCGACCCATACTACAAAACCGTTCAATCGAACCATCATCCGTCCAAGCTCCCCTTCACCCTAAACCATCACCGCGGTTGATTGGATAGTTTTTTTTTTAGTTTAACCGGTAAATTAAGCTTGTAATTACCGACGGTTAACTTACTCATAGTTAAAATGTAATTACCGGTGGTTGCGCAACCTGCATTAGACTTAAGGGTTCCCTTTGGCTGGACTTAATAGATTGGGCTTACGAAGTGGACAGGGCCCAAATACTAAAACTCTTCCTATGTTTAAATAACCAATGAAGCTCTATGAACATTTCTAAACCCTAATCGTTTTCTTCTGCCTCCGTGAGTTTCGTTGCCCTCTCTTCTATCTCTTCTTCTATCTATCACTTCTTCTATCGCTTCAATTTGAATGTTTTTTTGTTTTGTTTAGATTTCAGGTAAGGTAAGAGGACAATGTCTCACAGGAAGTTCGAGCACCCGAGGCACGGTTCCCTTGGATTTCTTCCAAGGAAGAGGGCATCTCGTCAAAGGGGCAAGGGTATGTATTTTTTTGAATGCAAATTTGAATGAATTGCAATACTTAGTATTTGAAACCGATTTTCAATTGTTTCAGGACTAATATAATAGATTATGTGTTACATCTATGTATGTTAATTATGATTTAGCGTATTTGAATGCAAATTTGAATGAATCTCAATGCTTAGTATTTGAAACTGAAGTACGAATGCCTTCTGCTAAAGGCCGATTTCAATGAATTGCAATGCTTAGTATTTGAAACCGGAATGCCTTCTGCTAAAGTTAAGATTTTCAATTGTTTCAGGACTGATATATTAGATTATGTGTTACACCTATGTATGTTAATTATGATTTAGCGTATTTGAATGCAAATTTGAATGAATCTCAATGTTTAGTATTTGAAACTGAAGTAGGGACGCCTTCTTCTAAAGGCCGATTTCAATGAATTGCAATGTTTAGTATTTGAAACCCGAATGCCTCTTGCTAAAGTTAGATTTTCAATTGTTTCAGGACTGATATAATGGATTATGTGTTACACTTACTCAAGTTAATTGACTGGATATCATAGATAGATCTAGGGTTAATATATGGTCTTTACAGTGAAGTCTAGGTATAGGGTATTGATAATATATGGTCTTTACAATGAAGTCTATGTATAGGGTATTGATAATATATGGTCTTTACAGTGAAGTCTAGGTATTGATAATATATGGTCTTTACAGTGAAGGCTTTCCCTAAGGATGACCCAAGCAAATCACCCAAGCTTACTGCCTTCTTGGGTTACAAGGCTGGTATGACCCACATCATGAGGGATGTTGACAAGCCTGGTTCCAGTAAGTCTTCATGAACAACCTTATAATGTATATGCTGTATGCCTCGATTTATTTGTGTTGATTGTTTGAGTTGCTTGACTTATAGAACTTCACAAGAAGGAGACTTGCGAGGCTGTTACAATCATTGAAACCCCTCCTATGGTGATTGTCGGAGTTGTTGGGTACGTGAAGACTCCTCGTGGTCTCCGCTCCTTGAACACTGTTTGGGCTCAGCACTTGAGTGAGGAGCTTAAGAGGAGGTTTTATAAGAATTGGTGCAAGTCCAAGAAGAAGGCTTTCACCAAGTACTCCAAGAAGTTGGAGAGTGAAGATGGAAAGAAGGACACTCAGTCACAACTTGAGAAAATCAAGAAGTACGCCACTGTTGTTCGTGTTTTGGCTCACACTCAGGTAGTTTATTAATCTTATCTGGTCGTTTACTTGTACATTCTTAATTAGTATTATTCATAACTGGCTGGTTTGTGGTTTGTTTTGTCAGATCCGTAAGATGAAGGGTTTGAAGCAAAAGAAGGCGCATCTTATGGAAATCCAGGTTAACGGTGGTAGCATTGCCGACAAAGTTGATTTTGCTTACAACTTGTTTGAGAAGCAGGTTCCGATTGATGCTGTTTTCCAGAAAGATGAGATGCTTGACATCATTGGTGTTACAAAGGGTAAGGGTTATGAAGGTGTTGTTACTCGTTGGGGTGTAACTCGTCTTCCACGTAAGACTCACAGGGGTCTGCGTAAAGTTGCTTGTATTGGAGCATGGCATCCCGCTAGAGTTTCCTACACTGTTGCTAGGGCTGGTCAAAACGGTTACCACCACCGTACTGAACTCAACAAGAAGGTTTACAAGCTCGGCAAGGCTGGTCAGGAATCCCACCAAGCTATGACTGATTACGACAGGTTTGTAGTTGTAGTTGATTCATCCTTGTTTGTTGTGTGTTTGATTGCTGATTCTTGATTGTTTAATTCGTCAATACAGAACCGAGAAGGATATCACCCCGATTGGTGGTTTCCCTCATTATGGTATTGTGAAGGAAGATTACCTGATGATCAAGGGTGGTGTTGTTGGACCTAAGAAGCGAGTGGTGACGCTCAGACAGTCTCTTCTGAAGCAAACTTCCCGTGTCGCTCTTGAGGACATTAACCTTAAGTTCATCGACACATCTTCCAAATTCGGTCATGGCCGGTTCCAGACCACACAGGAGAAGCAGAAGTTCTTTGGCCGTGTCAAGGCTTGAAGTTAGGTTGCAACAGTTTAACAGTCTGCCTTTTGCTCTTGTTTTGCGGATGAATTTTGCAGATGCTATTTTTATTTGAAGATGAATTTTGTTTACTTTGATAATACATTGAAAGACTCTGTTCAGATGATGTTAAGATTTTGAGTTCGATTAAGTATATTGTTCCTTAACTGTCACATGACTTTGAGTTCAATTAAGGATGTGTTTGATTGTGCATAAATATTTAGTTTATAAATTAGGGTATATTTAAAATATTAAAATATTATTCTAAGAATTTAGTCAAACAGACTTTTTTTTTTTTAATTTCTATTAGGTTTCTGGGGTATTATTCAAGTAAGGCCCATTATTGCGGTACGGCCGTGCGGCCGTACCGCAGGGCGACACGTGTCCCGAAAAAAAAAAAAATTTTTTTTTTTTTTTTTTTTTTTTTTTTTTTTTTAAACGAGTAAAAGTAATAGTTCAATTTTTTTTTTTTTTATTTTTTTTTAAAAACGAGTAAAAGTAATAGTTCAAAACTTATTATGGAATAGTTCATAACTTATAAAAGGATAGTTCATGAATTATAATAGAATAGTTCATAGTGTAAAATTTATAAAGGATTGAAAGTAATAGTTCAAAACTTATTAAGTAATAGTTCATAACTTCTAAAAGCATAGTTCATGAATTATAATAGAATAGTTCATAGTGCAAAATTTATAAAGGAGTGAAAATAATAGTTCAAAACTTATTATGGGATAGTTCATGAATTATAATAGAATAGTTCATGAATTATAATAGAATAGTTTAAAGTGCAAAAATTTATAAAGGAGTGAAAGCAATAGTTCAAAACTTATTATGGGATAGTTCATGAATTATAATAGAATAGTTCATGGATTATATTAAAAAGTAATAGTTCATGGATTATATAGGAATAGTTCAAAGTTTATAGGATAATAGTGCATAAATTATAACATGGTAGTTCAAATAAATTTTCATTAGTTTCCGTAAAAAAAAAAAAAAAAAAAAAAAAATCGTTTCAGAAAAGAGAAAAAAAAAAAAAAAAAAAAAAAATTTTTTTTTTTTTTTTTTCGGGACACGTGTCGCCCTGCGGTACGGCCGTACCGCAATAAAAGAGTCTTACCTGAACATTAACCTTTCAGTACCCTTATACCTAATTTGGCCAATATTATTTGCTATTTTTAAATAAATTAGTTTTGATGGGTGTTTAAATAAAATACTTTAATTAATAAGAGTATGTTTAAATGAATTAGTGTTTTATAACTATAATATTATTTTTTAATGACAAATAAATTATAATAGTTTTAATTTACATGATTGGATTGCTAACCGCAATTTCTTCCATTTTCTTTGTTCGGTGGAATACCATTCTTTATTTATGTTGTTAAAATTTTTGAATATGTTGACAATAGTAACCTGGGTAATAATCGTTCTTGAGACTCTGGTCGCTTGAAAATTGCTATATGCTATGATGCACGGACACAAAAAACGGGGACATTGCTAGTAAAACAAATTTTTTTAAAAATTATTAAAATAAATAATATATCATTCATAATTCTCTATGTGTAGACTTAAATAGATAAACCTTCTCATCATTCTTGGAAAAATTTTAACATCATATATCCTTAAATATTATACCAATAATACGCTCCCACATTATTCATAAATAAGGTCCCATCACCTTATTCAATTTTCTCAACGTCATTGACTCCACAAACAAGTTTCTTACTTCCCTTGGAAATATCTTTGAATTCCTCAATCTCGATCTTGGATATTGAAGAAATGGTAGAAGAGCCATCGCAAATGGTAAATTCGGCGTTATCTGAGAGTTTTTTTTTGTGTCGGTGTATGCCGTCTTGGGGCCGACGCAAACGCTTATACGATGACATGTCCCATCGTAAAATACCTTTTGCATTGGTGTTGATGCGTCACAAAAGGTTGCTTGCGACGGCATATCGGTCTTTGTGCTGAAGCAATAGTAGTGATCGTTGCCCGTAGTTTTCAAAGTTGGTATATTTTTTAGTTTTATTTTCATTTTTTTATGACACTTCCTATGAGTTTTTGCTCAATTGTCATTTCTCTATACACTTTTTCCTTTATTCCCTCTAAATCCCATATATTTACCAAAGTATCTTCTCTTTTAGTACATCTTCTTTTGTATATAAAACTAGTTACTTTAGTCTTTACTTCTTTCAGTTTAATAAACAAGATACTCTCCTCTATCAAACTTGCCTACTTTACACAGAATGTTAAATTGCATGCAATCACCTTCACTATTTATCTTTGATGCATTCTAATACTTTTCAAACCTAAATATAGTCTTAGCTAGTTAGCTCCCCATTCAATTCACGAACATGTCTCAAGATGAAGTAACCGTATTGGTCCCGGATCCTCCGACTCAACCCCCGACTCCCGATCAAGGCCTTGACCTTCCGGACAAGTCGGCATCTCTATCGGACCCGAACCCTTCAAACAAGCCAAGCGGATGCATCGACATAACCATATATGTCTTCATGTTCACCATCTTTATTCTTTTTTGCGTCGTTTTCATCCCGATCTACCTCCTCTACGCAGGTGTTGCATGGCTAATCTGCAACATCAATGTAACCGAAGACGAACCCAAACGCCTCAACTCAGTCCCGGGTATTATGAAATAATTTTCGGATATAATCGATTATAATAAGAAATGTTTGGGTAAATACTATTGTGTAAGACTTTGAGGCGTGAACCACTATCTTTTAACTTATTTTTGCTCTCATATCTATTGTTATTGGGTTTCTAGCAAATCACTTTTAAAATTTTGACATATCTTAGTGCTCTATGTTGATCCCCATATATAAGGAGGGTTGAGAAAATTTCATGTTATTTAAGACTATCTCCAACAAGAAATATAACTAGTTAGATATTTGCTAAAACTTGTTGATTGTTTTCCTATGTGAAGGCAATAAGCACTTCTACCAAAAGGCACAAGACCTGAAAGAAGCCGCAGGTCGAGCGGCGAAGCGCATTCAAGCTATCAGGAGTCGTCTCGTCGTCTTCATGCTAACATGGCTTATATTGAACCTTGCGGTTCCCAAACTTAGAAACAGTTTTGTTCTTGAAACCAAGCTCTGGAAATGGACATTACTAGTAACGATGATCTCGTGTGGATACTATCCAATCGCAATGTTCACCCGATGCTTAGTCGATCTCCTATGCTCAAACGTCCGGTTCAAGAAAAAAAATAGCGGGGTTTACTTCGTCAAGGGTTTAAAGCGGAGTGTGAACTTGGTTGTGCTATCCGGTTCGGTTCTTCTGACATGGGTTCTGTATTTTCGAACTAGTCACGGGATTAAAAAGACAAAAGATACTGATACGATGCTCCACGTTGGCACATGGAGCTTCGTGACACTCACCATAGCAGCCGTTTTGTGGGTGCTGAAGAGTGTGTTGTTGCTTAAGTGGGAGGCCGATGCGGTTTATGGGCGGTTTAGTGCAAGGATTATGAATGCTGGATTTCAAGTTTATTTTCTTCGGCATATGTTTCGGCGTAAAGATAAGAAAGACGATAAGGTGAATCATGTCAAAACCAAAGAATTTGAGGTAAATGTGTTACTTCGTTCATTGATATCAATATCAAACGACTCCTTAATGCTCATTATTATTTGTTTTCATCTCTTCTAGTCGTTGCAACCTGAAGAAGCGGTGGCTGGCAAAGACAATCCTGAAGTGAAGATACCACCGGCGGAAAGTAGTTCCGATCAGGAGGAGAAGGAAGAGGAGATGGAGAAGGAAGAGGAGATGAAGAAAGAAGAGGGAATTTTGCGCAATGACAAGAACGCAAATCTCTATACTATCAAGAAGATGACCGAATATTTCGTCGATCTTTCTAGGGCTTCTTCACGAGAAGATGACGGAAGCTCCGATGTTCTTAAGCAATGCCAGGAGATCAAACCAACTACTTCCGACGGGTGAGGATCACATTATATCAATCAAGTAATCACTTTAGTTTATTTGAATTTCAATTGACTATTCATCTCAACAATTTTGAGCTGCGCATAGGAACATAACGGTTAAGGAGCTGACCAAGATATACGCTTTGAAAAAGGAAGATGCACAATTCTTGTACTCAAAGTTGAAAGATGACCCTAACTCAGACCAAATCTCCTACAACAACTTCGAAAAGTTCATGGTATACTTTCCTTATATATATATATAGAAATTACTTTGATGAGAACCAATTTTACGGAGAGGAATGAGAACATCTAAGAGTCGTTGAAGTATAATAGATCAACGTTTCAAGTTATACTACAGCATTTAATTATATCATGATCATACGTATCATACTTGGAAGATTCTATACTTTTTATGTTCATGAACCGTATGGTCCGTATGTTCAAATGTGAAAAAATAAAAAAGCAAACTCGTGAATACATTAATAACATGGCTAGAAAGGTATACATACACAAGGAAATAAAAAGCAATGTTAATTAAGTTAGATGAATAAATATATGAGGAAACTCTTATACACGATAACTACATGACTAGAAAGGTATACGTACGCTAGTAAATAAATAATCTTTTACAACTTGAATAGAATGAAATATATGAAAAACAATACTAAATAAGATGACTATTATGTTCATGAACCTTACAAAAAAAATATATAGAATGAAACTCGTATATACATTAACAAAATGGCCAAAAAAGTACATTTAATTTCCGATTGTTGCTAGTGTAAATAACATTAATGACCAGTATGATAATTTATAGAAAAATGTGCAATAAAAATCACATAATCCGTCATTATTTTGTTGTTTATTCCATCAGTGTGTGTGTGTGTATATATATAGGGTGTGGTTCCCCTGAGAACACCCCTAACGTGTATACATGAGAACAATCTTAGACCGTCGGAAGGTGAGTATTAAGGGTCGAGATTTAGTGTAGATATCATAATTAATAATAGTTACGAATAATAATAATTAGAAATAACCACAATAATTACGAATAATCCACTCAACCAACAATAACTACGAATAATACATTAAACGATATACTAATTAATAATAATCTCTCTCTCTCTATCTCTCTCTCTCTCTCTCTCTATATATATATATATATATATATATATATATATATATATATAGATAGGATGTTGTTCAGGTAAGGTTGTTAATTGTTGTGAGATTTTGTAGCCGTCTAAGAGGTTGACACGTGTCCCAAATACATTTTTTTTTATGAAAATATATTCTAGATATTTTTAACTATAATGAACTACCATATTATAAGTTCTGCACTATTCTCTTATAAACTTTGAACTATTCTCATATAATTCATGAACTATAACTTTATATTATTCATGAATTAGTTTTGTTATAACTATTAACTATTCACATATAATTTAAAAATTATTCCCTTAGAATATGAATTATCACGATATACTATTATTGAACTACTCTTTTATATACTACATTGAGTATTCTCATGTAATTCATGAAGTAGTACTTCACGATAATGTATTCATGAACAAATATTATATCTCAAATGAACTACTCTTATAAATTTCATAAGCTACTACTTTCAATACTTCATTTTTTAATATATTATATCAAATTATTTATAAATTAATCGTTTATATGCTATGAACTATTTTATTATAATTCATGAATTATCCTTTTATAAGTTATCCACTATCCCTCTATAAGTTTTGCATTATCAATTTAATTCGTTGTTGGAAGGAATAGGGGGGGAGAAAGGACATGTGTCACCTTCCTAGGCTACCTTGACGGCTTACCATCTTACCGTTATGAACTATTTATAATTCATGAACTATCTTTTTACAAGTTATGTATTATCCCTTTATAAGTTTTGCACCATCACTTTCATTCGTCTCAGAAAAAAATTTAAAAATTTGCACGTGTCATCTTTCTAGCTTGCCTTACGACCTTACTGGAAGAAAGGGGCCTTACCTGAACAACTCTTTATATATATATATATATATATATATATCCGATATTTGTTTTCTTTATTTCTAATCATTTGGTTGGCCAGGTCAATGCTCAGAAGAATTGCGTTGCACTTGGACACACACTCATGGATGCTCAAAAGGTAGTGAAAGTCTTGAACAATGTCATGACTGCCCTCTTGATTGCCATCGTCTTCATAGCTTGGCTCCTACTTACCGACATTGCAACGACAAAGATCCTCGTTCTTATCGCGTCTCCTCTTCTAGCAGCTACATTTGTATTTGCTGATACTTGCAAGAAGGTTTTTGAAGGCATAATATTTGCGTTCATCAACCATCCTTTTGATGTTGGTGATCGATGCATCATTCATGAGACTGAGGTATATATTTCTAATTTTTCTTATTTGATTATCAAATTTATATGTACATGAACTTGTGTATGTGTTATATTTACAGCTGGAAGTGAAACGTATGAGTGTATTGACTACAACATTTATCGTAATCGGAACGAAAAAAGAAACATTATACCCAAATTCGGCTTTAGCTCCAATACCAATCATTAATCTCAGAGGTGATCCTGATCCAAGTGACCATATAGAGTTGACATTAGACTCAAAATGGACCAAGTCAATGCTAGATGAACTGCAAACCAACATAAACAAGTAAGAACCTTGATTGAATATATATATATATATATATATATATATATATATATATATATATATATATATATATATTGCATGCATACGTAAGAACTCGTGATTTAAGATTTGATTGATGATGGATGTATCCTTATATTTAGTGTTTTCGCGGGAGATAAAGGTATGAAATACGAGACAACAAGCACAATTCTAATAAAGGAGATTGGACATAGTGTGAAAATGGAGATTCGGTACAAGAATGTGATGAGCATTCATGAAACAACGCATTCGCAATGTCTTATGAAGAAGAAGCAGCAGAAATCAGAATTGTTGTTGAAAATCAAGCAGTTCATAGAAAAAATCAACAAGGAAACAAGAAGTACCGCAACAATCTCGCAAGAACTCAGTTGATATGATAATCTCTCGATTTGGGATGACAAGATCGTCTTTTATTTATTGATAATATGTCTAGTTATGTTGCTTGTTATTTGTCCTGATTTTATGTACAATCACCTGAATTGGTTGTTTGAGATGTATTGTTTTGGTCTTTTGATTGTACCGGTTCTCGAAGATAATAAGTGAGGAGATTTCGACCCTAATATATAAGGTTGGTGGACTCCTCTATCTACTGTTAAATGGTTTTAGGATGAAATTCAGTGAGCTTATCTGTTGGACTTGAGAAGTAACGTGCGTGTATGCACATATACGGATTACTTTACGGTGTATTTTTGTGGGAAATATTTTTTAAAGGGGTGAATTTATGAAAAGTAATATTCTAAGCATTGTTTTGTGTAATTCACTCAAATTTGCAATATCCATGTAGAAGCAGGCTGGGCCCAGATAGGCCCGTGTTCCTTAATGGATCTTTTCTTCAAGTCTAGTCTAAGCCCATGTTTAATCATTTCTAGATTTGTGGTATAAATTAGTTTGATAGTTACACGAGACGAGTTATTTGAATTTGACTCGTAAATACTCGATTTGAGCTCGTTTATCTCCTAAACGTATATAAAGTCTCGATTATATATAGACTCGGTTTGTCGGCTAGAATTAAAACCCTATTAAAGGTAAGTTTCACACTATGTCCGATCTCCTTTATTAGAATTGTGTTTGTTGTCTTATATTTCTTGCCTCTATCTCCCAAGAAAACCCTAAATATAAGGATACATTCATCAATCAAATCTTAAATCACGAGTTTTTACGTATGCATGTAGTGTATATATATATATATATATATATATATATATATATATATATATATATATATATATATATATATATATATATATATATATATATATATATATATATATATATATATATATATATATATATATATATATATATATATATATATATATATATATATATATATATATATATATATATATATATATATATATATATATATATATATATATATATATATATCAATCAGGGTTCTTACTTGCTTATATTGGGAGGGTATCCCCCGACAATGGGTCACAATTTACTACCCTATCCGGACGTAGATCGGCAAAGCCGGTCGAACCGGGTTACCATTGAAAAAGCTATGTTAAGAAACACACTCAAATTTCAGGTATATATAAATAAAAATAGAAAAAAGAAAATGTAATAAAGAAGGGAAACCCTGGCCCTGGCCTGATTGAGATGTAATCCTTAGCCCAAACCGGTTACCCATTTGGCTGTGCAATACCCGACGAGGAATGGCTGGAGGGGTCACTAACTCAGTGTTCACGTGCATCTTAAATTGGTGCATGTATACTATTACATATATGGACGTGGGAATTAATTGACGTATTGATTAAGTTAAGTAGACTTGCCCAATTCAAGAACGGGTTAGGCGAAAGTGAGACTATCTCATTTTTGTAAATATTTTCGGTCCATATCGAGGGTTAACCGCGGGTTAAGTGCTCTGGAATACGGATATAGACGAGTTGGATAGATTAATCCGAGATTGGAGTATTGTACATGTCTAAGCATAAGATATTTGACGAGATGCGACGAATTTTGAGTTTTTGGTTATATATATTTTCGGATTGAGCATTATTCGGCCGGTTTAGATGACCTGAATTGAACCAAAACATACCCATTCGGTTTTCGGTCATACTTTTCCAAAGTTTTGGTTTGGTTTATGTCACCAGACCCATTTCGGTTCAATTTCGGTCCTAATTTTCTAGGTTTTTCTGACCAATGATGGATAATTTTGTACAATAATCAATCGGTTTACGCAAACCAATCAGCTTTGGTCCAACCCAAACCGACCCAACACGGCCGATTTTGGATCTTACATTTGGGGCTCGTTTGGGAACGCTAAGAATCATTCCCGGTAACGGAATGATTCCGAATCAATCAAAAAAATGCTTGTTTAGAGGTCTTTTTAATAAATAAAAGTAATCCAATCATTTCCATTTTCATTTTTCCCCCCTTAACAGATCGATTCATTCCGTTTTCATTCCATCAGTCCAAACAAACGGGCACTTAGTTTTCGGTTTGGCTTCAGTCCAATGGCTTCGGTTCATTTCGGACGGCCAGCCGACCCTATATTTGAGAAAGAAGGGATTAGAAGGGCAACAATAATCTACAAACAATTGAAAGAGATGGGTGTTGATGAATATGAAGGAAAAAATATGTTGATATTAATATTGGAAGACCCTCGTGAAGACAATGGTTTCATGTTGGTTTGTTGTTGAGGTTAGCATAAGAGACATATGTTCTCTATCACTTTCTCGTGTGTTTTTCCTCCTTGAAATCAACTTTCAATCCATTGTTGCTTTATCTTTCATTGCAGGGAACATTTCTGGTCCCTACAATACTCGTTGTTTATCATCTAGGTGGATTCAACTGCCCTATCCATATCCACTTTCCCATTTTCGATCAAGCCTTTAATTGTATTGCATGAATTGTCGTAGTTAGATCATGAGATCGTGGTTTCATTTGTTGATATGTTTTGAATGTCGCACAGAGATAATTATATCAAGTTGATGCATGTAAGTTGAGATCGTTTATGCAAAAACGTTTAGGAAGTAGGTGTAGTTGACTAAGATGGCAACCGGTTGCTTCAAATAACTTATTTCTTGTGACAATAATTATATATTGAACCTGATCTCCAATGATATGATAATCAGCTCTAATGGGTTTGGTGTGCTCATGAAAACTTGGGTTAGTGGCGTTTAAAGAACGGTTTGGTTGTCGGACCATAAGTTCATATAGAATATTCTCGATATAAAACGAAGATTCATGCAACCAAAACGTTGTGGAGGTGCAATTAGGCAAGTACGTACATTTGGCCCCTACACACGAAAGAGGAGAAAATTACAACGGGTTCAGCAATTAATCCTATTGATTTTTATATTTGGTTGGTCCATTGATGTGGAGGTGCACATCCCGGTGACTCGGTGAGTCACACACATAAGCATATTGGGTGAGTCTACCCAAGATTACATGTTTCACACTAAACCAATAATTGACAATATAAGAGGTAACACATGAAATTTATATGTGCGACTCACATATCACTAGAGATCATGGTAAACCCGGACTCAGTCGAGTCCGAAATTCAGGCTTAAGTTCTTGTCATATCCGTCTGATTTGGGCTTTAACGGGCATGTCCCATAAATTTTTGAACTTTACTTTTTAGTTCTCTAATTCGAATCCTACTATCTATCTCAATATTTAATATATTTTTTAAAATTAAAATTTAGTTTTCGCGCCACACTCTTCTGGCTTGACCTTTGCATGTATCTGCCCAGACCGGACTTTCTGTATGATCAAACGCGAAGCTGCTACTCATACCCACCTGGTTATCCGGATGGATAGACCCGACTTTACCAAAATTGTTAGATAATCTTTTTAATAATATCTCACTAGATTGGAGCTCACGTAGTTTCAAGACCTAACTAGCTAGTCTAGTACACAAGTGCATCTTACCAATCATAACTTGTTCTCCTATATATTATGGTCTCTATTAGGCTATATATGTGTACAAAACTTAGGTTACAAGAAAATAAATACTATTAATCAATACTCAGTTGGTCTAGTAGGATGTGGTGTTAGACTCTTTAAGTGGTTAGTTTGGAGATTCGAGTTTGAATCCTTCTGGCGGCATGTATGGTACCACAACAATGGGTCACGACTTATTTCCGTTCCGGATATAGAGCGACGAAGCCAATCGAACCAGGACTTACTTATCAACCTTTCAAAAATAAAAAAAATAAATAAATACTATTATGAATATTTCTAACTTAACACCATCGACCCAACTGTACTTGTCTAATTGCACCTCCATTGTTGCTGATATTTAACAAACAACTTTATTATCATATTGATTATTAGCCATTATTAATGCAATAAACGCCCATATATATAGTATGATGTGATATATATACTATACATCATCTTAACCTATTTTTACTCGAGTATTGATAGATCAAACCAAACGAAAGCCAAATTTGAAATGATGAGAGGCATGGATATATATTTGTAGGGCCCGTTTGGTTCCAACTCCGAAAACGGAATCGGAATGAAAACGAATTTGGTCCATATGTATATCATTATTCATGAAATTTTAGGGAATCATTCCTTGTGGTTTAATGCAAAATGCACTTGTTTCCCCCACATTTTGTTACCCTATAGAGTATTAAAAGTAATCAACTCTACTCCGCTTACTTCAAACCACAGGGAATGATTCCAAAAACTTTCATGAATAAGGATATACGTATAGACTAGATTCGTTTTCATTCCGTTTCCGATTTCGGAGTTAAAATCAAATGGGCCCTAGGTTCTTATAAGTTATAATTATTAACAATTTTGTTTCCTTTAATTTACGTTTGTAGGACACACAAGTGAGTTGGATATATGAAATATCTTTTAGAAAATGAAAATAAATATTTGCAAAGACTCTCGATCAAAACCTATCACTCTCACTACCCACTATATAAAGCCTCTTGATTATTAGGTTGAATTTACCTCAATTTGAATGGGTATTGAAAACGGTTTTAGTTCGAATATATCCGATCCGTTTTTTTTAATGGTGCGAGGTTAGGGTTATAATCTTAACCCGCATGGTATCACATGACCTTATTGTGTTTCTTTTTAAGTGTTGGGCTTTTAAGATAATTGTGTTGTGATTTTTGCATTGAATATTTTAAACTAGCTATTGTTTTAGTTTTATGTACAATTTACAATCTACGTGTAAAATAACAAAACGGTTATGCGATCAGACTGTCCCTGAACGTAAATCTGAACAAAAAATTCTCCCTAGCCCGGTTTTCTACAAATTTACTTATGTTCCATTGTTCCTTATCATGTTTATGTACAATTGTTGAACAAAAAGCAATATAAGTATTAACATGTATTAAAAAGCACATCAATACTCACATGGTTTAGTGGGATGCTGTGCTAGACTCCTTAAGTGGTTAGTCTCGAGATTCGAGTTCGAATCCTTCCGGCAACATGTATGGAAAAAACTGATATTGGGAGGGTATCCTCCAGCAATTGGCCACGATTTACTACCCACGATCCGGATGTAGTATTGCTAATGGGGAATTGCATGTACAATGGGCACCATGCTTACCCTTTTCCTGTGTATGGGAGAGTGCCCTTTCTTATCAATCAAACCACACTAATGTTCCATATATATCTATTCCTTTGACAAATACTTAGTGCTTTCATTGTCTAAAGTTTACCTCAAACTATCATGTAGAGAAGAAAAGTAGAAGCTTTGGATTTCATGAGCTACTTGACAAATCTTATTACTTGCAAACTTCCATCTTTTAAAAAAAAAAAAAAAAAATTCGTATATTGAAGGAGGAGAGAATTTACAACAAAGAGGTCTACTAGACCTAGAAGCAAAACAAAATCAAGGTTACAAAGAGAGCAAAAACTATGAGACTATGAGTATGATACATGAGACTAGGTGAGATAGATCCCTAACAAGTTTGCCCAGAAGAGAAAATCAGGCGATCGATTTCTCCAATGGTGAGTAAGGTGGTTCTTGGTGGCTTGGATGGCAAGGTGGGCATGGGTGATGGTCGGAACGGACTTGTTGTAATAGATGAGGTCATTATCGCCTTCTAAAACTTTCATCTTCCAACTTAACAAATTTTCATGTCTCATAGCGAGAGATAGTTAAAATTTTAACTAGTAGTAGGAGTGTTCATCCTTTTAGGATTGGATCGGACTTCAACTATACCTTAAAGGCGGAAACAACCTTTGTTTGGATCTGGTATTGAACCGGTTATTTCAGTTTGGTCTTCAAAGAAACCGAAGTCTTTACATGAATGAACTATTCACCCTATTGTCCATACAATTTGGAATCCTCGTTTTGGTCAACCGGACTTAGAAGCTTTTACTAGTGGATGGCTAATTTAGATTTTTTAGACCTTGTTATGAGTAACGGTTTGGGTCTTTGGATCGTATCAGACTGAGACTTGGACCATACCGATTATTGGACCGAATACCGAACATATTCAACGTCAACCCAAGTAAAAGAACAGTTCAAATACGACTTACCGTTATAGTGAACTTTTGACAATGATCCGCAAGGACAATTTAGATTGAATAATGAATGACACCCGAATTCTTTCAGTAATGTTTAGACAAGTATATTTTTCTTCCACATTAGTTAATCGAAAGGTAATCTATACATAGTAGTATCATAATTGATTACATATAAATGTACAAATATATGTGCACATGCATGTAGATTATGTAATGAAAAATGATAAATATTAAGCTAATCATTCGTTATAATAAGTATAGTTAGGGCTTATGGAACTTCCTTTTTAATAGGAGTTATTTTTTTTAATAAAATGGAAATTATAAAGTTAGGGAAAAGGAATGAATAGGCCAACCATTTTCTTTTTGCATGGTTTTAGTGGGAGACATAAATTAAATCAATGAACAAGACAACCCAAAACTTTTTCCAATTGAAGAATTATATTTTCAAGAAAAAAAATTAGTTTTTTTTGTAAAGAAATGTCAAATCAAATGGAATTTAAAAGTTCTAAAAAATTGATTTGAATAGAAATATTCATAAAAAATTATATTTTAGAAATCTTATATGTATTAAAGGAGAGACCTTCTTTGCCACGTGTCAACGCCACAATTCACGTAGCTCCAAAAATATTTTTAAAAAGTTATTATTTTGGTTATTTTTGATAGAAAATAAAAAATAAATACCCAAATCTATAATAATTTTTTAAAATCTTACTATTTTTTTATAGAAATTCAGTAAATTTTCTAATCAAATTTTAAACACGTACATTTTTAATGAAATCTAATAAGTAATCATAATAAATTATATTATAAATAAAAAATTTTAAGTCGAAGAACGTGATCTAATTATATTAATTATAAAAAAAAAATTTAAAAGAAAATAAAAAATAATAATACCAATTATAGTTTCATTCCCCAAATTTTTTTATTACAAAAGTATACATATAAATTTTTAAGTATAAAGTATTTATTAAAACTCGACCCGCACAAGATGCGGGTAATACACTAGTAATTGTTTAAAGTAGATTTAGCTTATAAATGTAAAAATATTATCGGATTAATTAAAAAAAAAATAATTTGGTTTACTAGGTTTTTCTAGTTTTGTGTTTAGTAAATGTACCCCTTGAGAGAGGAGTGTGTAGAGTTTGAAAATAAATACAAAAGGTTGGGGTATATTTACTTAATTGAAACATTAAAAAGCCTAGTTATTACTATAGTTTTTCAAAAAGGCCTAGTTACCAAAATTGCCTAATTTAGTAAACAATAATAATATTACGTCGTAATATCATATAATTATATTATTATTTTCTGACAAAAAATTGTCAAAATTAAGTTAACCGTCCAGAATACGTACTAGACATGGGTCCGGTTTGGGCTAAACCGCCAAACCGGCGGTTTAGGTTTGCCGGTTTAGCCAAACAGTGGGTTACCGACGGTTTAACCGTCGGTTTGGTTAAATTTTTACTTTTTTTTAAAATGGACCAATCTGTCCGATTTGCTCCTCAAACCATCGGTTAACCGCCGGTATGGTCTAGTTTTCCTTTTTTTTTATAAAATCGCCTACCAAACCGGCAGTTTACCTTAACCTAAACCGCCAGTTTGGGCTATGGCCAGTTTAGGTTTAGATTTCGTACTCATGTCTACAACATACTATAAGCTGAAATTCGTATGCATATGAACACACATGCATATTAAATTACGTCCAATCCTACCACATAGTTAAAATTCGTTTTTAAAATCAATTGACGATAGGAGGAGTTCGTCTACTTTGATATACTAAATTTGTACTTTATGTTATTTATCCTAACGAGCTTGCATTTTTCATAATATTAATTTAAAGCTAAATATAATATGTATATGAGAGGTAAGTGTTATAATTTATTATCAAATATATAACACAATTCGTTAGTGGATTTTTGGGTCACAAAGAGTTAATTTTTTGTCATAATTTCGTATCAATTTTAACTCTCAAGGAATCTACTTTTTCCGTATTCATGCATGATTATGCTCTTAACTAATTACTATTCCTCATTAATCATTTTATTTTTATGTCATTTATCTTATTTATAAGGTAAGGGATCAAAATATTTATTGTATTTATTCCATTTTTACTTAGGGTTCACAAACTTTCGTCATAAAATCTCTATATTTCATTAGCAAATTTAGACATTATTTGGGTGTCCAAATGGAATTTCACTAGTTACTTCGGATTACAAAGGCGGATTCGGAGATTCGTTGATCATCCTATCGGAAATACAAGGAAGGTAAATATTGTTGGAGATAATAAACTTTCAGCATCTAAAGTTGGTAGATTGTTATATATATATATATATATGACTTCCATGTAAACCGTTCTTACCATGTAAAATGAGAACAAATTGTATTCGTTAGATCGTTAAATAGATTGCTAGGATTAAGCGATACTAAAGGGAAAAAAAATCCTGATTAGTGGAAGAAATATTCGCCGGATCTGATTCATATATTCGGCGGTATAGTCACGTATATTCAGTGTTTACATGTTCACATGATAAGAGCTGATTACATAAGAGTCAATATATATAGGGTGTGGTTCCCATGAGAACACCCCTAACGTGAGAACATGAGAACAATCGTACACCGTTGGATGTGAGTATTAAGGGTTGAGATTTAGAGTAGATATCAAAAATAATAATAACTACGAATAATAATAATTAGGAATCCAACAATAACTACGTATAATCCACTCAACCAACAATAACTACGAATAATACATTAAACGATATGACACATTCGTAACAAAACTGATAATAATTACGAATTTGTTCTCATGTTCTCATGTTCTCACGTTAGGGGGTGTTCTCATAGGATCTATACTATATATATATATATATATATATATATATATATATATATATATATAATATGCCTGTAAAACATTAATTCGGTTTAACTTCATTGAGTTTATGTATTGGACAGAAGTACAACACACATATGTCATGTGTGTTCATATGCACACGATATCGGTCTAAAGTTGGTGTTAGAAAATTATTTTCGAGTTGGTCTCATATGAACTTATGGAGAAGCTACATGATATATTATATATTCAAAAACAACATTTGATTATAATATGTATATATTTATGCTAGCTACAATATGTGTATCTTTTTCCTTTTTAATTCTGATTTTTTGAATATTTTTTACTACTAATTTGTACTTTTTGAATTAAAATTATGTACTCAATTTAGTTATTTAGTTTATGTGCATCATACCATCTCATAAGTTTGCCCTAAAAGCAAGTTTAGAAAAGATAACTATAAGTCTATAACTCTAGCTTATCATTTAAAATCATTTTATCTCCATGAATCACAATTATAAGCCTACTTTAGAAATGATATGGTTTGTACCTTAATTTTTAATTAATTAAGAATGATGACTTTTAAAACATAATTAAACTTATGTGTTTTTTTTTAATTTAAGCAAATAATTATACTACTTTTTACCAATTTTTAAATTTAGATATAATGTATTTAATAATTTATAGGAACTTTCTTTCTAGTTTCTTGTTTTAACGATATTGATAAATTGCAAATTTAATAAGTATATATAAGAGGAAATATAATTATTTTTAGCAATTCCTAATGTAATCTTCAAATTGAAAATAAATTTTGAACCAATAACTAATTACATTTACACGATCGCAATAAGTTATTATCTTCTTTCATCATGATGATCAAACTTCAATTATATATATATATATATATATATATATATATATATATATATATATATATATATATATATATATATATATATATATATAGTACTTAAGTACAAAATATACACAAAATAGGACAGTTTCATGAGACACATTAGGTTGGCTCCAAGTAGTAAAGTTGAGGAGGATGTGGGACATGCATGCTAATATGCTATACACCTTGCCAATTTAATTGTTTCTGTAGGGCTGATATATTGGAAAAATTATA
Source organism: Fagopyrum homotropicum (assembly GCA_033239125.1). NCBI lineage: Eukaryota > Viridiplantae > Streptophyta > Magnoliopsida > Caryophyllales > Polygonaceae > Fagopyrum > Fagopyrum homotropicum. Next base: position 167,861,086 of record BSWB01000001.1, read on the forward strand.
AGACCGATGATGATGAATACGATTTTAAACATATTTAAGATAACAACTTACCTAATACAAGAAAGAAAAATAATATTAAATGGGATAAATCAAAATCTGAGTTTCACAGGTGTAGATCCTCTGGCCCGCTCATTTGGTCCACTTAACGGTCCACTATCTCTTATTGGTCCATTAAAAAATATGTTATTATTATAGTAATTAAATAATTAAGTTAAAATTAATAATAAAATTAATGGACCAATAGGAAATAGTGGACCAAATGAGCGGACCAGAGGATCCACACCCAGGTTCCACAAACTTAACTTTTGATGGACCAAAACTCGATTTGGAAATAACCTCCATTCGTTTTGTTAAACGAAATCATTATGTTGATGTTATTAGCTTGGATGCCAAAAAAAATAACTTTAACTCGGTAGTTAAAGCAGAAGCCTTCGCGCTGAAAGATGGACTAAAAGAAGCAATAAGACTAAATATAAAAAAGATTGAAATTGAGGGTGATAACCTTTGTGTTATCAAGGCGCTCCAAGGACTTTGGAGTTGCCCTTGGGAGTTCGAGATAAACTCATTTAACTGGAATTCGAGATATAGAGACTTTCACATAGAATTGAGCATTTTTTCGGTTCGGCTCAGTTTTTGGACCGGACTGGACCGAAAACAACAGGTCCGGCCTTCGGTCCAACCAATTCGGTCTACAATCGGTATGGTCGGTCCGGACCTTCTTTTTAAAAAAATAAATAAAATTAATGCAGACCGGAAATTTTTGGTATAGATATTGTTCTGTGTCCGGTCCGGTCCAGATCCGGACCTATAATTTTGTAAATTTCACAAGTTTTCGGTCCATTCGGTCCTGCACCGAGTAATTCAGTCCATTTCTATTCTGCATTGTTCCGATTCGGTCCGGTCCAAGTCCGAACCTATGAACCGTCCTTTTTTTAGTTTTAAATTTTAAATAACCATTTAATATGAAATATTTTTTTAAATAAAATTATTGTAATTTTAAACTATAAAATAACCTTTTAAATTTTTTATTTTTATTTTTATTTTTTTTGATGAGGCCCTTTTAATATTAAATAAATTTAAAATATGCCTCTTCAGGCTCTCCCACCTTTATATAAAGGTCTCCAACTGCTCACTCTGTTTGTGTCACACACACGTACGAACCCAATTCGCTTCTCCCTCTGTTGGTTGGCTTGTCTTCTCCCCAACGTCGAATTAGGCTTTCGAACTTCCAAATCCCACTTTTTTGAGTTTTTCTCTCAACTCAATCATCGCTACCAATCCATCAATTTAAATTTGTTTATTCTTTCGATTCCTTTTTCACCATCCTCAACAGAAATACACAGTTCCTGTCTATGTATATCTGTAAATTGAAGTGCTCAACACTTTACTTCAACCACCATTGACGCTCTATTGCAGGAAAATTTACCAGTTGGTGTGTTTTTGAGTCGGTATGGAGAGTAGGTGTAATTCTAGGATGAAAGATGCTGGTAATTTGAGAGGAGATCGTTGTCATGGCTACGAGCATCCGTCATTTTCTTCCACTCTTCTTGACTCTATTTACCGCTCTTTTGATGACTCTAGCCACGATCTTCGTTCATCCTCGCGTTCTCGATCTCAATCGCTGTTGCGTCGGGATGATGAGAAGCAATACGGTAGCCAAATTGACGGAAATTCGACTACGGTTATGATGATGATGAAGAGTAGCAGTGGTTCTCTGGATAGGAGAAGCAGAGGTTGTGATGTACAAGAGCGGAAATCACGAGGTCGTGTAGTTGATCGGCGGATGGAGAACACGTCGACGGTTGATGAGGATCTCGTCATTCGCCGGAGATCTCTACCGCCGGAAACTACGACGGGACTGAGAACGTCGGCGATGACGAGTGATCACCGTCGTTCGCTAGGTTCAGTGAAAGTACACTCGTCGCCGGTGAGCTCATCTGATTCTAGCTCCGGCGGTCGATTTTCTTCCTACGACGGAGATTATTTTTCTGCAAAGAAGAAGAAGCAGTCACTGAAGCCGATCCGAACGAGCGTTTCGGATCTCCGTTCCGAAACGTTTCAAACATCTCTCTCCGAAGAAATCCTTTACAGGAAGAACCCTAGCGTCGATTCGAGGCCGCCTAAGAGCGACAGTGCTGGAAAATCGGCTAAATCGCGAGCAATGAAGCTCTACGGCGACCTAAAACGGATGAAGCAACCGATTTCTCCGGGAGGAAAGCTTGCGAACTTCCTCAATTCTCTCTTCAGCGCAACCAGCGGTTCTAAGAAGCAGAGAATTTCATCTTCTCCATCGTCTGCATCCAATTTTACCACCAACACAACACCATCCTGTTCAACCGCCTCTTCATACTCCAGATCTTGCTTAAGCAAACGGCCATCATCAGCCAGCCGCTACGACTCTGGCGTTCCCGGCGTGAAACGATCGGTGAGATTCTGTCCCGTTAGCGTAATCGTCGACGAGGATCTCCGGCCATGCGGCCACAAATCCTTGGGAGGAATTGAAGATATTGAGCAATTGAAGCTTCGAACAATTGAAAACAACAGGAGAGTAGAACAGATGGCTCGTGATCTCTTGAGGAATTATCATGAGAAGATGGAATTAGCACCTCGGAAAGATCTGAATAATATCAGTGTCTCAGAAATGGGGAAATCAAGAGATCAAAACATGGTTGTTGCTGATAATGACGATGACTGTGATGATGTTGAGAGTTGTTGTAGCTCAGATCTGTTCGAATTGGAGATTGGCGTTGACAGGTTTTGCGAGGAATTGCCTGTTTATGAGACTACTCGTGTTGATACAAATCGAGCCATTGCAAGTGGTCGCATGACTTAATGCTGGTTAGTAAGAATGAATTTTGTTACCCAATAACTAAATTTTGAGTTCTTTCAATCCATTGATAAATTTTGAGTTTAATTTGTATCTTTTTCATGTCAAGATTATGTAATGTATAATTATCTAAGCTCATCTGATCATATTTATGCCAACAATGGTCTGAAAATGCTAGAACACAGAGAATATAACACAATAGAGCATTTTTGTACCCATGAGACAAATCAGGGTAAATTACTTCGATGTAACTTCAACTTTATAAAAAAGTCACAAAGTCCGGCAGGTAAGATCGATAAAACGTGAAGGATTCGTCGTATGTTTGAACGTACAAATACATAAGTTCCGTGAGATTTCTTTCTAAACTAAAACCAATTAACATATATACTAGCCTCATATTGTTCTGAGTCCATCACGTAAGACATGAAGATACATACCAATATGACGATATCTTGATATATGAATACCAATCAAGTCCTAAAATTCGATAGATGTATGCCACATCGACTATATATAAAACATTAAGTGTGTTCACACGGGTGTGACTCACGACTATTGTTCATTAGACTAAAATGTGAATTTTCTTCCAAATCGAGGATTACAAATCAACCATACAAACGAAAATTAAATGTAGTGACTATATCGCCCAATATATGTGATTATACCGCCGAATACATAGAGTCAGATCCGGCAAATATTTCTTCCATTAATAACACGATTTGTTTTCCTTTAATATTGTTTAATCTCAGCCATTTATTTAAGGATCTAACGGATAGAGATTGTTCACATTTTACATGGTAAGAGTGGTTTACATCGGAGCAACCCCCTCTCTCTATATATATAAGGTTAAGGACACTATTTAAAAATTGAAAAACTTTTGGTATAATTCGAAAAAGCCTAGAACACATAAACACCATCTAAAAATTCCCTACAAAAATGTTACAACTTTGTCAAAAAAGCTGAATTGAAGATAACCTAATCTTGACAATGTATCAAAACTAGTTGAACATGTAATGTGAATCTATTTGAAATGTAATCTTGAATAATGGGATCCTATTCACACAAGCATTGTAGAAGGATGCATGCTTGCTATGTATATTGTTTGGTTGTGGGCTCTATCTATTCTTTGTTTTTCTCTTCGACTTTGGACATGCCGACATTCTTTTCTTCTTCAATATATATAACGTGGCTTTCAACGTACGTACGTATGGAAAAGACTCTAATTCAACAAAATAATTTCTAAGTAATATACCATCGAAGTTTGGGTCGTGCATACGGTCCGAATCGGTGGACCGTAAATTGATAAAACCTTGGACTGTAGACCGGACCAGGACCGGAACGTAACGGTCTAGTTCCGGGTTGGACCGGTTTGTACCTAAATGGTGCAATTTTGGTGAGGTTTTTCGGTCCAAACCGAATCGGAATGGACCGGATCGGACTGAACTGGACCGGACCGGAAATCCGTAGTTTACGGTCCAACCCTAGTTACGGTTTTATACGGTCCAAAAACCAGACCGGTGGACCGTAAATTGATAAAACCTTGGACCGTAGACCGGACCGTAACGGTCCGCTTCCGGGTTGGACCGGTTTGTACCTAAATGGTGCAATTTTGGTGAGGTTTTCCGGTCCAAACCGAATCGGAATGGGCCGGATCGGACTGAACTGGACCGGACCGGATATCCGTAGTTTACGGTCCAACCCTGGTTACGGTTTTATACGGTCCAAAAACCGGACCGGTGGACCGTAAATTGATAAAACCTTGGACCGCAGACCGGACCGTAACAGGCCGCTTCCGGGTTGGACCGGTTTGTACCTAAATGGTGCAATTTTGGTGAGGTTTTCCGGTCCAAACCGAATCGGAATGGACCGGATCGGACTGAACTGGACCGGACCGGAAATCCTTAGTTTACGGTCCAACTCGGGTTATGGTTTTATACGGTCTAAAAACCGGACCAGACCGTAACCCAAATTTTCAAATAACCCTGGACTGTAGACCGGACCGTAACCGGTCGGGTCCAACTTTGCACAACCCTAATCGAAATAAGGAAATGGATATTATGATTTTAGTTTTTTCATTGTGATTTGAATATATTTGAATTTCAAATCTGAGCAACAATAAATTCTGCACATCCAACCCTGGCCACTAATAATTTCATTTTCTTAAAGAGTCATAAATTCATTTGGAGAATATGAATATTAAAGTATTCAATGTTTGGTCCAACTAAGACTTTTCGTTATTTAAAACTAGTTGGAAATTTCAAAAAAAAAAAAAAAAAGCATACAAGACCTTTTAATCGATTTGCATGGGCAGACAACTTAGAGTAGCAAACAATAGGAAATGAGAATTTGTGTTGATAAAGGTTAGCATTGATCAATGATCATCCATTAATAATATTGTTTGCCCTAAAATATGTAATACCCAAATTGTAAATTTTAAAAATTCCATAACAAAAAATAAATATTTATATAAAAAAAGGGTTTATAATGTGTTATTTTATTGTGAAAAGTAAGATTAATACTCGGTTAGTCTAGAGATAATGTGACGCTTAATTTCTTAAGTACAAATCTTATGTCTCGTCGGTCTTGATCACTTTCCCGATTGATTAACTTCTATTTTAAAACATCAATTTTAAAAATATAATTTAATCAATCAGGAGAGTGAAACATGAGACAGAGACAACTGGATGTAATAGAAAAATTGGATCGGTTAGGAGGGTCTTCCTCAAATGGGTTCATCGAGTATCCAATTTGGACATAAAATGATAATGGTCAATCGAATCATCAAGACAAAAACAAGACAAAAAAAAATGTAAAATTTAGAAGCATATAAATATGGAAAAAATACGAGAATATTTGCCTAATAAGACCTTTTTGTATTGCTGATACAAACTACACTCTTGTTAATTTAAAATTATTTTTAATTCTAAAAACACTTATTTAAATGGATAAAAAAGGTAGGGTTGTGCAAAATCGGACCGGAGCGGACCGGAATTTACGGTTCGTTCTACGGTCCAGGTTTTTCTGAAAATCCGGGTTACGGTCCGGTCCGGTTTTTGGACCGTATAAAACCGTAACCCGGGTTGGACCGTAAACTCTGGATTTCCGGTCCAGTCCGGTCCATTCCGGTGAATTTCCGGTCCAGTCCGGTCCAGTTCGGTCCGATCTGGGTCCTGTTTTGGACCGGAAAATCTCACCAAAATTGCACAATTTATGTACAAACCGGTCCGGTCCGATCCGCAATATTCAAAATTGCACAATTTATGTACAATCCGGTCCAACCCGGAACCGGACCGATCTACGGTCCAAGGTTTTATCAATTTACTGTCCACCGATCCGGACCGTATGCACAACCCTAAAAATGAGGGTCTACTTTGTCTCCTAATGAACTGAAGAGTCTACTTAACGTCACATTAGGTAAAAAAAGACATACTTAATCAACTCACCCAAAAAATACACATAATTAAATTACATAAACTAAACCTTATAACACACATTTTAAACTCATCTAGCTTGAAGATTTAGGATTCAACAACTCATTCAAAACCAAAATGGCTAGATATGTATGATGATTACTATTTGAATTTGGTAATAACTTTCATTAATCAACACAAAAGAACACGATCATGATACCTAAACTTTGATACATAAAAGCTAATCTAACATAACCCCAACCACTTAATCTCTAGACCCTAACCTATAAAAGTTAAACCCTACAAATTGACTAATACAAAAAAATTAAGCTAAACCACTTTAATTAACCAAGAACATACATGTTTATGCTCATAGGTAGGACCAAGAATCATAACATCGTGATATGCTAATTATCACATTAATATAAGCTTTATTTTAGTTTAAAATGGTTTTTATATGGTATGAAGTGTATGATGTAGGGTGAGCTTTTGAGTTGTATGGTACTTAAATAAGAGAGAAAGGCTAAACTTAGGTAGATTAAAGTGTTGTTAATTTTATCTCTAGCTAAGTAGCTAGGTTTCATGTGTTATAAGTTTTTTGGACCACAATTGGGTCCTAAGTAATGTATACAAAACTATTGTGACTTGTCAATTTGTCATGTACATTATGATAAATTATGAATCACATTGTTTAGTTTAATCAAGAAATTTTGAAATGGTACTCCCTCCGATCAAAAAATAAGTGTCGTTTTAGCATTAGAAATTTGATCAAAATTATCTGTCGTTTTAAGTTTTTTAGGCCAATAAATGAACAATAATTATAAGAAGTGTTCTTGAAAATTGGTGTAAATGATTAATTTTAGTTCTAAAATCTTTCTTATTGGTTGAACACAAGGCTGAATATTAAATAAGTGATAAAATTTAGAAAAAGTTTACAAAATCTATGTTAAATAATATTTTTTTAAAAAACTGTATCAAAGGCTAAAATGACAATTATTTTTTATCGGAGTGAGTATATTTTAAAGGAAAGGAGTTTTGATTAAGAATTGTGACTTAATACATAGGCTTATTTTGGTATAGGTTGTTTTATAAATTTTAGTGAAGCTTTAAATTTTAAAATTTTAATGTTGTTTGTATTCTAGGTTTTTTTTCGTTTACTTAAATGGTGTCTCTTAACTTTATAACTTTTGAAATATATCATTCATAATTTGACATAAGTTTACATTTTGAAAGGAAAAAAAAAAAGATATTCATCCAAAATAGTATATAGTGACGATCTTATCCTCCAGAAAATGTTAAGTTATGAATGATAAATGGTATATTCCGGAAAATTATAGAGCTTTGGACAACGTTAAAAAAAACTATTAGAAAAATTCAAAAAAAAATATAATATACAGGGTAACCATCCAAAATCTCCCAATTTTGAAATACTTGATGGTATGTTTAAATTTTTTAATTTTTCTGTTTTGTCATATTTTAATATTATAAAAATATTTTTAATTAGATTTTTTATTAGGTTTATTAATTCTACAAAAATCTTCTAATAAAATAGTCAATTAACTATCTCAAAAAAAATTATGTAAAAACATAATTTAACGAAAAAATCTCGTAATACCGAACACGTTCTAAAATCCAATCAAGAAGGGTTGAAGAAAGTACTTATCTTATATTTTCACCCTACAATTAGTTTTACTAGCTAGAATATACATGCATTTATACGAGATTGGTATTCGTACCACATAAAACGTGCTATTCATACCCTGACTACCGCTATGCATTGCGGAGGCGTAACAACAAACTCATTTCGCTCGAAAAATAAAGGAAAATGGCTACGACTACGCATGCCGGATGCGTAGTAGTTCATAACAAACATTTCGTTCGAAAAACTAAGAAAAAATTGACTACGACCGTAATCAGGGTATGAATAGCACGTTTCCGAGGTACGAATAGCTAGTGGTATTTATACCTATACCATACTTGTCTTGCCCTGTGATCTTGTCCAACCGATCAATTGATTTGATATGAATCTAGCTAGCCCGAGGGTATTATATGGACACTTAATTATTGTTAATTACCATAACCATTGTAATAAGCCGGTAGGTAATCTCAAGAAATCATGATTATTATATTGATAGTTAATCATTGTTAATTACCATAACCACATTTGATAATCTTTTTGTGGACCAATGACCATATAATTCATGATTAGATTAGATTAGTAGGTTTGCACTTTGCAGGTGTGGATGCGATGCCACACTCTACTTACTTACTTAGCCCCTAACCCCCTATACATATAGGTTTGGTTTAACCTAAAAATCACTATCCTTTATCATTAATATTTATAACTCATTCACATTCATAGCCTCTTGACTATTTTTTTTCAATCTCCGAAAACCGGCCTCCTCAAAGCATCCAAACGGAGAAGGTCTTCAACATCTTCCAATAACATCTGGTCACCTGCAGTTGATGTGGAACCATGCAACGCAAATCTATCTGCTACGGTGTTGATTTTTCTGATAATGTGGTGAGCACAGTGTTGTGTAACTAAAGTATCGATAATCGACGTTGAAGTGATGAGTAGAAATCATGAAAGGTCCCTCCCCACTTATATACATAGCCAAGTGAAGTATGAATCACTTTGGATTGCAATGGAAGGTGAGGTTTTGATCTTTGATGTACCTCCATTGTCATAAATGTCAAAGACAAGTAAACATCAACTCTTATAGACGCCGTATGTGTGATGTGATCCCTTTGACAATCTGCACGAGCATCATTTTGTTTTGTTATATGGACGAGATTGGGTAAATGGTCAATTTATGTACACCATAGATTGTGATCTACCCTTGTTTGTTTGCAAGCTTGTCTCAAGCTTGTCGAATTTGAGGATGACACTACTTTGGCAATACGTCTTAGTAAGATGAAGAAAGTGTATGATATGGTTGATCTTTGTATATATGGCATATTTGAAGTTAAATCTAGGGTTTGATTGATCTAGGTTTATATATAGATATATGTATGTTTGCTTGATGTTTTTTTATACATGTAAAGGATTGTGGACGCGTTCGGTAGAGGGGTGAGATTATTCTGCGGATTATAATCTTACAATAATCCCGATTATCTCAATAACACCGGTAGAAATAGATATAAGAATTCACAATCTCGCGAGATTATCATTCCGTGATCTTCTTCTATCGAATGTGTCTCGTATTCGGTAAGAATGGACCGGTCGATGAGAAATAAATATGACTATGGGTCGTTAATTTAATCCGGTTATATCCATGGCACATACGTGATATGCATGCACTTTATGAAGCACATAAATGCACGTGACTAGGGTTGTGCACCGGTCCAGACCGATCCGGTTTCGGGTTGAACCGTTTTCTAAGTTGTGCAATTTTGAATATTTCGGACCGGACCTAAAATATGACTTTTAACTTGAAAATTGAAACTTTCACAAATGAAAAATACAATCTAAACAATTTTGGTGAGGTTTTTCAGTCCAAAACCAAACTCGTACCGTACCGGACCGGACCGGAGATACGCATAACAAAACCGGACCCGGACCGTAACCCAAATTTTCAGAAATCACGTAGACAAACGAAAGCCGCATAACGAAGAGATAACCTCTTGTCTAACCTAAAATTGACATTACATTCAAATTGATTTGGACTCATCAAAAAACATATCAATTCGTATGAGATTAATCGCTTCCTTATGTTTACTAGTAAATATATAACAATCAATCGAGCATAAATATTTACCCAAAAGTTAGTCTTATCTAGCCACATTTTTGGGCAGAAAAAATGTGATATGGCTATTCTTTGTACGACATAAACTTACATAGAATTTTTGGGCTTGATTTTACGGCGTAACACAAGCACGTATAGATACAACTAATCATGCATAATAACTAAGAAGATACGATTTGCTATTCCTCTTAATATGTCCTTAAGTAAGGGTACATGTTGGCCCACGGTTACGGCCTATTATATATAGTATAAATCCTAGGAGAACACCCCTAACGTGTATACATGATAACAGATTCGTAATTATTCTTAGTTTTATTACGAAGATGTCATATCGTTTAATGTATTATTCGTAGTTATTGTTGGTTGAGTGGATTATTCGTAGTTATTGTTGGATTCCTAATTATTATTATTCGTAGTTATTATTAATTATGATATATACTCTAAATCTCAACCCTTAATACTCACCATCCAACGGTGTACGATTGTTCTCATGTATACACGTTAGGGGTGTTCTCATGGAACCACCCGCTATATATATATATATATATATATATATATATATATATATATATATATATATATATATATATGCTATTCTGATTAATATGTAAACAACTTTTATCATGTGAATATGTAAACAACTTTTATCATGTGAATATGTAAACACCGAATATATGAATCAGGTCCGACGAATATTTATTCCATTAATCACACGATTTTTTTTCACTTTAATACCGTATAATCTCAGCTATTTATTTAACGATCTAACGAATACAATTTGTTCTTATTTTACACGGTAAGAGCTGTTTACATAGAAGCCAACTTTATATATATATATATATGGGTCAAGTGATGATCACTTCTATGCCTTAGAAAGTAACTTGTTTTTAAAAGTGTTATATTATTGGATTTAAAGTTGATTTTTCTTTTGTTTAAAAAATGATAGTTATTTCATTTTATCCCTAAAATACGAGTACACCACTATATCAGTTTAGAAATTGTTAAGAATATTTTCCGAAAACACGGTTACCAAATCAATCAAAAATCATATGGACTAAAATGATATGTTCGAGATCTTTTAACACAAAGTAATGTAATAATTTTCAGTTCATTTTCGATTTTTTTTTAACAGTTTCATTTCAGCTTTCTAATCAAACGGGTACCAGTTTTTTCAAAAATTTAAAGTTTGAATATGCTAAGTGGTATTTATGGATAGAAGAAATTGATATTGAAAAGAACAATCTCTTCAAATGGGTCATGAAGTATTCGATTTGGACGTAGGGTGGTATTGGCCGATCAAACCGAACAAGGCAAATGCAAGGCCAAAAAAAAAAGAAAAAAAAAAGAAGGTATACTTTCTCTTAGGGCAAAATAAATTTCTTATTATGTTTTCTTGATATTGTAATTAATTGTTTAGGTTATAAATTAGTGATATAATAGATATAAAATTTATAAATAGAATTAGATGACAAATATATATATTAGTGTGAAAAATAATTATTGTAATTATTTTAAATTTGTTAGTATTTATAAATGTAATTCTTTAAGAAATAGTTTCTATAACATAAATTAGTCATTTATATTATAATTAAAAAAAAATTATTATTGATTTTTTATACCTAAATTATTAAAAGTGACATAAAAATAATACAAAATATTATGAGAGATTTGGACTTTTCTAGTCACCTCTAGTCTTCTACTTAATGCAAATATTGCACATATATCTTTCCACCCAAAAAACAAATATTTCATAAAAAAAAAATCTTCATAATATGAGGATACATATCCCCTAAAATTATACGAGTAAACTTTTACAGATAGATAATATGATTTATTAAAGTATTTGATATTATTTCTCCTTTTCGAAGAATCAAATCAAACATATATACATTTTAATGCGATCGAGATGACACACTTTTTGACGTCAAAAATCATGATAAATCACATATATATGTTTAATTATATATATATATATATATATATATATATATGATTCTGTGGTCATTGGTCGATTTGTAAGATTTTATTAAATCTTATTATTATAGTAGGCTTACATATTATAATAACCAATTATATTATATAACTAAATATATTAGCGGACTAATAAAAGTGATTCAATCGAGTAAAATCCGTATATTTTAATTAAGCGGTATGGATTTAATGGGTGGATACATTATATATAAACGTTATTAGGTTATGGTTCTCAACGTCAAATCAATCTACCGTTTTTCATTCTCTACCCATCAGAGAGAAAACCTAAAGAAACAAGGAGGTTTGTCTGAGGAAGACTATACACCTGCGGCGCTCATTCGGATCGTAGATTTCGCACTAAGGTTTGATCCGATTGCTACTGGTTTGATCCGATTGCTACTATGGAACCAGGTATGTAAATTCTAGATTCTTTAATAACCCTAGCATGATATTGATCCTTACGTGTACGGTTTAGGGAATTTGATTATTCCAACACGATTAACTAAATTGAGACTGAATATACCACTAGACATGATCGAATTATGTTTTGATGGATATATACTTACTAATAATAGCATAATTCTTTGCCATTTACTTTAGCTTGGTATTGTACCTTGTTGAATTTTATATAAAAAAATTGGTCGGAGTTTTATTTTATAATTTGTTAACCGGTTTAGGGACGGGGTCAAATTTATAATATGTGTATAACTCATTCTGATTTCGAGTCCTGATTATATGAGAATTGTACCAAACGAGTCCTTAAGTGTTTATGTAAATCTCTTTAATAAATGAGCGCAAATAAATTTCAACCAAGTTTAAAAATATGTCTATATTCAACTATTTTTTTCAAGTTAAGTCCGAGTAATTTGGTTCACGTAACATTTCTACCATTATTTATGTCAATCAAATGACCTAACTAAGATGTAACATGCTCATGTTAAACTTGTATATTATAACATGTCGAGTTGAAATCTCAATCTATGTTAAAAATTATAATCATATTCAACTCAATTAAAAAATAAACGTGTTTCTACCAAATTTTTATTAAGTCAAGTTCAAACCGAGCTCGAGTACGAGTAGATATCCTATTAATATTAACCAATCCATGAAAGAGTAAGTTTGACTATACATGAAACCATGGCCAAACATGTCCCAACATGTCGCGCATGCACACGTGTGTGGGGTGCTTGGTCCATCCCCATCCTCGTGCAAATATCAATGCCTTGTTTGGACTCAAATTAATTGTCAAGTTACCATATATACAAATTTCAATAACAAATGCTACCGTAGATATTTTGTCCTATCTTTCACTTTCTCTTACGTGTAGACACGAACTTTATCTCATATAACTGAAACGGTTCGACCAGGCAGTTAACGCTTCTACTTCTAACGATGTCTACATCGGTCATATCTATCGGTATTAATCGTATTCGCATTTTTTCTTAAGAAAATTATTTTATATGGGTTCAATACAATTCAAATCTGGACCAGATCATATCCAATTTAAAAATGACCCGGAACCGGAACATTACGGTCCAGGACTGGACCAGATCTAATAATGACGGTCTAAGACCAGACCGTCTAAACTTACACAACCCTACTCACATTTAAAATTGAGAAGGGCAATTTTGATAACTAGACCTTTTTGAGAAACTAAACTAGGTTTTTTAATGTTTCAATCTTTATCTTATATATATTAAAGAAGAAGCCTCTATTGCCACATGTCGGCCCCACGATTAATTTTAGCCCAACAAAATTTTAATGCCACGTGTCGAATTAACGTCAGACAAAAAAAAATTATAGGAAAAGTTTTTACAAATTTTGTTTTTAAAAGAAATGATAATATCTCTCAAAGTTGTTAACAAATTTATTTTTATTTATATTAAAAAAAAATTATTTATGATATTATGTCTCAAAGTTGTTACCAAATCTACATTTAAATTTTATTTTTATTTAAATTAAAAAACTTATAAGAAAAGTTGTTAGCAAAATTTGTTTTTATTTAAATTAAAAAAATTTATAAGAAAAGTCGTTAGCAAAAATTTGTTTTTATTTATATTATAAAAATTGGAAATTGTGATATTATCCGCCAATTTTGATTTTATAAGAAAGTTTTTAACAAATTTTATTTTTAAAAGAAATGATAATATCTCTCAAAGTTGTTAGCAAATTTTTAAAAAAGTTTGCTAACACAATTAGTTATAATCTAATAATTAACATAATTATATTTTAAAAAAAAATACACCTATTTTTTTTTAAAACCATCGTATATTTATAATTGAAAAAAAATATATTGATTAACATTAATAATAGATTTAATTAACTTTTTTACATCGAAATTTATACTAATAAATTTAAATTTATACTAATAAATTCGTCATTCAAAATTTGAAAAGAATAATTTTGATTGACGAGAATTATATCTTTATTTAAATTAAAATAAGAATAAAAATTAAATCAAATAAATTTAAATTAGTCATTAACGGTATTTGATTCAGTTTAGATTTGAATTCATTAAGATACAAAGAAAACTTTTGTTAAAACTAATTATTAATCCTAATATCAACAATTAATTATTCCCAACCGAATACACACTAAAACATTCAATTAAATTCTCTTCTCAAGCATAACCCATCAAAATTTAAATTATTATAATTCAATCAATGATCTCTATCCTAACTAATTGTTGTTATAATTATTTTTAATTTGATAATTTAAAATTCAAAAAAATAATTCTCACACAATACTAAACCACGACCCCATTATAAATACAAATCATTCTTCACCCTTTACCCTTCCTCCTTCATATGTTCTCTCCCCTCAACTTATCCACGTTTATCGATCTGTTGTTCTATGATTTCTTCATTCGAGGAAATTCTTCCCCTCAACTCATCCACGCTTTTCGGCTTCGGTTTTTTGTGGAGTTCTCTTTGATTCGGTTTGATGTAAACTTCGGTTGCTTTCATTGTATTGCTTTATGTTGTATTGCTCTCGGTTTGAAACCTTTTGTAGTATTGCTTTCGTTTGATCTTTTATGAAAAATAGTGATTTTTTGTTGCTTTCGATCTATTTGGTTCGTTTTATTTATTTTTTTTAAAGAAAATTATTGTTTCCGGTTTGAAACCCTCTGTACAACTATGTTTCCGCAAAAATTATGTTTCATTGATGAATCATCCACAACCAGATAAGCTTTCTATTTGATTTGAAAATATTGTGTTGATTAAAAATATTGTTTTTTAAATCACTGTTTGATTTCAATTTGCTTTGGAAATTACAATTTTTCTTAAAATAGATTTTTTTGTTTTCAATTATTGTTTTTTTTTTTGCAACAAACAGAAGATTTCAAAATATTTTTTGGACTAAAAATCAGATTTTCTGATTTAAGAAAAAATTATAAATTATTAAAAATTTCCGGTTTCAATATGTTTTACATTGATTTCTCATTAAAAAATTTATAAAAAAACGTTTCGAGCTGTTTAAAAATTATATTTTCTGTTTTCTTTTTCTTTTTTTTTTATCATACAAAAGGTCTTCAAAATTTTATGTATTTTTATATCTTACGTTTAATTGAAAATGTAATAACTACCCGTGCACTGATTAATTTTTTATTAAATAAAAAACGTTTCGAGCTGTTTAATTTTTTATTAAATAAAAATATTTTCAAAATATTGTTTGAATTAAAATTTTTTTTTACCTGATTAAAAATCAGATTTTTTAGTATAAGTATGTATATTATTAAAATTTTCATCATACAACAGGTTTTCAAAATATTAATTTTTTTTCTCGAGCTGCTTAAATATCTTATTTTTTGTTTCTATTTATTATTTTTTAAAAAAATTTCATCATATAGTATATTTTCAAAATATTGTTTTTTTATATGACTGTTCAATTTCTATTTGATTTGAAAATTACAATTTTGCTTGAAATATAGATTTTTTATTTTCATTTATTCTTTTTTTTAAAAATTTTTTCAACAAACGGAAGGTTTCAAAATAATTTTGGACTAAAAATCAGATTTTATAATTTAAAAATAAATTATAAATTATTAAATTTTTAGATTAGTATAACTTTGTTTCCAAAACCATACTAATCTATATTATTGAGTTTTATAATTTCGTTCTACTTTTTCAAAAGGGTATCGTCCAACCTTTCTTCTTCTTCACATCCCTCTTGATTATTTCTTTATTTTAGTTTCATCTATTTTATTCGATTCTTTGTTGATGTTTTAATTTGTTTTATTTTATCGAAGGCTTAAGACATTTTGAAAGAATGTTAAGTGTTGGTGGCATGACATTTGATCGTAATAAGAAGGCTGATAATGGTGGTGGTTCTGAAATCAAATGAAGATAAGATGAACCGTCTCCGTTGATGAATTTTATACATGATTAATTTGTTTCACTCATTTACCATATAATAAATTTGATTTTCAAAATTTAACTTACGCTTTCAAGTTGTGGATCTTCACATTTGTAATGTTGAATTCATTTATACTAACAACGCATCTATTTGAAGGATGTTTAAATTGGACAATGTTTTTGATCTAACAAAATCCATTTAGATATAGAATTTGTTGAATTTTTAATTGTAAATAATTTGAAATAAGTTTATTCTCTAATATAAAATCTAGATTTAGGTGTAATTGTCAAAACAATATTTATTATATAACGAAAAATATCTTTGTCTATATTTATTATCCAACAAATTTTAGTATAAGAATAAATTTAATTTCATTCTCTGCAAATTATTTGTAATGAAGTATAATTATTTATAATATATTAAAATGCAACCCGCACAAGGTACGGGTAATATACTAGTATCTATTAAAGGAGAAGACTTTTTTTTTTTGCCACGTGTCGCCTCCAAAATTCTTGAAGCCCCCAAAATATTTTTAAAAGACTATTAATATTAATTAATTACATTTACTAAAAGTTCATATTAATTATGCTTGATAAAAATAAAAAGTTAATATTAATATTAACTCAAAAAAATAGAACCAACTACTAGAATCTCAAATCTATTAGGTACAAATCTTTTTCGGTGATCTTCTAATAAAAAATTTTTAAATTTTAAATAATTATGAGATTTATAAATTCAATTTATTTATTTAAAGTTAGTATTTATTTTTTTATTAGTAAATAAATTGAATTTGGTTGTCATATAAACCAATTAGAATTATACTTACGGTTGTACAAATAATCCCTAAAATATCGGTTGTCATCCAATTTGTTTAAAAATATTAGAATTTTAATTTATTTATTTATATATAATTAGTATTTTATAAAATTTAAAAATAATTAATAAAAATTGTGATTCCTTCTTCAATCAGGGGGAATTGTAAAAAATAATTAAAATAAAATTTTATCCTAAAATTCAGTTTACTATTGCATATCTTCTATATTACTACTTTCAAATCATAATTAAAATATTTAAAAGATAATTAGATTTTGCAAGTAAAGAATGAGATACACTTTAAACTACTAAATCAAATCTGAACTACCTTTCCTGTACTTATACCCTATATAAACCATTATTTGCAACCCGAAACCCGAAAACCCGTAAACTCACGTCATTTGTAAATTAATTGATCGGAGTGGTTTGGTATGGAGTTTTCTTGCGAGATTCATCTACATGTATACTGCTTGCAACAACAGAGATTTGCTCAGGAACAAGCCTATGGCTATCTTCAAGTTGCCAACGGAATTAGGGTTCATGCGAGCAGGTCGGTTTGCTTACCATGTATTAATAAGTTATAAAATATTTTAAATTGATAATATTATAAAATAATGCATCATAAAATTTGAGAAGTTTTAAATTTAATACACATAATGTTATTCGGTAATACTTTTATAAGCAAATATCACATATTTTATAGCAAAATAACTAAAAAGAACACCCGTGCAATGTATATGTATTAAAGGAGAGACCTACTTTGTCACGTGTCAACGCCACAATTCATGCAGCTCCCAAAAATATTTTTAAAAGGTTATTGTTGTGGTTATTTTTTATAGAAAATAATAAAAATAAATCCCCAAATCTATAATTAATTTTTTAAAATCTTACTAATTTTTAGAAATCCAGTAAATCTTTTAATCAAATTCTAAACATATTTATTTTTCTTCAAAGTTATTATTTGGTTATTTGCCACGTTCTTTTACTTAAAATTTGTGATTTGTAATATAATTTTTCTAAGAAAAAAACATAAATGAAAACTCTAAGTATTGATATGATATATTTATAAACTTCCTTATAAGAAAAAAAATTAAAATAAATTTAAAATTAATAATAACTATTATAATTTCATTCGCCGAATTTTTATATTAATAAGTATACATATAAATTTTTAAGTATAAAGAATTTACTAAAACTCAACCCGCACAAGGTGCGGGTAATATACTAGTTAAGTAAATAGGAGGAGTAACTCTTGAGTTTATGTTAGGTTCACATTATTCACTTAGTCGTCGATGTGGGCCACAATAATTCACACGTCTCAACACTCCCCCTCAAATTCAACTACATCCTGAACTAGTTGCACTTGACACAAACGGGCGGATAGCATATTTCGCTAATAACAACCCACAAAGTCTTAAGGCCGGCTTAGCCAAACACAGGATAACGAGACCCGGTTCCGAACCCTGAGAGGTAATTCTTGTTGAATTTGACGAGGCAGAATGAATAACAAATTTGGATTTTGAGTTCAAAATCTGTTGATGTGTATCTTGAAACCAGTTGAGACATTTGCAAAATTAGAGTCTGCAATGAGTCCAGTCGATATATTTGCAAATATTAGAGCCTCATTGAGTACAGTATGAAAGTACAAAAAAATGTGAAAGAAATCCTCCACTACTGTCTTGTCGTTGCAGGCTCTAATATTTGCAAATATATCGACTGGACTCAATAATTCACACATCTCAACACTAATTCACACAAAGTCCACGATAGTTGAACTTGAGGGCCACAATAATTCACACATCTCAACACTCCCCCTCAAATTCAACTATATCCTGGACTAGTTGCACTTGACACAAACGGGCGGATAGCATATTTCGCTAATAACAACCCACAAAGTCTTAAGGCCGGCTTAGCCAAACACAGGATAACGAGACCCGGTTCCGAACCCTGAGAGGTAATTCTTGTTGAATTTGACGAGGCAGATTGAATAACAAATTTGGATTTTGAGTTCAAAATCTGTTGATGTGTATCTTGAAACCAGTTGAGACATTTGCAAAATTAGAGTCTGCAATGAGTCCAGTCGATATATTTGCAAATATTAGAGCCTGCAACGACAAGACAGTAGTGGAGGATTTCTTTCACATTTTTTGTACTTTCATACTGTACTCAATGAGGCTCTAATATTTGCAAATATATCGACTGGACTCATTGCAGACTCTAATTTTACAAATGTCTCAACTGGTTTCAAGATACACATCAACAGATTTTGAACTCAAAATTCAAATTTGTTATTCAATCTGCCTCGTCAAATTCAACAAGAATTACCTCTCAGGGTTCGGAACCGAGTCTCGTTATCCTGTGTTTGGCTAAGCCGGCCTTAAAGCTTTGTGGGTTGTGATTAGCGAAATATGCTATATGCCCGTTTGTGTCAAGTGCAACTAGTCCACGATAGTTGAACTTGAGGGCCACAATAATTCACACATCTCAACACTCCCCCTCAAATTCAACTATATCCTGGACTAGTTGCACTTGACACAAACGGGCGGATAGCATATTTCGCTAATAACAACCCACAAAGTCTTAAGGCCGGCTTAGCCAAACACAAGATAACGAGACCCGGTTCCGAACCCTGAGAGGTAATTCTTGTTGAATTTGACGAGGCAGATTGAATAACAAATTTGGATTTTGAGTTCGAAATCTGTTGATGTGTATCTTGAAACTAGTTGAGACATTTGCAAAATTAGAATCTGCAATGAGTCTAGTCGATATATTTGCAAATATTAGAGCCTGCAATGACAAGACAGTAGTGGAGGATTTCTTTCACATTTTTTTGTACTTTCATACTGTACTCAATGAGGCTCTAATATTTGCAAATATATCGACTGGACTCATTGCAGACTCTAATTTTACAAATGTCTCAACTGGTTTCAAGATACACATCAACAGATTTTGAACTCAAAATCCAAATTTGTTATTCAATCTACCTCGTCAAATTCAACAAGAATTACCTCTCAGGGTTCGGAACCGGGTCTCGTTATCCTGTGTTTGGCTAAGCCGGCCTTAAGGCTTTGTGGGTTGTGATTAGCGAAATTTGCTATACGCCCGTTTGTGTCAAGTGCAACTAGTCCAGGATAGTTGAACTTGAGGGCCACAATAATTCACACATCTCAACACTCCCCCTCAAATTCAACTATATCCTGGACTAGTTGCACTTGACACAAACGGGCGGATAGCATATTTCGCTAATAACAACCCACAAAGTCTTAAGGCCGGCTTAGCCAAACACAGGATAACGAGACCCGGTTCCGAACCCTGAGAGGTAATTCTTGTTGAATTTGACGAGGCAAAATGAATAACAAATTTGGATTTTGAGTTCAAAATCTGTTGATGTGTATCTTGAAACCAGTTGAGACATTTGCAAAATTAGAGTCTGCAATGAGTCCAGTCGATATATTTGCAAATATTAGAGCCTCATTGAGTACAATATGAAAGTACAAAAAAATGTGAAAGAAATCCTCCACTACTGTCTTGTCGTTGCAGGATCTAATATTTGCAAATATATCGACTGGACTCATTGCAGACTCTAATTTTGCAAATGTCTCAACTGGTTTCAAGATACACATCAACAGATTTTGAACTCAAAATCCAAATTTGTTATTCAATTTGCCTCGTCAAATTCAACAAGAATTACGTCTCAGGGTTCGGAACCGGGTCTCGTTATCCTGTGTTTGGTTAAGCCGGCCTTAAGACTTTGTGGGTTGTTATTAGCGAAAATGCTATCCGCCCGTTTGAGTCAAGTGCAACTAGTCCAGGATATAGTTGAATTTGAGGGGGAGTGTTGAGATGTGTGAATTATTGTGGCCCTCAAGTTCAACTATCCTGGACTAGTTGCACTTGACACAAACGGGCGTATAGCATATTCCGCTAATCACAACCCACAAAGCCTTAAGGCCGGCTTAGCCAAACACAGGATAACGAGACCCGGTTCCGAACCCTGAGAGGTAATTCTTGTTGAATTTGACGAGGCAGATTGAATAACAAATTTGGATTTTGAGTTCAAAATTTGTTGATGTGTATCTTGAAACCAGTTGAGACATTTGCAAAATTAGAGTCTGCAATGAGTCCAGTCGATATATTTGCAAATATTAGAGCCTGCAACGACAAGACAGTAGTGGAGGATTTCTATCACATTCTTTTTGTACTTTCATAATGTACTCAATGAGGCTCTAATGTTTGCAAATATATCGACTGGACTCATTGCAGACTCTAATTTTACAAATGTCTCAACTGGTTTCAAGATACACATCAACAGATTTTGAACTCAAAATCCAAATTTGTTATTCAATCTGCCTCGTCAAATTCAACATGAATTACCTCTCAGGGTTCGGAACCGGGTCTCGTTATCCTGTGTTCGGCTAAGCCGGCCTTAAGGCTTTGTGGGTTGTGATTAGCGAAATATGCTATACGCTCGTTTGTGTCAAGTGCAACTAGTCCAGGATAGTTGAACTTGAGGGCCACAATAATTCACACATCTCAACACTCCCCCTCAAATTCAACTATATCCTGGACTAGTTGCACTTGACACAAACGGGCGGATAGCATATTTCGCTAATAACAACCCACAAAGCCTTAAGGCCGGCTTAGCCAAACACAGGATAACGAGACCCGGTTCCGAACCCTGAGAGGTAATTCTTGTTGAATTTGACGAGGCAGATTGAATAACAAATTTGGATTTTGAGTTCGAAATCTGTTGATGTGTATCTTGAAACTAGTTGAGACATTTGCAAAATTAGAATCTGCAATGAGTCTAGTCGATATATTTGCAAATATTAGAGCCTGCAACGACAAGACAGTAGTGGAGGATTTCTTTCACATTTTTTTGTACTTTCATACTGTACTCAATGAGGCTCTAATATTTGCAAATATATCGACTGGACTCATTGCAGACTCTAATTTTATAAATGTCTCAACTGGTTTCAAGATACACATCAACAGATTTTGAACTCAAAATCCAAATTTGTTATTCAATCTGCCTCGTCAAATTCAACAAGAATTACCTCTCAGGGTTCGGAACCGGGTCTCGTTATCCTGTGTTTGGCTAAGCCGGCCTTAAGGCTTTGTGGGTTGTGATTAGCGAAATTTGCTATACGCCCGTTTGTGTCAAGTGCAACTAGTCCAGGATAGTTGAACTTGAGGGCCACAATAATTCACACATCTCAACACTCCCCCTCAAATTCAACTATATCCTGGACTAGTTGCACTTGACACAAACGGGCGGATAGCATATTTCGCTAATAACAACCCACAAAGTCTTAAGGCCGGCTTAGCCAAACACAATATAACGAGACCCGGTTCCGAACCCTGAGAGGTAATTCTTGTTGAATTTGACGAGGCAAAATGAATAACAAATTAGAGTCTGCAATGAGTCCAGTCGATATATTTGCAAATATTAGAACCTCATTGAGTACAATATGAAAGTACAAAAAAATGTGAAAGAAATCCTCCACTACTGTCTTGTCGTTGCAGGATCTAATATTTGCAAATATATCGACTGGACTCATTGCAGACTCTAATTTTGCAAATGTCTCAACTGGTTTCAAGATACACATCAACAGATTTTGAACTCAAAATCCAAATTTGTTATTCAATTTGCCTCGTCAAATTCAACAAGAATTACGTCTCAGGGTTCGGAACCGGGTCTCGTTATCCTGTGTTTGGTTAAGCCGGCCTTAAGACTTTGTGGGTTGTTATTAGCGAAAATGCTATCCGCCCGTTTGTGTCAAGTGCAACTAGTCCAGGATATAGTTGAATTTGAAGGGGCGTGTTGAGATGTGTGAATTATTGTGGCCCTCATGTTCAACTATCCTGGACTAGTTGCACTTGACACAAACGGGCGTATAGCATATTCCGCTAATCACAACCCACAAAGCCTTAAGGCCGGCTTAGCCAAACACAGGATAACGAGACCCGGTTCCGAACCCTGAGAGGTAATTCTTGTTGAATTTGACGAGGCAGATTGAATAACAAATTTGGATTTTGAGTTCAAAATTTGTTGATGTGTATCTTGAAACCAGTTGAGACATTTGCAAAATTAGAGTCTGCAATGAGTCCAGTCGATATATTTGCAAATATTAGAGCCTGCAACGACAAGACAGTAGTGGAGGATTTCTATCACATTCTTTTTGTACTTTCATAATGTACTCAATGAGGCTCTGATATTTGCAAATATATCGACTGGACTCATTGCAGACTCTAATTTTACAAATGTCTCAACTGGTTTCAAGATACACATCAACAGATTTTGAACTCAAAATCCAAATTTGTTATTCAATCTGCCTCGTCAAATTCAACAAGAATTACCTCTCAGGGTTCGGAACCGGGTCTCGTTATCCTGTGTTTGGCTAAGCCGGCCTTAAGGCTTTGTGGGTTGTGATTAGCGAAATATGCTATACGCCCGTTTGTGTCAAGTGTAACTAGTCCAGGATAGTTGAACTTGAGGGCCACAATAATTCACACATCTCAACACTCCCCCTCAAATTCAACTATATCGTGGACTAGTTGCACTTGACACAAACGGGCGGATAGCATATTTCGCTAATAACAACCCACAAAGTCTTAAGACTGGCTTAACCAAACACAGGATAACGAGACCCGGTTCCGAACGCTGAGAGGTAATTCTTGTTGAATTTGACGAGGCAGATTGAATAACAAATTTGGATTTTGAGTTCAAAATCTGTTGATGTGTATCTTGAAACTAGTTGAGACATTTGCAAAATTAGAGTCTGCAATGAGTCCAGTCGATATATTTGCAAATATTAGAGCCTGCAACGACAAGACAGTAGTGGAGGATTTCTTTCACATTTTTTGTACTTTCATACTGTACTCAATGAGGCTCTAATATTTGCAAATATATCGATTGGACTCATTCCAGACTCTAATTTTACAAATGTCTCAACTGGTTTCAAGATACACATCAACAGATTTTGAACTGAAAATCCAAATTTGTTATTCAATCTGCCTCGTCAAATTCAACAAGAATTACCTCTCAGGGTTCGGAACCGGGTCTCGTTATCCTGTGTTTGGCTAAGCCGGCCATAAGGCTTTGTGGGTTGTGATTAGCGAAATATGCTATATGCCCGTTTGTGTCAAGTGCAACTAGTCCACGATAGTTGAACTTGAGGGCCACAATAATTCACACATCTCAACACTCCCCCTCAAATTCAACTATATCCTGGACTAGTTGCACTTGACACAAACGGGCGGATAGCATATTTCGCTAATAACAACCCACAAAGTCTTAAGGCCGGCTTAGCCAAACACAGGATAACGAGACCCGGTTCCGAACCCTGAGAGGTAATTCTTGTTGAATTTGACGAGGCAGATTGAATAACAAATTTGGATTTTGAGTTCAAAATCTGTTGATGTGTATCTTGAAACTAGTTGAGACATTTGCAAAATTAGAGTCTGCAATGAGTCCAGTCGATATATTTGCAAATATTAGAGCCTGCAACGACAAGACAGTAGTGGAGGATTTCTTTCACATTTTTTGTACTTTCATACTGTACTCAATGAGGCTCTAATATTTGCAAATATATCGACTGGACTCATTCCAGACTCTAATTTTACAAATGTCTCAACTGGTTTCAAGATACACATCAACAGATTTTGAACTGAAAATCCAAATTTGTTATTCAATCTGCCTCGTCAAATTCAACAAGAATTACCTCTCAGGGTTCGGAACCGGGTCTCGTTATCCTGTGTTTGGCTAAGCCGGCCATAAGGCTTTGTGGGTTGTGATTAGCGAAATATGCTATATGCCCGTTTGTGTCAAGTGCAACTAGTCCACGATAGTTGAACTTGAGGGCCACAATAATTCACACATCTCAACACTCCCCCTCAAATTCAACTATATCTTGGACTAGTTGCACTTGACACAAACGGGCGGATAGCATATTTCGCTAATAACAACCCACAAAGTCTTAAGGCCGGCTTAGACAAACACAGGATAACGAGACCCGGTTCCGAACCCTGAGAGGTAATTCTTGTTGAATTTGACGAGGCAGATTGAATAACAAATTTGGATTTTGAGTTCAAAATTTGTTTATGTGTATCTTGAAACCAGTTGAGAAATTTGCAAAATTAGAGTCTGCAATGAGTCCAGTCGATATATTTGCAAATATTAGAGCCTGCAACGACAAGACAGTAGTGGAGGATTTCTTTCACATTCTTTTTGTACTTTCATAATGTACTCAATGAGGCTCTAATATTTGCAAATATATCGACTGGACTCATTGCAAACTCTAATTTTACAAATGTCTCAACTGGTTTCAAGATATACATCAACAGATTTTGAACTCAAAATCCAAATTTGTTATTCAATCTGCCTCGGCAAATTCAACAAGAATTACCTCTCAGGGTTCGGAACCGGGTCTCGTTATCCTGTGTTTGGCTAAGCCGGCCTTAAGGCTTTGTGGGTTGTGATTAGCGAAATATGCTATACGCCCGTTTGTGTCAAGTGCAACTAGTCCAGGATAGTTGAACTTGAGGGCCACAATAATTCACACATCTCAACACTCCCCCTCAAATTCAACTATATCCTGGACTAGTTGCACTTGACACAAACGGGCGGATAGCATATTTCGCTAATAACAACCCACAAAGTCTTATTGTACTTTCATACAGTACTCAATGAGGCTCTAATATTTGCAAATATATCGACTGGACTCATTGCAGACTCTAATTTTACAAATGTCTCAATTGGTTTCAAGATACACATCAACAGATTTTGAACTCAAAATCCAAATTTGTTATTCAATCTGCCTCGTCAAATTCAACAAGAATTACCTCTCAGGGTTCGGAACCGGGTCTCGTTATCCTGTGTTTGGCTAAGCCGGCCTTAAGGCTTTGTGGGTTGTGATTAGCGAAATATGCTATACGCTCGTTTGTGTCAAGTGCAACTAGTCCAGGATAGTTGAACTTGAGGGCCACAATAATTCACACGTCTCAACACTCCCCCTCAAGTTCAACTATCGTGGATAGCATATTTCGCTAATCGCAACCCACAAAGCCTTAAGGCCGGCTTAGCCAAACACAGGATAACGAGACCCGGTTCCGAACCCTGAGAGGTAATTCTTGTTGAATTTGACGAGGCAGATTGAATAACAAATTTGGATTTTGAGTTCAAAATTTGTTGATGTGTATCTTGAAACCAGTTGAGACATTTGCAAAATTAAAGTCTGCAATGAGTCCAGTCGATATATTTGCAAATATTAGAGCCTGCAACGACAAGACAGTAGTGGAGGATTTCTTTCACATTTTTTTGTACTTTCATACTGTACTTAATGAGGCTCTAATATTTGCAAATATATCGACTGGACTCATTGCAGACTCTAATTTTACAAATGTCTCAACTGGTTTCAAGATACACATCAACAGATTTTGAACTCAAAATCCAAATTTGTTATTCAATCTGCCTCGTCAAATTCAACAAGAATTACCTCTCAGGGTTCGGAACCAGGTCTCGTTATCCTGTGTTTGGCTAAACCGGCCTTAAGGCTTTGTGGGTTGTGATTAGCGAAATATGCTATACGCCCGTTTGTGTCAAGTGCAACTAGTCCACGATAGTTGAACTTGAGGGCCACAATAATTCACACATCTCAACACTCCCCCTCAAATTCAACTATATCCTGGACTAGTTGCACTTGACACAAACGGGCGGATAGCATATTTCGCTAATAACAACCCACAAAGTCTTAAGGCCGGCTTAGCCAAACACAGGATAACGAGACCCGGTTCCGAACCCTGAGAGGTAATTCTTGTTGAATTTGACGAGGCAGATTGAATAACAAATTTGGATTTTGAGTTCAAAATTTGTTGATGTGTATCTTGAAAACAGTTGAGACATTTGCAAAATTAGAGTCTGCAATGAGTCCAGTCGATATATTTGCAAATATTAGAGCCTGCAACGACAAGACAGTAGTGGAGGATTTCTTTCACATTTTTTTGTACTTTCATACTGTACTTAATGAGGCTCTAATATTTGCAAATATATCGACTGGACTCATTGCAGACTCTAATTTTACAAATGTCTCAACTGGTTTCAAGATACACATCAACAGATTTTGAACTCAAAATCCAAATTTGTTATTCAATCTGCCTCGTCAAATTCAACAAGAATTACCTCTCAGGGTTCGGAACCAGGTCTCGTTATCCTGTGTTTGGCTAAACCGGCCTTAAGGCTTTGTGGGTTGTGATTAGCGAAATATGCTATACGCCCGTTTGTGTCAAGTGCAACTAGTCCACGATAGTTGAACTTGAGGGCCACAATAATTCACACATCTCAACACTCCCCCTCAAATTCAACTATATCCTGGACTAGTTGCACTTGACACAAACGGGCGGATAGCATATTTCGCTAATAACAACCCACAAAGTCTTAAGGCCGGCTTAGCCAAACACAGGATAACGAGACCCGGTTCCGAACCCTGAGAGGTAATTCTTGTTGAATTTGACGAGGCAGATTGAATAACAAATTTGGATTTTGAGTTCAAAATTTGTTGATGTGTATCTTGAAAACAGTTGAGACATTTGCAAAATTAGAGTCTGCAATGAGTCCAGTCGATATATTTGCAAATATTAGAGCCTGCAACGACAAGACAGTAGTGGAGGATTTCTTTCACATTCTTTTTGTACTTTCAAAATGTACTCAATGAGGCTCTAATATTTGCAAATATATCGACTGGACTCATTGCAGACTCTAATTTTACAAATGTCTCAACTGGTTTCAAGATACACATCAACAGATTTTGAACTCAAAATCCAAATTTGTTATTCAATCTGCCTCGTCAAATTCAACAAGAATTACCTCTCAGGGTTCGGAACCGGGTCTCGTTATCCTGTGTTTGGCTAAGCCGGCCTTAAGGCTTTGTGGGTTGTGATTAGCGAAATATGCTATACGCCCGTTTGTGTCAAGTGCAACTAGTCCAGGATAGTTGAACTTGAGGGCCACAATAATTCACACATCTCAACACTCCCCCTCAAATTCAACTATATCCTGGACTAGTTGCACTTGACACAAACGGGCGGATAGCATATTTCGCTAATAACAACCCACAAAGTCTTAAGGCCGGCTTAGCCAAACATAGGATAATGAGACCCAGTTCCGAACCCTGAGAGGTAATTCTTGTTGAATTTGACGAGGCAGATTGAATAACAAATTTGGATTTTGAGTTCAAAATCTGTTGATGTGTATCTTGAAACCAGTTGAGACATTTGCAAAATTAGAGTCTGCAATAAGTCCAGTCGATATATTTGCAAATATTAGAGCCTGCAACGACAAGACAGTAGTGGAGGATTTCTTTCACATTTTTTGTACTTTCATACTGTACTCAATGAGGCTCTAATATTTGCAAATATATCGACTGGACTCATTGCAGACTCTAATTTTACAAATGTCTCAACTGGTTTCAAGATACACATCAACAGATTTTGAACTCAAAATCCAAATTTGTTATTCAATCTGCCTCGTCAAATTCAACAAGAATTACCTCTCAGGGTTCGGAACCGGGTCTCGTTATCCTGTGTTTGGCTAAGCCGGCCTTAAGGCTTTGTGGGTTGTGATTAGCGAAATATGCTATACGCCCGTTTGAGTCAAGTGCAACTAGTCCAGGATAGTTGAACTTGAGGGCCACAATAATTCACACGTCTCAACACTCCCCCTCAAGTTCAACTATCGTGGATAGCATATTTCGCTAATCGCAACCCACAAAGCCTTAAGGCCGGCTTAGCCAAACACAGGATAACGAGACCCGGTTCCGAACCCTGAGAGGTAATTCTTGTTGAATTTGACGAGGCATATTGAATAACAAATTTGGATTTTGAGTTCAAAATTTGTTGATGTGTATCTTGAAACCAGTTGAGACATTTGCAAAATTAGAGTCTGCAATGAGTCCAGTCGATATATTTGCAAATATTAGAGCCTGCAACGACAAGACAGTAGTGGAGGATTTCTTTCACATATTTTTGTACTTTCGTACTGTACTTAATGAGGCTCTAATATTTGCAAATATATCGACTGGACTCATTGCAGACTCTAATTTTACAAATGTCTCAACTGGTTTCAAGATACACATCAACAGATTTTGAACTCAAAATCCAAATTTGTTATTCAATCTGCTTCGTCAAATTCAACAAGAATTACCTCTCAGGGTTCGGAACCGGGTCTCGTTATCCTGTGTTTGGCTAAGCCGGCCTTAAGGCTTTGTGGGTCGCGATTAGCGAAATTTGCTATACGCCCGTTTGTGTCAAGTGCAACTAGTCCAGGATAGTTGAACTTGAGGGCCACAATAATTCACACATCTCAACACTCCCCCTCAAATTCAACTATATCCTGGACTAGTTGCACTTGACACAAACGGGCGGATAGCATATTTCGCTAATAACAACCCACAAAGTCTTAAGGCCGGCTTAGCCAAACACAGGATAACGAGACCCGGTTCCGAACCCTGAGAGGTAATTCTTGTTGAATTTGACGAGGCAGAATGAATAACAAATTTGGATTTTGAGTTCAAAATCTGTTGATGTGTATCTTGAAACCAGTTGAGACATTTGCAAAATTAGAGTCTGCAATGAGTCCAGTCGATATATTTGCAAATATTAGAGCCTCATTGAGTACAATATGAAAGTACAAAAAAATGTGAAAGAAATCCTCCACTACTGTCTTGTCGTTGCAGGCTCTAATATTTGCAAATATATCGACTGGACTCATTGCAGACTCTAATTTTGCAAATGTCTCAACTGGTTTCAAGATACACATCAACAGATTTTGAACTCAAAATCCAAATTTGTTATTCAATCTGCCTCGTCAAATTCAACAAGAATTACCTCTCAGGGTTCGGAACCGGGTCTCGTTATCCTGTGTTTGGTTAAGCCGGCCTTAAGACTTTGTGGGTTGTTATTAGCGAAATATGCTATCCGCCCGTTTGTGTCAAGTGCAACTAGTCCAGGATATAGTTGAATTTGAGGGGGAGTGTTCAGATGTGTGAATTATTGTGGCCCTCAAGTTCAACTATCCTGGACTAGTTGCACTTGACACAAACGGGCGTATAGCATATTCCGCTAATCACAACCCACAAAGCCTTAAGGCCGGCTTAGCCAAACACAGGATAACGAGACCCGGTTCCGAACCCTGAGAGGTAATTCTTGTTGAATTTGACGAGGCAGATTGAATAACAAATTTGGATTTTGAGTTCAAAATTTGTTGATGTGTATCTTGAAACCAGTTGAGACATTTGCAAAATTAGAGTCTGCAATGAGTCTAGTCGATATATTTGCAAATATTAGAGCCTGCAACGACAAGACAGTAGTGGAGGATTTCTTTCACATTCTTTTTGTACTTTCATAATGTACTCAATGAGGCTCTAATATTTGCAAGTCTCAACTGGTTTCAAGATACACATCAACAGATTTTGAACCTAAAATTCAAATTTGTTATTCAATCTGCCTCGTCAAATTCAACAAGAATTACCTCTCAGGGTTCGGAACCGGGTCTCGTTATCCTGTGTTTGGCTAAGCCGGCCTTAAGGCTTTGTGGGTTGTGATTAGCGAAATTTGCTATACGCCCGTTTGTGTCAAGTGCAACTAGTCCAGGATAGTTGAACTTGAGGGCCACAATAATTCACACATATCAACACTCCCCCTCAAATTCAACTATATCCTGGACTAGTTGCACTTGACACAAACGGGCGGATAGCATATTTCGCTAATAACAACCCACAAAGTCTTAAGGCCGGTTTAGCCAAACACAGGATAACGAGACCCGGTTCCGAACCCTGAGAGGTAATTCTTGTTGAATTTGACGAGGTAGAATGAATAACAAATTTGGATTTTGAGTTCAAAATCTGTTGATGTGTATCTTGAAACCAGTTGAGACATTTGTAAAATTAGAGTCTGCAATGAGTCCAGTCGATATATTTGCAAATATTAGAGCCTCATTGAGTACAATATGAAAGTACAAAAAAATGTGAAAGAAATCCTCCACTACTGTCTTGTCGTTGCAGGCTCTAATATTTGCAAATATATCGACTGGACTCATTGCAAACTCTAATTTTGCAAATGTCTCAACTAGTTTCAAGATACACATCAACAGATTTTGAACTCAAAATCCAAATTTGTTATTCAATCTGCCTCGTCAAATTCAACAAGAATTACCTCTCAAGGTTCGGAACCGGGTCTCGTTATCCTGTGTTTGGCTAAGCCGGCCTTAAGACTTTGTGGGTTGTTATTAGCGAAATATGCTATCCGCCCGTTTGTGTCAAGTGCAACTAGTCCAGGATATAGTTGAATTTGAGGGGGAGTGTTGAAATGTGTGAATTATCGTGGCCCTCAAGTTCAACTATCCTGGACTAGTTGCACTTGACACAAACAGGCGTATAGCATATTTCGCTAATCACAACCCACAAAGCCTTAAGACCGGCTTAGCCAAACACAGGATAACGAGACCCGGTTCCGAACCCTGAGAGGTAATTCTTGTTGAATTTGACGAGGCAGATTGAATAACAAATTTGGATTTTGAGTTCAAAATTTGTTGATGTGTATCTTGAAACCAGTTGAGACAGTTGCAAAATTAGAGTCTGCAATGAGTCCAGTCGATATATTTGCAAATATTAGAGCCTGCAACGACAAGACCGTAGTGGAGGATTTCTTTCACATTCTTTTTGTACTTTCATAATGTACTCAATGAGGCTCTAATATTTGCAAATATATCGACTGGACTCATTGCAGACTCTAATTTTACAAATGTCTCAACTGGTTTCAAGATACACATCAACAGATTTTGAACTCAAAATCCAAATTTGTTATTCAATCTGCCTCGTCAAATTCAACAAGAATTACCTCTCAGGGTTCGGAACCGGGTCTCGTTATCCTGTGTTTGGCTAAGCCGGCCTTAAGACTTTGTGGGTTGTGATTAGCGAAATATGCTATACGCCCGTTTGTGTCAATTGCAACTAGTCCAGGATAGTGGAACTTGAGGGCCACAATAATTCACACATCTCAACACTCCCCCTCAAATTCAACTATATCCTGGACTAGTTGCACTTGACACAAACGGGCGGATAGCATATTTCGCTAATAACAACCCACAAAGTCTTAAGGCCGGCTTAGCCAAACAGAGGATAACGAGACCCAGTTCCGAACCATGAGAGGTAATTCTTGTTGAATTTGACGAGGCAGATTGAATAACAAATTTGGATTTTGAGTTCAAAATCTGTTGATGTGTATCTTGAAACCAGTTGAGACATTTGCAAAATTAGAGTCTGCAATGAGTCCAGTCGATATATTTGCAAATATTAGAGCCTGCAACGACAAGACAGTAGTGGAGGATTTCTTTCACATTTTTTGTACTTTCATACTGTACTCAATGAGGCTCTAATATTTGCAAATATATCGACTGGACTCATTGCAGACTCTAATTTTACAAATGTCTCAACTGGTTTCAAGATACACATCAACAGATTTTGAACTCAAAATCCAAATTTGTTATTCAATCTGCCTCGTCAAATTCAACAAGAATTACCTCTCAGGGTTCGGAACCGGGTCTCGTTATCCTGTGTTTGGCTAAGCCGGCCTTAAGGCTTTGTGGGTTGTGATTAGCGAAATTTGCTATACGCCCGTTTGTGTCAAGTGCAACTAGTCCAGGATAGTTGAACTTGAGGGCCACAATAATTCACACGTCTCAACACTCCCCCTCAAGTTCAACTATCCTGGACTAGTTGCACTTGACACAGATAGCATATTTCGCTAATCGCAACCCACAAAGCCTTAAGGCCGGCTTAGCCAAACACAGGATAACGAGACCCGGTTCCGAACCCTGAGAGGTAATTCTTGTTGAATTTGACGAGGCAGATTGAATAACAAATTTGGATTTTGAGTTCGAAATCTGTTGATGTGTATCTTGAAACCAGTTGAGACATTTGCAAAATTAGAATCTGCAATGAGTCCAGTCGATATATTTGCAAATATTAGAGCCTGCAACGACAAGACAGTAGTGGAGGATTTCTTTCACATTTTTTTGTACTTTCATACTGTACTCAATGAGGCTCTAATATTTGCAAATTCAACAAGAATTACCTCTCAGGGTTCGGAACCGGGTCTCGTTATCTTGTGTTTGGCTAAGCCGGCCTTAAGGCTTTGTGGGTTGTGATTAGCGAAATTTGCTATACGCCCGTTTGTGTCAAGTGCAACTAGTCCAGGATAGTTGAACTTGAGGGCCACAATAATTCACACATCTCAACACTCCCCCTCAAATTCAACTATATCCTGGACTAGTTGCACTTGACACAAACGGGCGGATAGCATATTTCGCTAATAACAACCCACAAAGTCTTAAGGCTGGCTTAGCCAAACACAGGATAACGAGACCCGGTTCCGAACCCTGAGAGGTAATTCTTGTTGAATTTGACGAGGCAGAATGAATAACAAATTTTGATTTTGAGTTCAAAATCTGTTGATGTGTATCTTGAAACCAGTTGAGACATTT
Organism: Fagopyrum homotropicum; assembly: GCA_033239125.1. Classification (NCBI taxonomy): domain Eukaryota; kingdom Viridiplantae; phylum Streptophyta; class Magnoliopsida; order Caryophyllales; family Polygonaceae; genus Fagopyrum; species Fagopyrum homotropicum. The sequence continues at coordinate 167,894,749 of BSWB01000001.1, forward strand.
GCAAAATTAGAGTCTGCAATGAGTCCAGTCGATATATTTGCAAATATTAGAGCCTCATTGAGTACAATATGAAAGTACAAAAAAATGTGAAAGAAATCCTCCACTACTGTCTTGTCGTTGCAGGCTCTAATATTTGCAAATATATCGACTGGACTCATTGCAGACTCTAATTTTGCAAATGTCTCAACTGGTTTCAAGATACACATCAACAGACTTTGAACTCAAAATCCAAATTTGTTATTCAATCTGCCTCGTCAAATTCAACAAGAATTACCTCTCAGGGTTCGGAACCGGGTCTCGTTATCCTGTGTTTGGTTAAGCCGGCCTTAAGACTTTGTGGGTTGTTATTAGCGAAATATGCTATCCGCCCGTTTGTGTCAAGTGCAACTAGTCCAGGATATAGTTGAATTTGAGGGGGAGTGTTGAGATGTGTGAATTATTGTGGCCCTCAAGTTCAACTATCCTGGACTAGTTGCACTTCACACAAACGGGCGTATAACATATTCCGCTAATCACAACCCACAAAGCCTTAAGGCCGGCTTAGCCAAACACAGGATAACGAGACCCGGTTCCGAACCCTGAGAGGTAATTCTTGTTGAATTTGACGAGGCAGATTGAATAACAAATTTGGATTTTGAGTTCAAAATTTGTTGATGTGTATCTTGAAACCAGTTGAGACATTTGCAAAATTAGAGTCTGCAATGAGTCTAGTCGATATATTTGCAAATATTAGAGCCTGCAACGACAAGACAGTAGTGGAGGATTTCTTTCACATACTTTTTGTACTTTCATAATGTACTCAATGAGGCTCTAATATTTGCAAATATATCGACTGAACTCATTGCAGACTCTAATTTTACAAATGTCTCAACTGGTTTCAAGATACACATCAACAGATTTTGAACTCAAAATCCAAATTTGTTATTCAATCTGCCTCGTCAAATTCAACAAGAATTACCTCTCAGGGTTCGGAACCGGGTCTCGTTATCCTGTGTTTGGCTAAGCCGGCCTTAAGGCTTTGTGGGTTGTGATTAGCGAAATATGCTATACGCCCATTTGTGTCAAGTGCAACTAGTCCAGGATAGTTGAACTTGAGGGCCACAATAATTCACACGTCTCAACACTCCCCCTCAAGTTCAACTATCCTGGACTAGTTGCACTTGACACAAACGGACGGATAGCATATTTCGCTAATCGCAACCCACAAAGCCTTAAGGCCGGCTTAGCCAAACACAGGATAACGAGACCCGGTTCCGAACCCTGAGAGGTAATTCTTGTTGAATTTGACGAGGCAGATTGAATAACAAATTTGGATTTTGAGTTCAAAATCTGTTGATGTGTATCTTGAAACCAGTTGAGACATTTGCAAAATTAGAGTCTGCAATGAGTCCAGTCGATATATTTGCAAATATTAGAGCCTCATTGAGTACATTATGAAAGTACAAAAAGTATGTGAAAGAAATCCTCCACTACTGTCTTGTCGTTGCAGGCTCTAATATTTGCAAATATATCGACTGGCAGACAGCATGGGGTCCACTTATGGAGGATTACAGAGAGGGAGCAGCTACCCCTGCTGAGGCTGAGGAGGAGGTTGAGGACGAGGACGACGACGATGATGATACAGTAGATGAGAGAGGAGGTGGCGTCCCGATGGACACAGGTACAGATACAGCTGGGACGAGCGCGCCACCTATTATTGATTTGGATGATGACGAGGAGGACACTGAGCCGGCGCCAGCTGAGGCATCTCCAGTCAGACCTGCTAGACGCAGGAGGCGTGGAGTTAGGGACAGAGCTGCACACAGACGGATCGATGACCTGACGGATCAGGTTATCGACTCATATGCTGCACTTTCGCTGGATATCCGCGAGATGCAGGAGCGGCAGCATCATCAGCACATGATGGCTCAGCTACAGTTTGAGCGTATCATGGGCCATCCCTATGACCCGACTCAGTACCCCTACATACCACCACCACCACCGGATCGAGACTACTGAGGAGCTGCAGGACTTTATTATTTTATCTTTTTTTTATGCAGTTCGGCTTTTATTCGGTGAGTTCTCTTGTTTAGACTTTTATTATACCCACTGGGACAGTGTGTCTCAAGTATGGGGTGTTTGTTATTTGACTACTTGACTACGTGATGTATTCGACTACTTTTGATGTATTATATTTATCGGATATTTTCATATTTATGCTTCATTTGCCTTTATATGATTATCTGATATTACATGCATACCTACAGGTTATTAAAAAAACGTCGAAACCGAAAAAAATTTTTTGACCTCGACCGGGGAGATTCTGGCCGAACGAGGTGATTCACCTCGGTTGAACCAAGAACACCTCGACCGAGGTGAGTTAACTGAGAAGTTTTCGAAAACGATTTTGTGTGACTTATCTGGATATGATCTCAGTGAAGATCTTGTTTACTGACTGGTTTTAAATTCTTTATTTGTTTGAAAGGTTTTATGATATGTTTAAGTTGCTAAATGCTTTGTTTAAAATTATTGGCATGTTTAATACTTTGTTTTTATCCAAATTATGTTGAATTTGAAGGTTGACACCGCAGGTTAAGTTCTCTCACTTTCTTCTTGGAAAGACCAAGGCAATTCATTCTCTTCTTCTTCTTCTTGATCATGCTTAGCCCCTCATATACATTTTGCCTCCCTTTACCTATCCGGGAATTTGGAAGCAAGCAAAGTGGTGAAAGCAAGTTAAAGTTGAGAAGTAGGCTGGAAGTGAAAATGTTAGAAAGTAATAATAGGTTTGGGGAAGTCAATCATGAAGATGAGTAACTCGGCACCATTCACATAGCCGGGTGTTTGTGTCTTGCCAAAGTCGGATTGAGCGATATTCCTATCGGGTCATGGTATGTGCATCAAGGGTTTGATGCATCTCGAGAAATTGATGATTGCGGATTTCCTAGGCTTCGGTTATTGTGCACCTCTGTCCATGCATCCCAAAAAGTAAAGTAAAAGGAAAGTGCGAAATAAGCAAAGCTTATTGGTGGAAGGTGTTGCAAGTCAAAGTGAAAGTGAAGTTCATCCTTTTCCCGGATTCCAGCACCACATTACCTTACATACATCCCTACCCTACACGTTTCTTGACCTTTTCTTTTGGGAAGCCCTTGAGACTTTGAGCTTGTTGATTGACTTAGCGGTTTAAACTGGATTATACATGATTAATTTTGATAATTGTGATTTATTATACACTCTATGATTTTGTGCAAAGATGAACAACTTTCCTATATTTATAAAATGTTTTGAGCATATTGAGTTTTTAAATTCCAGGAAGTACTCTCTTAGAGTGATCTATGGTAGTTGCACACCATAAAATGTTTTTGAAAGGCTTTTTCATTGATTTTCTTGACTTATAATCCATTCTATCTTGTCTTCTATATGCGGAACTTGCTTGGGGACAAGCAAGGGCTAAGTATGGGGTATTTTGATAGCATGAATTATAGTCTATATTTTGGGTTTTGTTTGAACGTTTTATCTTCAATAATCTGCATGTTTGTATATACATTATGTGATTTTACTGCCATTTCATCTACCTTTGCGAGAATCGAGGTCTACACCTAGTTTCGTTGTAATTGCAGGTAATATGGTACGTTTTGCATCAAAAAGGAGCAAAAGAAGTCAAGAGTCATTTGGAGCTACATTCAGGAAGCATAGCCATGGATTAAGAATTTACTTTGGGCCAGTTTTGAGAGATTTCATATTCAGTTGTGACTCACCTCGGTTGACCAGAGATTCATCTCGACCGAGGTGATCCAGAGACGCCGACTCAGCCGAGGCGAAAACCTAGGACGCGGCAAGAATATTTTATTCTTGGCTGAGATCTTTTAAAATTGGAAAGTGATCTTATATTTTTGGGCTTGGCTCTTGGAAGGAAGGAGATATGCAGAATCATATATTTTACCTATATTTATGGGAGAATATCTTTCTAAGATTTATTATCTTTGGAGGGTTATTTTCCTATAAAAAGGGTTGGATTTTCCACAAATCCGGGGGTGCTTAGAGTCCGCTTACACCGAAAAATACGCAGCAGCAGCCTACTCCAAGTTGGGAGATTTGAAGAACCTTTTTGAAGGTTGAAGGAAGATTGAAGTTCATAGCTTTTATAGCTTTATTGAAGGGTTTTGTAAGATTGTCTTCAATTCCCTCAATTGTTGTCTTATCTTGTTGGATTATTATCCAAAGAACGCTTTGTTGTGATATTTGATTCAGTTATTGAAGTCTTTTCATTAAATTCTTCTTTGTTCAAATATTCACCTTCTTCCTATATATTTTAATACTTTCATTATGATGATGAGTGGCTAATTTCCTTGTGTGATTCTAGGGTGATTGGCTGAAGGTTGTGGGAAAAACAATGATAGAAAAATCTTAGATTCCAGTAGGATCCTGAAAGTTCGAGTCTTTAATCTTAAACCTAAGCATCTCGTTCGGTTGATGAACATCTCGGCCGGGGTGGAATTCTTCTGACCGAGGTGACTTATTTGATCCGTAACTGAGAGTTAAGTGTTAGAGTTTGCCAAATCCTATCCTTATTACACCTTCCTGGTTCAAAGCAAGCTTAGGATGAGACTTACCCGGTAATTCCTTAGTTTGTGTATCAACGATCATAAGTGTAGGTAATAAAGGTTTATCCTTTATTGGGGTTTGAGTGTGCTTCCATCCCATCTTCGCGAGTTAGCCTGAGACTTACCCGGTAAAGGTTGATTCTATTCCCTTAGATGGTGTGTTAGTTTGAGGTTATAGTTCTTTATCTTAATTCCTTGAGACTTACCCGGTAATAGGAGTTGCGGTTTAGGATTAGTGTGTAGTGAGACTTACCCGGTGATCTACTCCACTTAGTAACACCTTCCCCACGCAAAAAAATCTCAGCTTTGTCCGCTTATCTATAGATCTTGAGTTGGAACCACAACTAGATGCTTTAATCCCTAGAATTACATGCTTGCTTTATTTGACATCTTATTCATCTTTGATTGTGTTAATCGCTCTTGTGGTTAGAACTAACGTAGCATACTGTGTTGACTTTGTTTCACCGAGTCCCTGTGATCGACCCCTGGAATTTTCTTGCTTTTACTACGATTGACCCGTACACTGCGGGTTCGCATCCTTGTTTTAAGCTTAAGTCTAGGGTTATAAATTTAAAGCTTGCACACACCGTTTGGAGCGAACAAGTTTTTGGCGCCGTTGCCGGGGACTTGGTCTAGACCGAGCCGGTACGGTTTGCTCTTGGGGCATTTGCCCCGTTTTGTCTAACCACTCTACTTGAGTGACTTTTTCAGGTTCTTTCTTAGGTGTATGCGAAGAACCCGCGCTGGGAAGGAAATCGTTCCTTACGATCCCGAACCAGAAAAGACATACAAGAGACGCTTGAGAGAAGCGAAGATGGCCCAACAAGACGATCGCGATCTTGCGGCCCAATTGAGAGAGACGCAGGAGCTGCTGCGCCTCAGCAAGGAAGAACTCATGCAAGAGAAAGAGGAGAATCGCACCAGGACTGCAGCAATCGAAGCTGAGATTGCTACCATTCGGAACCAGATTCTACTTCGACCGATGCAGGATCCAGTAGTTGATCCTCGACCGAGGCAGATTCCAGTACCCGACGCCCCGGCCGATGTACTTCCACCTCGGATGCCAGTCCGAGACGTTCTTCTTGCAGGAATTCCACAAACCCTAGGTCAAAGGATGGACCCTAACCAACAACTGAGGCGTCCAGGAGTGAACCTAGGAGATCCAGCAGATCATGACTACGAACTTCGACCGCAAGTTCTAGCCATGATTCGCCAGTGCCAATTCGGAGGACTAGAGAAGGAGTCGCCGCATCAACATCTTCAAAACTACGAGATCTTGATGGAAACCTTGCGACCTTCCAGAATTGAGAACAACAACTACAAGCTAAGACCTTTCTACTTTTCTTTAAAAGATAGAGCTCTTACTTGGTATCAATCTCTTCCCCCAGGAAAAATTAGCACATGGGAGGAGATGACTACGGAATTCTTGACCAAATTCTTTCCCCCCTCAAAGACCGCTGAAATGAGAGGGAAGATCAACGCTTTCATCATGAAAGACAAGGAGAGCTTGTCCAAATCTTGGGAGCGGTTCAAGGATATCCTTTTAGATTGCCCACATCATGGGATTCCAAAGATCGAGTTGTTGGAGATCTACTTCAAAGGGCTGGACGGAAGCACCCAGTTCAATCTCCAACTACTCTCCGCCGGTACATTCATGGACATGGCGGTTGACGAGGCTTGGGACTTCATTGAGAAGCAAGCCTTGCACATGGAGAAGTACACCCACCAAGGAGCTGAAGGTGGAGTTAAAAGAGTCAACTTTCAAGAGACTCAACCCAACAACAATCAACTCACGTCCTTGAAGAACGACGTGAAGCAATTGAAGGAGCTCTTGATGGCTCAAACTAAGAAGGAAGAGCAAGGGCAAAGGAACAACAACAACAATAACGGGTACCGTAACAACAACAACGGACCCCGAAACAACTACAACAACAACAATAGAGGATCCAATAGCAACAACTGGAGGGCGAATAACCAAAACCACGGTAACAACCATTCAAACTCCAACTCTAATGATTCCTCTAACCCTTTCCTCTCTTCTCCTTCTCCTTCTTCTACTCCATTGAAGAGCCAAGGGCAAGGATCAAGTTCGTCTCAGCCGGAAAAGAAAGACGCAGTCCTGGAGGCAATCTTGATCAAGCTTAGTGCTATGGAGAATTCTATGACTTCATTTTCGAGGGCCCAAAAGTCCTTCGAACAACAACTTGCTAATAGGGCGAATGAAGCGCCAAGAGATCCAGGGAAGCTTCCAGCAAAGACGGAAACTAACCCTAAGGGCCAGTGCATGGCCATAACGATGAGGAGTGGACTCAAAACTGCAGATCCAGTACCTCGCTCGATGCAGACCACCTCGGTCCAGACCCAGTCGAAGAACACCTCGACCGAGATGCCAACCGAGGCGGCGCAACAGAAAGCAGGAGGAACGACAGAAACTTATGTTCCACCTCCTGCATATAAACCACCACTTCCATTCCCCCAGTCCAGAGCCAGAGCACATCTTGACAAGCACTTCGGTAAGTTTCTTGACTTGATGAATAAGCTACATATTAATATTCCTTTCCTTGATGCCATTCTAGGTATGCCCGCCTATGGGAAGTTCTTAAAAGAAATCTTATCAAGGAAGAGGAAGCTGGAGGATGTTGGTGAAGTTAGGATGACATCTAAATCTTCGGAGCTTATCAAGATCATGAAGGAAAAGATGCCACCTAAGTTAAGAGATCCCGGCTCATTTTGCATTCCCATTCAAGTTGGGGATGTCACTTGTGAAGCCCTATGTGATCTAGGAGCCAGCGTGAGCATCATCCCGCTGGAGTTGTGCACTAAGATCGGTCTTGGAGAGCCCAAACCGGTCAAGATTCGACTTTACATGGCGGATCGCTCCATTACCCATCCCGTGGGCATCTTGGAAGACGTTCCGGTCAAGTTAGGTAACTTCTATCTACCTATAGATTTTGTTGTACTTGACATTCCCGCAGATTATCCAGTACCTATTATTCTCGGGAGGCCATTTCTAGCAACTTCGGGTTGCAACGTGGATTGCAAGAACGCCAAGTTGAAATTCTACGTTGGTGGCGATGAGGTGGAATTCGCACTACTTGCAGCCATGAAAGGGGAGCAACTAAGTGATGATATCTTCAACATCTACGATGAAGAAGAATCAAGAGAACTGGTGAGCTCTATCCTTATTAACGATCCGCTCGAAAGAGTCATAAGCTTCAGTTTAATGGAGGAAGGTATAGATGCTTCTTGTGATGCAGATATACGGAGCTTGAAGGCACTGGAAGAGGATCCAGGAGCTATAACAGAGAAGCTGATCCAGGAGACGAAGATCTCCAGCCTCGGACCCAGTAGCAGTACCTCGACCGAGGCACTTTCTGGACTGAGCGAGGCGACTAAAGAACACCTCGGTCAACGCCTTTGCGCCTCGACCGAGGTCGACAGCAAGACGATGTCAACTGAGATTGCTGAGAATAACAATTTTCTTACTCCTTTCTCTGACATTTACCCACTGTTGGCGGACCATTCCCTCCACCAACTTTCTGATAATAAAGGTCCTTGGTATGCTGATATTGTAAATTATCTTGTTTGCCAGGAAATACCGCCCGGATTGACGTACTCTCAAAAGAAGAGATTCTTCAAGGAAGTACGACATTACTACTGGGATGAGCCGCTGCTATTCAAGCGCGGACCGGATGGGATGCTTCGAAGGTGCATTCCGGAAGATGAAGTTAATAGCGTCATAAGGCATTGTCATTCACTTCCTTGTGGAGGACATGCTAGCACCGATAAAACATGCGCTAAGGTATTGCGTTCCGGTTTCTTTTGGCCTACATTATTTAAGGATGTGCAATCTTTTGTTGTTTCTTGTGATGCATGCCAAAGGACAGGGAACTTGTCAAGGAGGAACGAGATGCCACTTAACAACATCCAAGAAGTGGAAATCTTTGATGTATGGGGGATTGACTTCATGGGACCTTTCCCATCCTCCGGAGGAAACCTCTACATTCTCCTTGCAGTTGATTACGTCTCTAGATGGGTTGAAGCCATTGCTTCTCCCACTAACGACGCCAAGGTGGTTGTAAAGTTCTTGAATAGAACTATCTTTCCACGATTTGGAACTCCCCGCATCATCATCAGCGATGGAGGAACGCATTTCATCAACCGGAAGTTTAAGGCACTTCTATCAAAGTATGGGGTAACCCACAAGGTATCAACCGCTTATCACCCTCAAACTAGTGGACAGGTCGAGATCTCAAATAGAGAAATAAAGGCAATTTTGGAGAAGACCGTCTCTAGAACGAGGAAGGATTGGTCCATGAAATTGGACGATGCTCTTTGGGCGTACAGGACAGCATTCAAGACTCCCATAGGTACCACCCCTTACAATTTGGTATACGGGAAGTCTTGCCATTTGCCCGTTGAGCTAGAGCACAAGGCATATTGGGCTATCAAATGGTTGAACTTTGACATCAAGGAGGCTGGTGAGAAACGACTATTGGAGCTTAACGAGCTGGAAGAGCTGCGGTTGAACGCCTATGAGAATGCCAAAATCTACAAGGAAAGAACGAAGAGATGGCATGACAAGCGTATCGTTCCAAAAGAGCTTAACGAGGGAGATTTAGTTCTACTCTTCAACTCCCGCCTCCGCCTTTTTCCAGGTAAGTTGAAATCTAGATGGACCGGGCCTTACGTTGTGAAACATGTTTTCCCTCATGGTGCAGTAGAGATATGGGGAGAAACTAGCGGAAATTTCAAGGTCAACGGTCATAGACTTAAGAAGTACCAACCGGAAACGCCGGTTGAGGAGGTTGCACCAATCTACCTCGTTTGAGACGCACCATGGTCCAGCTAGCGACCTTAAATCAAGCGCTTCTTGGGAGGCAACCCAAGGTATTGCTCTTCTTTCCCGTTTTCTAGTCTAGCTTAGATAGTTTTTGTTTTTGCTTTGCTTTGCTTTGTTTTTGGCGTTCTGGACAGACAACAGGGAACATCTAAGGAGGAGCACAACTGGAAGGACAGAAGTTCGAGATTCTGAGAAGACAGAAAGACCTCGGTCACTGTCAAAGCACCTCGACCGAGTTGATTCTTGAGCAACCGAGGCGACTAGGGTTTCTGCAGAACCGCCTCGGTCCATACCACCTCGGACCAGTCGAGACCATCTCGACCGAGGTGACAGCAGATCCAGTAAAAGTATAAAAGGGGGAAAAATTACATTTTCATTTTTTTTACCCTCCTCGACCGCGGCGAACAGACGCACCTCGCTCACCTCGTTTCTTGCTCGTTTTCGACGTTTTCTGCTTCCAAACCGAGATTGAAGGATAGAGGAGTCGATTGCAACTACAGATCTGCAAGAAATTTGAGCGCTTCGACCGGAACGAGGTAAAAACGTTCGAAAACCTAAACTCGTTCGTTTACTGAAATTTGGGCTTTGGTTGCCCTTGATTCTGTTGAGGAAACCTTTAAGTACCCCTTAGGAAGCATCGGTAGTGATTTTTGGGGGAAAAGAACTGAAATTCAGAGAGTTGGAAATCGCACTGCCTTCGCCTCGGTCCAGTCGACTTGCACCTCGGTCGAGGCGATTCTTGGAGTTTGTCAGTCGACCGAGGTAGTCTGACAGTACAGTTTTAAGATGAGTTCTGACAGATTGTTAGGCCTTAGAGACAGATCCTCTCCTTCCCCTTCTTCTTCCTCATCCCGACCTTCTATCCCGGTGATTCACGAGAGACACCGGGTAGATTATGATCGTATTGCTAGTCGTCCAGTTATCGCTCCTAGATTTCTGGACGTTTCTTCCTTTGATTGTCTCCACGTAGATGGAGAGCTTAGGAGGATGATCACCACCGTCGGGCTGGATCAGTTTACTGAGATCCGAGCCCCAGCCTACCTTGAGCCGACCCTCGAGTTTGTCAGTTCCTTCACTTACCTCCCCACAGAGAGGGCTGTGAAGTACCGGTTGATGAACCGGAACTACTTAGTACCTCTTGACCACTGGAGAGACATTTTTGGCTTCCCTGCCCCCACTGCTGTAGACTTCCCGACCCGAGCTGTAGCTAGAGAGTTCTGGGGTCAGATCGCCCACATTACGAGGGATGCAGACAGGTGGCGCCCTGGTGATTCCAGGGCGAAGCTTATCTATCATCTAGCTTTTCGGTTGGTACACAGGATCTTCAGCGAGACGCTTCTGGCGCGTACTGAGACGCCCCAGAAGGTCCGACAGGGGGAGCTCTTCTCTTTATACTGCATGGTCACAGGTGGATACCCTGACTTTGGATTGATGCTGGCAGAGGATCTGCACAGGATCAAGGCCAAAGGGAAGGGAGATATATGCTGCGGAGGGATAGTGACCCATATCGCTAGGTATCAGGATATGGATCTGAGCAGGTGTACCATGGTGGCGGCTGCCAAGCCGCTCGGACTTCAGGAGATGATTACACAGAGGATTCTAGTTCCCCGTGGTTTGACTACACCTTACGTTGCTATGCCATGGGAGCTGACTGCACCTCAGGGCATCAGATGGTCTGCACAGTTCTCTGTCTTAAATCCACACTACTGGCAGACAGCATGGGGTCCACTTATGGAGGATTACAGAGAGGGAGCAGCTACCCCTGCTGAGGCTGAGGAGGAGGTTGAAGACGAGGACGACGATGATGATGATACAGTAGATGAGAGAGGAGGTGGCGTCCCGATGGACACAGGTACAGATACAGCTGGGACGAGCGCGCCACCTATTATTGATTTGGATGATGACGAGGAGGACACTGAGCCGGCGCCAGCTGAGGCATCTCCAGTCAGACCTGCTAGACGCAGGAGGCGTGGAGTTAGGGACAGAGCTGCACACCGACGGATCGATGACCTGACGGATTAGGTTATCGACTCATATGCTGCACTTTCGCTGGATATCCGCGAGATGCAGGAGCGGCAGCATCATCAGCACATGATGGCTCAGCTACAGTTTGAGCGTATCATGGGCCATCCCTATGACCCGACTCAGTACCCCTACATACCACCACCACCACCGGATCGAGACTACTGAGGAGCTGCAGGACTTTATTATTATATCTTTTTTTTATGCAGTTCGGCTTTTATTCGGTTAGTTCTCTTGTTTAGACTTTTATTATACCCACTGGGACAGTGTGTCTCAAGTATGGGGTGTTTGTTATTTGACTACTTGACTACGTGATGTATTCGACTACTTTTGATGTATTATATTTATCGGATATTTTCATATTTATGCTTCATTTGCCTTTATATGATTATCTGATATTACATGCATACCTACAGGTTATTAAAAAAACGTCGAAACCGAAAAAAAAATTTTGACCTCGACCGGGGAGATTCTGGCCGAACGAGGTGATTCACCTCGGTTGAACCAAGAACACCTCGACCGAGGTGAGTTAACTGAGAAGTTTTCGAAAACGATTTTGTGTGACTTATCTGGATATGATCTCAGTGAAGATCTTGTTTACTGACTGGTTTTAAATTCTTTATTTGTTTGAAAGGTTTTATGATATGTTTAAGTTGCTAAATGCTTTGTTTAAAATTATTGGCATGTTTAATACTTTGTTTTTATCCAAATTATGTTGAATTTGAAGGTTGACACCGCAGGTTAAGTTCTCTCACTTTCTTCTTGGAAAGACCAAGGCAATTCATTCTCTTCTTCTTCTTCTTGATCATGCTTAGCCCCTCATATACATTTTGCCTCCCTTTACCTATCCGGGAATTTGGAAGCAAGCAAAGTGGTGAAAGCAAGTTAAAGTTGAGAAGTAGGCTGGAAGTGAAAATGTTAGAAAGTAATAATAGGTTTGGGGAAGTCAATCATGAAGATGAGTAACTCGGCACCATTCACATAGCCGGGTGTTTGTGTCTTGCCAAAGTCGGATTGAGCGATATTCCTATCGGGTCATGGTATGTGCATCAAGGGTTTGATGCATCTCGAAAAATTGATGATTGCGGATTTCCTAGGCTTCGGTTATTGTGCACCTCTGTCCATGCATCCCAAAAAGTAAAGTAAAAGGAAAGTGCGAAATAAGCAAAGCTTATTGGTGGAAGGTGTTGCAAGTCAAAGTGAAAGTGAAGTTCATCCTTTTCCCGGATTCCAGCACCACATTACCTTACATACATCCCTACCCTACACGTTTCTTGACCTTTTCTTTTGGGAAGCCCTTGAGACCTTGAGCTTGTTGATTGACTTAGCGGTTTAAACTGGATTATACATGATTAATTTTGATAATTGTGATTTATTATACACTCTATGATTTTGTGCAAAGATGAACAACTTTCCTATATTTATAAAATGTTTTGAGCATATTGAGTTTTTAAATTCCAGGAAGTACTCTCTTAGAGTGATCTATGGTAGTTGCACACCATAAAATGTTTTTGAAAGGCTTTTTCATTGATTTTCTTGACTTATAATCCATTCTATCTTGTCTTCTATATGCGGAACTTGCTTGGGGACAAGCAAGGGCTAAGTATGGGGTATTTTGATAGCATGAATTATAGTCTATATTTTGGGTTTTGTTTGAACGTTTTATCTTCAATAATCTGCATGTTTGTATATACATTATGTGATTTTACTGCCATTTCATCTACCTTTGCGAGAATCGAGGTCTACACCTAGTTTCGTTGTAATTGCAGGTAATATGGTACGTTTTGCATCAAAAAGGAGCAAAAGAAGTCAAGAGTCATTTGGAGCTACATCCAGGAAGCATAGCCATGGATTAAGAATTTACTTTGGGCCAGTTTTGAGAGATTTCACATTCAGTTGTGACTCACCTCGGTTGACCAGAGATTCATCTCGACCGAGGTGATCCAGAGACGCCGACTCGACCGAGGCGAAAACCTAGGACGCGGCAAGAATATTTTATTCTTGGCTGAGATCTTTTAAAATTGGAAAGTGATCTTATATTTTTGGGCTTGGCTCTTGGAAGGAAGGAGATATGCAGAATCATATATTTTACCTATATTTATGGGAGAATATCTTTCTAAGATTTATTATCTTTGGAGGGTTATTTTCCTATAAAAAGGGTTGGATTTTCCACAAATCCGGGGGTGCTTAGAGTCCGCTTACACCGAAAAATACGCAGCAGCAGCCTACTCCAAGTTGGGAGATTTGAAGAACCTTTTTGAAGGTTGAAGGAAGATTGAAGTTCATAGCTTTTATAGCTTTATTGAAGGGTTTTGTAAGATTGTCTTCAATTCCCTCAATTGTTGTCTTGTCTTGTTGGATTATTATCCAAAGAACGCTTTGTTGTGATATTTGATTCAGTTATTGAAGTCTTTTCATTAAATTCTTCTTTGTTCAAATATTCACCTTCTTCCTATATATTTTAATACTTTCATTATGATGATGAGTGGCTAATTTCCTTGTGTGATTCTAGGGTGATTGGCTGAAGGTTGTGGGAAAAACAATGATAGAAAAATCTTAGATTCCAGTAGGATCCTGAAAGTTCGAGTCTTTAATCTTAAACCTAAGCATCTCGTTCGGTTGATGAACATCTCGGCCGGGGTGGAATTCTTCTGACCGAGGTGACTTATTTGATCCGTAACTGAGAGTTAAGTGTTAGAGTTTGCCAAATCCTATCCTTATTACACCTTCCTGGTTCAAAGCAAGCTTAGGATGAGACTTACCCGGTAATTCCTTAGTTTGTGTATCAACGATCATAAGTGTAGGTAATAAAGGTTTATCCTTTATTGGGGTTTGAGTGTGCTTCCATCCCATCTTCGCGAGTTAGCCTGAGACTTACCCGGTAAAGGTTGATTCTATTCCCTTAGATGGTGTGTTAGTTTGAGGTTATAGTTCTTTATCTTAATTCCTTGAGACTTACCCGGTAATAGGAGTTGCGGTTTAGGATTAGTGTGTAGTGAGACTTACCCGGTGATCTACTCCACTTAGTAACACCTTCCCCACGCAAAAAAATCTCAGCTTTGTCCGCTTATCTATAGATCTTGAGTTGGAACCACAACTAGATGCTTTAATCCCTAGAATTACATGCTTGCTTTATTTGACATCTTATTCATCTTTGATTGTGTTAATCGCTCTTGTGGTTAGAACTAACGTAGCATACTGTGTTGACTTTGTTTCACCGAGTCCCTGTGATCGACCCCTGGAATTTTCTTGCTTTTACTACGATTGACCCGTACACTGCGGGTTCGCATCCTTGTTTTAAGCTTAAGTCTAGGGTTATAAATTTAAAGCTTGCACACACCGTTTGGAGCGAACAAGTTTTTGGCGCCGTTGCCGGGGACTTGGTCTAGACCGAGCCGGTACGGTTTGCTCTTGGGGCATTTGCCCCGTTTTGTCTAACCACTCTACTTGAGTGACTTTTTCAGGTTCTTTCTTAGGTGTATGCGAAGAACCCGCGCTGGGAAGGAAATCGTTCCTTACGATCCCGAACCAGAAAAGACATACAAGAGACGCTTGAGAGAAGCGAAGATGGCCCAACAAGACGATCGCGATCTTGCGGCCCAATTGAGAGAGACGCAGGAGCTGCTGCGCCTCAGCAAGGAAGAACTCATGCAAGAGAAAGAGGAGAATCGCACCAGGACTGCAGCAATCGAAGTTGAGATTGCTAACATTCGGAACCAGATTCTACTTCGACCGATGCAGGATCCAGTAGTTGATCCTCGACCGAGGCAGATTCCAGTACCCGACGCCCCGGCCGATGTACTTCCACCTCGGATGCCAGTCCGAGACGTTCTTCTTGCAGGAATTCCACAAACCCTAGGTCAAAGGATGGACCCTAACCAACAACTGGATAACGAGACCCAGTCGATATATTTGCAAATATTAGAGCCTCATTGCAGACTCTAATTTTGCAAATGTCTTGTCGTTGCAGGAATTCCACAAACTCTAAATATTAGAGCCTCTTGCAGGAATTCCACAAACTCTAATTTTGCAAATATTAGAGTCTGCAACGACAAGACAGTAGTGGAGGATTTCTTTCACATACTTTTTGTACTTTCATAATGTACTCAATGAGGCTCTAATATTTGCAAATATATCGACTGGACTCATTGCAGACTCTAATTTTACAAATGTCTCAACTGGTTTCAAGATACACATCAACATATTTTGAACTCAAAATCCAAATTTGTTATTCAATCTGCCTCGTCAAATTCAACAAGAATTACCTCTCAGGGTTCGGAACCGGGTCTCGTTATCCTGTGTTTGGCTAAGCCGGCCTTAAGGCTTTGTGGGTTGTGATTAGCGAAATATGCTATACGCCCATTTGTGTCAAGTGCAACTAGTCCAGGATAGTTGAACTTGAGGGCAACAATAATTCACACGTCTCAACACTCCCCCTCAAGTTCAACTATCCTGGACTAGTTGCACTTGACACAAACGGACGGATAGCATATTTCGCTAATCGCAACCCACAAAGCCTTCAGGCCGGCTTAGCCAAACACAGGATAACGAGACCCGGTTCCGAACCCTGAGAGGTAATTCTTGTTGAATTTGACGAGGCAGATTGAATAACAAATTTGGATTTTGAGTTCGAAATCTGTTGATGTGTATCTTGAAACCAGTTGAGACATTTGCAAAATTAGAATCTGCAATGAGTCCAGTCGATATATTTGCAAATATTAGAGCCTGCAACGACAAGACAGTAGTGGAGGATTTCTTTCACTTTTTTTTGTACTTTCATACTGTACTCAATGAGGCTCTAATATTTGCAAATATATTGACTTGACTCATTGCAGACTCTAATTTTACAAATGTCTCAACTGGTTTCAAGATACACATCAACAGATTTTGAACTCAAAATCCAAATTTGTTATTCAATCTGCCTCGTCAAATTCAACAAGAATTACCTCTCAGGGTTCGGAACCGGGTCTCGTTATCCTGTGTTTGGCTAAGCCGGCCTTAAGGCTTTGTGGGTTGTGATTAGCGAAATTTGATATACGCCCGTTTGTGTCAAGTGCAACTAGTCCAGGATAGTTGAACTTGAGGGCCACAATAATTCACACATCTCAACACTCCCCCACAAATTCAACTATATCCTGGACTAGTTGCACTTGGCACAAACGGGCGGATAGCATATTTCGCTAATAACAACCCACAAAGTCTTAAGGCCGGCTTAGCCAAACACAGGATAACGAGACCCGGTTCCGAACCTTGAGAGGTAATTCTTGTTGAATTTGACGAGGCAGATTGAATAACAAATTTGGATTTTGAGTTCAAAATTTGTTGATGTGTATCTTGAAACCAGTTGAGACATTTGCAAAATTAGAGTCTGCAATGAGTCCAGTCGATATATTTGCAAATATTAGAGCCTGCAACGACAAGACAGTAGTGGAGGATTTCTTTCACATACTTTTTGTACTTTCATAATGTACTCAATGAGGCTCTAATATTTGCAAATATATCGACTGGACTCATTGCAGACTCTAATTTTACAAATGTCTCAACTGGTTTCAAGATACACATCAACAGATTTTGAACTCAAAATCCAAATTTGTTATTCAATCTGCCTCGTCAAATTCAACAAGAATTACCTCTCAGGGTTCGGAACCGGGTCTCGTTATCCTGTGTTTGGCTAAGCCGGCCTTAAGGCTTTGTGGGTTGTGATTAGCGAAATATGCTATACGCCCGTTTGTGTCAAGTGCAACTAGTCCAGGATAGTTGAACTTGAGGGCCACAATAATTCACACATCTCAACACTCCCCCTCAAATTCAACTATATCCTGGACTAGTTGCACTTGACACAAACGGGCGGATAGCATATTTCGTTAATAACAACCCACAAAGTCTTAAGGCCGGCTTAGCCAAACACAGGATAACGAGACCCGGTTCCGAACCCTGAGAGGTAATTCTTGTTGAATTTGACGAGGCAGATTGAATAAAAATTTGGATTTTGAGTTCAAAATCTGTTGATGTGTATCTTGAAACCAGTTGAGACATTTGCAAAATTAGAGTCTGCAATGAGTCTAGTCGATATATTTGCAAATATTAGAGCCTGCAACGACAAGACAGTAGTGGAGGATTTCTTTCACATTTTTTTGTACTTTCATACTGTACTCAATGAGGCTCTAATATTTGCAAATATATCGACTGGACTCATTGCAGACTCTAATTTTACAAATGTCTCAACTGGTTTCAAGATACACATCAACAGATTTTGAACTCAAAATCCAAATTTGTTATTCAATCTGCCTCGTCAAATTCAACAAGAATTACCTCTCAGGGTTCGGAACCGGGTCTCGTTATCCTGTGTTTGGCTAAGCCGGCCTTAAGGCTTTGTGGGTTGTGATTAGCGAAATATGCTATACGCCCATTTGTGTCATGTGCAACTAGTCCACGATAGTTGAACTTGAGGGCCACAATAATTCACACGTCTCAACACTCCCCCTCAAGTTCAACTATCCTGGACTAGTTGCACTTGACACAAACGGACGGATAGCATATTTCGCTAATCGCAACCCACAAAGCCTTAAGGCCGGCTTAGCCAAACACAGGATAACGAGACCCGGTTCCGAACCCTGAGAGGTAATTCTTGTTGAATTTGACGAGGCAGATTGAATAACAAATTTGGATTTTGAGTTCGAAATCTGTTGATGTGTATCTTGAAACCAGTTGAGACATTTGCAAAATTAGAATCTGCAATGAGTCCAGTCGATATATTTGCAAATATTAGAGCCTGCAACGACAAGACAGTAGTGGAGGATTTCTTTCACATTTTTTTGTACTTTCATACTGTACTCAATGAGGCTCTAATATTTGCAAATATATTGACTGGACTCATTGCAGACTCTAATTTTACAAATGTCTCAACTGGTTTCAAGATACACATCAACAGATTTTGAACTCAAAATCCAAATTTGTTATTCAATCTGCCTCGTCAAATTCAACAAGAATTACCTCTCAGGGTTCGGAACCGGGTCTCGTTATCCTGTGTTTGGCTAAGCCGGCCTTAAGGCTTTGTGGGTTGTGATTAGCGAAATTTGATATACGCCCGTTTGTGTCAAGTGCAACTAGTCCAGGATAGTTGAACTTGAGGGCCACAATAATTCACACATCTCAACACTCCCCCACAAATTCAACTATATCCTGGACTAGTTGCACTTGACACAAACGGGCGGATAGCATATTTCGCTAATAACAACCCACAAAGTCTTAAGGCCGGCTTAGCCAAACACAGGATAACGAGACCCGGTTCCGAACCTTGAGAGGTAATTCTTGTTGAATTTGACGAGGCAGATTGAATAACAAATTTGGATTTTGAGTTCAAAATTTGTTGATGTGTATCTTGAAACCAGTTGAGACATTTGCAAAATTAGAGTCTGCAATGAGTCCAGTCGATATATTTGCAAATATTAGAGCCTGCAACGACAAGACAGTAGTGGAGGATTTCTTTCACATACTTTTTGTACTTTCATAATGTACTCAATGAGGCTCTAATATTTGCAAATATATCGACTGGACTCATTGCAGACTCTAATTTTACAAATGTCTCAACTGGTTTCAAGATACACATCAACAGATTTTGAACTCAAAATCCAAATTTGTTATTCAATCTGCCTCGTCAAATTCAACAAGAATTACCTCTCAGGGTTCGGAACCGGGTCTCGTTATCCTGTGTTTGGCTAAGCCGGCCTTAAGGCTTTGTGGGTTGTGATTAGCGAAATATGCTATACGCCCGTTTGTGTCAAGTGCAACTAGTCCACGATAGTTGAACTTGAGGGCCACAATAATTCACACATCTCAACACTCCCCCTCAAATTCAACTATATCCTGGACTAGTTGCACTTGACACAAACGGGCGGATAGCATATTTCGTTAATAACAACCCACAAAGTCTTAAGGCCGGCTTAGCCAAACACAGGATAACGAGACCCGGTTCCGAACCCTGAGAGGTAATTCTTGTTGAATTTGACGAGGCAGATTGAATAAAAATTTGGATTTTGAGTTCAAAATCTGTTGATGTGTATCTTGAAACCAGTTGAGACATTTGCAAAATTAGAGTCTGCAATGAGTCCAGTCGATATATTTGCAAATATTAGAGCCTGCAACGACAAGACAGTAGTGGAGGATTTCTTTCACATTTTTTTGTACTTTCATACTGTACTCAATGAGGCTCTAATATTTGCAAATATATCGACTGGACTCATTGCAGACTCTAATTTTACAAATGTCTCAACTGGTTTCAAGATACACATCAACAGATTTTGAACTCAAAATCCAAATTTGTTATTCAATCTGCCTCGTCAAATTCAACAAGAATTACCTCTCAGGGTTCGGAACCGGGTCTCGTTATCCTGTGTTTGGCTAAGCCGGCCTTAAGGCTTTGTGGGTTGTGATTAGCGAAATATGCTATACGCCCATTTGTGTCAAGTGCAACTAGTCCAGGATAGTTGAACTTGAGGGCCACAATAATTCACACGTCTCAACACTCCCCCTCAAGTTCAACTATCCTGGACTAGTTGCACTTGACACAAACGGACGGATAGCATATTTCGCTAATCGCAACCCACAAAGCCTTAAGGCCGGCTTAGCCAAACACAGGATAACGAGACCCGGTTCCGAACCCTGAGAGGTAATTCTTGTTGAATTTGACGAGGCAGATTGAATAACAAATTTGGATTTTGAGTTCGAAATCTGTTGATGTGTATCTTGAAACCAGTTGAGACATTTGTAAAATTAGAGTCTGCAATGAGTCCAGTCGATATATTTGCAAATATTAGAGCCTCATTGCAGACTCTAATTTTACAAATGTCTCAACTGGTTTCAAGATACACATCAACAGATTTTGAACTCAAAATCCAAATTTGTTATTCAATCTGCCTCGTCAAATTCAACAAGAATTACCTTTCAGGGTTCGGAACCGGGTCTCGTTATCCTGTGTTTGGCTAAGCTGGCCTTAAGGCTTTGTGGGTTGTGATTAGGGAAATATGCTATACGCCCGTTTGTGTCAAGTGCAACTAGTCGAGGATAGTTGAACTTGAGGGCCACAATAATTCACACGTCTCAACACTCCCCCTCAAGTTCAACTATCCTGGACTTGTTGCACTTGACACAAACGGACGGATAGCCTATTTCGCTAATCGCAACCCACAAAGCCTTAAGGCCGGCTTAGCCAAACACACGATAACGAGACCCGGTTCCGAACCCTGAGAGGTAATTCTTGTTGAATTTGACGAGGCAGATTGAATAACAAATTTGGATTTTGAGTTCAAAATCCGTTGATGTGTATCTTTAAACCAGTTGAGACATTTGCAAAGTTAGAGTCTGCAATGAGTCCAGTCGATATATTTGCAAATATTAGAGCCTGCAACGACAAGACAGTAGTGGAGGATTTCTTTCACATTTTTTTGTACTTTCATACTGTACTCAATGAGGCTCTAATATTTGCAAATATATCGACTGGACTCATTGCAGACTCTAATTTTACAAATGTCTCAACTGGTTTCAAGATACACATCAACAGATTTTGAACTCAAAATCCAAATTTGTTATTCAATCTGCCTCGTCAAATTCAACAAGAATTACCTCTCAGGGTTCGGAACCGGGTCTCGTTATCCTGTGTTTGGCTAAGCCGGCCTTAAGGCTTTGTGGTTTGTGATTAGCGAAATATGCTATACGCCCGTTTGTGTCAAGTGCAACTAGTCGAGGATAGTCGAACTTGAGGGCCACAATAATTCACACGTCTCAACACTCCCCCTCAAGTTCAACTATCCTGGACTAGTTGCACTTGACACAAACGGACGGATAGCCTATTTCGCTAATCGCAACCCACAAAGCCTTAAGGCCGGCTTAGCCAAACACAGGATAACAAGACCCGGTTCCGAACCCTGAGAGGTAATTCTTGTTGAGTTTGACGAGGCAGATTGAATAACAAATTTGGATTTTGAGTTCAAAATCCGTTGATGTGTATCTTGAAACCAGTTGAGACATTTGCAAAATTAGAGTCTGCAATGAGTCCAGTCGATATATTTGCAAATATTAGAGCCTGCAACGACAAGACAGTAGTGGAGGATTTCTTTCACATTTTTTTGTACTTTCATACTGTACTCAATGAGGCTCTAATATTTGCAAATATATCGACTGGACTCATTGCAGACTCTAATTTTACAAATGTCTCAACTGGTTTCAAGATACACATCAACAGATTTTGAACTCAAAATCCAAATTTGTTATTCAATCTGCCTCGTCAAATTCAACAAGAATTACCTCTCAGGGTTCGGAACCGGGTCTCGTTATCCTGTGTTTGGCTAAGCCGGCCTTAAGGCTTTGTGGGTTGTGATTAGCGAAATTTGATATACGCCCGTTTGTGTCAAGTGCAACTAGTCCAGGATAGTTGAACTTGAGGGCCACAATAATTCACACATCTCAACACTCCCCCACAAATTCAACTATATCCTGGACTAGTTGCACTTGGCACAAACGGGCGGATAGCATATTTCGCTAATAACAACCCACAAAGTCTTAAGGCCGGCTTAGCCAAACACAGGATAACGAGACCCGGTTCCGAACCTTGAGAGGTAATTCTTGTTGAATTTGACGAGGCAGATTGAATAACAAATTTGGATTTTGAGTTCAAAATTTGTTGATGTGTATCTTGAAACCAGTTGAGACATTTGCAAAATTAGAGTCTGCAATGAGTCCAGTCGATATATTTGCAAATATTAGAGCCTGCAACGACAAGACAGTAGTGGAGGATTTCTTTCACATACTTTTTGTACTTTCATAATGTACTCAATGAGGCTCTAATATTTGCAAATATATCGACTGGACTCATTGCAGACTCTAATTTTACAAATGTCTCAACTGGTTTCAAGATACATATCAACAGATTTTGAACTCAAAATCCAAATTTGTTATTCAATCTGCCTCGTCAAATTCAACAAGAATTACCTCTCAGGGTTCGGAACCGGGTCTCGTTATCCTGTGTTTGGCTAAGCCGGCCTTAAGGCTTTGTGGGTTGTGATTAGCGAAATATGCTATACGCCCGTTTGTGTCAAGTGCAACTAGTCCAGGATAGTTGAACTTGAGGGCCACAATAATTCACACATCTCAACACTCCCCCTCAAATTCAACTATATCCTGGACTAGTTGCACTTGACACAAACGGGCGGATAGCATATTTCGTTAATAACAACCCACAAAGTCTTAAGGCCGGCTTAGCCAAACACAGGATAACGAGACCCGGTTCCGAACCCTGAGAGGTAATTCTTGTTGAATTTGACGAGGCAGATTGAATAAAAATTTGGATTTTGAGTTCAAAATCTGTTGATGTGTATCTTGAAACCAGTTGAGACATTTGCAAAATTAGAGTCTGCAATGAGTCTAGTCGATATATTTGCAAATATTAGAGCCTGCAACGACAAGACAGTAGTGGAGGATTTCTTTCACATTTTTTTGTACTTTCATACTGTACTCAATGAGGCTCTAATATTTGCAAATATATCGACTGGACTCATTGCAGACTCTAATTTTACAAATGTCTCAACTGGTTTCAAGATACACATCAACAGATTTTGAACTCAAAATCCAAATTTGTTATTCAATCTGCCTCGTCAAATTCAACAAGAATTACCTCTCAGGGTTCGGAACCGGGTCTCGTTATCCTGTGTTTGGCTAAGCCGGCCTTAAGGCTTTGTGGGTTGTGATTAGCGAAATATGCTATACGCCCATTTGTGTCATGTGCAACTAGTCCACGATAGTTGAACTTGAGGGCCACAATAATTCACACGTCTCAACACTCCCCCTCAAGTTCAACTATCCTGGACTAGTTGCACTTGACACAAACGGACGGATAGCATATTTCGCTAATCGCAACCCACAAAGCCTTAAGGCCGGCTTAGCCAAACACAGGATAACGAGACCCGGTTCCGAACCCTGAGAGGTAATTCTTGTTGAATTTGACGAGGCAGATTGAATAACAAATTTGGATTTTGAGTTCGAAATCTGTTGATGTGTATCTTGAAACCAGTTGAGACATTTGCAAAATTAGAATCTGCAATGAGTCCAGTCGATATATTTGCAAATATTAGAGCCTGCAACGACAAGACAGTAGTGGAGGATTTCTTTCACATTTTTTTGTACTTTCATACTGTACTCAATGAGGCTCTAATATTTGCAAATATATTGACTGGACTCATTGCAGACTCTAATTTTACAAATGTCTCAACTGGTTTCAAGATACACATCAACAGATTTTGAACTCAAAATCCAAATTTGTTATTCAATCTGCCTCGTCAAATTCAACAAGAATTACCTCTCAGGGTTCGGAACCGGGTCTCGTTATCCTGTGTTTGGCTAAGCCGGCCTTAAGGCTTTGTGGGTTGTGATTAGCGAAATTTGATATACGCCCGTTTGTGTCAAGTGCAACTAGTCCAGGATAGTTGAACTTGAGGGCCACAATAATTCACACATCTCAACACTCCCCCACAAATTCAACTATATCCTGGACTAGTTGCACTTGACACAAACGGGCGGATAGCATATTTCGCTAATAACAACCCACAAAGTCTTAAGGCCGGCTTAGCCAAACACAGGATAACGAGACCCGGTTCCGAACCTTGAGAGGTAATTCTTGTTGAATTTGACGAGGCAGATTGAATAACAAATTTGGATTTTGAGTTCAAAATTTGTTGATGTGTATCTTGAAACCAGTTGAGACATTTGCAAAATTAGAGTCTGCAATGAGTCCAGTCGATATATTTGCAAATATTAGAGCCTGCAACGACAAGACAGTAGTGGAGGATTTCTTTCACATACTTTTTGTACTTTCATAATGTACTCAATGAGGCTCTAATATTTGCAAATATATCGACTGGACTCATTGCAGACTCTAATTTTACAAATGTCTCAACTGGTTTCAAGATACACATCAACAGATTTTGAACTCAAAATCCAAATTTGTTATTCAATCTGCCTCGTCAAATTCAACAAGAATTACCTCTCAGGGTTCGGAACCGGGTCTCGTTATCCTGTGTTTGGCTAAGCCGGCCTTAAGGCTTTGTGGGTTGTGATTAGCGAAATATGCTATACGCCCGTTTGTGTCAAGTGCAACTAGTCCACGATAGTTGAACTTGAGGGCCACAATAATTCACACATCTCAACACTCCCCCTCAAATTCAACTATATCCTGGACTAGTTGCACTTGACACAAACGGGCGGATAGCATATTTCGTTAATAACAACCCACAAAGTCTTAAGGCCGGCTTAGCCAAACACAGGATAACGAGACCCGGTTCCGAACCCTGAGAGGTAATTCTTGTTGAATTTGACGAGGCAGATTGAATAAAAATTTGGATTTTGAGTTCAAAATCTGTTGATGTGTATCTTGAAACCAGTTGAGACATTTGCAAAATTAGAGTCTGCAATGAGTCTAGTCGATATATTTGCAAATATTAGAGCCTGCAACGACAAGACAGTAGTGGAGGATTTCTTTCACATTTTTTTGTACTTTCATACTGTACTCAATGAGGCTCTAATATTTGCAAATATATCGACTGGACTCATTGCAGACTCTAATTTTACAAATGTCTCAACTGGTTTCAAGATACACATCAACAGATTTTGAACTCAAAATCCAAATTTGTTATTCAATCTGCCTCGTCAAATTCAACAAGAATTACCTCTCAGGGTTCGGAACCGGGTCTCGTTATCCTGTGTTTGGCTAAGCCGGCCTTAAGGCTTTGTGGGTTGTGATTAGCGAAATATGCTATACGCCCATTTGTGTCAAGTGCAACTAGTCCAGGATAGTTGAACTTGAGGGCCACAATAATTCACACGTCTCAACACTCCCCCTCAAGTTCAACTATCCTGGACTAGTTGCACTTGACACAAACGGACGGATAGCATATTTCGCTAATCGCAACCCACAAAGCCTTAAGGCCGGCTTAGCCAAACACAGGATAACGAGACCCGGTTCCGAACCCTGAGAGGTAATTCTTGTTGAATTTGACGAGGCAGATTGAATAACAAATTTGGATTTTGAGTTCGAAATCTGTTGATGTGTATCTTGAAACCAGTTGAGACATTTGTAAAATTAGAGTCTGCAATGAGTCCAGTCGATATATTTGCAAATATTAGAGCCTCATTGCAGACTCTAATTTTACAAATGTCTCAACTGGTTTCAAGATACACATCAACAGATTTTGAACTCAAAATCCAAATTTGTTATTCAATCTGCCTCGTCAAATTCAACAAGAATTACCTTTCAGGGTTCGGAACCGGGTCTCGTTATCCTGTGTTTGGCTAAGCTGGCCTTAAGGCTTTGTGGGTTGTGATTAGGGAAATATGCTATACGCCCGTTTGTGTCAAGTGCAACTAGTCGAGGATAGTTGAACTTGAGGGCCACAATAATTCACACGTCTCAACACTCCCCCTCAAGTTCAACTATCCTGGACTTGTTGCACTTGACACAAACGGACGGATAGCCTATTTCGCTAATCGCAACCCACAAAGCCTTAAGGCCGGCTTAGCCAAACACACGATAACGAGACCCGGTTCCGAACCCTGAGAGGTAATTCTTGTTGAATTTGACGAGGCAGATTGAATAACAAATTTGGATTTTGAGTTCAAAATCCGTTGATGTGTATCTTTAAACCAGTTGAGACATTTGCAAAGTTAGAGTCTGCAATGAGTCCAGTCGATATATTTGCAAATATTAGAGCCTGCAACGACAAGACAGTAGTGGAGGATTTCTTTCACATTTTTTTGTACTTTCATACTGTACTCAATGAGGCTCTAATATTTGCAAATATATCGACTGGACTCATTGCAGACTCTAATTTTACAAATGTCTCAACTGGTTTCAAGATACACATCAACAGATTTTGAACTCAAAATCCAAATTTGTTATTCAATCTGCCTCGTCAAATTCAACAAGAATTACCTCTCAGGGTTCGGAACCGGGTCTCGTTATCCTGTGTTTGGCTAAGCCGGCCTTAAGGCTTTGTGGTTTGTGATTAGCGAAATATGCTATACGCCCGTTTGTGTCAAGTGCAACTAGTCGAGGATAGTCGAACTTGAGGGCCACAATAATTCACACGTCTCAACACTCCCCCTCAAGTTCAACTATCCTGGACTAGTTGCACTTGACACAAACGGACGGATAGCCTATTTCGCTAATCACAACCCACAAAGCCTTAAGGCCGGCTTAGCCAAACACAGGATAACAAGACCCGGTTCCGAACCCTGAGAGGTAATTCTTGTTGAGTTTGACGAGGCAGATTGAATAACAAATTTGGATTTTGAGTTCAAAATCCGTTGATGTGTATCTTGAAACCAGTTGAGACATTTGCAAAATTAGAGTCTGCAATGAGTCCAGTCGATATATTTGCAAATATTAGAGCCTGCAACGACAAGACAGTAGTGGAGGATTTCTTTCACATTTTTTTGTACTTTCATACTGTACTCAATGAGGCTCTAATATTTGCAAATATATCGACTGGACTCATTGCAGACTCTAATTTTACAAATGTCTCAACTGGTTTCAAGATACACATCAACAGATTTTGAACTCAAAATCCAAATTTGTTATTCAATCTGCCTCGTCAAATTCAACAAGAATTACCTCTCAGGGTTCGGAACCGGGTCTCGTTATCCTGTGTTTGGCTAAGCCGGCCTTAAGGCTTTGTGGGTTGTGATTAGCGAAATTTGATATACGCCCGTTTGTGTCAAGTGCAACTAGTCCAGGATAGTTGAACTTGAGGGCCACAATAATTCACACATCTCAACACTCCCCCACAAATTCAACTATATCCTGGACTAGTTGCACTTGGCACAAACGGGCGGATAGCATATTTCGCTAATAACAACCCACAAAGTCTTAAGGCCGGCTTAGCCAAACACAGGATAACGAGACCCGGTTCCGAACCTTGAGAGGTAATTCTTGTTGAATTTGACGAGGCAGATTGAATAACAAATTTGGATTTTGAGTTCAAAATTTGTTGATGTGTATCTTGAAACCAGTTGAGACATTTGCAAAATTAGAGTCTGCAATGAGTCCAGTCGATATATTTGCAAATATTAGAGCCTGCAACGACAAGACAGTAGTGGAGGATTTCTTTCACATACTTTTTGTACTTTCATAATGTACTCAATGAGGCTCTAATATTTGCAAATATATCGACTGGACTCATTGCAGACTCTAATTTTACAAATGTCTCAACTGGTTTCAAGATACATATCAACAGATTTTGAACTCAAAATCCAAATTTGTTATTCAATCTGCCTCGTCAAATTCAACAAGAATTACCTCTCAGGGTTCGGAACCGGGTCTCGTTATCCTGTGTTTGGCTAAGCCGGCCTTAAGGCTTTGTGGGTTGTGATTAGCGAAATATGCTATACGCCCGTTTGTGTCAAGTGCAACTAGTCCAGGATAGTTGAACTTGAGGGCCACAATAATTCACACATCTCAACACTCCCCCTCAAATTCAACTATATCCTGGACTAGTTGCACTTGACACAAACGGGCGGATAGCATATTTCGTTAATAACAACCCACAAAGTCTTAAGGCCGGCTTAGCCAAACACAGGATAACGAGACCCGGTTCCGAACCCTGAGAGGTAATTCTTGTTGAATTTGACGAGGCAGATTGAATAAAAATTTGGATTTTGAGTTCAAAATCTGTTGATGTGTATCTTGAAACCAGTTGAGACATTTGCAAAATTAGAGTCTGCAATGAGTCTAGTCGATATATTTGCAAATATTAGAGCCTGCAACGACAAGACAGTAGTGGAGGATTTCTTTCACATTTTTTTGTACTTTCATACTGTACTCAATGAGGCTCTAATATTTGCAAATATATCGACTGGACTCATTGCAGACTCTAATTTTACAAATGTCTCAACTGGTTTCAAGATACACATCAACAGATTTTGAACTCAAAATCCAAATTTGTTATTCAATCTGCCTCGTCAAATTCAACAAGAATTACCTCTCAGGGTTCGGAACCGGGTCTCGTTATCCTGTGTTTGGCTAAGCCGGCCTTAAGGCTTTGTGGGTTGTGATTAGCGAAATATGCTATACGCCCATTTGTGTCATGTGCAACTAGTCCACGATAGTTGAACTTGAGGGCCACAATAATTCACACGTCTCAACACTCCCCCTCAAGTTCAACTATCCTGGACTAGTTGCACTTGACACAAACGGACGGATAGCATATTTCGCTAATCGCAACCCACAAAGCCTTAAGGCCGGCTTAGCCAAACACAGGATAACGAGACCCGGTTCCGAACCCTGAGAGGTAATTCTTGTTGAATTTGACGAGGCAGATTGAATAACAAATTTGGATTTTGAGTTCGAAATCTGTTGATGTGTATCTTGAAACCAGTTGAGACATTTGCAAAATTAGAATCTGCAATGAGTCCAGTCGATATATTTGCAAATATTAGAGCCTGCAACGACAAGACAGTAGTGGAGGATTTCTTTCACATTTTTTTGTACTTTCATACT
Organism: Fagopyrum homotropicum; assembly: GCA_033239125.1. NCBI lineage: Eukaryota > Viridiplantae > Streptophyta > Magnoliopsida > Caryophyllales > Polygonaceae > Fagopyrum > Fagopyrum homotropicum. The sequence goes on from BSWB01000001.1 coordinate 167,923,739, forward strand.
GTACTCAATGAGGCTCTAATATTTGCAAATATATTGACTGGACTCATTGCAGACTCTAATTTTACAAATGTCTCAACTGGTTTCAAGATACACATCAACAGATTTTGAACTCAAAATCCAAATTTGTTATTCAATCTGCCTCGTCAAATTCAACAAGAATTACCTCTCAGGGTTCGGAACCGGGTCTCGTTATCCTGTGTTTGGCTAAGCCGGCCTTAAGGCTTTGTGGGTTGTGATTAGCGAAATTTGATATACGCCCGTTTGTGTCAAGTGCAACTAGTCCAGGATAGTTGAACTTGAGGGCCACAATAATTCACACATCTCAACACTCCCCCACAAATTCAACTATATCCTGGACTAGTTGCACTTGACACAAACGGGCGGATAGCATATTTCGCTAATAACAACCCACAAAGTCTTAAGGCCGGCTTAGCCAAACACAGGATAACGAGACCCGGTTCCGAACCTTGAGAGGTAATTCTTGTTGAATTTGACGAGGCAGATTGAATAACAAATTTGGATTTTGAGTTCAAAATTTGTTGATGTGTATCTTGAAACCAGTTGAGACATTTGCAAAATTAGAGTCTGCAATGAGTCCAGTCGATATATTTGCAAATATTAGAGCCTGCAACGACAAGACAGTAGTGGAGGATTTCTTTCACATACTTTTTGTACTTTCATAATGTACTCAATGAGGCTCTAATATTTGCAAATATATCGACTGGACTCATTGCAGACTCTAATTTTACAAATGTCTCAACTGGTTTCAAGATACACATCAACAGATTTTGAACTCAAAATCCAAATTTGTTATTCAATCTGCCTCGTCAAATTCAACAAGAATTACCTCTCAGGGTTCGGAACCGGGTCTCGTTATCCTGTGTTTGGCTAAGCCGGCCTTAAGGCTTTGTGGGTTGTGATTAGCGAAATATGCTATACGCCCGTTTGTGTCAAGTGCAACTAGTCCACGATAGTTGAACTTGAGGGCCACAATAATTCACACATCTCAACACTCCCCCTCAAATTCAACTATATCCTGGACTAGTTGCACTTGACACAAACGGGCGGATAGCATATTTCGTTAATAACAACCCACAAAGTCTTAAGGCCGGCTTAGCCAAACACAGGATAACGAGACCCGGTTCCGAACCCTGAGAGGTAATTCTTGTTGAATTTGACGAGGCAGATTGAATAAAAATTTGGATTTTGAGTTCAAAATCTGTTGATGTGTATCTTGAAACCAGTTGAGACATTTGCAAAATTAGAGTCTGCAATGAGTCTAGTCGATATATTTGCAAATATTAGAGCCTGCAACGACAAGACAGTAGTGGAGGATTTCTTTCACATTTTTTTGTACTTTCATACTGTACTCAATGAGGCTCTAATATTTGCAAATATATCGACTGGACTCATTGCAGACTCTAATTTTACAAATGTCTCAACTGGTTTCAAGATACACATCAACAGATTTTGAACTCAAAATCCAAATTTGTTATTCAATCTGCCTCGTCAAATTCAACAAGAATTACCTCTCAGGGTTCGGAACCGGGTCTCGTTATCCTGTGTTTGGCTAAGCCGGCCTTAAGGCTTTGTGGGTTGTGATTAGCGAAATATGCTATACGCCCATTTGTGTCAAGTGCAACTAGTCCAGGATAGTTGAACTTGAGGGCCACAATAATTCACACGTCTCAACACTCCCCCTCAAGTTCAACTATCCTGGACTAGTTGCACTTGACACAAACGGACGGATAGCATATTTCGCTAATCGCAACCCACAAAGCCTTAAGGCCGGCTTAGCCAAACACAGGATAACGAGACCCGGTTCCGAACCCTGAGAGGTAATTCTTGTTGAATTTGACGAGGCAGATTGAATAACAAATTTGGATTTTGAGTTCGAAATCTGTTGATGTGTATCTTGAAACCAGTTGAGACATTTGTAAAATTAGAGTCTGCAATGAGTCCAGTCGATATATTTGCAAATATTAGAGCCTCATTGCAGACTCTAATTTTACAAATGTCTCAACTGGTTTCAAGATACACATCAACAGATTTTGAACTCAAAATCCAAATTTGTTATTCAATCTGCCTCGTCAAATTCAACAAGAATTACCTTTCAGGGTTCGGAACCGGGTCTCGTTATCCTGTGTTTGGCTAAGCTGGCCTTAAGGCTTTGTGGGTTGTGATTAGGGAAATATGCTATACGCCCGTTTGTGTCAAGTGCAACTAGTCGAGGATAGTTGAACTTGAGGGCCACAATAATTCACACGTCTCAACACTCCCCCTCAAGTTCAACTATCCTGGACTTGTTGCACTTGACACAAACGGACGGATAGCCTATTTCGCTAATCGCAACCCACAAAGCCTTAAGGCCGGCTTAGCCAAACACACGATAACGAGACCCGGTTCCGAACCCTGAGAGGTAATTCTTGTTGAATTTGACGAGGCAGATTGAATAACAAATTTGGATTTTGAGTTCAAAATCCGTTGATGTGTATCTTGAAACCAGTTGAGACATTTGCAAAGTTAGAGTCTGCAATGAGTCCAGTCGATATATTTGCAAATATTAGAGCCTGCAACGACAAGACAGTAGTGGAGGATTTCTTTCACATTTTTTTGTACTTTCATACTGTACTCAATGAGGCTCTAATATTTGCAAATATATCGACTGGACTCATTGCAGACTCTAATTTTACAAATGTCTCAACTGGTTTCAAGATACACATCAACAGATTTTGAACTCAAAATCCAAATTTGTTATTCAATCTGCCTCGTCAAATTCAACAAGAATTACCTCTCAGGGTTCGGAACCGGGTCTCGTTATCCTGTGTTTGGCTAAGCCGGCCTTAAGGCTTTGTGGTTTGTGATTAGCGAAATATGCTATACGCCCGTTTGTGTCAAGTGCAACTAGTCGAGGATAGTCGAACTTGAGGGCCACAATAATTCACACGTCTCAACACTCCCCCTCAAGTTCAACTATCCTGGACTAGTTGCACTTGACACAAACGGACGGATAGCCTATTTCGCTAATCGCAACCCACAAAGCCTTAAGGCCGGCTTAGCCAAACACAGGATAACGAGACCCGGTTCCGAACCCTGAGAGGTAATTCTTGTTGAGTTTGACGAGGCAGATTGAATAACAAATTTGGATTTTGAGTTCAAAATCCGTTGATGTGTATCTTGAAACCAGTTGAGACATTTGCAAAATTAGAGTCTGCAATGAGTCCAGTCGATATATTTGCAAATATTAGAGCCTGCAACGACAAGACAGTAGTGGAGGATTTCTTTCATATTTTTTTGTACTTTCATACTGTACTCAATGAGGCTCTAATATTTGCAAATATATCGACTGGACTCATTGCAGACTCTAATTTTACAAATGTCTCAACTGGTTTCAAGATACACATCAACAGATTTTGAACTCAAAATCCAAATTTGTTATTCAATATGCCTCGTCAAATTCAACAAGAATTACCTCTCAGGGTTCGGAACCGGGTCTCGTTATCCTGTGTTTGGCTAAGCCGGCCTTAAGGCTTTGTGGGTTGTGATTAGCGAAATATGCTATACGCCCGTTTGTGTCAAGTGCAACTAGTACAGGATAGTTGAACTTGAGGGCCACAATAATTCACACATCTCAACACTCCCCCTCAAATTCAACTATATCCTGGACTAGTTGCACTTGACACAAACGGGCGGATAGCATATTTCGCTAATAACAACCCACAAAGTCTTAAGGCCGGCTTAGCCAAACACAGGATAACGAGACCCGGTTCCAAACCCTGAGAGGTAATTCTTGTTGAATTTGACGAGGCAGATTGAATAACAAATTTGGATTTTGAGTTCAAAATCTGTTGATGTGTATCTTGAAACCAGTTGAGACATTTGCAAAATTAGAGTCTGCAATGAGTCCAGTCGATATATTTGCAAATATTAGAGCCTGCAACGACAAGACAGTAGTGGAGGATTTCTTTCACATTTTTTTGTACTTTCATACTGTACTCAATGAGGCTCTAATATTTGCAAATATATCGACTGGACTCATTGCAGACTCTAATTTTACAAATGTCTCAACTGGTTTCAAGATACACATCAACAGATTTTGAACTCAAAATCCAAATTTGTTATTCAATCTGCCTCCTCAAATTCAACAAGAATTACCTCTCAGGGTTCGAAACCGGGTCTCGTTATCCTGTGTTTGGCTAAGCCGGCCTTAAGGCTTTGTGGGTTGTGATTAGCGAAATATGTTATACGCCCGTTTGTGTCAAGTGCAACTAGTCCAGGATAGTTGAACTTGAAACCAGTTGAGACATTTACAAAATTAGAGTCTGCAATGAGTCCAGTCGATATATTTGCAAATATTAGAGATCCAGGTGTTTCGGGCCTTCCAGATGAAGTATATGAAAGAGATGATCGAGGAGATACGTACGCTATCCATGAGGTTAGGCTTGTAGGTAGGCCTGGAGCTGAGCCATGTCCAAAGGTTGCGGATGTAGGGGGCGGGGTAAGGGACTCTGGTCCAACGCGAGATAATGTCGAGGACGAGCGAAGAGTAACTACAGGCCCCCAGAGATGGTCATCGTCTTCAGCCAAAGTGGTGCAGAGCTTGCAAGTCTCACTGTCCGTAAGATTCCATCTTTTGATTTTGGTGAGCGTAGGGAGGCGTCGAAGACTGGCGAGCCAGACAATTAGACGTTTTTAATCTAAAACAGATGACAAAGTTGTTTTATCTCAGATGATACAGTAAATATCATAATAACGGTATGCAACGGAATGTAAATGTTAGCTCATTTAGAATAAGAGAGATTCACAGTTATCTTGATAATGAAATCGAGGTTTGGCAGTAGGCAAAGATGAAATAATGAAGATGAATAATAGTTACTTACTTAACTATAGCAAAATTGAGACCCATACGTTTTGGTCATCTTGATCAACAAACAAATTCCAATATGTTAATCAAGACAAGAGACATAATTCCCCTATAAACATAAAACTTTTTAGTTCCACATTAATTAGTCGATTTAAAAAGCTTAATCATCAAAGAGCGAGATTGCTATTCGTACCCACGTATTCATGCTATTCGTACCCTCAGTACGCGTACGCAATGCGTAGCCGTAGCAAGAAGCTCATTTCGTTCAATAAATCGTGTAGTCGTAGTAGTCCGTAACATATATTCCCATCGAAAAATGAAGGGAAACTTAATACGCCTACGCAAGTAAGTTTTTTTTTACGTCTACGCCATGCATATGCGTAGATGTGGTATGTATAGCATGTATATGGTGGTACGAATAGCAAGAACCATCAAAGAGGTATACCTGGAAGAGAAGCCATGCAATTTACAATATTAACCCCCAAATCATCCTTCATTTGCAAACTTGGTTGACTGTTCATATGAGAAATTCTCATCAAAGGCTTGCGCATTCAACAGGAATGATGTCTTATGATAATATCAAGTTGAGAAAGAACAACTATTAGGGATAACGAATTTAGAATTTTGAGGTTGAAAGAGAGATTTCGGGAGAGAGAAACCGAGAAAAGTGGAGCAAACCAATATGAATCTAACACTGCCAGCAAAAAACATCACGCAGTACCTCACCGATATTTCTGATCAAGTATTGAAGCTGCTTGTTGAGCTTGATCTTCTCTTAGAATGAATCTACTTCCAAGTTCGTTCTCTGCACTTCTTCCTACAATGGAAAAATCAAAATCGATTAGGGTTTAGTAACAACATCACGCAGTACCTCACCGATGTTTCAAATCAAGTATTGAAGCTGCTTGTTGAGCTTGATCTTCTCTTAGAATGAATCTACTTCCAAGTTCGTCCTCTGCACTTCTTCCTACAATGGAAAAATCAAAATCAATTAGGGTTTAGTAACAATTGTCTTTCCGAACTCCAATACGGACACATTAGGAAGTGAAGGGTGAGTAAAGATTCGGGAGAGAGAAATCGAGGAAAGAGGAGCAAACAAAGATTATGATATTAGCATTCCAATATCGTATTTATATATAGCGGTGGGAAAAGTTTGTTGGTTACATATCCAAATCGTCGTATCAGCGAGATTTTATTGGAATGATATTTGTGTAGATCCAAATCACAATTTTAATGGATTAGTAATTAAAAAAAATTTATTAAACATAATATGATTTTAAATTGTTATGATTTATTTTAATTAAATATTTTAGATACGGTTTAGATTTGAACGATTAGGGGAAGAAAATGAAGGTTCAATTATGATTTTTAGATTTTTTATTAACAATTTTAATGAATTAGTAATTCAAAAAATAAAGATTATGTAGCTTTAACTAATTCATATCCCGCACCTTATGCGGGTATATTTATATTTAATGGTTTTTAAATTAAATATACTATATTTATATAAAAAAGAATCAAGTTAAATATTTCTTTGAATTTGTCACTAACAAAAATTTTGTAAAGAAAAAAGGAAATAGTTTTTAACTTACAAAATCTTATCTTTAAATCTTTTGGCATTGTGAAAAATGTTTGTAAATAAAAGAAAATATAGATATTTTAAAAAATGAATCTGATCAAATTTTTTTAAATGATTATGAGATGGTGCTTAATCTGATCGAAATCTAATTTTAAAAAAATCGGTATTTTAAATAAATCAAATCTGTAGGAAAAAAGTTGTTAAAAATTTAATTTTAAACTGATCATATTTTTTTTTAAAAATCTGTTGGTTAAAAAAAAAAAAAATTTTGGTAACGGTTTTGAAATCTAATCAAGATTACTGATATTGAAGAACATAAGTTATATATTTTAATGAACTAACATACCATAGGAACTTGTCTATACTAAAACATGTTCTACTATGTAGATTGAGCATAAACGTCAACTGATCCAAATAGCTTGCATCTAGAAACACAAAGAGACATGACCTTCACCGCCATGGATGGCCCTGTATCCTCGTCTCATATGGTAAGTCATATTGTGGCATGAACTCATATCCAAAACCACATCTATCTATATATATTATATATTACTAAAACAGAACCCACATCCAAAACCACATCTATCTATATCATCCAAAACCACATCTATCTATATATATTACTAAAACAGAACCCACTTTGTCCACATGTCGTATGTTAAGGCTAGCCACATCAGCTTTTTTCCAATTTATTTACAATATTGTCACAAGATATTTACGGATTTGCCATAATATCTTTCATAATAAAAAAATCATTAAAACTAATAAACAGTCAGCAAGCCAAATCATCATTAAAACTAATATAAGTCAAATCATCTTTAATCTAATAAATTATGATGCCACACCAATTTTACTCAAATATTAATTAAAACAAAAAAATAACAAAAACACATATAGATTTAGTTTTTATAATTTTTAAAAAATAATGTAGGCATATTTTAATTTACGAAAATTAATTTTTGATTTAATTTTATAGGTTTGACTTTTATATATCATATTATGTTTTGTTAATTTAAAACTTTCAAAATTTTGTTTTAGTTAATTTTTTTAATTTTGAACTTTATTTATATATATATATATATATATCATGTTTTTATTGATTAATTCTCTCTCTATATATAAATTATTTATACAAAGGTGCGGGCAGTGAACTAGTTGTACCCTAAATCTTGATTATCAGTCCTCTATAAATTGGGGTGAATGGATAAAACTCCTAAATCTTTAATTATAATTTATAACTATACTTTTTGATATGTGGTTGACCACCATAGATCTTCACCACCTATCGCATCAGCTCCGCCACCAACGGAGCTTCGTCAACACTCAGCTCATTGCCGTCCCACCAATGGTACTCATTGATGCTCTTTGATGGAAGATGCACATTGCGCAAGTATGTCCCCAAGAATGCCGAGTCATTGTTTGATCTTGGAATTTGTTGTAGCAACAATAACATCAACAGATTTTGCATTATTAATTATTAGTCAGTGAGAGTTTAGAGTCTGCTGGCCTGTTTACAAAACAACTGGTGTCGCCCTTCATCAACGATCTCTTGTCCTTTGCTATGACGACATTGACATTAACAACTTACCCTTCTTCCCTGTTAATTTTATTGTCACCTCTAACTCATCCTGCAATTCAAGAATCAAAATCACAAACACAAACCCTAATTCAAGAAAGCAAAGGGATGACTTACATCTACTTTAGATGCCGCCCTTGTAAGAGACGGACAAGGTGACAAAGAAGCTCATGGGGAGGCCTTCAATGTAAACCAAAGACCCACCGATTTCATCCACAATACCGGATATTAACATGATATCCAAGGAGGAGGCTTGCTGGCAAGTTATCCGAGCATCAGGGTTTCGGCATATCCACCTGCGATACAAATCAAATCGAATCCAGAAAATACCAGTTTCAAAATCAAATCGAGAAAATGGTGAGTTGATCTTGTTGATGAGGAATACATTAAAACAGAAGATAATCAAGTATTTGCAGATAATCTATATACTCGCCTTTGACAGCGGAACTCGATGATTTAGAGAATGGTGAGTTTATCTTCTTCAACAAACCTGCAATACAAATCAAATACTCGAAAAAGATCAGCTTCAAATTAACTATAGACGTGCTTGCTATGACCCAATTCTTTCCATTGCAAAATATATATAGAGAGAACGATTTTAATATAACCGTAATTAGATCAGATCAGATCAAATCAAAGAAGATCTTCACGATAAACCCTTACGTGTCAACGCCACGTTTATTTAAGTTAAAAAATTATTTTTAAAAAATTAATTAATTAAAAGTTAAATAATTAGAAGATTTACTAAAATAAATAAAACACTAATTATCTTTATAAAATTTGTTGGATACGTGATTTAAACAAAAATTTATAATTGAACTTTTTTTTAAAATTTCATATAATCTGACCAAATCCGAAAATTTAAACCGATTTTGTTTTAATAGTAGATTTTACAAAATAAATTAAAAATGTAATTACAATTTTCATGTTTAATTTTATTAAATATTTACCAATTCTCAACTTTACTTATGGGATGTCGTAAACTAAGCTTCCTTAATGTAACAAAAAATTTGCGGGTATAATAATATTTATTTGTAGAATAACATTATATCTTGACTTTTTCAACCTATAAAATCATCTATTGTTAGTCCAATTTTCCATATAAATAAATAAGGTGATAACTTTTATCCATATATTTATGTATGGATTTAAAAAAAATTAAAAATAACATAATATTATATAATTCAATATTGTCAAAACCCGCACAATGTGCGGGTATTACACTAGTAAAAGAGTATAGAATAAGATTTAAAATTAATTAAAATGGATCACATTGAAAAATAAATTAGGATTTGGAGGAAACATTATGAGATAACAACGCAACTAAAAGATACGATTTTCAAATATTGATTTACGTTAAAATATCGTGATTGGTTAGTTTTAATTTTTTTTAGATATTGTTTTAGTAAAAAAAAAAATACTTGCCGCCTACAAGTACAAATCTTATAAAAAAAAACAAATCAAAATCAAAATTAATCTAACAAAATCAAAATCAGAAAGAAAATTAATCTGACAAATCAATCTAACAAAACCATTCTGACAATAAAAATCTGAATACTTTAGGTGACTTCTTCTAAAGTTAATATCAAAATAAATAAAAAAATCTTACCCAAATCCGAAATAAATATGAAGTTTAGTAAATCTAAAATGATAATTTGAAATAATTAATTGTTATAACCAATTAATACATGTAAAGATACGTTCAAGTTAAAAAATTAAAATTTGTTTAATTAGTTATTTTAGAAAAAAATTTTAATCCTTTTCAGTAGATATTTTTAGATTTAATAGATTTTAATATAGATTTGCTAAAACGTATAGGTGACGTGGTTATGGATTTTATGGATTTTTAATTTTTATTAGATTAGTTAAAAGAATAATTTAGATTTTGTTTTAGTAAAAAAAAGTTTTATGGCTTAATTCTTGATTTAATAAAAGATTTAATCCGAGAAAATACCTGGAGTCGCCAGTCAGCATTAATGTAGTCTAGTTTATTGACCTATAAAATCTTGGAGAATCTCCAACAAAAAAAAAATACTTACAATTTTGAATAGCAGTGTTAGTTTAGTAAAAAAAAATTTTGGTTTAAAAATAAAGATTTATTGATCTATAAAATCTTGGAGAATATCCAACAAAAAAAAATTACTTACAATTTTGAATAGCAGTGTTAGTTTAGTAAAAAAAAAATTTGGTTTAAAAAATAAAGATTTATTGACCTATAAAATCTTGGAGAATCTCCAACAAAAAAAAAAGTTATGTACAATTTTGAATAGCAGTCTATTAGTTTAGTAAAAAAAGATTTTTTGGCGTAAAAAATAAAGATTTATTGGCCAAAAAATTGTGGGAGCTCCATTTGATTGCTGCTTCCACAACGTGTCACGTCATCAAATCATGCACTCTCTTTTAGTATGTATAATAATAGATAATAGATTTGATCTTACTTTCTTATCACGTTAGATTATCTACATCCTTAATCAAAAGGTTAAATTTTACACTCCTATCAAAAACAACTTTCTACATCCCATGCATTTTCTCCGTGCAAATAGTTAAATAAAAATTCACTCCGTTCAAATATAGACGTCATCCTCTAAGAGTGCAAAATAAAGTGGGTCCTACTCCTCCACAAATAAACCAATAATACCATTTTGTAATTTATTTTTTCTCAAATATTTTATGGGAAAAAAAAGAAAGTATGGTTAAAATAAGATTATAAACGGAATTGAATGCAACAAAAAACTATATAGACGGTACAGAAATATTGTGCATAAATACATAAAGTGGGATTCGTTAGTTTTACGGTGAGAGTTAGTATTTTTACCAAGAAGAAGAAATCGTATAAATTTTAATAAATACATTATTATTATTATAAATTTTTAAATAAATTATCCGAGGAAAATAGAAACAGAAAATCAGATACGAGTCTCGTCCTCCTTCCTAGCAGTTTCCCCCGAGGCCCAAGCCGTTTGCTCCCGCGTTCTCTCTCTAACAGATCAACCATTGAAGATTCATGGCAAGTATATAATCTAATTGATTGGATCTATTCATCCTTAATGATTGCATTTTCAGTCTGCGTCGACTCATCCACCCAATTTCATCCCACCCAACGGTTCTCGCTGTTCCAATCTGTTTTCCCAAAACCCTAAATTCAACATCCACTTCTTTCAGTTCCATCATTGAAATCATACCGATTCGAAGCCTATAAAGTGCTTGATTTGCTTGAGTTCACGGAGAAAAGATCAGATGTGAGGAGTTTTGGAGCTAGTGATTCTGTATTGACTTGAATATAGGAGTCTGAATCTATGGAGAGTTCCTCACTTGGTTCGCCATTAATGACCTTGGCGACTTTTTCATTTGCAATTATCCTTTCCTTTTCTTCCTCCGTCGTTCTATCTCAGCCTTCCTCCAAAAATCACCCTTCGCCAGTCCATAGGCATCCGCCTCCGTCTCCCAAAGATAGCCACTTACTACACGCTCCGCGGCCATTGAAGGGGAACTGGAATCATCCGCCTCACCGTCCCTGGCATCCTTTAGATAAGAAGCACGGAGAATTGGTAAAATCGAAGAATAGAGGGCTGAATAAGGGGAAACTGGTTGGATTGCTGTTTGCTGGGGTTTTTGTCGTCATGCAAATTGGAGTGGTTAGTTTCCTTGTTTATAAGAAGAATCAGATTTATAAGATTCGAGATTGAAAAGTCTGAATCTTTGCTGTTCAGTTTCTATATGAAGTTTCTTGCATTAGAGATAAGTATCTTACTAGCTACTGGTTTTGTTCTATTTGTTAGTGGTTCAGTGAAACACTAGTGCATAGCAAATTAATGTATATCTCGTGTAGTAGCCTTCACAAATTTTGACATATTATCAAACACTTTTTTACACAAGCAAGCATTTATAAATTCTCAATACTGTCGAAATTTGAGATACAATAATGAGGAAATAGAGGTCTCTACTGCATTAATGGTGTACAGGGTTGATGATGATGTTTAAGTGGAGTGTTCAATCATGGTTCTGTTCGTTAATAAGGTAAAGTTATGAGCATTTGATCAATTGCAGTAACAGTTGATTCGTACCAATTGGAGAATGGTGGTTTATTTTCTATACCTATGTTGGCTCTATGTATGTTTTTTCTGATACATTTAGTGCTAACTTTCGTATTGACTGCAACAAGATGAATCATGAGGCTAATATCACTGCTGCAGTTGTTCATTCCTTTTTCATATATGCCATCATGCTGTATAGAAATGGTTGACGCTTGAAAATTCGTTTATCTGATGTGCAATGTTAGAATTGAGAGTTGAGTTTAATTTCCTGTAAGTTATTGGATTCAACTAGTTCAGTGCGGATGTGAAGTTGAGTATATACTAGCAGTAATAGAAGAATAAGTGCTCTTTCTTGGTGCTTTTTGACTTGCTTTCACGACATTGCTGGCATTAAAGGTGATATTTTTCTTTGTCAAAGTATTTGTTTTCAGAGACCTTTTGAATTATCAAAAGCATAAATGAAGAATTGCAGTCATTTGCTCATGATATATTCAGCAAAGGTGCTTTAGGCTATGTTTTTCTATTCCTTTTAGGGCCCGTTGGTTGTGACTCCGGAAACGGAAACGGAATGGAAACAAATCCGGTTCATACGGATATCCTTGTTCATGTGGTTTGAGGTAATCGTAGTAGAATTTGATTATTTTCGATACCCTATAGGGAAACAAAATGGAGGGAAGTAAGTGCATTTTGCATGAAACGACTAGGAATGATTCCAAAAAATTTAATGAACAAGGCACACATATGGACTAGATTCGTTTCCATTCCGTTTCAGTTTCCGTTTCCCTTTCCGATTTTACAACCAAACGGGGGTTAGTCTACCTTGTTCTCCCATTGTTGGGTTTAGCAGAAGCTTGTGAATCGAGTAGAGTTGGCAAGCTAGTCTAATAGGAGTTGCTTTTTTGACTAATCATATGAAGATAAGATATGAAAATCAATTTCTCTGGCTTGATATGTTGCCTTCAAGTGATGCTTGCTATTTACTTAGTTGATTTAGATGTTTAGTCTTAATTTTGAGGTTCAGTTTTGTACCATATACTTGCTTCAAGTGATTCTTAACCTTTATAAACTTAGTTGATTATTCCTTTTCTGATTAGGACTCCTTAGGTTGAACATGACATGAATTACCGTTTACCGGTAAATTTCCTATCAAGAGATTTCGTAAATGCATCCACATAGTGAATAATCTCCGAAAGTCTCCTACCTTCTCGTTGTTTCCCTTAGATAACTTCACCCAGTGCTCCTCTGTCTTCCTCTTTTCTAGGGTGGATTTGGTGCAGCAGCACCTTACTCGAGCTTGCCAGAAAGCTCAGGGTCGATGAATTATCCTCTATTAGGCGCCAAACAACTCAGCTCGGGTTTGCCTAGGTCTAGTCAAGCTCTCAGAAACTCAAACCTAATATATGAGGTGACATTTTCCTAATATCCAAAGGAGCTTGTAGATAAGATTCACTTCATTTTTGAAGCATCTCTTTCGAACAGAATTGTGACCGGTAACTGGTAAGTAGTAAGAGGAATTTATTAGCCTGTACAGATTGATCTTTAGCATGGTATAAAACTTGTATTTCCAGATTGATCTTGATTTTGAAATCAATGATAATCGCCATATGTATGTTGTTGTGTGCTAGGTTGATCCTCCATTAGAGTGTTTTTGGAATGACAACTTTGTGAGCTACTAAGCCATTTGCCTACGAGCTTACAAGTTTACAAGGTAGTTTTTATCAGAAAATAACCCGGGCATTTCGGTTCCAGGCAGGGCTTTTATTTTCGATTTCTTCGGGTTGGACCGGTCCAAGCCCGGATTTTGGACCATAGAGTCTGTCCGAACCGGTTTTTATGGGTTTTAGGTGGCCCATTGGGTCTTTTTTCTTCTTCTGAAAATACAACAAGCACTTGGGCTTTCAGGTAGGTAATACAAGCCGAGCTTCGACATTGTCAAGCTCGACTCGTTTATAAACAGGTCGAACCCGAAACGAGCTTAAATTTAATGCTTCTATAGTGTTATTTTAGCCGAACAAGCCGATCTTTATCCGATCGAGTCGAGTATTAACATGTTCAAACTCGGCTCGTTTATAGCCTAAATTTTGTACGGGCTTTAAAATGTGTTCGTATTCAGCTCGTTCAGAAAATGAACGAGCGCGAGCCGAGCCCGAGTAGTTTGTCTCATATTACAACCCTACTTTCAGGTCTCGTCCTTATCCGTACTCAGCCCGTGTCGAACTCGACTGTCCATACGGCATACCCGTTTATTTACCCGGCCCGAACTAGCGGACTGACCCGGAGTTGCCGAGGTCGCATGCTTCTCAATATACTTGCTAAAATGTCGGCAAATATGCCAAAAGAAACTTGCAATATAAGTGGCATTGGTGGAGATTCCAAGTTTGACGTGAAAACATGACATTTCGTAACAAAATTTGCCTACCAATGACATTATAAGTTGAGTCGGATGAGATAGACGTAACAATTGAAAAACGAAGATTCATATATCTTGCTTGTTTTTATCATCTTCTTGATCATTGTTCTTTACGACAAAATATGTATTTTCTTGTCATCCATTCATATTGTCATGTTATCGTAACGTGGCTAGCTATCACAAATAATGCAATAGGGTTATATCAATGTACGAGTGCTCATAATCACAATCACAACATCAAAATGTGGGTGGGGAAGTTTGCCTAATGTCTTGAATAATAGTTTGGAAATTAGCTAATAATATATGAAAAAGTGTTGGAGATAAGCTAATAATTATGAATAAGTTTGGATAAACTCATTTATCGAATATTAAGAATACTCATAGTATAAACTTATTTAGTAAATATATCCCTATATAACCTAATTATTTCATCTAAGAGAAATTATATAGGGCAATTTTGGTAATTAGACCTTTTTGAAAAACTAGAGTAGTAATTATGCTTTTTAATGTTTCAATTAAGTAAATATACCCCAACCGGATACATTTACAAAACACAAAACTATAATAAGCCTAGTAAACCAAATTGTTTCAATTAATTTTATATATAGGGGTAATACCAGAGGGGTCTACAAAATAAAAGTCAATAAAAAAAAGCCTATTTAACTCAATTTTTTCAATAAGTTTTCATGTCTAAAGGAAGACATTTTGAGTTTGTATAAAAGGTCGGTTTGAATACATTTCATATTGTCAATTTACTTAAGAATGGAGCATATTATGGGCTTGGGTCTAACATGGAAGTAAGTTCGTATGTACACGATCCCGTTCTATAGTCCGTTTATGACGGCTTTAACATTGTTGGAAATAATAAGTTCTCACGTCAAAAGTTTGGGACATTCCAAGTCTAGTATATAAGATCGATGAACTAATTCTCTTATTGTCAATTGGTTTTAGAATGAAACCTCGTCGGGTTTATGTGTTGGGATTGAGTCTAATGCGCATGAGCACTCGTATGCACACAACTCCATTATACGGTTCGTTTGTATTGAACTTTGACATGGTATCAAAGCGGTTGGCCTCTATTCGGATCGCGATTCTAACCTGTGGGCAAGTACAACTCGGTCTATATAAATTATATTTGAAAACATGATATCAATAATATGTTCTCTTATATATATTTTCGGGACATTCGAAGTCTAGTATATATATGATCAGTGAACTACTCATTCTATTATCAATTGATTTACTTAATGAGTTTGGGGCCATGTAAATACTCATTTAAGAAAATAGTTGAGATTTACTCTAAAATATCAATTCATTTACATTGAAATCTTATTTCAAACCGTGATTTTATAAATTAAATTAAAAAACTAATATATGTGATAAACATTAAAAAAAAACGTGCAATTTCAACACGGTGTATTAATCTTTGAATAAGATATCTACGTAGAAGACAAACCTCACACAATTTCTGCAAATTTTTTCAATCTTATTAAAAATTAGTGATAATACACTTGGTGATCTTTTCGGTATATGCATGAATTAATTAATTTACAAAAGAAGAGAATATAATATATAAAAATTACGTAACAAATCTACGTGGACCTATAGACAAGCTCCATTGACTTTGGAAAATAACTCAATAGTATATATAATTGCTTAAAGTAACAAAGTACGTGTTGTTATATTAATCTACACAAATTTCTTTGTATGACATATAATTACAATATTTATATATGAAAGTAATCACGATGACATAACGAGGTGTAATTATATAAAAGGTATATTTTATTTTACTTTTAAAATAAATGGTAAAAGTCCGATACAGACGGACCGGTAGAGCGGGGTCATGTGCATACGAGCGCACATACGCATTATGTCCAAGCTCAGCACATAAATCCGGCGAGGTTCCATCCTAAAACAAATTGACAATAGGAGTAGTAGTCCATTGGCCTTATATAATAGGCTTGGAGTGTCCCCATCTTTCGATGTGAGACCTTATTATCTCCAACAAGCCCCCGCAAATACAACTTGAGGATATAGACCGAGTTGCACTTGTCCACAGGTTAGGATCGCGATAATTGAGGTTAACCGCTCTGATACCATGTCAAAGTCCGATATAGACGGACCGGTAGAGCGGGGGTCATGTGCATCCGATCGCACATGCGCATTAGGCCCAAACTCAGTACATAAATCCGATGAGGTTCCATCCTAAAACCAATTGACAATAAGAGGAAACTAATGAAGATTAGCAGGATAAAATCAAATTCAAACTAACCTAATATATAAAGATAATTTATCTAAATAGAATATATGATATCCTTCAATACACCCCCGCAGTCAAAGCGTGGGTAGACGGATGCCGCAGAAGACTGGATCAACGAGTACACTAGTTGAGTGGTTTAGACGGCAATAGGTTAACGACATGCCTTAAGGCCGGCTAGCCCAATCGGACAAAATATTATTGTTCATGCCCGCATTTAGATCGAATCTGCTCTGATACATGATAGGTTTATGGTGGAGAAGACCACAAATGGTGAAGATTAACACGTTAAAATCAAATTCAAACTAACCTAATATATAAAGATAATTTATCTAAATATGATATCCTTCAATAGTAACCTAATATATAAAGATAATTTATTATCTCCAACATAAATATATATTCAATTATTATAATATACAATAACTCAAAAGTCATTTTTTCAATTCAATTTTTTTTTAATATTAGTGAAAGAATTTTCCTTATATTCTTGGAGCCCAAAAAATTATTAAACTATATATTACTTTATTTAAAACTTTGATAAATTTTAGCATTATTTTAGAACGTGTAAGGTGTGGTTAGATATATGCAATAATTTCAAACTATCCCTTTTCCAATCAATAATGAATATATAATATCACATATGTCATATCTATATGATAAATAAAATTATAGTGTATAATGTTGATTTTTGATGATGTGAGTAATTCAAGCAATTTGATGTGGGACCGGCCCGTGAAACTTGCCTCCAATTATTGGCAAATTTATTCTAATATTCTTTTAACAGAAATTCACATATATAGGAATAAAATAATAATTATATTCTAGCTTGACTGTTATTGATTCGTTCCACGTGTCTACTGCTGTCATTCTGTGCTTCGCACTACATTCAGTGGTCGCGTGCACCCATACAAAGAGTGGTCGCGATTTTGACACGTCGTGATCGAGGTTGTCTCCAGCTGCTTCCAGGATGTTGCCACATATGTGAAAATAAAATAGTTTATTTGTCTGTATATTTATTTTCCAGCTGGCGTTTTCATCTGTCCGCTGAACCCGAGTCGGGTCGAATAGTTTCACTTTTTAACTACTCGGATTATAATCTTGTAGATAGGGGTGAGAATGGGACGGGACGGGATTTATGACTTTTTTCTTCGTTCCGTGCGGGCCTTGTCTCTTGTTGGACGGGATAGGACGGGACGGAACGGGACAAATCCTGCATAAATTATGCACATATTATATTCAGTATGTTTGTTTTCTCTCATGTTTAAAGACACAAATGATCGAGAAACAAAACTCGATACCTAATTATAGATTCATGACGCCTACATTAATAGTTAATACATTGAAAACAAATTCAAGTTACATCATAGTGTCTTACCGATTAACATTCAAAAAAATAACAACAAACAATTTACACAAAATTACATTTATTTAGAATAATTGAATAACTGATGAAAAATTATCGAACTAATAATTTTGAAATATATATATATATATATGCGGGACGGGATTAAGCGGGATGGGAAGTCTCCGTCCCGCGTCCTGTCCCCCAAATTTTTCACGGGACGGGAAGGATACACATTTTTTTTTTCAAATCCCGCGGGGATCGGGACAGGATCGGGACGGGACCGGGACGGGACGGACGGGATTAAGCGGGATTTATGCCCACCCCTACTTCTAGATATAGGATATACTATTTTAATTTATTTAGAAATGTCAATACGAGTTTTTATGAACAAAAATAAAATATTAATTAAAATGATAAGTTTAGTTGAATATAATGGAGATGCTATGGTAATACTGGCGAAACAAAATTACAAAAATAATAAAATATTGCTTAAAGATCAAATTTCTTTATTCTTTCGATTTAAAAATTACAAAAAGCTAAACTTTTGTGATTGATCTTTTGAAAAAGGATGATTTTTCATTTATAAAAAGGAAGTAGATGCAATAAAGCTTTGTTAGTAGAAATAAGAGGAAATGTTAACAATTTTATTTGAAAGTATATTATCCGAGTGTGATATTTGTGAGATTACGGATCGAATTTATCGTGGAGGGCTATTCTCGAGTGATGATCACTTAGCCTTTTTTCTTATATAGTAACTGCGACTAGATACGAAAATAACTGACTCTCTTTTTTTTATCAATATTATGTGACGCTTATTGTTAGGGTTGAGTTTTTTCATATTATGAATGCAAATCAACCATGAATGCAAACCCTATAATAGTAGTCGTGAAAGAGAAATTCGGAACAATATAATATTCTCTGAGCTACTTGAATGTAAGAGTTAGTGTCGATCTAAAAGAGCTTAGGGTTTATTATAATAAGAATTGTATTACATATTATGTGATGTTTGGTGTAAGAAAAAAATTCTTACAAAACGAATGGACGATAATTAAACTAGAAGGTTGAGAATGATCTCAACACTACAAACTTGCAATAACAACCGTGAGAGTGTGAGAGATGACATTGAGGCACTATCACCGAGGCTTTTTCGATGTCAAAGTCAATATCTTTTATGCGACAAGTTAATAGTGATCCAAAAGAATATTAGGGCTAATTGTATAAAAAATTGTACTATCTTTTATGCGACGTATGATGTAAGGACAAATTTCTCAAGATATAAATGAACGAAAATTAAATTAGAAGGTTCTGGACAAACTCCTTATAATAGTCAATTCATTAATAATTTTATAAAAAGCTTTTACAAAATTTTTTTAAAAATCAACTAATTATGAAGTAAAATTAGTTTTATAAAAATTATTTATCTTATATTTAATAATTAAGCATTGTAAAAATATTTTAAACAAGAAATACTTATTGTTTTCACACAATATATTAGACTCGCGTGTCTTGGTAGATACATAAGTATTAAATAATTAATATTTTATTTGGCCGACAAAATAAATACATGCATATTCTTCACATGGCACTAAAGGTTCAATATAATATAAGTCAAACAAGTTTTCAATGCTTGTTAGAAGGATAATTTGATCATCAATGATCGATTATAATGAAATGTCATCAATTGTCTATTTTTATATAATTTTTTTTTATAGGTTTTATATAATTATACTGCAATGAATATATAGTCATTACAAAATATTACTTATCATATTATAAAATATAGCATTTTTTTGTAATTTTTCATAAATTAGTGAATATGTAAGATAATTTATTATAATTGTTCAAAAAACAATTTCATTATAAGCGTGTAGTACGTCAATTAACTCTTAAGAAAAATTAAGAAATTGTTCCCAAAAATGATGTAAGTCCAATACAATCAAGAGGAAACAAATAATTTTGAATTTTTTTTTTAAATAAATTGGTCAGATAGGCTCCTTTCTATTTTCATTAAATTGCAGTTGGAAGGTAAGTGTTCGATTTGGTGTACATTTACTAATTATATTTATACGATGACCTAATTACTATAGAGAAATCTAAAAAAAAAATTATTTAACTAATTTGACATTTTTTAATAAATAAATAGTATTGATTTACCTTAATTAACCCAACCAAGTGGAAAAAAAATGTCTGATTTATGTTATTTGAGCAATTAGTTTAGTTTAACAAAATGTTTGACAATTCTATAATATTAATGCATAGATAGAATGATTACACTACTATCAAAGAATAAATTATTATCAATTTAACTCCTTATACTTTCTAATTGGCTAAAATCTATTGAAAAATGAGTTTTTTCTAGAAAACATGAATAAAATCATTAAATATTATACTTATCAATAAAAAAATTATAAATTTTATTTGATTCTTTAAAGTCATTAACTATTCCTTAATTCATGTGTCCAACTCTCAAATGACAAATATTGTGTTACGGAGGAAGTAGTATTACTTGTATATGATTAGGGTACATAAGACAAAAAATCGTTAATAAATTATTTTTTTTTAGTTCTTTTCTTCTTCTTCTTTTTTAAAAAGAATTTTAAGTATTTTCTTTGTTAAAGGACCATGCATTTTTGTTGAAATTTTTAAAAAAAATTAATTTTGTTGACATTTTAATATTTGACTAGATATTAAGTTTGATTATAAGTCTTAAGGACTATGGAAAATGAAGTGAGTTGACAACAAAAAACAAATACATCATGAAATCAAGATTGTGAATCTTTCTCTATTAGTTTATTTTTTTGATTATTTTTATTTTTTAAAGTAATTATATTGAGTTTATTAATTTGTGGTAAATTAGAAGATCAATTATTAATTTCTTTTTTTAATGGTTTTACATGTAAGATTAAGAACACATATAAAAGATGTGAAGTCCACTACGTGGTGTACGTAATTATACAACAAAATAGTACAATTATACATTTTCCACTTTAATTCATATTTATGACTTTTATTCATACAGTGAGTTTGAATTGACAAATAGTATTATAATAAATTTAATATAAAAAATGTTATCATGTATGATTAGTAGGTAATTAGGTATTAATAGGCAATGATCATGGATTAAAATAGAGTATATTCCCCGAGATAAGTATGGATAACCGTTGTATTTCCACGTCGGATTCAATGGGTAAAATGTCTTATACCGATAACACAATAAGTTGTGTGATTTATTAGATGTGTGCCTTTCAATTATAAGGTTCCAGAATGAATTTTTTTAAAAAAATATGGTATCAGAGCGGGTCCGATCCCGATTCATCTTATTGATTTCGGGATTAGCTAAAAGAGAAAGAGATGCGAAGTCCGTCGAAAAAATTGTGGGGAGTTATAAAGAGTCTGAGATGCTCGACGTATGGCAATCGTTAACTAATTCAAGTAGTTAACACTTGAGGGTTGGGTTGAGATGTAAGAGATCAAATCATGACCGTCCAATGAGTTTCGAAAGCCCGTGTTAACGTAATTTTATTTTTTTAAATTTTTTTAAAATGTTTTTTAGGAATAAAAAAGACTAAAATTTGAAGGAAAAAAAATGAAAATCGTACGAAAGAACGACAATAAAAAGTAAAATAAGACTATTCTTAAATTTAAATATTTGAGAGGAAAAACAAAGGGAAAAAACTAAAATAAAGTTTTTTTATGAAAAATACACGAAATAATTACAATAAAAAGAAAAATATGACCGTTGCTTTTGAGTTCATATATTATGGCAAACATTGTTACATAAACTAACTAAAACTAAATATTATTAGGTCCAAAAATATTTGGGTCATGTGTTGTTGGGTAGGATGACACATGTTATTGTACGAATCTGGATAAAATTTCTCACATCGATATATAAGTTCATGAGTTACTCTTCCTATTGCCAATTGGTTTTAAGATAAAACCTCGCGTGTTTATGTGTGTTGCTTACTGGACATGTGCCCTCCACATCTAAGTTTCCGGGACACATAAAAAGATAAATCACATTATTTATACATTTTGATGAAGGCTTATATCGGGTTCTTTGTAGTATTTTACTTGATCTAATGGATGCACCGTTTTGAGTGATATCTATCGCCTTAAAGGAAATTAGAATCCTATAACGATAAAACTTTTAGCTCTTCGTTTTGCCCTCGCCGCTGCAGCCGATGGTTACACTAGATGAGAACCAATAAACAGAAGTTGGAACTCTCTTAAGTTTTTAGATTTCCCCCACCTAACGTGAACGTATCAACTAAAATAGTCAAGTAAAACTCCAAAGATCAACATAAGATAGCTTACATTTGAACTCTCTTAAGCCTTTAGAATTCGATCACTATCTGCAAATTATGCAATCTACAACTTCTTTCAATGAACAATTTCAACCCTCCATGTAGTCATACTCAAAACACCACCGACGTGTCAAAAAACGGATCTAAATCAGAAAATCTCAATTAAATTTTCTTATTGAATATGTTAAGGGAAGTTTGTTTTGCAAAAATCAGCTCATAAAAATCGAACCAATTTAATAAAAAAGTGTTTGTCAGTTACCAAATTAAAATGTTAAAAATATTTTTTAACATTAAGAAAATGACTATTTTCATTCAGTATGATTCTTATTATCTGTGCATTTATGTTTGAATCAAACACGCCCTAATCAGAAGATTAACCATACTTAATTTCACATGCTTATAGTTCAATGGCGTGTAATAAGGTCTTTCATTGTCCTTTCCAATATATTAAAAGGCAATATATATATATATATATATATATATATATATATATATATATATATATATATATATATATATATATATATATAGAGGGTATGGTTCCCATGAGAACACCCCTAACGTGAGAACGTGAGAACATGAGAACAATCGTACACCGTTGGATGTGAGGATCAAGGGTTGAGATTTAGAGTAGATATCAAAAATAATAATAACTACGAATAATAATAATTAGGAATCCAACAATAACTACGAATAATCCACTCAACCAACAATAACTACGAATAATACATTAAACGATATGGCACATTCGTAACAAAATTAATAATAATTACGAATTTGTTCTCATGTTCTCACGTTAGGGAGCGTTCTCATAGGATCTATACTCTCTATATATATATATATATATATAATATTCCTAATTGATGTTAATTCACATGCCAATAATGCAACTTCTGAGTATTATATTGACAATAGTGACGAGTGACATTGATTGTTTAGTTTATCCAATGTATTAGCTTACGGTAAAAGTTATAAAACTCTAATATAAGTGAATGAACATAGAAAATATAATATTTAAAAGTAGAATAATTTTTAAGTCCATCAAATTTCTTTTTTTTTTTGTTGGGAAATTATAAAAGACAAAAAGAAAACTTATGTTTTGAATATATATATATAATAACTAGTGTGATATCGTGCTGATTTTTTTAGCTTAATTTTAAAATATTATAATATTTTAAATTTTCATATTTAATAATATAATTTATGCAAAATGTACATATTTAATAATTGAATAATTTTAAAAAATATGCTGTAAAAAGTTTATTATAAAAATATATAAAAAAGTGGTTTAGTAATTATATATTATAGTTTATCTAATTATAAAATAAAAATATTATTAAAGTAAAGTCTTAGATGACAATATACTTAGGAAATATAAAAGGTAATAAAATGATTTACTAAAATGACGTAAAAATATATTTTAAAAAAAGATAACTAGTTAGATTACATAAGTTTTAGGTGGCGTGATCGAAAAATGCTATGAATATATATGTTTGGTTGTCATTCATTTATTATCGAGTTTGACATTACAAATCTTAACAAATTTTATTTGACTAACATCGATGCATCGAGGATTATTGATAATACTATGGTAATGGCAGTGGTATTTAGGAAAAGTACGAGGCGACTGCTTAATGGGACCGTGAAATGCATAATTTAGTTTTTGACCATATTGTGAATGGAGGCCGAAGTATGTTGATCTACTATGGGCAAACGAGACATTATGGCTGAGCTTTTGGGAGATCATCATTGAAACTGACTCACAAACAGGGTGGAGGAAGTACACCACTAACACCTATAATCGATCACATGGAGATATGATTTTCGTAGATATTGTCACGGTTATTTCTTGCTTTGAATCTTTTAATTTGTGTTTCATTCTCTGGTCCTCTAATGGTGTTGCGGACGCAATGACTAAGGTCATCCCATTAGCCGGACTGGAGTTTTCTTGCGTTGGGTCTACCCCTAGGTTTGTAATGAATATTACAATTGATAAACTCGTTTAAGAACACAACCTAAGTTCAAATAATATTATAAAACATGTGTTATGTCTATAGGTCAAATAAACCCTTTTCTATTTCTATTAGGTTTGTGTACCCCTTGAATTTTTACCACTTTCATTAAATTAAAGTTGGAAGATAAGATGTTTGATTCTGAGTACATTTACTAAACATTTTTATACCATGAGCCTAGTTACAAAAAAAGACTTACTTAACTAATTTGACCATAAATATTTATATGGATAGAATATAATATATTTTCAAAGTGATATAAAAATATAAATTGGGAGCATTTTAATTGTAATAACATTAGACTTAGTGTCCGTTTGGTACATTACTTAAGGGGATGAAGCGATGAAAATGAGGATGAATTCCAATATTATCGTTCGGTACACAAAATGAAGGGAATGTAATGGAGATTGTAGGGACTGAAACAGATACTGAAAACGTTGTTTTTTCAACCGATACATGCAACATTCAGAGGAATAAAATCCATACATCCCTTTTTTACCCTTCCATAACCTTTCAAATCTTATCGTAATAAGCAATTTTCTTTTCTTCTTCTTTTCTCAGTCTCTTCTTCTTCGATTAGAATTTCCTTCGAATCAACACCAATCTATAAAGTTTCACATCCATTCGATTCTTATATAAGAAACTCACTCCTTATTTTTCATCACCCACAAAAAAAACTAGGCCAATATCATTGAGTTTTCCTACAGGGGAAACGCTAACCATGAAAGACAAGGGAAAAATATTGCACAACTTCAATGGAGATACCAATTTTCTCTTTTAGTTGTGGGATTTGTGTGTTTTTTTTTTCCGTCATAGAGATACATTTGCTTAGCTGATTTGCCCTAATTGTAGTGAACAGTGTCCGTTTTCATATTATTACTAAAAAAAACTCAAACGTTAATGGTTGAAAACTGTATTACAAACCTTCTATAAAGCGAAAGTGATGATGTAATTCATTCTTTCGGCTAGGGTTTTTTTAAAGTGTTAGTGGTGCGTTAATTATGAAAGGGTTAGTAACTTTGAGAGTCACCCTAAATATAAATATAATTACAAAAAATCACACCAAGTTGTATTTTTTGTTATGCTAATCCTTTTTGATATATTCACTTATTAGTTTTATTTGGTATTATTATATTAAGCATAATAATAATAATAATAATAATAATAATAAGAATCATCTAAAACTGTAAAAAAAAAATCGAATCAAGTCCATTATTAAGAATTTAACTCATGATTTATTCTCTTTATGGTTTCAACTTCAATTTTCATCTTCGTCACCAATAATTCTTAATCTATTGAATTAATCTATCTTTAAAAGGTCATTATTTAGGAAATGAATTGGGTGTAATTAT